>CM053027.1:124623600-125223600 GCA_028564925.1 Lithobates sylvaticus
CACCCAATCTCTTCCCCATTACATAATCTGACAAACGCAGCTACAGCAAAGTTAGAGAACCAAACAAATGTTTCCCATCTTTTACAATGTGTGGGGGCACAGTGCCTCCCCCTCAGTGCAGGTGCGGTGTGGGGAATTCTGAAATTGGAATGCATTAGTGTGTCACTGACACTTCCCTGCACTGCTCTGCTGATGGGGAGGGAGTTGAGTGCCGGCAAAAGAGGCTTTGTGTGCCACTTGCCCAGTCACAGATGAGCTTAGTCTCCTGCTACTCCTTTCACTATTCAATCATGAACTGGGACAAGACCTGTAAGTTATTTACTACAGCACATTCAAAACTGGTCTCCTCCACAGCCAGAGAGGGCTGTGCTATGTGGCAGAGCTGTGTAAATCTCAGAACTAATAGACAGAAATACAAATCTTGACAGGTAAAATGCATTTTTATCAGTATCTTTAGGGCAAAAAGTAAGGGCATCAGATACCGGGCAGATACTGGCTGCCAGAGGAGAATATTGGCTGTACACATTTTACAGCTCCTGTTTTATGTATCTGAGAGTGAAGTACTGTTTGGGATTTTAAAACTGAGGAATTACCGCATTTATCGGCATATAACCACGCACCTTCGTTTTAGGAGGGAAGTTTCAGGCAAAAAAACTAATTTTAAATAAAGAACTTTGAAGCAAAATAAGGGTCAGTGCCCATCAATGCAGCCTCACCCTTGCCCATCTGCAGCCTCACAATTGCCCATCAATGCAGCTTGATCAATGCCCATCTGCAGCCTTACAATTGCCCATCAATGCAGCTTGATCAATGCCCATCTGCAGCCTCACCTCAGATTACTGCTGCCTTGGAGGGGACAGGGAGGGGGGTGGGACAAACGCTGTCAGATTACATACAGCGAGAATCTCCTCTTGGCGGCCTCTTTAAATACATAGTCCCGCCTCCTGGACCGGCTTCTATTATAGACAGAACAGTGGTCCAATACCGGCCCAGGAGACGGGACTTCCTATTTACAGAGGCCGCTGAGTAAACAGGAGATTGTCGCTGTATGTAATCTGATGGTGCTCATCCCGCCCCCCTCCCCGTTCCCTCCTAGGCAGCCCAAATTGCAGTATCAGCATATAACACGCACACACTATTTGCACCCGATTTTCAGGGTGAAAGGGTGTGTTATACGCCAATAAATACAGTACTTCTGAAATTGTTGTATTTTTTTTTTTTTATTTGCAATAACAATAAATCCTATCTAAATTCAAAACAAAATTTTCTCATTACTGAATTTTCCTTTAAAACTGAGTATCTGGGGGAAATTCTGTAATAGGATTCTATTTTACAAGGAAATAAATTCAGCTCAGTGGAAAAGGCACCCTACATTTACAAAGCAACAAACCTAGTTCTAAAACGTCTGCACACAGGAGCTTCACGTTTCAGATGATGCATATATCCTACACGTCAAAACCTTCATGTTTATCATGAGAACAGGCAGCAAATCCAGCACAAGGACCCTGCCAAGTACCCAGTGGGAAAGGACAGACACTGCTCACCTAACAGCACCTGCAACTTATTAGCAGTGCTTTATCTCTCAGACACACAGAGGGTTTTTATGCATGAATCAGTCCACATCTAGACAAAGCCCTGGCAGAAAATCCCACCAGAGTTTAAAGGAAGTGGGCAGCCCGAGCACCAGTCTGTCTGACACACAGAAGCAGACAGCTACTCTGTACCAACAGCTGCTTGACAAAGGTGGAGTTACTGAACAAGTCATATACCCCCAAACCACAACACATACATGTGGGGAAGTGGGGCAGACTTCCAGCATCTTGGCACAGTCACTTAGTAATTGGATTCCTCTGGGTTAAAGGCTGGCACCTGACAGACTGCAACAAAGTACACAAGGCTGAAAAAGTGTTTGCGAAATTTGCTAAACTGCTTTATAGTTTATACAGTTGTAGGATTAGTGTGAGTGAGTACTAAGATTTAACTGTACTAAAAGTGAAACTCCACCCAAAATGTTTAGAGCAGAAAGGGTTAAAGCATGCACCAAA
The DNA here is from genome assembly GCA_028564925.1 of Lithobates sylvaticus. Classification (NCBI taxonomy): domain Eukaryota; kingdom Metazoa; phylum Chordata; class Amphibia; order Anura; family Ranidae; genus Lithobates; species Lithobates sylvaticus. Next base: position 124,625,646 of record CM053027.1, read on the forward strand.
ATATTGTGTGTGTGCCAATTACTGCACTGGACCCTCACTTCATTGACCATGCCAGAGGTAAGTGGGATCATCTTCATCTGGGGAACAGAAAGCACTACAAAGATTCTAATCTAACTGCTTTTTGCTATAACTTGTGTCACTTGTGTGCTAAAGCTTCCTAACTGGGACATTAAGCATAATAAAAACCTGAGACATTCTAACCCCCCCCCCCCCCATTCAAGTAGAAATATACATTTTTGTCTCATACCCAAATGTAAGGGTACATTTATAGGCATGCATGCCATGCGGGGGGGGGGGGGGGGAAATAAAAATTAAAAAAAAACTTTCCTGCGGCTAGGGAGCCAGAGGTGGGGCATGCAATCTGTAAGTTCAATGTTGTACAGCCAGTTTTATGACAGGCTGTATGCCCCACCCACTGGAACACACAGTTTACACTACACATGTGCATTAGGCCTTAAAATCAGTACCCCAAATATCATGCCTAGTCATTGCTATATGAGAATGATACAGTAGATCTGGAACACTCAACCAAGGAAAAGCAATGCAAGATGTGGGAAACCAGCCAGAGACACTTATTTCCCCAAAGGGGCCAAGTCTGGGGAGGACTTGGATACCAGGTATCATGAAGCTAAAAAGAGGGACCCAAACAGCACCCTCACCCATCAGGAGGGTAGTCCAAAAGGCTCTGATCACCATTCATCACCAAAAAAATTGGGAGGCAAGCAGAGAAGAGGAAAAAAGGGGGCAGAATCCGATTGTAAGCTCAAAAAAAAAAAATAAAAAAAAAAAGATTTCCATCAAAAAGGAGGAGACCAAACACCGACCTATTCAGAAGAAGGACTGATACAGGGGATGGTCAGAGACTGTGCAGACATGATACAGGGGATGGTCAGAGACTTCAGACATGATACAGGGGATGGTCAGAGACTGCAGCTTCAGGGGATGGATGGAGCCGGTATGGGATTGGAGGGGTGGATGGAGCCGGGATGGTATGGGGGGGATGGAAGCCCTCTCATATGCTCAGTTCGCTGGAAGATGATTTGGGAACAAAAATAAGATGATTTGGGAAAATTGAACTGGGGCACAAAAAAAAAAATATGAAAAATTAACTGGGGCACAGTGCTCTCATATGCCTTTTGCTGCTGTGCCCTGGGTTCCATTTACACATCAGTTTATATTCCCTCTGGTGTGCTGCACCAGGAACGCATTTGATTCTAAACAGGTCATGTTCATCAGTATAAACCAGGGGTACCCAACCTTTTGAAGAGCGAGGGCCACTTAAGCGACTTGGTAACCGGTCCACAATGAGCGGAGCGGGTGGATGGCATTTCCGTGTCCACTTTGCATTTGGAGAGCGGACACGGACGCAGCCCACGACTTTTTAAGTGGATCGTATTGGAGGTAGAACACAAGTTGGTTTATGTCTGCCACTACATAGAGGTGAATGGAGGGTCCAATTGGTTGGACTGACCTTGTGAAAAGGGTCCAAGGCTGCTTTCACACTGATGCGCTGCGGTTTACCCACACCACGTGTACAACACATTGTACCTTTGGCTTTCCTGCAGTTTGCAATAGACTGCTATTATATTCTGCAGGTTTGGTGCACATTCAGAAAGCTCACCAAACTCGCAGGTAATAGAAGTTTATGGCTCAGTGCAGGTAACCCGCAGGTAAACTGCTCTGCACCTGCGTTTCAGTTTGAAAGCAGCCCAGTAACCACTGCAGAAAAGATATGCCCATATATACACTGTGATTTTAGTATTAAACTGACCTTTAATAACAGTATTCTTTCTATTCAATCCCAGAGCAGGAGGTCGCGGGCCACATCAGAGGGCTCCGCGGGCCACATGTGGCCCCCGGGCCACTGGTTGGGCACCCCTGGTATAAACACTCATCTGTACCAATGTACAATTATACCAAGAAAATGTATCCATACCTAAAACTACAGTAATTGTATTTGGCTTTGCATAGAGAAGGGAAGGGTTAAACCCACCAGTTTACTTTTTGATTTCCGTGTCCTATTGGGGAGCTTCACTTTACTTCCGGTTCCAGAGACACATCATGAAGTGAGAAATCTATACAGGTGAGGGGAATTCCTCTCAGACAGCTGTCACTAGAACAGTTGTTACCACTGGATGATTTACCCTCATCTTGTTTTGCTGATAACATTTTAAAATTTGTCATCATTTTCTGTTTAATGTAGCCAAGGAAGCTGCTATCTTAGTCTCAGTTTTATCTCCAGTTGCTATAGTGCTGCACATGTGATCAGTTATTGCACCAGCTAGAGATGCCCCGAAATTTCGGTGGCCGAAGCATATCAGCCAAAACTGGTGTTTTCTGCATTTTTCTGATCGGAAAGAAGGCGCCAATAATGGCGCAGAAAATGCACGCGATTTCACGGTGCTTATAGGGAGATTTACATGGGTCAAAAACTGCATAAAAAACATAACACGGGTGCTTTATTCATGCATTCTTGCTGCGTTTCCAATGTGTTTCAACAGGGGGAGGTGAGTTATTTTTTTTTAACAGGCCAAAAATGCAGCAAGCTAAATTTTTAATACCACTACGGAAGCGCAACATGAAAACATACATAGAATTTAAAGGGATGCATTTTTCTTGCGCTAAAGGTGCCGATAATGGCTGACAAATTCATGTTCATTTAAATACAAATTAATTAAAAAGTCGAATATAATACAATTCTATATAAAAATATATATTTATTTTAAAAACTGATTTTCAGTTTCAGCCAAGTGCCTCGTGAATGTTCGGTTTTGTTACCAAAATTTCAATTTGGTGCACATCTAGTACCAACCATTTGATGGCTTGACAGTTTGGTTAAAAACAGAAGCAGTTGCGACAGTCATCATTCGTGACATGTCCTGAATACAACTGTTTAAGGAAACTGTTAAATCAAGGGGTTTAGTTCCACTTTAAAATTATAAAATGATCCCCAGGACAAAGTAATGAGAGAGAGTAAACCTACTTAAACGCCATAATAAAAAGGAAAAAGAATGAGGTCATCCATAGCAATACAATATTTTATTTTCTAAACTTCTCCGAAAAAACAATACCATTTGATTGGCAACACAGCAGAGTTTTTAAGCGACATGTACCTTTTGCTTTTCTGCTGACAGACTATTACAGGTGAATAAATGTATAGAAAATAGGTGTGAATCCAATAAAAATAAATTCTTCTACTTTCCCATACCAGAAAATTGGAAGGAATGTGTGCCGATGGTGACCAGTTCCCATCTCTTATTTTAAACAAAGGAACACTACAACATGATTGGCTGTTAAGGACAATAGAGTAAACTTCTTTTCTTCCATTTTTTTTATAAGAGGCCCTATGACTTGTTGCACTCACTAACAGCTCTTTCTGCACTGATGTCAGAGGAAACAGCTGCATTTTGAAGGAATCCCTCATGACATGATAAAAAGGTCAGACAGAGAATAAGACAGATAATACGCATGAATGAACTTTTCCCACTGCCAGAATCATGTGTGGATAATGCCCTGCAGGTTACCAGCACCACAATCTCATATTACTGTATAAACACCAAAATGGGTTAAAAAAGGAACAGTCTTGTAAAAGGCACTTAAAAAAAAAAAATTAAATAAAAAAAATAAAAAAAAATAATTAGCATAAAAGCAAAGTAATTTGAAGGAGAAAATTAGTCTGTCAAAAAATGTCATGTGATAAAAAAAGACAAATAAGCACAGGTTACTGTCAAAAGGCCAGTGTATAACAGGCTCAACTTGTTTCAACTTCAACACGCATTAAAACATCTACCTCTACAACATGTTTTGATGCTTCTGTGATGCCTCAAAGCTGCGGTGGTGCTTTTTTGACGCTTTAATGAAGCTTGGCAGATGCTCTATGTGTACGTTCTCATACCTGCAATACCCCCAAAACAATGTGAAGCTAAAGCTGAAACTGAATAAAAGCCTCTCAAAAACTGCAGGTGCTGTAAGCAAGTTTTGTCAGACTTCTTTGGAGGCTTTGAAGACGCTATGAAGAAGCACCACTAAAGCGACATGGAGTATCATTTTAAGCAAAACAAAAACGTGTGAACAGGACTGTAAGCTAACCATTTTATTAAGCGACAGGGGCTTCGACTGGCATTCAGAGGGCTTTAAAAAAGCAAGTGTAAATGAGCCCTACAGTGTCACAGAGCCTCATACAGTGTGAAGAGCCCTTTGTTCATCCGTTTGTACTAGGGATGAGCTACATAGAGGCAGTCCATATAATGTAAGTGAACAGACATCAGCTGTACTAACTCGCCCACACAGCCAAGTTTGGGCGAGTTAGTACAGAGGCCTCATATGACAGATATGAGGCCTCTGATGCAGAGCCTGTGCTTCAGGGGCCCTACACACCTGTCAAACTCAGTGGTGCGAGCGGGTCCATACAGCTGACCTATTCACTTATATGGACTGGCTACATACAGCTCAGCACTTTAAAAAAAAAAAAAGTGTCACACCGTACAGAGCCCTCACCCAGAGACAGAGACTGCTAAAAATTGGGCCCAAAACTCATTTAAATTTACTTTGAAGGGTCTATAAAAGGAAATAAATCTACTTTGTGTGCACCAAACACTCTGCTGAGACACAGAGGAAACGTCACTCCTTTACTGATGTTCGGAGGAGGCTCAGGGAAAAAGAAAAAAAGAAATAAAATACAGCATGTTGTATCCTAGCTGTCTTTGTGTTCAATACAAGGCTCAGTTATTTTTTTTTGATACCCCGCAGGATGCCTGTGATTGGTTGGATAATAAACCCTAAAGCTCACCCGAGCTCAGGCTTTGCTTAAAGATGCATAACTGTTGTCTTTGAGTTTTGGATCACTTGCTACCGGTTGCACCAGTTCTGCCCTTAACTTTATTACTACCATGGAGACTACCCATGGATGTGCATACTGGGCCATAAGTACCTAAGACACCCCTTATCTGTTGTGGTGTTAGATGTTTACACGGCCTCCTGGTATATTGTGCAAAGTTTCCTGTTGGAGATGCAAGATAACCAACTAGAACTGCCGAACTTGAAACCAGTGGTTGGGCCTCACTAGTTTTTTGGGATCAAGCTGCATACCAGTTCTTTTCTTTTTGTTTTGTTTAGTTCTGGTATAAACGGCAGGGTTTCTTTTTTAATCAGCTCAATAGTTTATGTATTTATTTGTGTTGCATCAATAATTGCTCTGTGTTGCACCAATGACTGTGCCATGTATTCGTTTTTTTTTTTTTTGTTATTTTTGCTCTTAGAAGGCTTATATATTCTCATTTTTCTTTAGTATATATTAATGGATAGCAAAATCACATTGATGTCCTGGAATGTTCGGGGGGTGAATAACAAATTCAAAAGGGCACCTGTAATTCAGTACCTCAAACAAACTAGGCCACATATTGTTGTCCTGCAGGAGACTCTACTTGATGGGTGAAAAATATCTTATCCTTGCGCAGACCTTGGGTGCAGAGGGCCTTACATTCTACCTACTCCACCTTTGCTCAAGGGGTCTCTATTTTGATCAGCAAGGCTGTCCCATGTACTATACACAAGGTGTTTTCCGACTCGGGAGGTCGATATGTGGCTGTAGTGTTAGACATTTGCTATCACAAACTGTTAATAGTGAACATTCACTTTCTTCCCCCTTTTCAAGCTCAACTATTGTATGATTTAAATGGTTAAATTGGCCCCTTATGCCAATCGTCCTATGATGGTGCTGGGCGATTTTAATGCCATTCTGGACCTTGCCTTGGATTATTCCAACCCCAATAGGCCGGCCTCTGTAGAACTTCAATCATGGGCCTCTAACAGGTCTTTCTGAATTGTGGCGCTGGAAACACCCAGACCTTAAATCATGTTCCCATCTCTCCACTACACATCGCTTCTCAGACAGAAATGATCTGGTATTTGGTAATTCTTCCCGATTAACATTTATACAAGAAACAGACTATTTAGCTGGGGGTATATCTGATCATAGCCCACTATTACCCTGGCCCTCCCTGCTGGGGTGAGGAAGGGGGGATGGAGGCTATCTCCAGGTTGGTTACAGGAGGATCAGGTGACTTCCCAGCTGCAAACATCCTGTCATATTGGTCCACTAATGCGGATTCGGGTGAGCCACCAGTGGTGTGGGATGCTTTCAAGGCGGTGGTGAGGGGTGAATGCATTTCAGGAATTAGGACAGCAAGGAAGGATCATAATTCAGAAGGTGTGGTTCTACAGGCCAGGGAACGAGAGTGTGTGAGGGAACACACAGACTTTGCATCGTATGATACTTGCACATCTCTGTTGGAGGCACGGCATCTTTCCCTACACTTCGTGGAACTTGCTCATATGGAGGCTGGGTGGAGGGCAGAGTCTGTATTCTCGTGGGGGTGACAAGAATGGTAAGCTTCTAGCCATGTTGGTGGTAGATCAAAAATCTCCGGTAAACATTCCAGTTGTTAGGCGTGTTGGGGAGACTTGGGCACAGACCCATCAAGAATTCTGACAGAATTCGTAAATTATGATTCTTCCCTTTATGCTATCCCTCCATATGACCTTTCTGATTTAGATGTGCTGCTGGGGGGCTCGTCTCTTCCGGTGTTATCAGATTCTGACAAGGAACTCCTTGATGCAAAAATTACGCCACTGAAGATAGAGGCAGCTATATCAGCCTTTCCGCCACAAAAAGCGCCTGGGACGGATGGTTTCCCAGCAGATTTCTATAAAGTTTATATGGTACAACTTGTCCCTCGACTTAGTACGCTTGTGACTCATTGTCTAGATCACCTCCCGTCTTCAATGTTAAAGTCCTATATGGTACTCCTATTAAAACGGGGTAAATATCAAATGGACTGTTCTTCCTACCATCCCATTGCTTTATTAAAATATTGACCTGAAAATCCTCACCAAGGTGTTGGCAATTCCTCTGGCTGGGGTCATACCTTCTTTGGTGGACATCGACCAGACCGGATTTATGCCCGGGAAATCTACTGACACCAATCAAAGGAGACTGCTCACGCATCTGCAATTGGATGCTGCTGAATCCCCTGTGAGGGTCATAGTGTCTATAGATAGCTAGAAAGCTTTTGATTCTGCTGATTGGCAGTATACTGTATGCATAGAGTGTGGGATATTATGGGTTTAGGGCCTAATTTCTGGACATGGATTACTATGCTTTACAGTAACCTTTGTGCGGCGATACGGCTTGGTATTTCGGTCTCACATTTCTTTAATATTGGTAGGGGCACTAGGCAATAATGCCCACTCTCCCTATTTCTCTATGCCTTAATGATGGAACATATCATGAGGGTGCTTCGTCTGTCACGGGAAGTGGGAGCTGTTCGGGTGGAAACTATACAGAAATGTCTTGCACTATATACAGATGACTTGCTTCTTTTCCTCAGACCCTGGGCGTCTCTTCGAGCAGCTTTGACAATCCTTAATGATTTTGCCTCCTTTCTGGGACTTGGGGTGAACTGGGGCAACTCCTTTATATTACCATTGGGTAACGAAGCTAGGGGGGTAGCTGATACTAGCCTTCCTTTACAATGGGTTTCCTCTATTACTTACCTAGGTGTCAGAATTACAGCCAATGTCAATGACTACATGTCTCTGAATTTACTCCTGTTGGTGTCACAAGTTAAACAAAAAAACACATATGGAAGCGGCTGCCTCTGTCAGGACAAATCAATCGCATTAAAATGAAGATCTTACTGGTAATATTGTATTTCCTACGACACTCCCCATTATGGATCCCTAAAACATTTCAAGAAATTGGACAGTATTGTTGGTTCATTTATATGGTCTCCCTTGTCACCCCACATAAGGATTAAAGTTTTGCAAGAACCCTGGGGTCAAGGGGGGTTGGCAAAAATACTACCTGGCCAATTATGGTTACTGGCAGACAATGGGGACTCAGCCACGGTGTTGGAGGCAACTCAGTTGGGCCCCTTTCACACCGGGGCGTTTTTCATGCGGTACAGCGCTAAAAATAGCGCCTGTTCACCGCATGAAAAAATCCGGCCCCTTTAACTCCAGTGTGAAAGCCGGAGGGCTTTCACACTGGAGCGGTGCGCTAGCAGGATGGCAAAAAAGTCCTGCTAGCAGCATCTTTGGAGCGGTATAGGAGGGGTGTGTTCACCGCTCCTATACCGCTCCTTCCCATTGATTAGAATGGGACACCGCGGTGAAACCGCGGCAATACCGCCGCAAAGCGCCGCTACGGCGGCGCTCTGCGGGGGGTCTTTAACCCTTTTTCGGGCGCTCGCGTGGGGTAAAACCGCACCGCGAGCGGCCGAAAACCGCGGTTAAAACGACGGTAAAGCAGCGCTAAATATAGCGCTGCTTTACCGTCACCGCGGCTCCCCGCCCCAGTGTGAAAGGGGCCTAAGGGTCGTACGAAAGCCTGAGGTTAGCTCTCTATAGGGGCCAGAGATCTAATCTAAAACTATGACAATGAAAGCAACTATTAAAGCCTGGGAGGCAACTACAAAACAGGCTTCTTCTAGTTATGTCAGCATTGCACCTTCTGCTCCCCTGTGGAACGAATCACAATCTCCCCCATTTCTATTCCCTGCCAAATCCTATTATTTGGGCAAGCAAGGGCGTTAAGATTTTGGTGCACATTACAAGGGAAGAAGAAATTTTAACGTTTAACCAGTTAAAGGCGAGACAAGATTTACCGAACTTTTTTTTGCCATCTTCAATTGCAACATGCATTTCAAGCTCAATTTTGCGACGGGGCATTTCAAGCTCAATTTCGTGATGGGGGGGGGGGTGTAGACTCTACCCTCGGCCCTTGGAGATCTTTTGTCAGACGAATAACTTGCTAAGCCATTATCAGTCACATACAAAAATTGAAAAAGACACTGCCTGCAGTCGATAGATGTGGGATCACCCTTTCAAACATCTAGGTAAGATCTGCTAAGGACAGGCTAATAAAGTTTAAAAATTCTTACACGGGATCTATTATACCCCAGCTAGGTTGGCACATATAGATCCTTCACCCCCAGCTGGGTGCTGGCGATGTTCCATTTTCCCCAGCTAATGCTGAACATATATTTTGGACTTATCCACAGATTCAGACTTACTGGTCTGAGATAACTTCCTGCATATTTGAGGTCCTCAGTGTTTCTATCCCCTTGTTACCCAGGTTCTGCCTCATTGGGTTGATAGAGCAGGTTGTCCCATCTCTAGCTCATCGAACTCTACTTAACATAGTTTTATTTTATGGCAGGAAAGCTATTCTTTTGTATTGGAAAATGCCAAACGCTTCCTCTATACTCTTTTGGAAGGGGTGAGTTAACTATGCCTCTATACAGGGCGACCTATATATCCAGGGGATGCATTTTTTTACAAGGTATGGCAAGCCTGGATAGATTCATCTTCCACGGTGGCATAAAATAGGTTAAGCATATCTGGACGAAGTACGTGGTAACTCAGGTGTAGGCCATCCTGTAATGACTCTTGTGGCAAAAAGGGTGGGAGGAAGAGGAAGAACATGGCTACCTTATAAGGAATATAGATGGATCTGTGTGGTTTAAATTTTATCATAAAATTTTAAAAGTTTGCCCTATGAAGTGAATACATTCCAAACATGGCCTGGTTTTTACAGTAACAGTCAAATGTAGAGCGAGTCTTACCTGTCAACAATGCTGCACTATATACAAAGACTAGGCTTCACCCATCATGGTGGGCATACCCCAGAAGGGGCCTTGAGAGACTCGGTTTCATGGCCCTTGAGCTGTATAGCACCCTGCGGCTGCTTGAACACTTTGCACCAAGTACCATGCAGTAGTAGTTTAGTTTTGTTTTAGTCTTAGGACTAAAATGGTGTTTTAGTCGTATTTAGTCAACTAAAATCTCTAGTACATTTTAGTCGACTAAAATCTAATGGGTTTAGTTACAGTGCCTTGAAAAAGTATTCATACCCCTTGAAATTCTCCACATTTGTCATGTTACAGCCAAAAACGTAAATGTATTTTATTGTGATTTTATATGACCAATAACGTAGCGCCGCAGAGAGGGGGGAGAGGAGCCCCCATCGCTGGACCATGGGACAGGCGAGTGTCTGATTATTAAAAGTCAGCAGCAACACTTTTTTTAGCGGCTGACTTTTAAATTGGTGGAACTCCACTTTGAAGACTCTGAAGGGAAGATCAGCATCTGAACCCCGAGAAGGTGGAGGCTGATAGACTGGAGGTAATAGAAGGCATTACAATTACATTTAAAAGTAAACTTTTACCAGTATTGTGCATTATATTTAAAATGATCATATCCATGAAAAAAAAAAAGTCTCAGCTTTTAGTACTACTTTAAAATAAAATGTAAATCTCCCTTCCAACCCTCCATATAGTTTCATGTCTGACTCCTAGTTAAAATGACCATAGAGCCTACTTCTGGGTGTATTTATTATATATACACTATATAAATGTATGTGTGAAATATATATATATACATACATACATACATACATACATACACACACACACACACACACACAACTAAACGTCTTAGGCATGCCTGGTTCGCAGTGTTTTTTGGTGCTTTTTGCAGAAACGCACTACAGTTCATCTAACATGGTTCCTATGGGACACGTTCATATCTATGCTTTTTTTCAACCGCTGTGTACTTAGAAAGGGTCAAGGACTTTTTTTTTCAATGCAAAAAGGTGCATTTTTTTGGGTTCGATAGACTTCAATTATTTAATCTGCCCAACAACAGATTGAATAAAAAAAAAAAAAAAAAAAGAAGAGCATAAAAAAATGCAAAAAGCTAAATGGCAGCAAAACCACATGTGCAAAATCGTACAGCAAAAAGCACTGCAAAAACTGTTTAAGAGAAAACAAAACTGCATAGGTGTGAACTGAGCCCTATTGCTGGCCATACACGCATCGATTTTGGTCAAGAATGTTCATTATGAAAAATCTTTGTACATTCGCTGAATGAAAGACTGTCGTTTGAAAATTTCACTTGCTTTTAACATGCAGTTTAAAATTAATGTCATTTCTGAACAAAAACCACATACACTGTCTGAAAATTCCTTTGACCAATAAGTTTTCTACTATTCTCCTTAGAATTTTCCTGTCACTGTGGTCGAAAACTAACGCCAATTTGACCCCACTAACAATTAGAAAATCAACAAACGTTCCTAAAATTACATTTTTCTTGAAGGAAGACATTGTTTTTGTATGGCCAGCATAAGTGACAGCAGGTGCAGGGAGCTTTTATCAAGCCACCTGCCTATGACAAGTGAGTCTGTCATACATACCGGTAATATATTACAGACGGAAAGTATTCAGACCCCCTTACATTTTTCACTCTGTTATATTGCAGCCATTTGCTAAAATCATTAAAGTTCATTTTTTTCCTCAATGTACACAAGGCACCCCATATTGACAGTGAAACACAGAATTGTTGACATTTTTGCAGATTTGTTAAAAAAGAAAAACTGAAATATTACATGGTTTTAAGTATTGCTGTCCATTTCTTCTGATCATCCTTGAGATGGTTCTACACCATCATTTGAGTCCAGATGTGTCTGATTATACTAATTGGACTGGATTAGGAAAGCCACACACCTGTCTATACAAGACCTTACAGCTCACAGTGCATGTCAGAGCAAATGAGAATCATGAGGTCAAAAAGGAACTGCCTGAAGAGCTCAGAGACAGAATTGTGGCAAGGCACAGATCTGGCCAAGGGTACAAAAAATGTTCTACTGCACTTAAGGTTCCTAAGAGCACAGTGGCCTCCATAATCCTTAAATGTAAGATGTTTGGGAGAAGGGCCTTGGTGAGAGAGGTAAAGAAGAACCCAAAGATCACTGTGGCTGAGCTCCAGAGATGCAGTCGGGAGATGGGAGAAAGTTGTAGAAAGTCAACCATCACTGCAGCCCTCCACCAGTCGGGGTTTTATGGCAGAGTGGCCCGACGGTAGCCTCTCCTCAGTGCAAGACACATGAAAGCCTGCATGGAGTTTGCTAAAACACCTGAAGGACTCCAAGATGGTGAGAAAGAAGATTCTCTGGTCTGATGAGACCAAGATAGAACTTTTTGGCCTCAACTCTAAGCAGTATGTGTGGAGAAAACCGGCACTGCTCATCACCTGTTTAATAAAGTCCCAACAGTGAAGCATGGTGGTGGCAGCATCATGCTGTGGGTGTGTTGTTCAGCCGCAGGGACAGGACGACTGGTTGCAATCGAAGGATAGATTAATGCGGCCAAGTACAGGGATATCCTGGATGAAAAACCTTCTCCAGAGTGCTCAGGACCTCAGACTGGGCCGAAGGTTTACCTTCCAACAAGACAATGACCCCAAGCACACAGCTAAAATAACAAAGGAGTGGCTTCACAACAACTCTGACTGTTCTTGAATGGCCCAGCCAGAGCCCTGACCTAAACCCAATTGAGCATCTCTGGAGAGACCTAAAAATGGCTGTCCACCACGTTTACCCTCCAACCCGACAGAACTGGAGAGGATCTGCAAGAAGGAATGGTAGAGGATCCCCAAATCCAGGTGTGAAAAACTTGTTCCCAAAAAGACTCATGGTTGTATTAGATCAAAAGGGTGCTTCTACCAAATACCAAGCAAAGGGTCTGAATACTTAGGACCATGTGATATTTCAGTTTTTCTTTTTTAATAAATCTGCAAAAATGACAGAAAAACACAGAATTGTTGACAATATGGGGTGCTGTGTGTACATTAATGAGGAAAAAATTAATTAAATTAACTTAAATGATTTTAGCAAATGGCTGCAATATAACAGAGTGAAAAATGTAAGGGGGTCTGAATACTTTCCGTCCCCACTGTAGATATTTAAGAATAAATTGCCTTTTATTTTAAACTTTACATATTAACTAAATTATACACCACACTAATTTTAAAGGTTATTAGACAATTAATTGAAACAATCAGCCAACTAATGAAAATAATCGTTAGTTGCAGCCCTATGTTGGTCTATCACATAAAATCCCCAAAAAATACATTAACGTTTTTAGTTGTAACATGACAAAAAATTTGGAAAATTTCAAGGGGTATGAATACTTTTTCAAGGCACTGTGCATGCATTATTTAAGCATTTCTCTACAATTTCCAAACTCCTTAACCTAGGTTACTATTTATGATATTAAGGACTGAACGGAACACAGGTTTAGTCATTATATAAGGTCTTTAACCACTTGCCGACCAGCTGCCATCATTATACGGCGGCAGGTCGGCTCTCCTGCACGAATCGCCATACCTGTACGGTGGCTCACACAGGTGCAGTTGAGGGTGGGCTCTCGGTGCTGATCGCCTAGTACAGAGGCAGAACAGGGATCTGCCAGTGTACATTATAGAATAAAAAAAAAAAATATATATATATATATATATATATATATATATATATATATATATATATATATATATATATATATATATATATATATATATATACACACACACACACATATATATATATATATACACACACACACACATACATACATACATACATACATACATACATATATACACACACACACACACACACACACACACACACACACACACACACACACACACATTTTTTTTATTTTTATTTAAAGCTTGTCAAATTATTGAAAACTGATTTGGTCCATAAAAGGGTACAGTGAGGGGGGAAAAAAGTATTTGCACCCCTGCCGATTATGTATGTTTGCCCACTGACAACGAAATTATCAGTTTATAATTTTAATGGTGGGTTTATTTTAACAGTGAGAGACAGAACAAAAAGAATTATCCAGAAAAACGCATTTCAAAAAAGTTATAAATTGATTTGCATTTTAATGAGTGTAATAAGTATTTGACCCCTTTGCAAAACATGACTAAGTACTTAGTGGCAAAACCCTTGTTGGCAATCACAGAGGTCAGACGTTTCTTGTAGTTGGCCACCAGGTTTGCACACATCTCAGGAGGGATTTTGACCCACTCCTCTTTGCAGATCCTCTCCAAGCCATTAAGGTTTTAATATTTTCTATGGAATGAAGGTCTGGCCACTCAGGGACTTTAACCACATCAATACTGGGCACTTTCGCCCCCTTCCTTCCCAGACCAATTTTCATCTTTCAGCGCTTTCGCACTTTCAATGACAATTGTGCGGTTATGCTACACTGTACCCAAATTAAATTTTTATAATTTTGTTCGCACAAATAGAGCTTTCTTTTGGTGGCATTTATTCACGATTCTGTTTTTAATTTTTTGCGATAAGCGAAAAAAGTGCGGAGATTTGGAGAAAATTTTTTTTTTCTTCTTTCCATTTTAAAAGAAATCCGATAAAATCAAATTTTGTCATAAATTTAAGCCAAAATGTATTCTGCTACATGTTTTTGGTAAAAAAAAAAAAAAAAAATCACGTTAATTGTATAATAATTGGTTTGTGTGATCACGGACATATGTACGCAAATGATCATGTACAGATGTGCGCAGGTGATCACGGACATATGTGTGCAAATGATCATTGGGACATGGGATTTTACTGTTATATATGTGGGGGACATGTGTTTTGGGGATCATTACCATGTGGGGACTTGTGTGGGAACACTAGACTAATGATCAGTGAGTAAAAAGCTGTAAATAACAGCTCATACTCACTGATCCCCAGCCGGCTGCAGAGATCCGCTCTTCTCACGGACAACTTTCGTGTGAGGAGAGGAGAGCCGACCGCCTAGCAACCGGCTCTGTTTACATCACGATGGCTGTGATTGGACATGGCCGTTATGTGATCAGAAGGGCCAATAACCGAGCCCTCCTGCCAATCTGAGATGCACCGTGTCCGGGTGACACTAGCGCATTGGGATCGTGCCGCTGCGCGGGAACACACGCGCACGATCACCCTCCTTCTGAGGGACGTTCCTGAACGTCCACTCAGAAGGAGAAAGCACCCACCCGGCCGTACAAATGCAGTGGATGGGTGGGAAGCAGTTAATGTGCTTATTCTTAACCACTCCTCTCTTGGCTCATTGTCATGCTGGAATACCCATCCACGACCCATTTTCAATGCCCTGGCTGAAGGAAGATTTGACGGTATATGGCCCGTCCATCGTCCCTTTGATGCTGCAAAGGTGTCCTGTTCTCTTAGCAGAAAATAACCCCCAAAGAAGAACATTTCTACCTACATGTTTGACGGTGGGGATGGTGTTCTTGGGGTCATATGCAGCATTCCTCCTGTTCCAAACACGGCGAGTTGAGTTGATGCCAAAGAGCTTGATTTTGGTCTCATCTGACCACAACACTTTCACATAGTTCTCTGAATCATTCAGATGTTCATTAGCAAACTTCAGATGGGCCTGAACATGTGCTTTCTTGTGCAGGGGGAACTTGCGGGTGGTGCAGGATTTCAGGTCATTCACAGCTTAGTGCGTTTTCCTGGTGACTAGGGTCCCAGCTGCCTTGAGATCATTGACAAGAGTCTACCGTGTAGTTCTGGGCCAATTCCTCACCGTTCTCATGATTATTGAAACTCCACGAGGTGAGCTCCTACATGTAGCCCCAGACCGAGAGAGATTGACAGTTATTTTGTGTTTATTCCATTTACGAATAATCGTACTCAAAGCCAATCTGATTTCCATAGCGGACTGTATAAAAGAAAATTCTCCCAATCATGCATGTCTGAGGATGTCACTGTCAGGCTTCACTCAAAGAAATGCAAGTCTTCCAGACCTTATGATAGATTTTCCTAGTGACAGCTTTTCTAGCATTCGGAAATCTTTGGATATATTTGTCCAAATGATCACCAAAACGTTCCCCATGAAAGGGGAAACCTGCCAATAACGTTTTACAAGGAAGCTCAGCTGACCAGTTCTTAAGTCACAAAAGTCTGCAGCACAGTGGTGTAGTGGTTAGCACTTTCACCTAGCAGTAATAGGGTCGCTGGTTCAAATCCCGACCACGACACCTTCTGCCTGGAGTTTGCATGTTCTCCCTGTGCCTGCGTGGGTTTCCTCCGGGTACTCCGGTTTCCTCCCACACTCCAAAGACATGCTGGTAGGTTAATTAGATCCGGTCGATAAAATTGGCCAAATATGTGTATGTTGTATGTGTATGTGTATGTGTTTGTAAGCGTGTCAGGACCCCACAGGGCAAGGACCGCACTATACCACAGATGGACACCAGTGGCAAAAAGCGCCCTGAGGCGATTCAGTTCGCATAGGTTGCGCTATACAAGTCATTCATTCATTCATTCATTCATATATACAGACGAGAGAGCCAAACGAGAAACCTGCTGTATTGAATTCTTTAAGGCATCAACAACAAAACAGCGCTCAAGGAATATCTGTCTGATTTTCAGCTACATCATCCTCCCGATTAAGCCTGTCAGGCAGTCTGACCTGTTCCTTTACGGACTGGCAGATACCAATTGTGGCAACAGCTGGCTGAATAGCTGAACTGGCTAAAGAAAAGGAAGCCTTTAATAAGAACTCCAATTTCTTGTCAACAGGTTCTTTCAAGCCCTGTGCGTTATCTACCAGACAAGTTCTTGTTTAAGGAAGAGACTGCTGCATCTATGACTGGCATGCTCCCCTTCTTAACAAACTTTTCATCCATGGGATATAAAAGGGAAAACCTCTTAGGAGGAACAAAAATCCTGTTGGGATGTTCCCAATCAGCATACGCCCAACAGAGGGTCTACGGGGAAAGCCTGTGTGGCCTGAAGGCCCCCTTAGAGGATTAGGGGGGGCTCAGTAACCTCTGTAAGAGGCAACTTAAAAAGGCAGAAAAAAACATCTCAGTAAGAGTCTGCATCAAAAGCCTCTGCGACTGAGAGGCAGACATCAACTTGATATCTTGTCCAGATTGCTCAGAAGCAGAGACTCATCCGCCAGGCCCTCCACAGAATCCTGAGCTTTAAGCTCTTCCCCCATCCTCAACCCATTCCTGCGCCAAACCAGGAGGTTCCTGGGAGCTGGATCTCTCACGCTTCTTGTCACCCTGCAGGATGGAGGCAATCATGCCTGCAATCCTGTGCTTTAACCCGGCTAGGGCCGAGAACAGGTAATCCTTGGTGATAAAGGGTGAAGCAGCAGCGTTGACTGTAGGCACAATACCAGATAGGCACAGCGGCTCAGATTGCCCAGAAGCCTCTGGTTTTTCAGGGAATACAACACTAGGGCTACGACTAGGTTCATCAGGAACTACTGATGACAGGTGTGCCCTTCCCTGTAATGTTAGTCCCGCTCCTCTTTTTTGAAGAATGAATGAATGATTTGTATAGCGCTGCAAATGCAAACTGAATCGCCTCAAGGCACTTGGTCTGTCCTGTGTTGTCCTGCTTATTAGAAGAGGTGGGTCTTGAGTTTTTTTCTGAAGGCCCGATGGTTTTCTTCCAAGCGGATGTTGGTGGGTAGAGTGTTCCATAGCCGAGGTCCTTGGACTGCAAAGACATCTACAAGTCACAAAAAGAGAGTACCTGGTTGTAGTATTAACACCCTTAGAAGGGAGACACTTAAAGAGGGCTCACCAAGCCACTATGCAACAATCCTGCTAAGCACCTTTAGCCCGCCAAGCAACACCTGGTGACTCACGTGATCCTGGCAAGGAGAAATGAACCTCTGCAATTTCCTGGTTCAGAGCCTGCTCTGTGTCCCACAGCTGCCCCCTGGAAGCACTGCATGCTTGGCAAAAACTGCTTAAATAAGCTGGCTGTTCACCGGAAAGTTCTGCGCATGCGTACGTATGTGCGCGCGCAATCCCGGCGAACAGGCTTGGCTGCATTTGCATATGACGCAAATCTCCGTGCGCCCAGATAAAGGCTACGGCGCATGTGTGGCTCCGTGTGCGCCATGGCTTCCAAACTGCTGAGCACAGCGGCACTCTTGCGAACCAAGGCGAAATGGCGCACTATCGTGTGCCATCATACAGGTAAAAACAGCCAGACACAAGCCAAAAAAAAAAAAAAAAGGTACACTTTGCAAAAAACACATAGCTAGCCCAAAACTCCCCCGTATGGTCACTGCACACAGGTGTCCAGCCTTTAGCTTGACTGATTGTTACAATCACTGGGACACCCCACAATAAGTAAAAGGGGGTTCACCTACCTGTCCAGGCGCAGGGCATCTTAGAAACTAAGAGCCCAATCTCCACCCATCACGGCGGGTTCCTGTCACTTGAGGACCTTCAAGGACTGGGTACCCTTTTCATGTTTAGGGTCCACTCCCTTGGACCTGTACAGCACCCTGCATGAATGCCTTAGCACTGTGGTGTCCAGGATTCCACATCGCAGAGTTCAGCTCCGAGAGGTCACATTACAGGCAAAACCTTGCAGGAGCTTGTGTCTTTGTGAGGTTCGGGTACCATTTATCTAAGCATACAGAGCCTGTGTCAAATGAATCCGGTCAGTCAATCCCTCGATTCATTTAAGAACCGTTTGTGGGACTAGAGACCTGGAGCTCAGAGAGCTCAAACAAACGTGCCCATCCACCTTGCAGACACTGGTAAAAAACTGAAGTACTTCCTGTATGGGAGGGGTTATATAGGGGATCACTTCGCCACCCGGTGACGTCACCTGGTGGCACCGCCCCCTTGCGACATCAACCTGTGCATGCTGGTTCGTGATGTCACAGGGGGCAGGGCGAGCGGAGCTTTTTTTTTTCTTGATTTTCCTGTTTTCTGGTAGTTGGTAGTGGCCGGCATTGTGGATGACAATGGATCTACACCGAGGGACATTGTTTTTGTTTTTTAATAAAGGAATTGTCCAAAGCCGTCAGTCATTCACATGGGGGGCAGGATCTGGATTACAATCAGCTCGCAGACATCCACAACCACCGGCCAGGGTTGTGGGGAAGAGGACTTTTTTGGCCGCCCCGAAAGGGCCTGGCATGGATTGGAGGGGAGGACCTCCACGCCGTTTTCTTTCACAATTTAATGCTGGCAAGGCTTTTTTTTACATTCAGCTGTCAGCAGTGAGCGCTGACAGCTGATAAGTCATCTGTTAAGGACACAGCTCCTTAACAACCAACTAATGTTAAAGACCTTGGCTGCAAAAGTTTGCATCTAAACCACATCTAAATCACAGCTGAACCGCTTAAAAGCTGCTTTGAAAATACGCACCTGACATGTGTGAACCAAGCCTGAGCGCCCTCAAAGAAAGCAGCTATGGGGCACTCACCAAAGAGGAGCCAAGAGTGCCAATGGGGGATTCGAGAAGAGGAGGTTCTTCCTCGTTTGTTATTTTTTAGAGTAAAAAAAAAATGAATTTACAATCTCTTTAAATGTGATTTACTGTGATCTGCAGTGATAAGCAAGGAGCTCCAAAGTTGATATTTTAGCATAGTTTACAGGAATGTTATCTTACTGACCAACAGTTTGTGGATAGGAGGGACTGTGCGCTGTGTGAACTACAGGCTAGCGTGTGAATGAGGGCCAGTTTCCTTAATCAGCGCTCTTTTTCAGTTCCTATTACCCCAGGAACTGAAACAGGGGAAGAACCCCAAACTAAACTCAGACTCACACGACACAAGGACACAGTGAGACATTGATGGAAATGACTCTGATGTAACTGCCAACAGCTGCTGTTGCCTAGTGATTGTAAACACATTGCAAGCTGCTTCCTCAAACAGGTCCCCGCCGTGGAAACCTCAAGCAGAGTATTAAACTCAACATCTAGGAGCAGACTGGTCTGCTAGAATATCACAGATTATTATTAAGACATCCATACCGTTAGAGAGACCCTGTCACCATAATAATAAAATATATGTCAACACACAGAAAAATAAAGTATTATTAACCACTTCAATACCAGACACTTAGACACCTTCCCGCCCAAGCCAATTTTCAGCTTTCAGCGATGTCGCAATTTGAATGACAATTGCGCGGTCATGCTACTCTGTACCCAAACAAATTTTTTATCATTTTGTTCCAACAAATAGAGCTTTCTTTTGGTGGTATTTGATCACCTCTGCGATTTTTATTTTTTGCGCAACAAACAAAAAAAGACCGAAAATTTTGCAAAAAAACAAGTTTTTCTTTGTCACTGTTAATTTTTTTTGTAAATAAGTGCGTTTTCTTCTTCAATGACGGGCACTGATAAGGCGGCACTAATGGGCACTGATAAGGCGGCACTGATGGGCACCGATGAGGTGGCACCAATTAGGGGGCACCGATGAGTTGGCACTGATGATGGGCACTGATAGGCGGCACTGATGGGCACTGATAGGTGGCACTGATGGGCACTCATAGGCGGCACTGACCGGCACTCATAGGCGGCACTGACGGGCACTCATAGGCGGCACTGACGGGCACTCATGCACACATATAGGTGGCACTGATAGGTGGCATGGATGGGCACTGATAGGTGGGCATGGGTGGGCATGGATGGGCACTGATGGACGCTGATGAGTGGCACTGATGACACTGATGGGTGGCATTGCTGGGCATCCCTTTTTGCATCCCTTTTTTTAACTTTTTTTTTATTAAATATGATGTGCCAATCAGTGCCCATCTGTGGGCACTGATTGGCATATTTTTGGCATTTTTTTAACATGTGGATGGCCATGGGGGATGTACCTGGCCATCCACATGCTGGGGGCTTCCCTAGTGGTATTGGGGGCTTCCCTGGTGGTCCTGGGGGCTTCCCTGATGGTCTAGTGTGGGCATCTGAGGGGGGGGCTGCGCTGATAAACAATCAGCGCATACCCCCCCCTGTCAGGAGAGCCGCCGATCGGCTCTCCTCTACTCGCGTCTATCAGACGCGAGTGAGGAAAAGCCGATCAACGGCTCTTCCTGTGTACATCGTGATCAGCCGTGATTGGACACGGCTGATCACGTGGTAAAGAGCCTCCGCCGGAGGCTCTTTACCGAGATCAGTGTAGCGGTGTGTCAGACTGACACACCGCTCCACCGATCGCCGTGATGCGCACCCCCACGGGCGCGCGGCGGCTGTTATCCTGAAGGACGTCATATGACGCCCAGTCAGGATAACGAAACCACTTCCCGGACGTCAATTTGCTATTGACCGGGCGGGAAGTGGTTAAATAGCTATTTGCAGCATTTTTCTTTTCCATAAACATTTTTACTTACAATGGGCTAACTTTCAAAGATGCTAGCAAAATTGACTACTCCAAGAAGAGTCAACTCCCCTTCTTGCAAATCACAGGCCCCTCCTTTTCTGGAAGTGTCTAACTACAGTCTGTGCTGGTCCACCTCCTCCACCCCCCCCCCCCCCCAACACAAACTATTATGTAGCTGGGGGAGTAGTGACGTGAAATGCCATAGGGTGCCACTTGCGCGACAGCTCTGAGTCTGCCGGGGCTGCTGACATCACATTGAAGATGGCGGGTCCCAGCAACAACCTCAGAGCTTTTGGATGTCTACATGAAAGATGCTTTTAGAGGGAAATAACATGCCTAAAACATTAAATGCACATATAGAGTGGGTATAGAAAAGAATCAGAGTATTGCATGACATAAAAAATTTGAAATACCACCATTTCATTTTCCAGGGTTTCTGAAATATAAAAAAGTTTGGTGTTTTTAAGTAATCTTTAGGCCTAAAATTATTGTATGAGAATGTGTGGAAACACAAACTGCTCTGGCAGTGAAAGTGTTAATCTATGCAGCCACACCTGCAGAAGTTTGATTTTAGCAAAATAAAATAAAAAAATAATTACCTTGCCACCCAAATGTACCCAGATTGCTCAAATACTGCATTGGCGTATAACACGCAAATCGGGTGCAAATAGCGTGTGCGTGTTATATGCCAATACTTCAATTTTAGCTGCCTCAGAGGGGACAGGGAGGGGAGCGGGACGAGCGCCGTCAGATTACATACAGACAGAAGCTCCTGTTTACTTGGCGGCCTCTGTAATAGGAAGTCTCGTCTCCTGGGCTGCCATTGGACCACTGTTCTGTCCATCATAGGAGATTCTCACTGTAGGTAATCTGTCGGGCCTCGTCCCGCCCTCCCCTCCCTTTCCCCTCTAGGCTGTAGATGGGCATCGACCAGACTGCATTGATGATGCCCTGTGGGAGGGTGAAACTCGCAGACGTAATTTCCGGTTCCTATTGACGTCACTTCTGGTTTCATGGAACGCACGCCATGAATGGCGTTTTTGGACTCACAGCAACATGTTTATGCCTGTTTTTATCTTACTTTTTTTTTTTTTTTGTCTGGCTGAGAACCTTTACAAGGAAGTTTTAACTGATGATCTGATGCCAAACTCACCATTCCTGGCCATCACTATTAAGCCTGAAGTGACCCCTAGACTGAAAAGCTGGGGATCATTGTGATCCGGTGAGTGGGGATGCAGGAGGGGGTGTTGTGGTACACCTGAAAATTTCTGAAGCACTTTGCACTTTTGGATCGGAGCACTTCAGTCACTTTATATGGACTCTTATGTTTATTATTTTCACTTATATTGTATTTGCTAGCGCTGTATTGTATATGTTTGCATTTGTTCAAGTGATTAGCACCTTGTGTATAGCAGCTGCATTGGTATTTCAATTAATTTATGATATTTTGCACACCATTAGCGCGAGTATATATTTAGAATATATTTTTACAAGACTGCTGCATTGATGGCAATGGTGAGACTGCTGCATTGATGGCAATGGTGAGACTGCTGCATTGATGGCAATGGTGAGACTGCTGCATTGATGGCAACGGTGAGACTGCTGCATTGATGGCAACGGTGAGACTGCTGCATTGATGGCAACGGTGAGACAGCTGCATTGATGGCAACGGTGAGACAGCTGCATTGATGGCAATGGTGAGACAGCTGCATTGATGGCAATGGTGAGACAGCTGCATTGATGGCAATGGTGAGACAGCTGCATTGATGGCAATGGTGAGACAGCTGCATTGATGGCAATGGTGAGACAGCTGCATTGATGGCAATGGTGAGACAGCTGCATTGATGGCAATGGTGAGACTGCTGAATCTGGATATCGCCTCACTTCCTTTTCCAGTGTCCTAACTTGGATAGGCTTTTTAAATATTTGAGGCCTGCAACCTTTCGTCATACAGAGGTTTATACAACATGGAACTACAGGAGGGCTGCGTTTGAAGGGGCTTAGATTATAGTCATTTTATTATTAGAAATTATGATTGAACAGGGCCACCAGCACCAGAAGAGGAAAGCCAACAAGAAAATAACAGCCATAATTAGGATGGCCTGGGAGGTTACTCTTGCTAAAGGAGTTTATAAGCAAAATTTACATATTTGATTGCAGTGTACCTCAAGTAGAACTTTTGATGTTTTTCTGCACAGCTACTGGGAAGCTGCAGAAATATGGCAAAGATTGAGTAATGTTTGTTTTAGGAACTTTGTATATTTGCTGCCTCGTTTGGCCCTGGGGGTTGAAAACACAATTTAGCATCAAGAAAAACATGGCACTTCTTCCCAGCACAAGGCCAGCAGAGAAAAGCCAGTGCCAGCTTCCCTGAAAGTAAAGGCTGCCATGCACATGGCCAGGGCAGGGCTGAAAATACAGACACATTCAAAGGAATTACTTTTCCTGCCAACGACAATTACAAGGCTTTTTATTTGTGGCTCTTATTAAGTGCTGCTTTCTTCCAGTGCCAGCTTATAACATCTTGTGATAAAGCATGGCACAAAAAGGCTGACACGCTGTGAAATGTAATTAAACAATTAAAATTCCCCTGGTAGCTTTCCAACCAGATGCCAAGGTCTGCTGGATGACAGCAGTGACAATGAAGATGAACGTCTACCATTTACTGCTGGAATGAAAATAAATACACTCAGCTGATGTATAAAACATTATAACCACATACATACATACATACACACACACACACATATATATATATATATATATATATATATATATATATATATATATATATATATATATATATATATATATATATATACATATATATAATATAAATATAAATAACACACACACACACACAATGCTACAATGTAAAATAGTGAGTGTACAGCTGGTATAGCAGTGTAAATTTGCTGTCCCCTCAAAATAACTCAACACACAGCCATTAATGTCTAAACCACTGGCAAAGTGAGTACACCCCTAAGTGAAAATGTCCAAATTGTCACTATTTTGTGTGGCCACCATTAATTTTCCATCACTGCCTTAAACCTCTTGAGCATGGAATTCACCAGAGCTTCACAGGTTGCCACTGGAGTCCTCTTCCACTCCTCTATGACGACATCACGGAGCTGGTGGCTGTTAGAGACCCTGCGCTCCTCCACCTTCCGTTTGAGGATGCCCCACAGACGCTCAATAGGGTTTAGGTGTAGAAACATGCTTGGCCAGTCCATCACCTTTACCCTCAGCTTCTTTAGCAAGGCAGTGGTCGTCTTGGAGGTGTGTCTGGGGTCGTTATGTTGGAATACTGCCTCACAGTACATGTTGGCATTCATGGTTCCCTCAAACTGTAGCTCACCAGTGATGGCAGCACTCATGCAGTGCCAGACCATGACACTCCTACCACCATGCTTGACACACTTGCCTTGGTACTCCAGACACCGTCTGAACCAAATAACTTCATCTTGGTCTCATCAGACCACAGGACATGGTGCCAGTAATCCATGTCCTTAGTCTACTTGTCTTCAGCAAACTGTTTGTGAGCTTTTTTGCGCATCATCTTTAGAAGAGGCTTCCTTTTGGCATGACAGCCATGCAGACCAATTTGATGCAGTGTGCAGCGTATGGTCTGAGCACTGACAGGCTGACCAGCCCCCCCCCACCCCACCCCTTCAACCTCTGCAGCAATGCTGACAGCACTCATACGTCCATTTCCCAAAACCTAGGCCACCTTTCTGTAGAGCAACAATTCTTAATTTTTTTTCAGATCATTAGAGTTCTTTGCTATGAGGTGCCATGTTGAACATCTAGTGACCAGTAAGAGTGAGAGCAATGACACCAAATTTAACAAACCTGCTCCCCATTCACACCTGAGACCTTGTAAAACTAACGAGTCACGTGACACAGGGAGGGAAAATGGCTAATTGGGCCCAATTTGTACATTTTCACTTAGGGGTGTATTCACTTTTGTTGCCAGCGGTTTAGACATTAATGGCTGTTTGTTGAGTTATTTTGAGGGGACAGCTAATTTACACCGTTATACAAGCTGTACACTCACTACTTCACATTGTAGGAAAGTGTCATCTTTCAGTGTTGTCACATGTAAAGATATAATTAAAATATTAACAAAATGTGAGGGGTGTACTCACTTTTGGGAGACACTTTTTTTAAAATGGTACCTTAAAAGCACCAAGGCAATGCAGCTCTAACACATATGCTTTACGGCACACCATGTCTCTTTTAGGTGTTGTCATCCCATTCACGTGAAATGGGCTGCCTCAACACAATGCACATTAAAGTGTTACTAAACCCAGGACCCTGCATTCACTATATCTGGTCTTCCAATTATTTTACTAAATATAAACTGCTTAATACCTTTTCTCATCAGCAGAGTAGTCTTGTGACTTATCAGTATCTGGTTAAAGTTTGTAGGAGATTTCATTCTACTCTGACTGTCCTATGAGGCTGCATGACCCCTGACTTTGTCTGGACAGGGCCGATTCGCCCTGTGCTCATCACACGCATTCTTGCAAGAAAAAAAACTCAACTCCCTAGCAATACACACCAAACTGAGCATGTGCAGCTTCTCCCCAAGGCTCTGTTAGGTTCCACAGCGAGTATAACAAGCATGCTTTACTGCATATACAGACTGATTTCACGGTTGTGGGTTTAGTAACACTTTAAAATGGTTGTAAACCCTTTACAACCACTTTTTGTTACAGGTAAGCCTAAAATAAGGCTTACCTGTCGCTACCCCGCATATCTCCTAAACCAGCACAGATTAGGAGATATCCTCTGGATCAGCATGTGCCAATTGGCACATTCGCACTGAAGCAATGCCACGACCGTGCCATTGCTTCAGCTAGTATACCGTTACCGGTGGGAGTGACGCCATCACAGCTCCGGCCAATCACAGCACCAGAGCCTGCGATACCTGGAAGTAACTCCAGGAGCAATGTCGCTGGCCAGAGCAGTGTACAAGCACCAGAGCGGGGGCTTTGATCTAAGGTAAGTAATTCATACTAGCTGATTATTCCTTTGTCTTGCAGGTTTTTTTTTTTATTTTAGTGGGTTTACAACCACTTTAACAATGCAAAATGATGCCTGAATACCCCTTGTGAATATAGCACTTCATTTTCATACTACAAAGGATGAGACGATGGCAGGTGTGTGTGTGTGTGTGTGTGTGTGTGTGTGTGTGTGTGTGTGTGTGTGTGTGTGTGTGTGTGTGTGTGTGTGTGTGTGTGTGTGTGTGTGTGTGTGTGTGTGTGTCTTATAAACACACACCCCACACTTTCCTATTTTATACAGAATTAAAACTAAATACATGTAGGGGATTCAGGTGCCTTAGTGTATTGTATTAAGGCAGTTAATTTAAGATGAATGGAATGGCAAAGTGGCAAAAAAAAAAAAAACACATGCACTGTTTTTGGCAACATAATACATAGTAGTGAATTACTGGGGTAAAGTGAAGTTGGGGCGTGCTACAACGCATGTGCATTGAGCTGTTAGCTTTTCATTTTCAATTAGTAAACGCCCCAAACCATAATTTTCCAGTTTTAGGCGGATGCCAACAGAAAGATTTGCCCACCAGCTTCCTGTGTATATTGTTTTGTATTAATGCATCATTGAAAGATAACTGGGCACTTTACAGAATACGACAACCATTCAAATTACTCCATGCGCCAAAGAAAAGTACAGTACTATTATCCTACACACAAACATATGCATAGTCTTGAACTATCATAAGGTTTCTTGCACTATGGGAGGAAACCAGAGCCTGCACCTGTCTCAGAAACGAATGTGGCGCGATCTTTGGCACCTGAAGTAGCCATTGCAAGGTGGTCTCACTCCTTTTAATTCACCATTTGCACAATGCAGCAGGAGAAGCGAGGCTTCCTTGATTTCCTGGAGCAGCAGGAAAATCGACACTCCATCACCTTTACCCTCAGCTTCTTTAGGAACACCCGAGACATCACAAGCTGAAAGATCCTTTATAACAAAAGTGATTATAAAGGCTCCAATATCTCCCCCCCCCCCCCCCCCAAAAAAACAAAAAACAAAAAAAAACAATTAAAATTAGAAAAAAGCCCGGAACCTCCTCTTCTGGGTTTGCCCGTGGAAATTCTCGGCTCCTCTTCTCGTCTGCTCCCATGGCAAACCCCCTGTTATGGGGGCAGATGTGGGCTCGATCGAGAACCAGGCTGCGTGCATCTATAAACACATACACAGCAAGGCTCACCCCATGCTCCACTCCAATGGCTGCCACTGCAATCTGCCCTGTGAGACCAGGAAGAGCGAGCTGCACTGCTACAGACAGGAACAGAGCAGGGTTGATACAGGACTCGGGTAAGTATTTGGAGAGGGAGAGAATGCAGTTGGTGAAAGTTTTTTTTTTTTTTTTACCCGACTGCAGATAATGCATTCAGGTAAAAAACGTTGACTTTGGAACCACTTTTATGCGCACAATAAAATTGCGTAGACTGACCAGCTGAAGTCTTATATTTTTTTTATGCTATCATTTCATTATGTGTGGAAGTGCAACAAGGTGTACAGGCAGCAGCCAAAGGGTATATGCGAGCACATACATCAGAATAGGAAAATAATTACATACATCTACACTTTGACCGAATGACCCAGATCGATACATAACAAAGAGTAATGGTATTTCGGAAAGAGCCAACTTTTTTTTTCTAAACCAATTTTGTTTTCCTGCTAACAGGAGAGGTTACAAACAGCCTGGGTGAGAGGGGAAACCAGAACAGCTCGGAGAATTGAATACTACCTCAAATCTCAGGGAGAGGTTTATTTTATTAGTTCTTAATAAATATCTTGCAGATTTCCTCAGGAAATACAGCAGATCACATGTAAAATAGTTTGGTACTGAAGTCAACAGTGTCAACATCTGAAATCTATTAGGGCAAAGCCACAGCAGGGAGATCAGCAGGCTGAAAAACTTCACTGCGCTGAGGCGGGGATGAGAAGGGGGGTGGAGGAGGGCAGGAGGGAGAGGGGGGAATCTCACGGCCTTCCAAATTCTTCGAGAGGTAAAAAAGTCAGCCAAGGCGCAGAGAGAGAGAGAAAGAGATCCCACATCCTGCCGTGTGCTGCCAGCGATCTGAAGTACCCAGAGCAGAAAGAGGAGATTAATTCCATGTCTGGCCCCAGAGGGAAGCAGGGGGGCTGGGAGGAGAGGGCAGGGTAAGTGGTGCTGGCTGCATGCCACCCCCTCCTTTCCCTCTTCTGCCCCCCTTTAAGACATGTTTCAATGCAGACAGAAGTAAACCCCAGCAGACAGCAGCTCACAGCCTGCCAGGGCTAAGCAGCAGCTGCACCACGTCTGACTCTACTATACAGATGTTTCTTACAGCATCACTTCCACCTTCTCGCTCTCCCTTTTTTTTTTTAAAGGAGCAACACATCTGGGAAGGAGAGTGATGAGATGGAAGGTGGGGAGAGGGGTGAACGCTTTGTGGAACCTCGTTTGTTCAGGGGCCCGGCGTAGGGATGTACAGGCTGCCAACAAACTGCATCTGAAGAGGATGATTAATATAGTCTGTCACCGCAGCTTCCAGAAGAAGCTTAAAGCCAAAGCGTCTGACATGCAGTCTGCGGAGAGGGGCTTGAGGCTACGCTGTGTGTCACTTGAGGTGGTCATCCCCCAGCCCTGGGTGACAGAGCTGAAAAAAAAAAAAAAAAACACAAAATACTCGTACACATACTGAATCAATGAGACCAATTGCCTGCAGAACGCACACAGCGACATGCAGCAATCCTGCACTACTACTCTCAACATACTCATGTCTTGTAGGAGCCGTAGCAGAGTACTAGCATGCTTATTACAGCAGCAGGTCAACTGTAAAAGACAGCCATTAAAATATTTCTTCCTTGTAATTGCTTCTTCCAAATACAGATGAAAAAACTTTGCTCCTAATGTCCTCACACGGCAGGAATGTTTTTCATTGGATTTTTAAAGCTATCAAACAAAAAATTAAAAAATAAATAAGGTTTTTCTCATCTTCCCTTAAAAGATAATTATACAAATCCACATGTGTACCTACACCTCTTATTGACAACTTTATTCATTTCTGCAATGTATTTATTGCATTGTAGCATGTGGTGGTGAACAATTTTGCAAGATCGATGAAATTAAGAAATTATTTGCTCAAAATTACTGTAGGCGTCTCATCCAATCATACTGCCTAAAAAACGAGCCCTTATACAAATGCTGAAGAGATTGGGATTAACGCCCAACTCCACAAAAAAAAATGTAATATTCTTGTAGTAGTGTGCTCACACTGCAAGGGTTAAATGGTTGTTAAGTCTAGGGGTGGAGTAAAGCATCGCACACACGCTTAGATTTTCGGACGACCGAGCGTCCGTTTGTTGTGGCATGCTAGTCTCATGTCTAAAGTGAAGAGGTTATTCACCATATGAACATTTTTGTACGACAGAATACGTCAGAAGTGACGTAATGTGTTGAATAGTTTTGTATGTCTTGCTCTTATGATTTTTTTCTTTTCGTATGAAAACCGTACTAATGAAACAAAAATCGGACGTTGCGTTAACATCCAACAAAAATTTTATAAAATTTGCACATCCAGCTTTTGTCTGACGAAAAAGTGGAATCGGCTGTCGAAAGCCCCGTACCAATGATATGAAAATCGACAGCTCGTCGTACGAATTTTTCCATCCGATTCTCGCATTGCGCCTTAAGAGTACTGGCGTGTAATACTTACCTTTATTCCTTGCTCTGGCTGAATCTATCCATTAATGTGACTGGATCCCCACAGCTTCCTATCTAAGGAACTTTGGCCTGTGGTCCCACGCTGATCTCTGCACATACAATGCAGAACTAGTAGCCCTGCATTGTACATAATGATGTTGAGGGTCCACCTACAGACCATAAACATTAGCGAGAGAAAAAAGACGAGCGCTGGAGCAAGGAGTAAAATATTTTACGTTAACCCCTATAGTAATAGCCATTTAACTTTTGCAGTGCCGAAGAAGGGGGGTTAGGGGGCTTTAAAGTGCAACATGTCTTTTTTTGGGGGGAGTGGGGGGTTGCATTTTTTGTTCTCTTCATACTGTCCTGCAGACACATCAGGTAGTGAGGGAAATCCTCTTGACAGAAAGTGTCCCCAATTGTAGATTTCACTTCACTTTCTCTTCTTGGGTCAACTCAAAATTGCGGATCCACTCCCGTTTTAAATACCCCTGACAATGGTCACTGGACAACAATAATTTTCCCACAAAAACAGACAAAAAAAATAAAATATATGTTGGTTGGGGGGGGGGGTGTCGGGGGCGGGGCGGTGTGGTTGGTGATGGAGTTCAGAGTTGATGGCACTTAAAAATGAAAAAAAAAAATAAATGAAAAACATATCAGCCAAACTGTACAATCAGACTGCAAGGTCATGGTGGTCCACGGCAGCCCACCTCTTTATATATTTTGTGACTTGTAAACCATGCTGGGACTTGCTGTCCCTCAGCAGACAATTTATTATTTTGTAGCTGCTGGGCCACGCTGTCCCAAGGCACATGGCGATCCAATGGTTGTTTCTGACTGCAGTACAGCACAAGTATACAATCTGTAATCTGCTCCAGCTGCAACTCATAGCATTTTGTTACATTTTGCTAGGAAGTGGAAAAGGATATTCAAATTTTGCAGGACACAATTTGTAGCAAATACACAAACAGGTTCACCAAGGTGAAATACTTCTGAAAACCGCAGGAAAATGCAAATCAAAACGCATACTGTACCTGTCATTTGTATGAAACAGACTCGTCACAACTTACTGCAGCCGAAAACCAACAAGCTGCCCGCATGCTAAAACTGAGCGTTTAGTGTGCAGGCAGTGTGAACTAGCCCTTAAAGTAATGTTAAAGTAGCTCTGAGATATAGAGATAGAGATATATATATATATATATATATATATATATATATATATATATATATATATATATATATATATATATATATATATATATATATATATATATATATATATATATATATATACACACACACACACACACACATATACATACACACACACATATTATATATAATATATATATATATATACACACATACATATATATACACACATACATACACACACACACATATATACATACACACACACGGTTAAGGTTTAAATTAGGATAGATATAGAGAGAGATAGATATATCTATCAGTTTTGTAATCTGTGGAGGAAAGCCATGGAAAAGGGAAGCATTAAGACCTGCACCACAACCGTGTACACACAAACAAGCAGACCCATTCAGGTGATCAGGTCAAGATCAAGAGGGAAGGACGAGGGTATACATTTTGCCATGGCAAGATGCTGTAACATCATATGTACACCCCCCCCCCCTTCTGCTGTCTTTATAGCTTTAAGGTGAAGCAGCTGGGGGGGGGGGGGGGGGGGGGGGGTCTCACTCAACCATATGTTTCTACCACCCCTTCCCATCTCAAATATAAACGAGGCCTAAAAAGGGTTAAGCAGGATTTTGACTGACCTAACCTACATCAAAGTTACATTTCCATTACGTTGGAAAACCTCTCTCGAACAGCAGCTACAGCCACTGATCAGTGAATTCTGCCTGTTGCAGTCAGAATACAATCCCTAGGCAAGGATTCCTCCATCTACCTTATGTGTGTGCATGGAGGAATCTTTTAGGCTTTATTTCATTCAGCCTGCTGGCTGAGAGAAAGAAAAAAAGAAAAGCTGCAGTGTCTGCAACCCTTTAGGTGTGGATGAGCCTAAAAAGTAATGAAACCGTAAAACTCCTTCTGCAATTGAAGCCTCTATTCTAAATGTAGCCAAGTGAAGACTTCTGACAGTGAGCCAATCACTAAGCAGTTTCTGAGACTTATACGATACTTTCATATTTTGGCAGCTATAGGAAAAATCACAACATCTGCAGATTAAAATGTAAAGGGTAAATCATAACAATAAATGACAAGAAGGCTTGTCTAACATAAAAGAAAACAATTAGTAAAAAAAAAGTCAATTTTCCTGCAGGATTTAAGTTTGGAAGCAATGTGAGAGGAAACCACAGGTCAATTTCATCCCTGTCACCTGCAATTACAATAAACCGAAACAACCACACAAAGCACCAACAGGAAAAAACAGCCAGTGACTGTACAGCTGTTTGGTACAACTGTCAGCGCGGCATCACAGATCTGATCAGAGATGTTTAGCACAAACAGTGGAGGCATGGACCATCTCTATAAGAAATGTTTCGTCAAAGAAACAGCCAATGCCGCAAATGCCATCTTAAGGCAATATACCAAATGTCAGATGCTTGAAGTTTTACTATTGGGTGCAGCGTTTGAAGTTGTTTTTTCCAACTGCGATCTAAAGTAACCTTAACCCCTCTCTATCTGGCTGTGATTGAAAACCTTAAGGTATAAGGCCAGTTTCACACTGCTGCGGCCATAGCACAGGTATACCTGCAGTTTTCATGCTCTCCCTCAGTCCCCCATTGACTTTCTATTAGATTGTGCAATTTTGGTGCATTTTTCTGAAATTGCACCAAAGATGTAGCATGCAGGACTTTTGGTGCGCTTTAAGAAACACAACAAAAATGCACAAATAGAAAGTCTACGGGAAAGCACGGACTAACTGCACAAAACCTATGGGTACAACCGCGCTGGTGCCAAACCGCAGCATAGCAGTGTAAGGTTTAACTGAAGGCAACGCTTTTTTTTACTTTAGGTAGAGTGGAGAGGGATTAGAACACCCATCAGGTTCTTATTGCCGTCTGTCCCTCATTTGGGAGATTTACCCAATTTGTCCTGGTGAACATTAAAACCAAAAGTGAAAGAAAATCCCAATTGTTGAGTTGTCACAAAGACAAGAAGGAAAAATGAAAAAGGGCACTAGTTCTGGTGACAACCAGGAATTTCCTTCACTTCAGGAGGGATTTACTCTTGCTTCCTGTTGTGGCCAAACTACAGGAAGTAGAAGGAAATCACCCAAATGAGAAACAAATGGCACACAAAAGCCTGACAGGGGTATGGCCCTCCCTTATGCTATCCAAAAAAAAAAAAAAAAAGGTTTGGGTTGAGTTCTGCTTTAGGTTCTCATTCCCCCAGGAGAAGATTCTCCATTTCTGTAAATAATTCACCAGAACCTAGTTTAGAATCCAATGGGTCAAGATCCCCCATTTTTTTGGACCCTTGATTAGTGACTGTATTTACTGCACACATCTATATTTTGGGGGATCTCAAGGCACTAGAGAATTGATAGCCTGGGGTCACATGAAACTTGGCTCTAACACTCTGGGCCACCAAAAATAAAAATGTAAACAGCTCCGTTCTAGAGAGGGCGACGCTGAAAACGGAAAAGGATACATGTAGGATTTCATTTTCAAAACACTTCAGGGGATTCTGTGCAGCAAAGAACGGAGGATTCATACCTCAGCAGGAAACATGAAAAGCTCAGCGGCCACCTCTATAACTTAGCAGGGTAGCAAGCGATCTCTCCATGGGAGTCAAGGTCAACATTAAATTCCCAGTACGGGATTAATGCCTGGCCCATTTCACACAAATTAGAACAATGTTTTGAGAAGAATTCTACTTTTCTTCCTTGTTAATCTGCAATATCTGGTACCTTGAACACCACCACTTATAGTACCATTCCTCAAAGAAAAACAATATAAAAAATTAAATAAAAAATACTATGAAGACTTTTTTTTTACAAAGCACAAAAATGTAAATTTCTTTTAAGATCGCTTTTAAAATTAGAATAAAAAAAAAAAAAAAAAAAAAAAAAAGGTAATGTGTGGTTAAAACAGCAAAGCGAAAAGCGTATTGGTCTGCCGATAAAATATATAAAAACCACAAGATGTGGACAGAACATGAAGCGACTGTCCTGCTAATGTATTAGCGACCAAAACTTTTTTACACACTGTATGTTTCACATGGAGCATAAATATACATATAATAAAGGTGAACCCCAAACCACGTTACAGTATGCTGTACAGCTATATGCGTTGAGGGATAATTTCCACAGAGCATGCTCTTACTGACCAGACCCAATTTTCTCACAGTATTGAAAATAACAAAAACCACAGTAAATGGATATTTATAAAAGATTCTTAACCACAGTTTAGAAGCTGTATTAATGTATAACTCTTTTCCCAAATACGGCAGGTTTTCTGTCCTTTTACGATAGGAAATACAGACCAAACCTCTAGTACATTTTTGCTTGAGGGAAGAAACCAGAGCACCTCAATGCAAACAGAGCCACCTCCATTCAAAAGGGAAAAAACTTTGAAAAGTAGATGTTTTTAGTTATAATTGTAATAATGATTTTTATATTTTAATTAATGCATTTCCTTGTAAATCTTAAACAAGTGATCATCTTCAAAATCAAATTAGTATGCCTCAAAAACTGCTGAGAAAAGTTCAGTTAGCCTATAGTGTCGACTTTCTTCGACTTTCTTCATTCAAGTCAGATCTAACCCGTAGGCCAGATTGGAGAGGAAGGTGAGCTTAAAAAAAAGGCACAGCTAATGTGCAGTACTACTAAGAAGCACAACCTACATGTAATGAGCAAACGTGGATATACTGTTCTAAAAAAATTTTAAAAGATTTTTAAAAACTGTAAAACAGAAATTTAGCTTTCAAAACATTAACAAGCTGGCACTTAAGGGAAGGTAGAATAGCTTAAATTCAACTGAATAGTCTGCAGTTTTTTAAAATCAGATTTTTTTTTTACTCCTCAGCTGTATCTATGGAGGAAGCCATGGTTTCCACCCAGGCTGAGCTGCAAACATGCCTGTTTCTGTTCATCTCTAATACATGTGGGGTGTTGGGATTGTTGAATTTCTTGCAAGATTAACTGTTATTTTCATTATTCAGTGAAAAAGTTCTTATCAAAGGAAAAAAAAAAAAAAAAAAAAAACACAGGCACAAATGCAACAACCACATTTAAAGTGATGGTAAAGGATCGTTTTTTTTTTTTTTTTTTTTAGATAACAAACATGTCATACTTATCTCCACTGTGCAGCTCGTTTTGCAGAGTGGCCCCAAACATCCTCTTCTGGGGTCCCCTGGTGGCTCTCACGGCTCCTCCCCGCATCAGATAACCCCCTAGGAGAAGCACTCTCCCGAGGGGGTTACCTCGCAGGTGCGCTCCCGTGTCCACAGACACTAATGCTGCACTTGGCCCCGCCACCCACGTCATTCGATTTGATTGACAGCAAGCAGCGGGAGCCAATGGCTGCGCTGCTATCAATCTATCCAATCAAGAGCCAGGACCCTGTGGAGAGAGGGACAGTGTGTCCCTGCTGAGGAAATGATGGGGCTCAGGTAAGTAAAACGGGGAGGCTGGGGGGCCGGTGACTGATAGAAGTTTTTTAACTTTAATGCATAGGATGCATTAAGGTGAAAAAACACGAGGGTTTACAACCACTTTAAAAACTGGTAAGCTGCAATAATAACACAATAATAACAATATAATACAATTTTGTTTTTAGGTTTAGCTCTTTGATTATGTGTATTGCCCCCTTTAGCTTTAACGAAAACTTGAAGTCTTGACAGTTATGAATGAGACCTGTGATGAACCACCTGGCACCCAACCTGGGTGGCGCCCCCATCTTCTTTTGAGAGCCTCCTTCTCCTAGACTCTTCCCCAAAACATTTGATCTCCTTGATTTATGCTATTCTTGTCTCCTTTATTCACCCTTTCCTACTGAAATACTCAACACCCCTCTTTCACCTCAAGGTTGTGATGAAGCACTAATTTTAATTCATCAACTGTCTCTGGTGAGTAAAGCCCCAAGAAATTATCTTTAAGATCCTCACCCGATGGTAGAGATTCCCTAGTGCAGTTCACCAAATATACTGTAACCGGCTATGTCAGATCTGTGCTGGATATGTCAAACACTTTTAGGCACCATGTTACATACTTGGTGGTTCTATACCCCCTACCAAGTCTCTATTTTGGGACACAAGCCTTGCGATTTATACCTGGATTACAGGATCCACTACCACCAATAGTTCCCAAGTTGCACTTCCAACATTTCCTCACCGCAGCCCGCAACGTGATCCCACGACAGTGGCTCTTATCCTAGGCTCCTAACCTAGAATGGGTCTCTAAATTAGATTTCATTTCTACAATGCTTGGCCCAAGAAAAAGATGAACAGGATTTCTATACCCAGATTTGGGCTGAAGGACTATTTTCCAAGACTCAAGATAGCCGTGACTACCTCTCAGTAAATCCTTTTGCCCTTTGACTGTGGTGACCATTAAGAAGGGCTTCCCAACACCTTTCATTGTCTCCCCCCTAGGCCTAACCATTCCCCTGTTTTGTTCAGTCTCATCGCCCCCCTTCCCTCCCCCCTATCCTATTTGTAATTACTTTACACCCTTTAAACCATCTTCCATATGTACTGCCCTTACAGTTATGGGCACACCAATCTAACCTCTATTAACCTAAGGCCCTCAATTTTCCCTTACTTTTTAGGAAACTGTCACCACCATCTTTCACTTTATACCCACCAACCATGCTAATGTTGCCATCACTGCTGTAATTTACATTGTGATACTTGTACCTCTCCCCTTTCTTATCTTTATTCCTTGTTTTTATACATCTAAAAATCAATAAAATGGAGACTATAAAAAATACAAAAATGTATGCAAATCATTGATAGAAGACATCCATTTATAGGTTTCTAAAACTAGTAAAGAAAATGTTTAAAGAAAAATAAGCAAAAATTCCATCAAACTCTCACAAATTGGGATTTACCAGTAATTACGCCATAAACTCGTTGGTCTTTTGCAACTAACTACTTTAATCTACCTAGAATACATTTCCTGGAATGCTCTTGCCTTATGTAAAACAGCCAAGTACCTGTAACATGGCAGCAAACCTTCCATGTGCTCCTGCCAACAAAGGTTGCCGCCAGCAAAACATAAGCTTAATGCTAATTATTAAATAAAATGCCAACACAAACTCATCCAGCTAACATTCCTTGAAGTCATTACTTCTGACAAGTCAGGATTATTACATTTGGTTTCAAGATACTGTACATCGTTGACGTATAGGCATGTTTTGATGTTTTACCTGCCAAAGGATTTGTAACCAGCCATGTTTGTGGCACACACACCTCCACTAGTCAGTAAGAGCTTGCACTACTTTGTTTCAACATTAGCGCTTCATGGATCAGTGCACCGCTCACTGGACAGACAGAGGTAATAATTCGGATCTGCTGTCCAAAAAGGAGGCAAAAAGGTGACATAGGAAGTTGAACTGCTGAACCAGGAAGATTGTTTGCTTGATCGCAAAATACACAGGTTACCTGTCTGACTGTGCAGTGGAAAATGGTGTATTAAGCCATTCTAAAAGCTCCCTAACACCTGACAGGTTCTGAAAAACATGAATTTTGTACCAAGTCCTCCATCATACTTAAAGTAGAATCTAACACAAAAAAACTTTCATTTCAGATAAGCGCAAGGAAAGATTATATAACCCCCCTGTCAATTCCTTCCCCCCAATCTGTCTCCCATTAAGAAGAGTTCCCTTCACTTCTTGTCCCATAGCAAAGATAAGAAGTGAGAGGAAAGTCCGTCAATGTAAGGGAATACCTGGTTGTCACCGAAACTAGTGTCCCTACTGAATGATTTCTCTCCTGTCACCATTCTCATGACAATCCAAAACTTAGGATTTTCTTTTTTTTTTGATTTTTGGTCATCAAGGCAAAACCAAACAAACAAAGTGGGTGAATCTCCAAAATGGGAGCAAAGACAGCAATAAAAACAGGACAGGTGTTCTAATCCCTCTCCACCCCAAAACGGAAACAAATTTGGAGGTGAGATCATGAATGAACAGTGTAGGAAAACCTTTCACCACATGAAAAGAGGTGAGCTTTTTTGCTTCTTTACCTAACCATAAACATGTTATGTTGACATTTTCAAGGGTCAACAAGGGTGGGATACTCAGTTTATATGGCTGTAAGTGTCCTCATTGAAGATATTTATACTATGTCCTGATGACCACTGTCACTGGTAAAGAAAGCTTGCTCAACCTAAGGTTTTGGAGTTGTCCTAGCAACAGGAGGGGAAACATGTTCTGGGGACAGCTAAGGTCTCATGGACAGTTTAGCCAGTCAGTGTCAAATCCCAAACACCTTGATTTTTTTTCAAGTCCTGCCAGCACACCGCTCTAGTGTGAAAGCCCTCAGGCTTTCACATTGGAGTGACAGGAGAGGCGTTTTTTGCAGGCGCTTTACTGCTGCTGTCTGGGGGCTGCGCGTGTGAAAGGGGTCTAAAAGAAACATCAACAGGTTGCACAAATTACAATGCTACTTCCAGCTTTTCTAAGGCTCCATGCACACTGAAGCTCAAAAAATCTTTTTCTGGATGCCAGATTGCTGGCAGAAAACTGGTTGAAAAACGTGCTTTTAACAGCGTTTTGTACTAGCGTTTATGAGCGTTTTATAGCGTTATCGTTTATGGGCGTTTTTAATAAAAATACACAGAGGACACTCCAAAAATCCCACAATGCATTGAAAAAAATAGAATGCCGAACGCTAATTATTGCGCGTTTATCAGCGTTTTTTGGCAGTGAAAAACTGCACTTTGAACGCGAATTTCTTGCATTTAGAAAAAAGCCCATAAATTCCACTGCTCATTAAAGCTAAAAAACGTCCATGTGTGCATAGACACATAGGCTAACATAGAGTGGAGTTTATGGGCTTTTAAAAAAAGCACCCAAACTCCAATAAACTGCAGTTTATGAGCTCCAGTGTGCATGGAGCCTAAGGCCTCATGTACACTGCTGCTGGTTAACGGACGTTTAGGAGCAGTTGGGCGTTTTTTTTTTTTTCAGCTGCCCCTGAACTCTCCTCTGCGTTATCTTATCAGTACACAGGGTCGTTTATAGTCGTTTCCATGGACTTGAGTTTAGAAGTATTTTTTGGAAAGCAAAAAAAAAAAAAAATGCGTTCAGGACGGATGTTCAGAGGCATTTGAAATGCCAAACGCCTGTAACAGCTTGTAAACTAAAGTAAACACGGTAACTCACGTTTAGCCGCGTTTCATTTACAGGCGGCAAAACTAAAGTTTTTAAACGTCAGTTACTAGCTGTCAAGTTAAATCGTTCAGGAGAGGTTGTAAAACGTCCCGTGTACATTAAGCCTAAAGCTACTTTCCCACGGATCTGCTACAAAAACACAGCAAAAAAGGCATATGTCTTTTCGCCATGATTTTACCGCATTTGGTGTGCTGTTTTTAAAGAACATGCGACTTAAAAAAGAAAAATTGCACCAAAAATGCATTGCGGGTGCATTTTTACTGCGTTTTTCATTGCTTTTAAACTCCTCAAACACGCTCCAAAAAATGCGGCAAGCAGGATTTTTTACACCGCAAAGGAGGTGCACCGTCACAGTGTGAACACATACGTGGACTTTAAAAAGGGAAGCATTTTTCCTTGAGCTTTTCAGGCATTTTATTTTTATGCAAAAGTGTTTTAAGTCAAAGTGTGAAAGCAGCCTAAGGCCTATTGTACACTGAACGAATGTATGAGCATCAGACATTACGTGCAGGGGAAAAAAAAAAAAAAAAAAAAAAAAAAAGTTGGGCTGTATATCGCACACAAGCAGGAAGCATGGCATTTGTGCGTACTTGCGAGTATACCTGCAAAAATACTGACTGGCAACTCAGATTTCTGTATTTTTTTTTCACTGATCAATACACAAAAGGATGTTTATGGGCCTGTGTGTACAGACAAAATGAACAATGTGCTGCATTTTAGATAAAGTTTTGGAGTTAAAAAAATAAATAAATAAAAAAAAAATGAGTGCTGTATGCCTGAAAAACAAACACTTTCAGGCAGCAGTGTGCAAAAGAGCCTCTAGTGGGTGAGAATGAGTGCTTCAGACTGTCAGATGCTTATCACTCAAAGATTTACAATTTCCAAGTGTTCATCAATCCTTCACTTCAATCAAGTCACAACATGTAGCAAAACCTCCCCTTCTATAAAGCGTAAAGTATAAAGTGTAAGTAGACCCCCCTATCGTTTTCAGCCAAGGAAGCCGTCATCTTTCCTCTGTTTAATCTACAACTGCCATGATGCTGCACATGTGATCAGTTAGGACACCTGCCATTGGATGGTTTGAGTTTGGTTGCGGGCACAACCAATGGGAGCGTTACATTTCTGTCACGTGCTGTAAATGAAACGGTTTTATGGATGCATTACCCTTTAACTGATACAAATGAGCTTTTTTTTTTTTTTTTTTTTTTTTTTTTTAGAACACCTTTTCATAAAACAAACGTCAAGCATTTTCGGCAGCCATTTAACAGCCTTTTTTCCTTTTTTGTGAACTAGGAACGTTTTGCAAGGTAAGTATTTTTAGGATTTTTTTGTTTTGCAATATGCTCAAGTCCACCTAAAGAGGACTACAAATTGATATTTTAGCAAAAAAGGAGTATTAATCGCGCATTAAAACTTTTGAAAAATTAGTTTAGCATTTATGTCTTTTTTTTTATTTTTATTTTTTTAAACACAAACATGAAATTTGACCATTACTGAACAATTGAGCTCAGTAAATAAGCTACAAAACATTAATATGCAGCATTACTTAAATGACAAAAAAAAAAAAAAAAAAAAGTTTAATATTGTATTTTGTAGTCATGACCATAATAAATAGGAAAAACCAAGCACAAAACCACTATACTATCCTTTTAAATTGTGGCTGATCTGATAAGACTGGTTATATGGAGTCTGAATACTTGGAACATTTGTCCAGCTCTGGCTAACCATCAATTTTATCTGACCCAACTCTTGCCCTGTTTCATTCCTTTGAAGACTCCAATCTCTCTTACTTTTTTTTTTGTTTAAAAATAATTGTGCTTCTTTCCAAAAATGTAACAAAACGTGCTTTATAAATATTTTCTCTTAAAAAAAAAAAAAAAACACACGACAATGGCACAAAGACAAAAATGTATCTTTTTGACTGGGGCCACTATGGAGCGATTTCGCAGTGCTGGAAGAATTCTATCACAAGACAGCTCTGAAGATCACTCCAAGCAGCTGCATTCTCTCCCTGTGCAGAGGAAGCCAAATGCCAGCACTGGTATTCATGTGACCGAGAGCAGCTCCGTATCATGCTTCAAATCAAGGCAGCCGTAATGACACGCAGTGCTCAGAGCTAACAAAGAGGTAAAACAGACACTCCACACATGACAGTCTGAGGATTAAAATTTGGAAAAATAAGAACCAGAGAGGAGTTGCCCACTCAAGCTGTGCTCATGACTGCCTAATCATGACAGGAAAATGACAAACCTGCTTCCCTTGCGTTCCTCATCCCCTAGATGCACCAGAGGAAAAAGTTCAGTCATTAATCCTTGACTAAAATTAGGGAGTCTAGAGCTACAATGAAGAAATTAAATTACCATGACTAGCCTGCATGCACAAACCAGCAAAATAAAGAAACACAGATCCATACATGAATCCTACAGTGGGTCTGGTGCCAACAAGGTAAAGTGGGTATTGGGCAGAGGGGAAAAAAAAAAAAAGAAAAAAAAAAAATGTCAGTAGAGCCACTACCAGCTGACTCAATAGAATAGGTTGTGCTGGTACACAATGTATGATGCATACTAGCACATTAAGACATTGCCTTGCAGGGTGAAATTATTATTTATTTATTTTTTACAAACTTTACTACACTTTAACAGAACTAAAGGGCTGTCATCAAGAGCACAGCTATGCTTATCCTTTTCTGCCCAGCTGTTCCATTCTAGAAGTTGTAGTTTGGCCCAAGTCTTATTTATTAAAAGTATTTAAGAATGTTCACACAATATAGTGTAAATTTTCACTTCTTTTAACTGATCACAATAGAAAATCCCTTCCAAATATCTGAACAATTGGATAACTGAAGTAAATATTCATACAATTTAGTGTGTGAACATTCTCTAATCATTTAGTAAATCAGCCTCAGTGTCTACACACACACACAGGAATCACTTTCCAGAGCGAAATTTGAATTTTTTTAAAAATATTACAGAAACCAACTGGATTTTACCCAGAATTTATTTCTAGTACATCTATAGAACCAATGTACCTCAGCACATAACAGCGATTCCCATTCATATCAGTCATTTATAAGTGGTTCTAAAAGGCAGAAGGTTTTTTATCTATGCATTAAAGTGGATGTAAATCCTCAGATATACCCAGTGAAGTGAACAGCCTCAGATGATACACAGAGATGAAACACATTTCCCTACATAAGTTTTACTTGTATATCTGCTGTCTTCAGCTTGCTATATTCTTTAGAAAGTGCACATTGTGTTAGACATTTTCTCTGCCTGTTCAGAACTGGGAGTGGATTCTTGGCATACAGCCAAGACAGCTGATAGGAGGAAAGCCCCCCCCCCCCCTCGATATAGGCAGAGACTTGCAGAGCTGTGCTGTGACAAGGCAAGCTCTCTGCTAATCTAACCTCCCTCAACACAAATTTAAGGTTGGTTTTATCTTGGTTGACAGAGAATGTGTCAGAAGTTATCATGCTGATAACAGAGCAATGGAACAGCAGAAACACATCGGACTTAGTGCTTTGTAAAGAAATAAGAAAACACAACAGATATATGTGCCTCGTAAAATTTCATGATTTAGGTTTAAAAACCTTCTGGTTGCAGCTTCCCCCCACCCCCTACACTTACCTGAGCTCCACCTTGATCCAGCGATGTACAGCACAGCTACGCTACCGGATGTCTCTCATTGGCTCACAGCATCTGGAGCCATAGGCTCCTGCTGTTGTCAATCACAGCCTGTGAGCCAATGAGGAGAGTGGGGGGAGGGGTCGGGTCGCATGGTGTGTGAATGGATTATGTCCATTCACAGGAGAGCAGTTCAGAAGCGAGCTTGCTCTGAGTGCTCTCGTAGCAAGAGGCTTGCTATTGGGGGTACTGGCAGGGGGGAGGGGGGTTGTAGCCAGGACAGCCAGCGGGGGGACCAACAAAAAAAAAAAAAAAAAAAGAAGGAGGATCAGGGATGCTCTTTTTTTTTTTAACAAGCTTTAAAGTCACTTTAATGTCCAGGCACACAAACACACAAATTAGTTAGAAATGTTAGGAGGATGCCAAAAAAGCTACCAATAGGTTTATAGGAGGAAGCCAGGACACCCACAGCAAGACCAAAAAAATAAAAAAAGGAGGAGAGAGGCTGTACAAACTACATAGAGACAGTGTCACATGTAGGATCTGAACCCAAGACCAAGAGTTGCAAGACGAGACTAATAAACACAGTTACTATGCTGTCCATTATTAGTTACTGTACACATCAAATGTGCCTTTTATAATTGAATGCTATAATAGTGACCCGTTAAATTCAATATTCAGTCAAAGCTTTTGTAAAACTGACAAAAAAATTCAACTCTGTTTCCTGGCAACAGTGTGTCATCTGTTTCGCTCTCCCCCAAGAATTCTGCACAGAGCTTAAAGCAGTATTAAAAACCAAAAATGTAATCTATTGCAGCTTACCAATTATTAGATGTGGTAGCTGCTTTTGTTTTCTAATCCCTGTTAGTGGTAAAT
Source organism: Lithobates sylvaticus (assembly GCA_028564925.1). Taxonomy (NCBI): domain Eukaryota; kingdom Metazoa; phylum Chordata; class Amphibia; order Anura; family Ranidae; genus Lithobates; species Lithobates sylvaticus. Next base: position 124,669,204 of record CM053027.1, read on the forward strand.
GGTTTGTCTCATCTGTGTAACTGCTAAATCTTCAGGAGAGTTTGTTGTTTTGATAAACAGACTTACTGTCTGGATCACCAGATGGCAATAGAAGAAAGCGAGACAAAAAAAAAAAAAAATGAATGCAGCCATCACGCATCTAAGAATTGGTTAGCTGCAATATAATAAAATGTTCGCTTTTGGGTTTAATGCTGCTTTAAGTCAAAATGTCAGGTATTCCCAGCACTGCAAGACAGACAAAAGATCAGCACCTCTGATGAAAAGATTAAATTCAATTTTTTATTCCTCTGGCTAAAAGCACTGCATTGCCAGTGTAAAGCACAGTGCTACTGAAGATCATGTCTGGGGTTGTACAGCCCAAGGGTGATAAACATTTACAGGAAGTAAGGAATTCATTGTTTCATGTTTTAAACACTAGAACCGATTATAGGATCACACTAGGCAGACCTGCCTTCTATTCACTCATTTTAATAATTCACTGCAATGGTCCTTCATGGTATTATTAGGACAAATGCAGGTAAAGTCTAGAACGAATGTGCTACAATTCCCACAAATGCCTATAGGTGGCCTAAAGAGTAAGGTTTTTGCTTTCAAACAAAACTGAGGGTGTTATTTAAAAGTAGCAAAATCTCAAATTTGAAATGTTACCAAGATGCCGTCATCTTGTACATGTTCTGTAATTGTAGCACAATAGGGACAAGGGGTTGTATGTGTGACTTGTACAGTTCGCAAAGAACATAGAAGTCACAGATGGATAAACGCTGGCTCATTTGTTCACCAAGAAAATAAAATGCAAAACGCTGTTAAATATGGATTCTTGTTTGCTAAACAGAAATATGCAACAGGTCTACTTTGGCAGCTAGCAGTAGAAGTGCAGACAGTAAACACCAGCTATGATTAGCAGCTGGCAGTGCTACTGGGAACGGCTGCTAGAGTAACATTAGCATCTACACACGTGTTTGTGCATGCGCGGAGGATTACACACCAATTATCTCGCACTCCTAAATCTCTCGGCATTGGGGTCTCGTTTCAGAGCTGCTAACAGGGAGGGCACAGTGAGGAATCCAGAGTATGAAATCAAGAGAGACTAAGAGGCGGAACAAAAAAAACATCCAACGGCAAGATGAAAGTTTAATGTGTGACAATTACATGCTTCAATGACAAATAAATATTGCTTTTAAGAATAATCCACAACAAAAAGTATAGCATGTTTTAATTAAAACAAATTGCCCACCTTTGTGGCAAGGGTGGATCCAGAGTCTAGTCTCGGGAGGGGCACTGCCAAAAAAATAAGGCGTTTATAGCACAAAAAAAATAAAAACAGAGGTGATCAAATACCACCAAAAGAAAGCTCTATTTGTGGGAAAAAAGGACATACATTTTAATTGGGTACAGTGTCGCACACAATTGTCAGTCAGTTAAAATAACGCAGCGCAGTATCGCAAAAAATAGCCTGGTCATGAAGGGGCAGGGGGTAAAACTTTCTGGAGCTGAAGGGGTTAAGATCGAACAAGTCAAGACTAAAAGGGCATTTTTTTCATACATAATGGCACATGTATTTTGCGATTTGACACATGACATTCCTTCATTTACTCACTTTTAGTAAAAGATTTTGGTGCTCTGGTGGGGGGAGGGGCTCCCATGCAGGAGTAATGGAGATGGATCCGGTAATTGCACCGTCTGCAACCGCAGGAAGCATTAGATGACTGCTTCTCCCTGTGTTCACGCCGCTCTGCAGTGTGGAAAAGATGGAGGGAGGAGGTGGGTGGAGCCAACACTCACTCAGGGGCTGAGGCCTGCAGTGTGGAGAAGCTGGAGGGAGGAGGTGACGGTGGGTGGGCCCAACACTCTCACTCAGGGCCAGGGCGGAAGCCTGCAGTGTGGACTGTGGAAAAGATGGAGGGAGGAGGTGCCGGTGGGTGGGGCCAACACTCAGGGGTGGAGAAGGAAGAATGCTGGTGCTCTGGCACTCATCATCAGCGGCGATTCCCAGTCCAACGTGACTCACTGATGCCACTGGTTGTTAGACACCAGACGGCCCAGGCACTAGCAACTAGTGCAGGGAAGAAGAACAGAGGCCAAACCACAGGCGCAGCTCCACCCACCTCCTCCATCGGCAGCTCTGCGTAATTAGACTAACACAGAGTCGGCGCTGATGAGGGAGAGGGGGAGAGGGGGAGAGACAGTCGGGCAGAGCAGTCAGTGTGATATTTTTTTTTGGGGGGGGGGGCAATTGCCCTGTTGTGTCCCCCCCCCCTTGATCTGCCCCTGCTTTGTGGTCTCATCTATAAAAGCAAAATTGGTAATCAGAAGGGTACCAGAGATAATGGATTGATTCTGTTAATAAAGACTTCCACCATCACTTCATTTTTTTTATATAATGTTGTACGTAAAACACACTAAGCCCCTGCTCACACCGCTCCGACTCATCAAGTGATTTGACAGTTCCAAAAATTGCATGAAAAAAATCCTATTGCTGGCAATGGAACCGTTCATATTCCCACGACTCATGTCACAGCGATTATGAAAAAAGCTCCTGCACTTTTTACCAATTTCATTGCGACTTGCATAGACTTCTGTTAAATGAAGTCAGTAGTGCGAATCGCACTGATATGCAGCTTAAAGCAGCTGAAATCCTGCTGTCTTGTTTGTTTGTCTTACTTTGTAATGATGGGCTCACATGTTGTGGTTGCAGTTTGTAGTGTCATAGCTGATCGATTCCCCTGTGCCCATCCATTAGTCCACCTTTTTTTATGCCTATTCACCAGCAGGACCAGACACTTATCTGGGTCACAGGCATGCCTGGCCATTTTTGTGTGTTGCATCACAAACGTGCACCACTTTTATGAAACAAACATCTCTTCCAGCATGGTAAAGCCGGCCACAGACAGAGCAATTTTCTATCCTGCAACCAGTGGTTGCAGGAAAGAAAATCGTGCAATTCTGCCATCAACACAGTCAAAGGGGAATCCATCCCATTGTATCCCATGTGAGCCACTGTGTTCTCCCCAAACCACCCTATTGACAGTGGGGAACCTGGGTCACGATTGCGGCCGTTTCGTGCATGTGCAATCAGCGGGCATACGCGTTTAAGTTAATGAGGATTTTACACGCGCGGTACACCACGGCCTACGTGTTTTGAGCTTGTGTATTGCAAGATCCCATTCCCTGTCCTAATCGAGAAGGGGGGGGGGGGGGAGATCCAATGGACGTCCACATCACGGCAGCGACGTCAAATGCCGCAGGGATGGAGGGGGTATTTAAGCACCCTTATGGTGGCGGTAATGCTGATGCAGCCATCCTTGTAGGAGAAAGTTCTTTTTTGGAAGGCAAGTCAATCCATGGTAGGCTGCTCTTTTGAAAGAGACAGGATTTGAGCTTGCCTGAAGTTAAATCGATCATATTGTTACTTACAGGCGCCTTGTTTCCAGTTTATTATTTGGATTTATCCTGTCCTGTTGGTCTGCTAATGTCATAGGGAAAGAAACTACTTTGTTTTGGCACTCAAAGATTATTGTATCTAGGTAAGACAATATTAATATGTTAGGTTCCTTTGAATGAGTGGGCTTACTGATTTAGATATGTATTATACTATATGTCCTTTTAGGTCATATTGCCTTCATCAAGTCATACGCGTTTGTTTGATGTGGTTTACGCTTAGTGAGGCCATCATCTACTTCGCCGGGTTTTCTATTAATGCAGGGTAGGTGGAAATTGGATACATTTTGTACCATCAGAAACAATTTAGTTTGTCCAAGCCTAACTAGTGATGTCTTCTTGCAGGTTCAATTAAGGGAGATATAGATATAGATATAGATATCCTCTCTGTGACCTACTTATACTTTGTCATAGACTGTTAATTTAGGGGTTATGATAGTCCTTTGGAGCAGTGCTTGCAGTTTGGGTGAGAGATCATTCATCAGATGACCTATAAATGATTGTATATAGCTATATTTTTGTGCATCTTAATTAGACCTTTATGGTCCTTATAAATGAATCGTGTATTTTATGTTGATTAAATATACTAAATGTTTCTTTCTCCGTTTACCTATATTGAAATTGTATACAAAGTTTATAATAATCTCCTGAGGAAGTTGATGGCGAAACATGTAGAGCTGAAAATATCATGTACCACGATCATATGAAATTTTCATATGTTGATTTAAAAAAAATGTTAATGTTTATTTAATAAAAAAATTGTAAATTTTGATTTTGTTTTAAATTGAGTAATTTGGCACCTCAAAGCTTGCATTTTCGCACATTGTTGTTACTGATTATTGCTAGCAGCTATAAGAGCTGCTAGCAATAAATCGCATGTAAAATTTAACAAGCAGGTTGTACCCAAGTTAAAATCAATCAACTTGGGTACATTCAGCCTGCCCATACATGGTTCGAATCTCACCGACTCCTACTGAACCAGCCGAGATTCGAACAGTCTACGGCCAGCTTAAAGAGGTAGTAATGTCCGCTATCATTTCTTCTTTTTAGGGGCCCCCAGGTTGGTTAATAATTAACTAGTATGCACACCATATTGGCACATTATGGCATACTTGCGTGTCAAACTGAGCCCTCCAGCGCTGCGATCGATCCGGCGGGTCCTTGGTGCTTTCGCCACTTGAGTGACATCACTACCGCGAGATCAAGGCCATAATTGCTGACTAAGCATGGGGTCTCTTCGGTCAGATATCTTGTCTGTCAGCAATTTTTTAATAAACAAAGCTTACTACCACTTTAGGCTACGTTAATTGCTTTCACCTTCACCAGCACTAGACGAAGATCCAGGAATTGTGGGATATATAGTTTCTTTACAGGAAGTGCTGATTGTTAGACTACAGACAAAGATCATGCATTAACCTGTGCAGTGCCATGCCGCATACCTTATGTTTCCAACAAAATTTTCTGACACAAGAATGTGATGGTACTCCACTATAGACTCTGCATAGAGGCCAACAAATGACACTGTGAAACTACATGAGGTGAAACAAACAAGGTACAGGTAGAAAAGGGTAATAATGCCTTTAAAAATATTTTCTCAATGTCCATGGGGATATAAATCCAATTGGTTTGCACCAAAAGCCTCTGTAAACCCAATTACCACTTTGTAAAAGTAGCAGTGACATCACCACTGTACTATACATAATCTGCAGAGAGCAGACCTGTGGAAAGGACCCAACAGGCTCACCCATTAGAAGCTGCTTGCAGAAGTACAGGAGAGGGTGGATACAAGACCAGTCAGTCACCCTGCACAAGGAGAGAGAGCAGCAGTCATCGTTTTTGACATAGGAAGCTCCTGCACAGAGGCAAAGTTTTATTTAAAGTGGTGTTTCCCCCCCCCAAAAAAAAAAAATTGCTGAAAATTCCTTAAAATATTTAAAAAAAAATAATTGGAAAAAAACTATTTTTTTACTTACCTCTAAATGCCTGTTGCTAGGGGGTCCCTCGTAGTCTGCCTCCTTCAGTGCCCGGGCTTGTGACATCACTTCCCCTCAGCGCAGTCAGTCATCTGGGCCACGTGACAGGTCCCAGATGACTGTGCGGCGTATTATGGCGTGTGGCGCCACTTGCGCATGCGCAGTGGGTGCCGGCTGTGAAGCCACAGCCGGGGGCCCAGTCAGAATCCCAGCGCCGCGAGCGGAGCGGGTAACGAGGGAGGGGGGGGGGGTTCGTTCACCCGCATCGCTGGACCCTGGGACAGGTAAGTGTCCGATTATTAAAAGTCAGCAGCTGCAGTATTTGTAGCTGCTGACTTTTAATTTTTAATTTTTTTTTTTTTTTAAGGGGCACCCTACTTTAAGCTCATTGCACAGACTTGGAAAAATAAATACCAACACATACAAAATTCAAGTAACACACATAGACCACATTTAGACCATATTTGCTTATCCCGCAGTTCAACTTTAAGGCTTCATGCACACTGGACGTTAACGTTTTCAACGTTTTTAGTGTTTATTAGCGTTTTTCTGCGTTAGCGTTTTTTTTTTTTTCCAATGGATGAAAAAAAAGTCAAAAAAACTTTTTACAGCTGAAAAACTCCTCTCAGAACCCACTAGTTTTTTTTTTTTTTTTAAAGCCAAAAACTTCTCATAGCAGCCTATGTGTATGGACACATAGGATAACATGGTGAGTTTATTGACTGTAGAAAAAAAATGTCTGAAGCCAAAAACAGCTGCTGTAAAAAAGTCCAAAAACATCCAGTGTGCATGAGGCCAAATGGGGATGTTGTTGGTATGAGTTAAAATGCACACGTTTTCCCAAATACAGTTCATCTTATGAATGAACGCACAGCATGGAAGAACCCCTGGATATATGAAGTGAACAAACCAAAGTAAATAAGAACTTGACATAAATAATGTAGTTTTATCTTCAAAATAAAAATAAAAAAGCAACACAGATAAGCCAGAGAGAATACATGACATTTTTTGTACAGGTTTTCTTTAGGTTGTGACAAAAAATATATAAATAAATGCTGTATATGAACATTTCGTATTTGCCACTTCCAGCCAGCAAACACGTAATATAGTCAGTTCTCCATTACCTTACGTAATTATTTTACTGCAAAACTAATCTGATCTGTGATTCACAACACATCTGAGAAAAATATGGCACCACAGTTGGAGAGAAAAAATAAAATACACCATAAAAAAATTTAAGTTTCCTTTAAATTGTGACGAAACATAGCATGCATGAAGGTGGAAAAAGATGGAAAAAAGCCACAAGCTCTGAATATGCAAAGCTCCATAATGTATGATCTTTGTGGAATAATCACTAAAATGGTCAATTTTTTTTACTACCAATACACCGCCTCACAATATTATTCCCCCTTAGTAGTTATAAAGCAATTTATTCAAAAGTTAATCGTTCACATTTCTTACACCTTATGCTGATTCTAACACAGTTATTGGTCATGCCTGGTTGAGTCTAGTGGATATTGTGCGAGCAATAATTCATGTTAAAAAGAAACACAACACAAATGCAGCTGCAAGTACCTGCAGTGTCAGCCCACACACACACATAATGAGCTATCACACAACAGTTATTGGGCAGATTAGCTTGTTTCAAGCCTTATTTGCTTTGATCAGGAGTTACATTCAATGTCTTTGAATTTGGAGGCTAACAGAGACACGCTCATCAATACTGAGCAGCCAGGAGAGAGTCAATGCCATTGTATAAGCACAGCACAGACAAAAGTTTGCAGTAACTAGATGGCAATGACCAAAAATAATAAATATTCAAATTGCAGTGTCTTTTTACTGTGCTGTATTATATGCTGCAGAAGTTCGTGCAACTTTTTTCTCATGCTGGCTCTGATATTACATGTCATTGGCAATCCTCAAAGAAGTAAAATTCAAACAGAATGCACACGATATATGGCCAATCCACACTGATGTTTACAAGCTGAAAAGTCCTCACAAAACACAAATGCTCCTCTGCATTGGCACTTACAAGTGTATATCCCCCTACAGCCATTCATTTGTATGAGTGGCTGTACGCGGCACCTGTGGCTCTCTGGGCAAGAGAAAGCAGAAGAAATGTTATGCCAAGGACTTAGCATGTAAAAGTCTGTATGCATGAAGCTTACGACAGTCCTCCCACCATGGAAATTTCACATAAATAGTAAGGAATATGTACCTTTGCTTTGACAGTTGTTCACAGAAAACATGTTGATGGCCATGAGCTGCAACATCCTTGCACTTCCTATAGGGGATGGACTGTGCTCGAGCAAGGCCTGGAATTCCTTCAAAACCTTCTCAACAACCACATGGAACGTTTCCATTCTAGAACAAAAAATGATTCAACCTTTTTAGATCATAATATTCTTAGCTGTAGAAAAGGCTAACTGGTATAAACATATGTTTAAAGGTTTATGTAAAAATACTTAAAGCAGAACTGAAAGCCCCTTTCACACGGGCGCTCCGATCAGTTCCACCTGTCAGTTTTTCAGGTGGACCCGATTGGACGCTCCATGCACCTCTATGGAGCGGGGGGTGGCAGCGGTGACATGTCTGTGGACATCTGCCGGTATCGTTTTAATCCGGTCCATGAAATCCAAAAAGGGATAGAAACCCTATTTTCCATCCGTCTGGAGAATTGGATCGGATAAAAAAAACGGACAGGCGGTCCATTTTCATCCGCTCTCCATAGAGGACAGCGAGGCTCTGACAGGTCTGTCTCCACACAATGAGCGGAGACGGACCAGTCATCCGCCTGCTCAGCGGGGATCAATCCCTGCTGAGCAAAGCAGAGTCTGTAAATGGTGAGAAAAGGTATTTAGCAGTTTATATTTGAACTGGCTACTACTGAAGAGGTTACATGTGAAAGGGGCCAAACTGTTTCTGATGACCACAAACTGAAAACGCTATTTTATACATTTTTAATATTAAAGCAAACACCCATCCATATCTCCAGGCTTTATTTTGTTGAGAAATCACTTTGAAATATACCCCTCTAGCTTGCCTAGCTCCAGCCATTTTAAGTAAGGGCAGAGGATTCATGCAGCATTTACTTCCTGGAATCCATCTGCCTTTTGCTAAGGCATGCAAGCAGGAGGATGTGCCTAACCAAGAAAGCCAATCCTCCCCTATACCAGATGAAGAAAAAAAAAAAAAATGCCCATGAAGTCTACTATGAAGTAGGACTTTATTTTGTCCAGGGCCAGAAAGCAACTGCAGAAGTGTAAAAAAATAAATAAAAAAATAAAAAAAAAAACAGTAAATATATTATTCCTTCCTATCCATTTAACAATGCTAGCAGCATAATGAATACAAATAGTTAATGCTGATTGAGAGATGATCTTATCAGAGTGCTTCTGCTTCTTCATTCATTGCCAAGTTAAAGCCTGGGACGGGTCCTGGACCAGAATGTACCGCTTTACTGCAGTGCAGACTCCAAAGAGGTCCAAGACCTTGTAATAACGTCTGGCAGAGGTGTTTGGATGACAAAACTAGCTGAATGAAAGTACAATTCCTCTGGCCCATTTACCAATTTTCAAAATATGCATTTCAACTGTGAATTTATTTGCCCAACGTAAAAATTTTAACCACTAGCCTTTGTATACAAACAACCAGGCAGTTCACTCCTGAGCATGGAATGCTATTTAAAAATGGCCTCTTTTTAGGGGAACTCATGCACACCCTTCAGAGGGTGCACTGTGTGTTTGCTGTGTTCACAGAGCGGGATACAGGGTCAACAAAATCAGCCCCAGTGTCACAAGACCAATGTAGCCAGGAACAACGTTCTTGATCACTAGCCACACCAGTGCCACCAGTGAATGTGCAGCCATTAACAGAGTCAATAGAGCCAATGCAGGCAGCAACAGTGTTGCTGATCAAAAACCACACCAGTGCATTGTCCCTTCTGCCTGCCATCAGTACTGACCCAGTCTATTGATTGACCACATCTGCTCTATGGAGTGACCCATCGGACTAAGTTCCAGCGAGACATCAGTCCGAGCCATCCCCTTCAGACAACTGCACTCCCTGGAACCACAGGCACTCTTTTGTGCATTCTTTGTTCTGCCTCCTAAACTTCCTGGCCAATGAATATAGCATTCCTAGGGCAGCCACGTACCAGGCTAGGCTTGCTTGACTGTGTTGATTTTTGTGATACTTAACCCACAACAGTAAAATCAATCTGTATATGCAGTAAAGCATTCTAGTTATATTCTTTGTGGAACCTAATGGGTAAACACTCTGCATTGTGTTAAAAGGTTGTTTGATTCTGTCTTCTTTGGTCCTCCCCTTCTTCCACTGACTTCCAATCCCTCGCTTAATAGAACAGAGCTTTTGGAGTCCCTCTGTACATGCTCAGTTTGGTTTGGCTAGAGCAGGGATATGCAATTAATGGACCTCCAGCTGTTGCAGAACTACAAGTCCCATGAGGCATAGCAAGACTGACAGCCACAAGCATGACACTCAGAGGCAGAGGCATGAAGGTACTTGTAGTTTTACAACAACTGGAGGTCCATCAATTGCATATCCCTGGGCTAGAGGTTTTTTTTTTTTTTTTCTTGGGAGGGTGCATGTGATCAGCACAGGGCCAATCAGCACTGTACAGAGGGTCAGGGATCCTGCAGCCTCATAAAACAATCATTGGAAAACGAAAACTCCTCCTACATGCTTTAACCGATGCTCAGCTGGACACTTATAGAAGTTACAAACCTGCTGATGAGAAAAGGTATTTAGCAGTTTATATTTGAACTGACTACTACTAAGAGGTTACAAAATGTCTCAGATGCCCACCTAACCAATTGTCCCCTGGACCCTGTTCCCTCACAACTACTATTGTCACCCTCTTCTTCTATCCTATGCTCACTCACATCTTCAATCTCTCCCTCTCTAGTGGCACCTTCCCCTGCCCTCTAAAACATGCGCAGATCACTCCCACACTTAAAAAGCCCTCACTGGACCCCACCAACCTGAACAACTTAAGACCTATCTCATTGCTCCCATTCATCTCTAAACTTCTGGAATGCTTAGTCAACAAGTCTTAACTCCTACCTCAGCGGAAAAAAAAAAAAAACCTTTGTGACCCGTAACAGTCTGGCTTTCGCTCGCAGCACTACACAGAAACTGCCTTACTAAAATTCTCTAATGATTTACTAACTGCTAAAACCAAATGGTCACTCCTCCATACTCTTAATACTAGACCTCTCTGCGACCTTTGATACTGTTGACCAACCCGCTCCTTCTCAAACTCCGTTCTCTTGGCCTCCAAGATTCTGCTCAATCCTGGTTCTCCTCCTACCTATCACAGTGCTCTTTTAGTGTTCCCTACAACTCTGTCTCCTCCTCGCCATTGCCCCTTTATGTGGGGGTCCCCTAGGCTCTGTTCTTAGACCCCCTTCTCGCCTCTACCCTTGGTCACTTGATAACCGCCCACGGCTTCCAATATCATCTGTATGCAGTTGACGCCCAAATCTAGCCGTCTACTCCTCACCTCACTCCTGCAGTCTGCTCTCGCATTACTAACCAAGATATCAGCATGGCTGTCGCACCACTTCCTTACACTAAATATCTATAAAACCGAGCTGAGAATATTTCCCCCACCCCCCTCCATGACTTTTCAATCAAAATAATGCAACCATCAATTCCTCCCCTCATGTCAGGGTACTAGGTGTAATCAGACTGTGGCCAGTCCTTTCAGCCCTAAAGCCAATAGCTTGCAGACTTCACCTTCGGAACATCTCTAAAATATGCACCTTTTTAAATAATGAAACTGCCAAGCTACCAATTCACTCCCTTGTTATCTCTCGCCTTGACTATTGCAACTCCCTTCTCATTGGCCTACCTCTCCATAGGCTATCACCTCTTCAGTCTATCATGAATGCTGCTGCCAGACTAATCTACCTTACCAACCACTCAGTGTCTGCCACCCGTCTCTGCCAATCCCTACATTGGCTCCTGATCACCCAGCGAATTAAAGTCCAACCATAACACACAAAGCCATTCACAACTCTGCCCAAGCTACATCACCAATCTTGTCTCTAAATATCACCCAAACCGTCTTCACCACTCCTCTCAAGACCTCCTGTTCAAGCTCCCTCGTCTTCTCCTCCTCCTTCTCAATGCTCGTCTCCAAAATTTCTACAGAGCCTCTCCCATCCTCTGGAACGCTCCACCTCAATCTATCCTGCTATATCCTACTCTATAGCTGCCTTCAGGCGATCCCTGAAAACTCATTCTTCAAGGAAGCCTATCACATCTCCAACTAATCTTTTACCACTTCCATCAGCTCCTTCCCCACAGTTACAACTTTTTGTCTGACCTGCCCCACCCTATTAGATTGTAAGCTCTTCTGAGCAGGGCCCTCTTAACCCTCTTGTATTTTATTGTATTGTAACTGTATTGTCTCCTTTTTATATTGTAAAGCGATGCATACACTGTTGGCGCTATATAAATCCTGTATAATATTTATGAAAATAATTGCATTTCCATGTTCTGTGTACTTTGGGAGACCAGATATAGTAAATGCGGGGTCCTGGGTTTAGCAACACCAAGCTATGAGGTCCAGTAGAGAACTAGTTCAAATATTGAAAAAGTCTCACACATACAGTGAGGGGAAAAAAAAAAGTATTTGATCCCCTGCTGATTTTGTACATTTGCCCACTGACCAAGAAATGATCAGTCTAAAATTTTAATGGTAGGTTTATTTGAACAGCAAAACAGAACAATAAAAATAGCTAGAAAAATGCATTTAAAAAAAAAGCTATACATTTATTTGCATTTTAATGAGTATTTGAACCCTTCGTAAAACATGACTTGGTGGCCAAACCCTTGTTTGGCCACCAAGGTCAGACATTTCTTGTAGTTGCCCACATGGTTTGCACACATCTCAGGAGGGATTTTGTCCCACTCCTCTTTGAAGATCCTCTCCAAGTCATTAAGGTTTCAAGGCTGACATTTGGTAACTCGAATCTTCGGCTCCCTCCACATTTTCTATGGGATTAAGGTCTGGAGACTGGTAGGCCACTCCAGGACCTTCATGTGGTTCTTCTTGAGCCACTCCTTTGTTGCCTTGGCCATGTGTTTTGGGTAATTGTCATCCTGGAATACCCATCCATAACCCAATTTTCCTTTTCTTTTTTTTTATTCAGTTTAAAAAAAAAATAAATAAAAAAAAAAAAAAAAAATCACTGATCACTTTTATTGCTGTCACAAGGAAAGTAAACATCCTTTGTGACAGTAATAGGCAGTGACAGATACTCTTTATGGAGGGATTGGTGGTTTAAAACACCATAAATCCATCCTTTGCACTTAAAAGTATTCAGATCACCAAAATTGGTGTTTCTGAATGCTGTAATTTATTTTTTTAAATCGGCGCCATTGGCAGCTGAGTAAACTGGAAGTGACGTTGTAATGTATTTTACATTGGAGACCAGATCAAAGCCAAATACGGCTTTGTACGGGTATCAGGCTAGCCGACAGCATCACCCCGGTATAACCCCTTCAAACCATGAATGCATATTTGCGTACAGTCGGCATGAAGGGGTTAAAGGTTATTACTCTGGTGTGTTACATATGTATTAGCATCAACTAATCCTTATACAGTGGTGGTCTCATTTAACACTAGGGTTAGGCTTAGCTATTGTCATACAAGGCAAAATCCTTCTAAATATAAAAATAAGCCTACAAATCTAATGATCTGGTTGCTTATCCTGACCAAAGTGGAAGAATCTTCAGGCTTCATCATAATATGGCGGAATCTAGAAGGATCAGCGTTCCTAGTCACACAAGACTGTTCAGTTAGAACATGAGATGTAAAAGGATCCCCCCCCCCCCCAATCATACTGGATGTATGGTCGATGCCCCTGGCACCTACACACTGAGAACCGAGTGATTGAAAACCACGATCACTTGGTTTTCAGAGCTACGCGGGCAGAGAGCATTAGGCTGTCAGTCACAGCTCTCTGCTCTTCTCCCTCCTCGCTCACTGAAGCGATGAGCTGTGGCAGCCGTCTCAGGCTCTCAGCAGCTCGCTGAGAGGCTGACACAGGTGTCAGTCCAGGCACCTGGCGGATCCAGACTCCGTGGTCGGGATGACGCGGTGCCTGCACTGACACTGGTGACGTCAGCAGATAGACATCAGTTCGCTCTCTGCTAAAAATGGGTCACAGGAGTGCACTCCTGTGATCCATAGCAGAAGTACAGCCAAACGGGCTTTGGCAGGACTTCTCCTTTAAGAGAGGTTTTGTCTGTGTAACAACAATGGAGCATCAGTGCAGCCTTCTACAGCCGCTCAATGGAAACCTCTAAGGTGATTTCTTATCTCCATGATGAAAATAGGCTTCTGGGGACACAGTTTCAGTTCACTTCTGAATTCACAACAACTAGGACACACAGAATACTGCCAGAGCTATCACCAGAGGCAAATTTTAAAACATATGTTCATTAGCCATATAATGAAATGCAGCCTAAAGCTGGCCATACATTATACAATTTTCCTATTCAATTTTTTTAGATTTACCTTTAACTATGTAGTGCAAGGGCCTGCCTGACTGTATGCGAATTGGAAGCGTTTAGGTTTGACTTCATATTAATAGGGTTAAAGGACACGGGATGAATATTTATACACCATGGGTTATACACATGTACCTTAAAGTTATACTAAACACACTGTTCCTTGTTCCTTCTATTTCTGTACATGGATGATGGCACTAAGTATTTTAATACAAAAAAGTACCTTTTTCCTAATCAATATACAGCTGTCACATGACCCAGCTCTTTCCCAGCCTGTCTGCACGGAAACATAAGGAGGAGCTTCTAGTCCTCTGCTGCTGGTCACATGTTCAGTTAGGCACTTTAAAAAGGAGAAGTCCAGCCAAAGCTTGTTCGGCTGGACTTCTATTATAGATCACAGGAGTGCAGTTCGTTTTGCACTCCTGTGACCCGTTTTCAGTTCTCTGGAGTCTGGATCCGGCAGGTGCCTGGTCTGAAACCCATCTCAGCAAGCGGCTGAGAGGCTGAGACGCCTGCTCCGCCCCCTCCAAAGCCCAGCGATCCAGTGAGCAAGGAGGGAGAAGAGCAGAGAGCTGTGACTGACAGGCTAAAGCTCTATGCTCACAGGGCTCTAAAAACCGAGTGATCGTCGGTGTGCGATCGCTCAGTTCTCACTGTAAAAGGTGTCAGGGAACAGATGCAGCATCGGAACCCATGCTGCATCCACCTAGGCAAGTATGATTGGGGGGAAAAAATAAATTAAATTAAAAAAATCCTTTACTTATCAAGTCTGAAAGGGTTAAACATTGAAGTAGATCTAAATTGCTCTCTATCAAACGTAAATAATTGTAACATAGTGTGGATTTTAAAAATATGAAGTGTTTTTTTTTTTTTTTTTTTTTTGATTATATATTGAATTGTAATATTGTTTTATATTGCTTTTAGTAGTTAAAGTGCAAGTAAACACCCACTATCGTTTTCAGCCAAGGAAGCTGCCATCTTTGCCTCCATTTAATCTACAACAGCCATGATGCTGCACATGTGATCAGTTATGACATTAGCCATTGGGATGGTTTGAAAGCGTGGTTGAGAGCACAACCAATGGGGGTGTTACATTTCCTGCACATGCCGGAAATTAAACTGTTTTACGGATGGGTTTACTTCCACTTTAAACATGATGCAATTACATTTTTAGAGGAGGTGGAGGAAGATTTAGTGACAAAGCCAATACACCCAATAAGGAAGTGACACAATGAACCTGAGACATTATGCCCTATGAGAGAATAGAACAGATACCGGCGCTTCCTGTCTTTGAGAACACCCTGTGGGAGGGGAAAAATCTATCAAACAGAATTTCTAGTCACTAAGGGACATCATGTCCAGTATAGGTGGAGAGAGAGACTCACTGGCCACTTTATTAGGTGCACCTTCCAAGTACCGGGTTGGACCCCCTTTATGCCACAAAGAATTAAGGCAGTTCCTAAAGCAAGATTCAACAAGGTGTTGGAAAAAATCCTCAGAAATTTTGGTCCATATTGACGCGATAGCATCACGCAGTTGCTGCAGATATGTCGGCTGCACATCCATGTCTGGTGACTGTGGAGGCCATTGGAGTACAGTGAACTCATGGGGGCACTGGGTACAGTGTAGTCATAAAGGGATGGACATGATCAGCAACAATATTAAAGTAGACTGTGGCGTTTAAGCGATGCTCAATTGGGGCCCAAAGTGTGCAAAGAAAAATATCCCCCACACCACCAGCCTGAACCGTTGATACAAGGCAGAATGGATCCATGTCAAAATTTAGATCCAACCATTTGAATGTCAAAGCTAAAATGTCAAGACTCATCAGACCAGGCAGCGTTTTTTTTGTCAAATCTTTTAGTGTCCAATTTTGGTGAGCCTGTGCGAATTGTAGCCTCAGTTTTCTGTTCTTAGCTGATAGGAGTGGCACCGGGTCTGGTCTTCTGCTGCTGTAACCCATCTGCTTCAAGGCTCAATGTGTTGTGTGTTCAGAGATTGTATTCTGCATACCTTGGTTGTAACAAGTGGTTATTTGAGTTACTGCTGCCTTTCTATCATTTCAAACCAGTCTGCCCATTCTCCTGTGACATCAACAAGGCATTTTCGTCAACACTCACTGAATAATTTTCTCTTTTACACACATAGAGATTATATATATATATATATATATATATATATATATATATATATATATATATATATATATATATATATATATATATATATATATATATATATATATATATATATATTATATATATATATAATCTCTCCATCTATATTTTACACACATACATATCAACACACAGTGCGCCGCAATAATGAGTATACCCCAACAGATCTGTCAGCAAACCTTTACTTTCCTTTCAGAATCAACATTTTCCATGGGACACTATACAATAAAAACACTCCCACAAATGCGGGCTATTGATTGCAACCAAGATTTGTTAATTTGCACACACAGAGTATTTTTCCTAACAAATTCATTCAAGACCATGTTGCAAAAATGAACACACCTCAATTAAAGTCTTAGGAGCAAAGCTAAATTTAAGACAACAAAATCCTAATGAACAAGAATTCAACTACAGGCGAGTCGAATTATTCATTAAACAGGTGTCCAACAGACAGTTGATTATAAAAGGGTTGTTTTTAAAGAAAACCTCTCCCATTTCATGCTGTCAGCAATAGCGAAATGTCAGCAATAGCACCACATGGAAGGGAAAATAATTTCTTTACACAAGAAAGGTGAAGGCTCCAAGAAGATCAGCAAAGCTTTACTTATCAGTCATAACACTATTGCAAAAGTAATACAAAAATTTAACAAAGATGAAACTACAACCATCTCAGAGACGTCCAGGCCATCCACGGAAGTTAGCACCTTGACAGGAGCATCTTCTGATGAGAAGGGTTGAAGAAAATGGCCATGCAAGTTTGCTGTAGTTAGCTAAAGTAGTAGAAAGCCAAAACTGGTGCGATTGTTTCCAGTGACACAATACGGGGTACACTGCAGAGAAATGGCATGCATGGTGTCGTCCACGAAGGAATCCTCTCCTAAAGCCCATGCACAAAAAAGTCCACCTAGAATTTGCCAGGGCCCATTCTGAAAAATAATTTGATTACTGGGACTCTACTCTGGAGTGATGAGATCAAGGTAAATGTTTTTGGAACAGATGGCTTCAAAACTGTATGGGGTTGCAAAGGTGAGGAGTACAAAGAAAAATGCATGGTGCCTACAGTGAAACATGGTGGCGGCAGTGTCCTTTTGTGGGGCTGCACGAGTTCTGCTGGTATCGGGGAGCTGTATTTCATTGCTGGTATCATGAATTCACAGGACGTACTGCTCTACAATGAAAGAGAAGAAGCTACCATCACTCCGAGTCCTTGGTCGTCATTCACTTTTCCTACGTGACAATGGTCAAAAATACACATCTAAGGCTACTGTTGCATTTCTGAAGAACAACAGGCTTAAATTTATTCAGTGGCCAAGTATGTCTCCTGATCTAAACCCAATCGGGGAACACCTATGGGGAATTCTGAAGAGACAAGTTGAGCATCACTCTCCATCCAGCCTCTAAAAGAGGTTGTTCTTGAAGAATGGAAAAAAAAGATAGATGTTGCAATATGTTGCCAACTTGTTCATTCAATGCCTAAAAGACTTGGTGCTGTCCTTACAAATCATTGAGGTCATACAAAATACTAGATGTAGTCATTTTTGCATCAATTTGAGTAAAACTGAAGACTTTGTAATCCAAGTTATATTACTAAATTTACTTTCATGTAAAGAGCTAAACAAACATTCTATAAGACTCCGTTTTGTCAGAATTTTGGAAATTGTTGCGTTCGTTGAAATATTGAATACAATTTAAAAAAAAAAAAAGGGGGGGGGGGGGAGATGTACTCATTTATGCTGAGCACTGTAATTTGTAATATATATTATATATAAGTGAGCACTTCTCCTTTGCCGAGATAATCCATCCACCTCCCAAGTGTGGCATATCAAGATGCTGATTAGACAGCATGATTATTTACACAGGTGTGCCTTAGGCTGACCACAATAAAAGGCCACACTAAAATGTGCAGTTTTAGCACACAGCACAATGCCACAGATGTTGCAAGTTTTGAGGGAGTGTGCAATTGGCATGCTGACTGCAGGAATGTCCACCAGAGATGTGGCCCTTAAATTGAATGTTCATTTCTCTACCATAAACTATCTACAAAGGCCTTTCAGAGAATTTGGCAGTACATCCAACCGGCCTCACAACCGCAGACCACTTGTAACCACACCAGCCCAGGACCGCCACATCCAGCATCTTCACCTCCAAGATTGTCAGACCAGCCACCCGGACAGCTGCTGCAACAATCGATTTCATAACCAAAGAATGTCTGCGCAAACTGTCAGAAACAGTCTCGGGGAAGCTCATCTGCATGCTCATCGTCCTCATTGGGGTCTCGACCTGACTGCAGTTCACCATCGTAACCGACTTGAGTAGGCAAATGCTCACATTCAATGGCATCTGGCACTTGAGGTGTTCTCTTCACGGAAGAATCACAGTTTTCACTGTACAGGTCAGATGGCAGACAGTGTGTATGGCATCATGCGGGTCACCGGTTTGCTGATGTCAACGTTGTGGATCAAGTGGCCCATGGTGGCAATGGGGTCACGGTATGGGCAGGCATATGCTATGGACAACAAACACAGGTGCATTTTATTGATGGCATTTTGAAAGCCCACAGCACAGAAGATAAAAGTCAGCATAAAGCGAGCCGGCCTCGCAAACAGCCCGTGGCTTCCGGGACTAGGCGTGTATCGGTGACGTCAGTACGTCGAGGAGGAGCGATGTACTGACGTCACTGCTACACGCCTAGTCCCGGAAGCCGTGGGCTGTTTGCGAGGCCGGCCGGCTCGCTTTATGCTGACTTATCTTCTGGATCGTAAGTGTTCATTTGTCTATATGGATACAATAAATTTATAAGGGTTTTATGCTATGCGAGTCTACTTGCTTTTTCGGTTACCTGCCATATACAGGGTGTGACAGACCTAGCCGGGACAGATGCTGTTGGAGGGGACTGAATGCGAGCCTATTGCCTTGTGATTACGGGCACTGGCATTTGGGGGAACGGTGCTCTTTGTGAGCTGTATGCCTGGGGAACGCTGAGCTGGTTTTACTTGGATTTAGGTCCATGCTGGCCCCCCAAGACACAGACTGTGGATATTTATATGCTGTATATATGTATGTTGTCCCCATGCTGTTGGGACACACACTGTCAGATGCTAATGTCGTCAACACCAGCCAGCCTGTCTGTCGTCTTGTGTAATGTAGATGAGGCTGGTCTGGCTTGACACAGATTCTAAAGAATATTTCACCTATTGTTGTAAGTGTTAATTAACCCTGCAATTGAATGAAGGAGTCCAGTGTTGATTAAGATAATTAGCTCATGCTAATTAGGTTAGGTTTTAGTCATCTGGCTGTATATGTGTGTGTGACATGTCAAATAAAGTTAATTCCTGATGTACTCAAAGACTAGTGTTGTCTAGTTCTTGGGGGCTCCTATAGTCAGATCCATTGGACTCATGTTCCAGGACTTAGGAAGCATTTACGGCGGACACCTTGAGTACAGGATCTGTCACACAGGGGGTCCCCTACTTACAAACATCCGACTTACAAATGACTCCTACTTACAAACGGCGGGAGACAACAGGAAGTGAGAGGAAATCCACCCCTAGGAAGGGAAATTCACTCCTGTAAGAGTTAATATGGGAAAAAGGTGTCTCCACTGATGCTTTATCACCAGTCCATGCTTCCGTAACAACCCAAAATTTTCAAAATCCAATTGTCATTGGGACAGAAGGTGAGGTGAAATCTTCTGAACAGGGGCACAGACAGCAAAAAACAAAATGTTACAGGGGTGCTCACCCTTCTCTATGTTATCTAAAAAACTTAATAGATTTTTTGGCTGGAGCTACACTTAAAAAATGTACCTGTTCCGACTTTCAAACAGATTCAACTTAAAAACAAACCTACAGTCCCTATCTTGTTTGTAACCCGGGGACCCCCTGTATTTGAACCTGTGGATTACTCTCGAGCTGGGGACACTTCTGGGTACCAGTCTGCTGCAAGGTGTGACGGTTCCATTGGGGCTGAGGAGTTCCGTGTGTGTGTTTATGTGGTGGAGGTTCTTCACATATCAGTTTGTGTGGAAGTCATCTTCAAACAAATCACGGATATTTAAAGACATTTATTTTTATGTACATCTTTTTCAATTTATGATATTATCAGTTTGGACTATTTCCAATTACGTCACTATATTTAAATTAATGACACTTTTTCTTTGCACTATTTGACACGTTTTCATTATTGCACTATCAATACACAATCAGTTTTCTTTGATTAATTTTATTAGTAACACTTTTTTCCAGTTTTGGTATAATATTATGTGGTCACTTATTTAGCGCAGCTCCTTTTTTTTTGTATATTTATGTTGGTGTAGTATACATCGGCGTATAACACGCACCCCAAGTTTAGGAGGAAATTTTAAAAGGAAAAAAAAAAAAAAAACTTACATTTGCAGCCTTGCCCAGGCTGCAGTTAAACTGCAGTGACATGTCAGTGTCACTGCAGTTTGAAAATGGCGCCGCCGAGATACACAGAGCCGGTCCTGTGTATATCGGCTCTTCTCGTAGCGGAGCGGAGGAGCGAGCGCCGCTGATAGCTATACATAGCTGAGTGTGCTCGGCTATCCTCAGCTAGTTCCGCTCAGTCACATCCAGTCCCGCCCTATGATGGACATAACACAGGGACTGGGCGTGACTGTGAGCGGAGCCGAGCGCCGCCCATATACATACATAACCGAGTGTACTCGGCTAGGCTTGGATAGCTCCGCTCACAGTCACGCCCAGTCCCTGTGTTATGTCCATCATAGGGCGAGACTGGGCGTGACTGAACGGAAATAGCCGAGAATAGCCGAGTACACTCGGCTATGTATAGATATCAGCAGCGCTCGCTGCTCCGCTCACAATCAGTGGGGGATCGGCGCATAACACACACCCACGATTTCCCTGATTTTAAAGGGGGAAAAAAGTGCGCGTTATACGTCGATAAATACGGTAACATCTTGGAGCAGCCACTTTTTTTCTTTCCAGTTAGCGCAGTATTTTTTCATACACACTTGAAAAATTATGCTGGAAAGTAGGACCCTCACAGGCAAATCCTCTACAGCATAACATGTTTTTAGAATAAGCCTGTAGTAATACATGAAGTTTACACGTAATCCCCTCCCTTGCAGCGAGAGGGCCCTTTAGTTATCCATGTTATGTCTCAATATGTTGTTCTAAATAATGTTTTTTCTTTATTAATCGACACACATAACGAACTTTGTACAATAATATATTGTGTATCCTTCATATCCATTTGATTTATTGTCATCACCTACTACTGTTATTGATGTTGATTATGTGGAATGCATTTCCCTTTTTGTTTCCTTCAATAAAATAAGATTGAACTAAAAATTATGCTGGACTGTAAATAAAAGGTCCAAGCTTCACCTTTCACAGTGGCCATACCCTTAAAGGAGTCTTCAGAAACTGTGATTTAAAGTGATGGACCATAGCCCTGGACCTGTATAGCACCCTGCTGTTGACTCAATGCACTGCACCAAGGGCCAAGGTGAGCACCCATGCAGGATCCAATGCCCAAAGAAATAGAGGCCACCCCAACAGCACGGAGTCTGGTATGGCTGTACCAATCCGGATACACGGCTTATGTGCTGCCATTAGAAGATTATGGAGGGCTTGATTGAAAAATTAGCAAAAAAAGAAGAAAAAATAAAAGAAAAAAAAGGAAACAAACTAAAACTAGGTAAAACCCAGGGTGATTTTCTCCATGAGGAAAATGGGTCTATTGACTTCAGACACTAGCACAAAACTGAAGACCCATGAAGTGGGGTAGGGTTAGAGGGTGTGTCCTCTAAAGCTTTGCCAGTGTCTGATCACCTGAAGGGAACACACCCATCATCAATGGTGTATGCATAGTCGGCCTGTGTCCTGTACGATTTATGCTGGGCATACACTATACGAAAAATCGGCCGAACCCATTTTTTTTTTTTTTTTAATTCTTTATTTAAAGATGAGACACAGATATAAACCATAGGATAACTTCACATTACATATAAACATTGCACACAGATCATGGTAAGCACAACAGGTACTTCAACTATACAAAATAAGTGCACGTAGGTGACGGGAGCCATTCAATCTGACCCGTTCTACTAATTGAAGTCTAATACAGGGAAAGTATAAGCTTCTATGCCCATCGGTTTTTATTTTTTAATTGAAGAGGAGAGATGGAGGTGAGGGAGAGAGGAAATAAAGAGGAGATGAGTGAGGGAAAGAGAGAGAGCAAGAAGGAATAAGAGGGAAAGAAAAAATAAATAAATAAAATAAAATAAAATAAAGGGGAGGGGGGGCAAGCGGGGGCGGGAGACACCCCCCGGGAGTCGTGATCGATAGTACGGAACAGGCGGTGGGGATCCTAAGTAGTGTATCCCAGTGTGTATTGGTGGAACTCGTCAGAGAAGCGAAAGAGATCCCAATAGAACCATCTGGACTTATGTTCCTCTGACTTATCCCGCAAGGCAGAGGTCAGGTCTTCCATTTGCTCAATGTCCTGCACTCTCGCGAACCATTGGGCCACTGTTGGTGCAGACTGTTGCTTCCAAAGGGGTGGGATGCTGGCCCGTGCAGCATTCAGGAGATGTTTGAGAAGAGATTTGTGGTAACGTTTCCTTGATAGGGGGGTAAGGTTGAGGAGGACCGCAGCTGGGTTATCGTGCAGGGAGATGTCTGTGAATTTCTGTATAAGCTTGAGCACCGGCTGCCAAAAAGTTTGGAGCACAGGGCATTCCCAGAAAATATGTAAGAGGGTGCCAGAGTGTAGGCCGCAGCGCCAGCAGAGGTCAGTTTGCTGAGGGAATATCTTAGCCAGCACGGAGGGGGTTCTGTACCAGCGCGTTACTATTTTATACGTGGTCTCTTGGTATTTGCTACATAGAGAAGATTTCTGCGCGAAAAAAAGTATACGGTCCTTTTGGGGTTCTGTGAAGGTGATTTGCAAGTCTCTCTCCCATTTTGCCAAAAATGGGGGGTCTTCAGTGGCGTGAAGGTCTAGCAAGAATTTGTAGGAGGTTGACAAGGACCTCCGGATCGGTCCTTCACCTGAGCATAGTTCCTCAAAAGAGTGGAGCTTTCTGATAAAATGGGTTGGTTTGGGCAGTGAGCTGAGGAAGTGAGATAGTTGGTTAATCCTCCAACGATCTAGTGATAGAGGGGCCCGATCACTGAGCAAGTTCTCCGTGGAAAACCAACCGGAAGAACATAATAACGAAGAGGCTCTCATGAGTCCCTGTGGAGCTTGCGCGAGAAAGATTGGGTCTGTAAGGCCCGGTGTAAAATCCGGGTGACCAACAAGTGGTGTCATTGGGGATGGGAAGTGTCTTAGGGAGGATAAACGAAAGAACCTTTTCAGCTCTGTGAGAGTTGGTCCAATCAATGGGTGGGTATTCAAGTGGGTGGCAAGAGTTTTCCCTGCCCAGGGTAGACCCGCAAGTGGGGCCTGGGCAGCGTCCTGTTCCAGCGACACCCAGAGTTTCAGGTCGCTGTGACGGCACCAGTCCATTACCCTGGTCATATGTGCTGCAGTGTAGTATAGGGCAGGATCTGGAAACCCGAGGCCGCCCCTGGTCTTTGGTCGTAGTAGTAGTGCTCTGCCGAGACGAGGGTGTTTACCGCGCCAGATGAATCTAATGAATATTGAGCGTACAGCGTGAAAGAACATCTGTGGTATCTTTATAGGCAAAGCCTGCAGTAAGTACAGTAGTCTGGGCATTGTATTCATTTTCAGTACATTACAGCGGCCGAACCAGGAGAGGGCCAGCGAGTCCCACCTTTTGAGATCTGCAGAGAGCGTGGATAAGAGGGGCTGGTAGTTGAGGGTAAAAATGTCGTGCAGGTTTGCAGGAATTTTTGTTCCCAGGTATTGAATTGAGCGGGTAGCCCATTTGAATGGGAAGAAGGGGCGTAGGTTAGAGATAATAGATTCTGATAAAGAAATATTCAGGGCCTCTGATTTTTGTAGATTGACCTTAAAGTTAGACAGGGTGCCGTAGCGCTTCAGCTCCTGCAGCAGGGAGGGTAAGGAGGTAAGGGGCTCGGTAATATAGAATAGGAGGTCGTCCGCGTAGGCTGCGACTTTGTGTTGGGATTTTCCTGATTGAATGCCTCTAATGGATTGGTTGCCTCTGATGTGGTGTAAAAAAGGTTCCAAGGAAAGGACGAATAGTATTGGGGACAGGGGGCAGCCCTGTCTGGTACCATTTGCGATGGGGAAAGGGCTGGAGTCGTAGCCATTTACCCGTACTGTTGCTGTGGGATTATCATAGATGGCCGATACCCACGACAGGATGGGATCTGGCATTCCTACGAATTTAAGTGTCTCCTGGAGAAAAGACCAGTCCACCCTGTCGAAGGCCTTCTCAGCATCCGTAGATAGGAGCAGCATGGGCACCCGGGATTGTTTTGCTTTTTCTATGTTTATTGTCCGAATGGTATTGTCTCTCGCCTCTCTAGTCTGGATAAAACCGACTTGGTCAGTTGCAATTAGGCGTGGTATTAAGGCATTCATCCTAGAGGCAAGGATTTTAGTAAATAGCTTCACATCACAATTCAGAAGTGAAATGGGCCTGTAACTGGCACATAGTAGTGGGTCTTTGCCCGGTTTAGGGATTACAGATATAGAGGCACGCAGCATGTCCGCAGGGAGGCTGTGTCCTTTGATCACAGCATTGAAGGCCGCAAGAAAGGAAGGTGCCAGAGAGTCCTGATACATTTTGTAATAAGGGAGGATGAATCCGTCGGGTCCGGGAGCTTTACCGGACTGGGTGTCTGCTATGGGCGATGTGAATTCCTCTATAGTAATGGGCTTAGACAGTTCTTCTCGCTCTTCCATCGTCAGCGTAGGGAGGTTGGTTTCCTGAAGGTAATTGCGGGCATCTAGGGCTTTTTGGGGCATTGACCGGGAGGTGGACAGTGGGTCTAAATTGTATAGGTTGGAGTAGAAGGCGCGGAAAGTCTCCGCAAGTTCTGGGGATGAATGGACTTTGGCGCCCGATGACAAGAGAAGGGTGGGAATGTACGTCTGGGAACGCTTGGCGCGTAAAGCGTTGGCCAATAACCGGCCACATTTGTCCCCGTATTCGTAGAATGAGCGACGGGCTTTCAATAGTACGTGTTTCGCTTCGTACATGGAATGACCTCGAATGGCCTCCCGAAGACGGACCAGTTCCGCTTCAGTGGCCCTATCTGGTTGAGTCTTGTGTTTACGTTCTGAAGTGTGAAGTTGTGCCAGAAGATCGGACAGGGTTTTTATCCGACGTTGTTTGGTCGCGTGACCGTGTTTGATTAGAATGCCTCTGATAAAGCACTTGTGTGCTGAGCACACTGAGGCTGGATTGTCTACAGAGTCAACATTGATAGAGAGGTAGGACTTAAGTTCTTTAAGGATGTCTGCGGCAATCTCGGGGTCTTTTAGAAGCGCCTCATTAAGTCGCCACGTAGAGGTCCTGGGGGACGCTTGCGAGATTGCCAATTCCAGTAAGATTGGGGCATGGTCGGAGAGTGCTATGTGGCCTATGTCTGTCTTGGTGACCAGGGGAATTGCAGAATGTTTTAAGAGAAAAAGATCGATTCTGGAGTAAGACCCATGGACGGCGGAGTAGAAGGTGTAGTCTCGCTCTTGTGGGTGGACTATTCTCCAGATGTCGACTAGTTGGTGGGAGTGCAAAAGATCTTTAAGGAGAAGTCTGGTTCTCCGTGTAAGGGGAGACAAGTTCGAAGAGGAGTCTCTGTGAGGGTCCAAAGTCAAGTTAAAGTGCCCTCCTATGACAAGGGTTCCCTCAAGGAAGGAGTCGAGGGTGGCCAAAAAAGCCTCGAGGGTGGGGAGGGGGTTGGAATTCGGCAGGTATATGTTCGCTAGAGTGAAGGTCTGGGAATAAATTTTCCCCTTTAGAAGCAGGAATCTGCCCTCTTGGTCGCGGTACTCATCAAGAAATTGCCAGTGGAGGTATTTAGAGATGAGTATGCTTGTCCCTCTGGACTTAGAGGATGAGGACGGACTGTGGTAGACCATCGGGAAGTGTTTGTTCGTTAGTCTGGGGATCTTGTCTGCCCTAAAGTGAGTCTCTTGGAGAAATGCAATATGCGCCCTCTGTCTCCATAACTCGGCGAGACAACTGGTGCGCTTCTCCGGGGAGTTCAACCCTTTAATGTTCCAAGAGAGGATCTTGACAGTCATGTTGTCTAACTTAATGTCAATTTGCTACGACTCCCGGGATGTGAGGGGGGGGGGGAGGGGAGGTGGAGAGGGGAGAGAAGAAGGAAAAAGGAGAAGGAGAGAGGGAAAAAAAAAAAAAAAAGGGGAAGAAAAAGAGAGAGGTAAGATAGAGTGAGGATAAGAAAGGCAAGAAGAGATCTAATCAAGGATGTAGGCTCCGCAGAGAGAGACTACTGCCACCAGGGCAGAGTGTTTCTAGTGCGGGGAGTGGTAAGGCACAGCTAAGTACTGGGCCCCGGCCGCCGGGGCCCCCGCAGCCATCGTAATCATGTATTTACGGGACGAAGGGGAAACAAAAATGACACTCCTATATATCCACATATCTATACATATATACACATGCATACACATACGCGCGCGCACGCACACACACACACACACACACACACACACATTTCCATACATACCCCCATACACACACATATATATATATATATATATATATATATACACACACACATGTACATACGCACATACACACATATGCATACATACACATGTACATGTAAGCAATTACACATATACATACCCACACATACATACCCACCTACATGCATCTACACATATACACACCTACGCACCCCCTCCCCTCCCCCCCTGAAGTGGTGAAAACGGACCAACAAGCCGATATCACAAGCTGGTTTTAACAGTAATAAACCGGGGTCTCCCTTGGGTATGATTGGGATCAACATTGGTTCAGCGCGCCAGTCCCGAGGTGGCCCGGCACCCGAATTAAGATGTCACGGGTCACTAGACCCCCTCGGGTGGCACCACTGCATCCAGGTGGCACCTGGCAAAACTAGACATCGCAAAGCATCTACCAGCGTTAACTCTAAGGAAAGGCAGTGGTCAAGAGATCAGGTGTTAGAACACACATGTTCCCCCACACACATGTACACACATACATACATACATACATACAGGCACATGTCCCCCAGCACACACACTCGTAAGAACTTTATAAACAATATAGTAACCTTAGGTGTTTGAGGTCAATAGTCTACTGGTAGGTCGTGGTTAAGTGAGCCAACCACTGCTACTCCCTTGCAGGTACAATACCCCGAGCCCGGGGGGGAGCGTCAACAAAATGTCCTGGATGTGGGGTTGCACGTTAGCTAAGCCCAACCCCAGATATGGCCACTGCTCTCAACCATAGTCTGGAAGCAGTTTCTCCCACGGGGCTTTCGGAGCGTGTCATCGTGGAGGTGACCGTCTAGCAATGAGGATGGCCGGCATATCACTGAGTCTTGTCAGTGGGGGGAGAGAAAAAAAAAAAAAAGAAAAACAAAACCTCCAGGATACAAACCAACACTCGTGCGGTACGTTCGCAGCATAAGGGAGGACTCCAGTCCTCGTTGCGTACCACCCGTGGATAGCACTCAAGGTTTGGCTCTAAGATCAATAGAAGGAAAAATACAATACAACAAAATAAAATAGAACCGTTGAGCTGCGAACCCATTTTTGAAAAAACAAATTCGGCCATGAGAGCAAACAAATAGTGCCATCATGTAATGATGGATAAATCGTTCACTGGATATAAATGAATACATTTTTTGTTCGTTATCTACATATACCTAGTGCAAACAGTTTGGGCGGGAAACGCGTTAACCTTTCAATTTATCGTTCGGCAGAAAATTTTCAAACCTGCCCTTCATTTTTTCGGCTCAAAGAAGTCAAAAACGATTATTGATTTTGTGCCCATTAACTGGCCGAAATACGAACGTTCTAAATGACCAAATTTGGGCCGATTTTTCGTATAGTGTATGTCCAGCATAATATAACATTTATTAGCAGCTTTGTAATATATTTTCATTGTGTATGGTCAATTAAAGGAAAACTTCACTCTAATCTCACAAGTCGGGATCACAAGCAAGCATAATATTGGGTATATGATAATTTAAGATTTTTTATTTTAAATTTCCAATATCTGAACTACAATCAAAGTGGCCTACTGAGCTATCTCAGTGTTTATAACGGTGAACCCTTGCAACACGTTAGGTGCAAAGAAATTTATGAGGAAACCCTTAACACGAGACATCTAGGCAAGTAAAAATGTGGGGGGGTGCTGTATCTCTTAAATGCAGGTGTTTTCAGTCAGGTTTTAAATGGTGTATTAGGTAGCTCTCTACCAGAAGTGGTGGCTTAAGGGTCCTTGCTTGAATAGGGGCTGGGTGTCCAAAAAATAAATACATAAATAAATAAAACAACAGGACGTATAAAGTCCAGATTCAATTTTATTTAGAATCTTCTTCCTCCTCCTTGCACAACCAGTACCTAAAACATGAGATCTAGATGTAATACTAAATGTCACAGGCATCAGTTGGGGCAGTACTTGCAGGTGATAACTCGTGAGCACATGGATTTTCCCACAATCAACCCACACACCAGTTATCCTTGCATGACAGACTTGCATATAATTGCTTTTTAAAAAGCAGTCTTGTGCCATAGCCTTTTAAAATGGGACAGAGAACCATGTGCTATGAATTAGATCTGTATGTTCATGGAAATACTCAAGTCATTTTTAATAGGGGTGGGGATTTGAGGATCTACAACACAAGATCCCCAGGCCCAGCTGAGAACATCATTCAGTGAGGATGTCAAGGGAGTAGTGAGGGCATTTCACCCACTGCGCCCTCAGCCATAAACACAGCTTGGCTGAGAAGTTCACATTCCAGAGAGATGCATAATGTCGGAAAATAAAAGACAGATCCAGCACACTTACCCAATCCTGGTGAAGAGCTTCCCCTGGGCATGCAGGAAGCTGAGCAGGAAGCGTTTGTTCAGCTGCATGGGAAAGAAAAAAAAAAAAAAAAAAATTAGAAAAGAGAAACAATAAAACCTTCGACATTCTGGGAAAGGAGTGGAGTCCCGGGTGCTGAAATAACCTGGCCTGGGGATGTGGGGGCGAATTGCTGGAGATGGGAAATGAATGACATGCCCTAAATCTCACACACATGCTGGGATGGGCACATGCCATTCTAAGGAGCAGAGCTCAAGCTGATTCTGAAACAAGCCCTCTGCTGGATGTTTTGTGAATGAAAAGTTTGTGACAATCATTCATAAAAATACAGAACATGCAACTATCTGGATTTAAAAAAGGCAGACAAGCTGCTTGTTCTGTCTACACATAAGTGAAGCACTGAATACACATTAACTAGTGCAGTTGTATTTTCTTCGAATACGTGACAAGATAATCATAATAATATTGGAAAAAAGCAGGCATCTTTAATTTAATCAGATTCTTCATAGATATGTCTTTCAAAGAAACATATTTGCATTTATTGTCTATGACGCATTTGTAATTGTGTGGCTTAAAGCGAGGCAGGAAAAGAAACTATTACATCAGATAAAACTTACAACTTGTTATAGAACTGTCCTAAATGCATATTTCCACTGAAATTAATACATCAAGTTTTCTGATAATGGACAGAAAGCCGGGCAGCAAATTACAATAAAAAGTAGTTGTAAAGAAATTAGTGCTTTTTTGTTTTGTTTTTAAACACCTATAGAATTAGACAGAGCGGCCAATATCTCCTCTTCTCGGGTCCCCCACAGGCGCTCCTGCTGTCTAGCTAGTGCCCCCCTAAGTCGGAAGCAGATTCCCATGGAGGCACTCGTGTGGGCTTGCTCCCGAGCCCTGCTGCTGTATCCATTGACACAGGCAGCGGGACTTGGCCCCGCCCTTCATTCCCTCATCACTAGAGTTGATTTACAGGAGCGGGAGCCAGTGGCTCCCTCTGCTATCAATCTGTCCAGGGAGGAGGGACAAAGCCAGAAGAGCCACAGCTCTCATGCACAGTGCTGGATCACGATAGGGTTCAGGCAAGTATAAGGGTGGTGAGGGGGAGAGTGTGACACAGAAAGTTTATCTTACCTTAATGCATAGAATGCTTTACGGGGAAAAAATTAATTAAAATAAATAAAATTAAAAAAAAAAATTGGAGGCTTTAAAACAACTTTAACCCCTTGGCGCTGGCGCGCACTCCCGACATAGTTGCCGACTCCTAACCGAAAGCTCCCAATCGCTACTTGTGATAGGGAGTTTTCGGATCACGTGACCGCTGTGACAGCCAATCGCGGTGGTCACATGCTCTTAAGCCCCCATCCTGCCTCCCTGCGTCAAACCTCTAAAAGGGGTGTGAGGCGCTGGCGTGAAGACATTAAGTCTTGCTTAGCTGATTTTTGACTGTACAGGCTATGGCGTATCCACTTTACCCAACTGGAAACATTAAACTTTTAAATACCCGGAAAGGGCGTCCTTTCAACACAAACATAATAGAGCTGTAATCCATAACTCTGCCTTGGCAAATAAGGTTGTAAGAAAAGAAAAATAAATAAAAAGGTTTTAGTACAGCAGTTCCAAAATTCTCTCAACATAACAGAAATCTTCTGAAGCACAGGCGTTATATATGCATATTAATACATATCCGGCACTACGCAGACATAGTATTTACATCTGCACATGTACCACACAGTAAGTTTACAGCCAGGCCATCTGACCTAAGCATTGAAGTTCACAATTTAAAATTCATGAGCAAGGGAACACACCTTAACCAATGAAAAGCTTATCCATGACCAAGTCAAGCAGGCTCAGACCTGGGGTATCTAACCATGGGCCCCAAAAATTCATATTTACAGGGGCATCACCCTATGAGGATATATGTACCTCTCCAGCCGAAGAGTTTTACCCCTGCACTGCACCCACGCCTTGAGGGAGGGAGAGTCAGCAGATTTCTAATGCCGTAGTGTAACTCTCTGGGCTTGAAAAAGAGCTTCTCTAGTAAGAGCCAGTAATTGTAAATCTTGTATGCCCAAAAGGCAGGGTTTAGGGTCAAGTGGGACAGAAATCTGAAACATAACATTCATTGTGTTCATTACCCCCACCCAGTATAAATGCAATATGGGACATCCCCAAATTAAATGGATCAAGTATTCGTGGACCCTAGGAGCACTAACTACACGTAGGGGTGTCTAATATGCGCATTTTGTATAGCTTAGCCAGGGTAAAATATACTCTCAGGAATATATACAATAGCATAAGTCTTTGTGCCACATTTACACACCTTTCACACTGATGCGTTTTTCAGGCACTTTTGGGCTAAAAATAGCATCTCTAAAGCGCTTGAAAAAACACCTCACATGCAGTCCGAGTGTGCGATGTGCTGCAGGACGTTCAAAAATGTGAAATGAATGGGCTACACGGGTACCTTTAAGCCTTTATTCAGCCGCTAGCAGGGGTTAAAAGCGCCTCGCTAGCAGCTGAATAGCGCCGCTAAAACTAGTGGCATTTTACCTTCAACGCCCGCCCCAGTGCTCTCCAAGCAATACCACTTTGGGGCATTGCTTGGAGAGCTTCCTCCCACCACTGGTCCTCCACCTTCCACTTCCCACCAAGACAAATGAAAAGTAGTACGTTTTTTAAAAAAAATACACACAGTATACGTTTCCATCCATGCGTAAAATTAGGCAAAGCATATTCTTAAAGTCTTATTAAAATATAAAAAATTATTTCCCTAGGCACTGTAAATACCTAGGTATTCTACAGAACAAGTACTATTTAGGCAGAATGTCTAGAGGAACATAGTAATCGTGTGAAATATTATGCTTTCACACTCAGACGTCCCATTTTCACCATTCTATAGATTGCTTATGTTCACACATTGATTGCCTTTTTATTTAGTAAATAGTTAAATATGTTACAATGTGTGAAAATAGGCAATCAATAGAATGGCGAAAATGGGACGTCAAAGTATGAAAGCATTTCATTTTGGTTAATCAGTCTTTTTATTTTATTAAGCAATTAAATATGTTACCATCAACGTGTGAAAACTGGGCAAACACAACTAATAGGTCAAAAAGGGATCCAGAAGTATGATAATGTGATAATGTGATTAGAGCACTGGAATAGTAGACCATACATTAACCTCTTGTCTAGACCCCTTCATTACCATGGCATTTTTCAATTTTTCTGTGCTGTGATAGTGTAAATGACAATTAGTCCACCATGCAAAACTGCACCCAAATTTATTTTGTTTTTTCAGAGCTCTGATTATACTGGCTACCCAAGTGTTTTTTCTGAAGTACTGTTTTCTGAAAGGCACACTAGAAATAGATATTCACCTCCCCACCATTGTTTAATTTTAAATACTACAGTAATACTGCAGTGAATTAAAGACAGCCTCCAACTGGAACTTGTGTTGGATAGAGTGGGGAAGGTTGAAAGTCACTATTGGGTTTGATTGTCATCCTCATGGTAGATATTTTCACACATTACATCTTGTGACACCAAGAAAAGAAAGGGGGGGGGGGGGGGGGGAGCGGGTTGTCAGGACATTAAACAACACATACAGCACTAGAGAGGGGAAAAAGAAAAAAGAAAAAAAAAAAAAAAAAAAACACACAAGACAGGCTCTAGTTTCCTGCCATTTGCCTCTCCAGTGGAGAGATTTCCCATTAGTTTCTTTCTATGTGACACACTGCCCTCAGATGGAAATGAGGAAATATCCCCATTTGGAACATAGTCAGCAATAAAAGCCTGACAATGGTTTATTAACCCTTCATCACTTTGTCAAAAAAAAAAAAAATGTATTCTCTTTCTTGAAAAGGAAACAATTATTTCCCAAACATAAATGTAATATTATAAAACAAATATTTTTCAAGTGCATTGTATGACTCACATGACACTCGTGCTCTACAGGTATTATTTAAACGGTAATTGTCCTGTGCTCTAAAGATTTTTTTGCACTGATAGCTTATCTAGATAACAAGGGGCTACGGTGAATAATTATCTACCAAAACTGGATATACACTGTTATAGCCATCATCACTAATCTCAGTTGTAAAGGACTGAATGTGTAGGTAGCATGTTGCAATCAATGGTAATCTAAAGGATAGTGAGGAACCAAAAGGGCAGAATGGTGTGACAGATCTAAGACATATACACCAGTATGGGCATTTAATTAAATGCAAACAAAAAAGTATACAAATATGAAAGAGCTACTATGCATATGTTACATTTTATATATTTGGATTGTGTTCTTTAACCCCCCCCCCCCCCTGAAAAATGTGGACTGGGTCAACCTATATACTGCAATAAAAAACCGATACAAATCCGGTAAAGAATATTTTGCAATAAATTCTCAGACCTATGCTATCAAAGCATTTACAAGAGAAAAAAAAAAAAAAAAAAGTGTACTGGAAGGATGGGGGGGAAGTTAAAAACATAAATCAAATTTGCCAATGCCATGACGCACGCTCTGGGTACCATAGAAGATGACAGCTATTCCCCAGCCACGCCTGCATTGTGACACCTGCACAATCCTGAATGTGCGCTGAAGGCACCAAATAAGGGAAGGATCGCGCGTAGCAGACCCAGGAAGAAATTGTGTCTTAAGATGAAATTTCAATACTTGAGTTTTGGACGTAAATTTCAGCATCTGCTCTTTCTCAAACCTGAGTCTGTTCTAAGCCTCAAGCACGGAGAGTAAAAAAGGAAGAGAAGCAGCCGAGATGTGAGAATCCCTGGGAATCCAGGATACATCCAGCAGAGACAGACATAACAGCGGACAGGAGGGAGGGAGGTGTGGGACTAAATTGGGGACATTCATTTTTATTTTCTTTAATGAGCATTTGTAGTGATGTAGAAAACAATATGCTTCAAAAAGTAGGCATTTATTTTCTTCCACCAAATCATGGTGCTTTAGCATAATCTGAAAGGGGGGGGGGGGGGGATTAAAAAAAAGTATATTTTATATATATATATATATATATATATATATATATATATATATATATATATATATATATATATATATATATATATATATATATATATATATATATATATATATATATATATATATACAGTGGTGTGAAAAAGTGTTTGCCCCCTTCCTCATTTCCTGTTCCTTTGCATGTTTGTCACACTTAAGTGTTTCGGAACATCAAACCAATTTAAACAATAGTCAAGGACAACACAAGTAAACACAAAATGCAATTTGTAAATGAAGGTGTTTATTATTAAAGGTGAAAAAAAATCCAAACCATCATGGCCCTGTGTGAAAAAGTGATTGCCCCCCTTGTTAAAACATACTATAACTGTGGTTGTCCACACCTGAGTTCAATTTCTCTAGCGACACCCAGGCCTGATTATTGCCACACCTGTTCACAATCAAGGCATCACTTAAATAGGAGCTGCTTGACACAGTAAGGTCCACCAGAAGATCCTTAAAAGCTACACATCATGCCGAGACCCAAAGAAATTCAGGAACAATTGAGAAAGAAAGTAATTGAGATCTATCAGTCTGGAAAGGGTTATAAAGCCATTTCCAAAGCTTTGGGAATCCAGCGAACCACAGTGAGAGCCATTATCCACAAATGGTGAAGACATGGAACAGTGGTGAACCTTCCCAGGAGTGGCCGGCCGCCCAAAATTACCCCAAGAGCGCAGCGACGACTCATCCAAGAGGTCACAAAAGACCCCACAACAACGTCCAAGGAACTGCAGGCCTCACTTGCCTCAGTTAAGGTCAGCGTTCATGCCTCCACCATCAGGAAAAGACTGGGCAAAAATGGCCTGCATGGCAGAGTTCCAAGGAGAAAACCACTGCTGAGCAAAAAGAACATCAAAGCTCGTCTCAATTTCTCCACAACACATCTTGATGATCCCCAAGACTTTTGGGACAACATTCTGTGGACCGATGAGACAAAAGTGGAACTCTTTGGAAGGTGTGTGTCCAAGTATATCTGGCGTAGAAGGAACACTGCATTTCAGAAAAAGAACATTATACCAACAGTAAAATATGGTGGTGGTAGTGTGATGGTCTGGGGCTGTTTTGCTGCTTCAGGACCTGGAAGACTTGCCGTGATAAAAGGAACTATGAATTCTGCTGTCTACCAAGAGATCCTGAAGGAGAATGTCCGACCATCTGTTCGTGTACTCAAGCTGAAACGAACTTGGGTTCTGCAGCAGGACAATGATCCTAAACACACCAGCAAGTCCACCACCGAATGGCTGAAGAAAAACAAAATGAAGACTTTGGAGTGGCCTAGCCAAAGTCCAGACCTGAATCCTATTGAGATGTTGTGGTATGACCTTAAAAAGTCCGTTCATGCTCGAAAACCCTCTAATGTAACTGAATTAGGACAATTCTGCAAAGATGAGTGGGCCAAAATTCCTCCAGGACGCTGTAAAAGCCTCATTGCACGTTATCGCAAACGCTTGGTTGCAGTTGTTGCTGCTAAGGGTGGCCCAACCAGTTATTAGGTTTAGGGGGCAATCACTTTTTCACACAGGGCCATGATGGTTTGGATTTTTTTTCACCTTTAATAATAAACACCTTCATTTACAAATTGCATTTTGTGTTTACTTGTGTTGTCCTTGACTATTGTTTAAATTGGTTTGATGTTCCGAAACACTTAAGTGTGACAAACATGCAAAGGAACAGGAAATGAGGAAGGGGGCAAACACTTTTTCACACCACTGTATATATATATATATATATATATAAATAAAACAAACACACACACACACACACATATACACTTTTCTTTGGCCATTCTTCTCACGTGGGTCACACAAAAGTGCACTTAGGGTCCAGAACTTGTTTGAGCTTCAGGCATTCGGCTTCAGGCAACATGGAGTCGAGATGAACCATCTCCATTGAGAATAGATTTTTTTTTTTTTTTTTTTCCCCTCCAGCGTTTTGTAGCTTCAGGCTTCAAGCTACAAAACGCTCAGGTGAGAATGCAGCCTTAGTACTTTTGACTCAGATTCAGCTGATGACAGGTTAAAGTCCACTGTCAGTTGATGTCAGAGCGGGTCAAGTCTTTGGAAGGATCCCAACCATATTGTCAGAATACTCCCAAATGTCTGACTGGCAGCTAGCTCAGCCTCTCAGCACACTGCTGAAACCCTGAGCCCCCTCCACAGTCCAGCGCTACAGTGAGCTTTGGAGGGGCAGAGCAAAAAGCCAGTAACTGACAGTCACCGGTCTCTGTTCAGCGAAGACCGATAACCGAGAGATCAGCAGTCATGCGATTGCTCAGTTCTCAGTCTCAGAACCGGCAGGGGACAGCTGCAGCACTGGACCAATGCATCCCCACATAGGTTAGTATTGTAGGTATTTTTTTTTTTGTAATCCTTCACTTTTTAATTGGATTTCAAAAAAGGTGTTCTGAATCTCTTCATTATTCATTAATTCATTAATTTTTTTGCTGGTGATCCTTTCAAGAAAGTTCTTGCTTAGGCATTCCCTGGATGACAACTGTCTCCTAACTGGGCTTATTGCATTGCCACACATTATTATACAGGATTTATACAACGCCAACAATGTGCGCAGTGCTTTACAACGTTAGGGCAAACAGTACAGTTAAAATACAATTCAATAGAGGAGAAATCAGAGGGCCCTGCTCGTTAGAGCTTACAATCTAAAAGTTGCTCCCTGAAGGACACTACAAGAAGAATAAAAACATTGCAAAGGCAATCCATGGTTACATCTATCAGGCACCCAGTAGAGAGTGTGTGTGATACTAGAGCAAGTGCGTGTAGACACAAAGTGGGTTTAGATTTACTTTAAAACAACCCTGTCATGTAAAATTAAACTGGCCAAATTTTCAAAAAGTGTAGATACTAACCTCTTAAAAAAATAAAAACAAACATGGAATCCACTTTTCATAGGTTGCCAATGGCAACGTGTTAATCATTACAGATTCGTCAATTTGACGGTATACCCCCTAAGCTCAAATATATCAAAGTAAAAAATTGATAGTGATGGAACAAAAGATGTCCCAAAGGAGCAAACGGGAGGATCAATGACAGAATATCTATTTAAAAAAATTGCTTTATTAAAGTTACAAATGTAAACCCCCCCCCCCCCAAGCACACCCAGCAATAAAAATACATACAGCAAAAATGACGTTGTCACAATATGGCGCCAATCTCAGGGCCCCACACATGAATAGACCAGCTAAAAAAAAAAAAAAAAAAAAAAAAAAAAGGGAAAGAATGGTGCTGCTATAACTTAGTCCTCCATGGTCAAAAATAGCAGACTATACATGCTGCATGTCCATGTAACGGGCCTATGCAATTAATGTATAGAAAAATTGCCTTAGCAGGCAAGTAAAACATATAAGGCTATAGAGGGAAACCTAGCCTATATTATAGTAAGGATCAATCAGCTTGTGATGGTTTCAACAGACAGCTAGTTGAATAGTGAATATATAGCATCAAAAGAGGTCACTGAGTGGATAGAGGACGATTCAGACCGGTCATATAGGGATAAGCTGGTTATAGAGCATATAATATATGCATGTATTGACTTCCCAGTCCCTTGACCAAATATGACAACAGGTAGTGCTCAATTTGAGGATACGTCCACTGAATATCAACAAGTAACCGAGGGGAGGGAGGAGGGGAAAAAAAAAAAAAAAAAAAAGTGTCATTTACCCAAGGGCCCTCACCACTCCAGGATGATGGCTGCAATGGTCATTGTACAAGGAGCCCGTTCCCCTCTGTGGTCAATCTACAGATAAATGTTATCGTAGCGCACGGTCACTTGTGCGAAACGCATTGATGTAGGCAGCGTCATCTCCACCCCACGCTCCACCATGCATTCCAGCAAGTGTGATACTAAACCATTGGAGTTATCTCTTATCTTCCACTTATGGTCCTTTTGGTGTTGGTGTCCATTTGATCGTGATCATTTGGAATCCTGCTTCCTGCTTTGTGGACTCCTATCTAACGGACGTGTTCAGTGACCGGTTGGCTACCCCATTTACCCATGCAGAGGGTCATATCTGCTTGCGATTCAGACCTCGCTACTTAGGGGGTCCACCCAATCTGGTAAGGTGCATACATCAGTTTGACCTTTCCACATCTTGGTTTTCTACTTCCATCTCCCCTCCATTTCCAGAGCTTTGGTGACGGTTTTCCTTTCATAGTTTGGATCTTCCGCTGGATCAAACTGTGTTTTCATTGATTCATTTTTTGATTTGGACTGTTGATGGACTTCTATTTATTTATTTTATTTTCCTCTCAATATTTTTCACTTCACTTTTGAGCACATTTTGATTATATGTTTTTTATTGAATACCCACACATGAATTTTTTTCATTACATTTTATGTCATTGAGTATACACATATTGTGATTTAGTTCACTATATCTGTTTGCGTATGGTTTGCATCATATGTCATTTTCTGTGTTTATGACACATGAGAATTAGGATGATTTAATTAGCGCAATTTATATATTTCTATTTCTAGCAAGTGTGTGAGATAACATTGTATCACCACTTCCGCTTGGATGGACTGGATAAGCCTGCTTTGCATCTACTCACGGGCCAGTATACCAGACATATGACCGGATGTTTTTGAACATTGACGCTCTACAGTTGGCGGTTGCAATACGCTGACGGACCTCACCAGCTTTTATTCACATGCTGATTCAGCATTTACTGCCTTAATCCAGCACTGTTCCATCTGCAGCAGCATACCCAGACACTGGAATACAAGAGTTCCTCCCACTATTAAGGAGTGGGTTGCTGAAGTAAATCAATTAGAGAATGGAGGAAATATTAGCAAGTATACAGGGATGCCATCATAAGTTTATGGAATTGTGGGCATCGTGGATTGAAATCTCGAGCTCAGACATTCTGGAAAACTATCTTTAGTTACGGTATTTGGGTGGGGCTCGGACTCGGCGCGGTTGTTTTGCTTGGCTTGGTGGTTGGGAGTGGGCTTCCCAGAGGTTTGCGTATGTTTGTATGTGTTTTTTTGCCCCCTTTTCTCTTTTGTTTCCTTTTTTTTTTCTATGGGGCAGATATCTGCCTACAAGGAACACTCGATAGCACAAAGTAGTCATTATGGAGGAACAGGTAGAAATATTCATCTATATGGATCTTCTACCTAGTTTTTATGAAATGCTCTAGAGCAGGGATATGCAATTAGCGGACCTCCAGATGTTGCAGAACTACAATTCCCATGAGGCATAGCAAGACTGACAGCCACAAGCGTGACACCCAGAGGCAGAGGCATGATGGGACTTGTAGTTTTGCAACAGCTGGAGGTCCGCTAATTGCATATCCCTGCTCTAGAGGATGAACTTGAGCTTTGTATTAACATTAATACAAATGTATATGGGAATACACTATCTACGTGCTGTGAGTGGAACTTGTGTAAATACAAAAGACTTAATAAAATGTGATTAATCAGCAGTGGGAGCCATTTACTCCTGCTGCTTTCAATCAAATCCTATGAGCAGGGGTTGGGGGGCAAGGCAGAACTATGCTGTGTGCATCTATGGATGCACACAGCCCTGAGTGTGCCCACACAAGTGCCCTCATAGCAAGCTGCTGGTTAAAGGGGCACTTAGAGAAGAAGCGGACAGTGCTGGCAGGGAACCCCAGAAGAGGAGATAAGGGGTTGGCTCTGTGCAAAGCTACTGCACAAAACAGGCAAGTAGAACATATTTTTTTAATTTAAAATGTAAGCTTTACATCCACTTTAAGAAGACAGCCAGTAGCCTATTTGTTTGAGGAATCTTAGTTCTTTTGCATTTAATAATCAATCATTATTTAGCATTAGTGCTGTGCGGTTTCTAATTATATATGAGCATGGGGGGTGGGGGGTGGGGGGTGGAGTCATATCTGCCATTACATACATAGGCTCCGCTTCCTGCTATGCAGTACTACACAATGGGTTTATTTTACTTACCTGAAATCTTATCTAAAATAAAAACAAATCTATTAGGAGTCGCACAACTCATTAAAAGTAATGCACTACCTGTGTGGCTAATTTTAATAGCTCCCGCTGACATCAAAGCTTCTTGTGCATACAGAAAGAGGGGAAAAGAGCTTCTGTGGTTCTGCTGATTGGACAGCACTGTATCGAGAGAAGACTAAGGTAGTTGTTTAAAAATGAAGGAGCTGCTATTGAAAGTTTTTAAGGTTTATTTTTTTACCTTAATGCAGAGAATGCAAAAAAAAAAAAAAAAAAACAAACCAAAAAATAAAATAAAAAAAACGCATACCACAACACACACTTTTTACCTTTGGAACCACTATAAATCCAAAACAAAAATCCCTATTTCTCATAGCGGAGCCAAGCAATAATTTCTTTTGGCTCCTAGGCTCGCTTTAAATCCAGAACCACAGGTAAAGCCATTCATTCCAAACCGTACAGATGCTTAGCAAGTAGCATTCATGCCTTGCAGCACTGGGGATCCAAGAGAGGACATTAACTGCATGGAGTTTCCTTGTTCTCTGTGTGCTTGTGCAAGATTCCTCCAGTAACTCCAAAGACATGCTAATTAGACAGGATAATTAGTTCCTGGCCAGTATATGAATTATATAAAATATAGAGAGAGATCGATAGAGATATATATAGATCTCTATCTATAGAGTGTGTGTGTGTGTGTGTGTGTGTGTGTGTGTGTGTGTGTGTGTGTGTGTGTGTGTGTGTGTGTGTGTGTGTGTGTGTGTGTGTGTGTGAATTTTGCGCATGAAGGTAAAAAAACCTTGGATTGCGCAGCTTCCCAACCTAACTAACGATTACTACATGGTTGACAAAGATTAATAAAAACCTCAAAAGTGACTTCCCGTCTGCTGTATGGCCACAGAGCAGACAGCACAGTCACATTTATTTCAATGGATACTTTATCCCTAAAAGTCCTGTAAGGTATCCCTTAACCATGGTCAGTGCAATAAAAAAATGTGTGCAAACAGGTGCAACAAATTTTATATATTAAAAAGGAGAATTTAGGTAAAGTCTGAGTTTATTCTTTTTCACATAAACAATTTAAACCTTGCATAACTGAAAGTCAAGCGGTTTTGCTCCTGCAGTCATCAATGCACATAGCGGTTGCTAGGTCTACAGTAATGGCAGCAAAAGCAGAATTTAAAAAAAAAAAAAAAAAAAAAAAAAAAGGTAGGAATAAGAAGAGCAAAGATGTGAAAAATTATAGTACAAAAAAATTGTTAAACAGAATAAATTAAAAGTGATCATTTTGGGTCTTCACAACCAAGTTAAAAAAACAAAAACCTTAATACCCAAACCCAAATTTTACAACTTGAAATGTGATAGGCTCCATTTGCACCTAAGCGTACTGCATAGAAAAAGAATCATCCCCCATATGACTTTGACTCCCTTGTTATCCATCTCCTTGACTATTGCAACTCCCTTCTCATTGGCCTACTTCTCCATAGGCGAGCTCCTCTTCAGTCTATGTTGCTGCCAGACAGAATCTGCCAACCCTCTCCTCCAATCCCTACACTGGCTCCCAATCACTCAGCGAATTAAATTCAAGATATTAACCACAAAATACAAAGCCATTCACAACTCAGCCAGGAGCTACATCGCTAAACTTGTCTCCAAATATCACCCAAACCTTCCTCTACATTCTTCTCAAGACCTCCTACTCTCAAGCTCCCTCGTCTCCTCCTCCCATGCTCGTCTCCAGGATTTCTCTGGAGCCTCTCCCGTCCTCTGGAACTCGCTACCTCAACCTGTCCGGCTATTTTCTACTCTAGCTGCCTTCAGGCAGTCCCTGAAAACACATCTTTTCAAGGAAGCCTATCGCACCGCCAACTAATCTTTTACCACTTGCATCAGCTCATTCCCCACACAGTCACAACCTTTTAAAGCACCTGCCTCACCCTATTAGATTGTAAGCTCTTCTGAGCAGGGTCCTTCTAATCCTCTTGTATTTTATTGTATTGTAACTGTATGGTCTCCCTTTTATGTTGTAAAAGTGCTGCGTAAACTGTTGGCGCTATATAAATATTTTGTATAATAATAATAATAAATAATAGCAGATGAGCTGTGGTCATTTTGATTAGCTCAGCATTAGGGTTGTCCCGATACCACTTTTTTTAAGACCGAGTACAAGTACCGATACTTTTTTTCAAGTACTCGCCGATACCGATTACCGATACTTTTTTTTAATGTCATGTGACAGTTTGACTGATGGGCACTGATAGGTGGCACTGACTGATGGCTAGCACTGACTGATGGGGACTAAAAGGTGGCACTTATGGGCACTGATAGGCGGCAATTATAGGCACTGATAGCTGGCACTGACAGGTGGCTGGCACTGATAGGTGGCACTGATAGACGGTACTTCTGGGCACTGATAGGTGGCACCGACAAGTGGCTGGCACTGATAGATGGCACTTATGGGCACTGACAGGTGGCTGGCACTGAAATGCAGCAATAAATGACATGAGGAAAGGATTCATTTTTTAAAATGCTGTACACCCTGCCGCAGTAAGCAGCAGCAGACATCTTGTTACACCCAGCTCGAACTATATGAGCTGGGTGTAACAAGATGTCCACTGCTGGCTTACTACAGCCAAGTGCAGAGTGTACCAAGATGAGTATCGGGATGTTCAGCCGCTGACGGCTCTCTCGGTTGTCTCTCTCTCCCCCTCTCTCTGTTGTCCCTCTCCCTGATCTCTCTCTGTTGTCCCTCTCCTGATCTCTCTCTGTTGTCCCTCTCCCTGATCTCTCTCTGTTG
This sequence comes from Lithobates sylvaticus, assembly GCA_028564925.1. Taxonomy (NCBI): domain Eukaryota; kingdom Metazoa; phylum Chordata; class Amphibia; order Anura; family Ranidae; genus Lithobates; species Lithobates sylvaticus. The sequence continues at coordinate 124,712,057 of CM053027.1, forward strand.
TCCCTCTCCCTGATCTCTCTCTGTTGTCCCTCTCCCTGATCTCTCTCTGTTGTCCCTCTCCCTGATCCCTCTCCCTGATCCCTCTCCTTCGATCAATCTCTCTCTGTTGTCCCTCTCCCTGATCACTCTCTGTTGTCCCTCTCCCTGATCTCTCTCTGTTGTCCCTCTCCCTGATCCCTCTCCCTGATCCCTCTCCTTCGATCGATCTCTCTCTGTTGTCCCTCTCTCCCTGATCTCTCTCGATCGATCTCTCTCTGTTGTCCCTCTCTCTCTGATCTCTCTCTGTTGTCCCTCTCTCTCTGTTGTCCCTCTCTCCCTGATCTCTCTCTGTTGTCCCTCTCTCCCTGATCTCTCCCTGATCTCTCTCTGTTGTCCCTCTCTCCCTGATCGCTCTCTGTTGTCCCTCTCTCCCTGATCTCTCTCCCTCTCTCTCTCTCTCTCATCTCTCTCTCATCTCTCTCTCATCTCTCTCTCCCTCCCTCTCTCAGCTTCAATCTGTCACAGTGAGGAACAGGGCAGCAGAAGACACGCCCCTTTCACACACGCCCCCTTGTAATGTCTTAATTACACAGGCTGACTCCACCCACCCTCTTCGTCCGCCCGCCCTCTGCCTTCACCCGCTGACTCCGCCCACCCTCTTCGTCCGCCCGCCCTCTGCCTTCACCCGCCCTCTTCGTCCACCGCTGACTCCGCCCGCCCTCTGCCTTCACCCGCCCTCTTCGTCCACCGCTGACTCCGCCCGCCCTCTGCCTTCACCCGCCCTCTTCGTCCACCGCTGTCTCTGCCCGCCCTCTGCCTTCACCCGCCCTCTTCGTCCACCGCTGTCTCCGCCCGCCCTCTGCCTTCACCCGCCCTCTTCGTCCACCGCTGTCTCCGCCCGCCCTCTGCCTTCATCTGCCCTATCCGTCCACCCGCCGACCAGGTATCGGATAAGGCATCGGGAGCATTTGTGCGAGTACAAGTACTCGCGCAAATGCTCGGTATCGGTCCCGATACCGATACTAGTATCGGTATCGGGACAACCCTACTCAGCATAAAAAGCTTTCCTGGAACATTTCAGTCTCTAGTAGTGCAACTGAAGCAAATCAACAATGGGTGACAAGGCACGGCCAAAAGATCTCCAGGATAAAGTTGTGGACAGGCACAAGTCAGAAGATGGCTACAAATTCAAAGGCTTTATCAATGCCTATAAGCACACTGATATCTATTATTAAGAAGTGGAAGGTATTTAGTACAACACAGAACCCTCCCTGGATCAGGGCGTCGCTCCAAAAATAGCCAGGCGGAAACTGGTCAGAGAGGCTACCAAGAGGCCCACAGCAACTCTGAAGCAATTGCAGGAATGACAGAGTGGTTATTGTGTGCATGTGACTACAACATCACAAATTCTCCACAAATGTGACTTGTATGGGAGGGTTGCAAGAAAAAAAAAAAAAAAAAAAAAAGACACCCCTCAAGAAAAGACACATGCAGTCACAATAAGTCAGATAAGACTAAAATGTAATCATTTGGCCTCAACACCAAATGATATGTCTGGTGGAAATCGATCCAAATAACACCATTCCTACGGTAAAGCATGGAGGAGGTAATATCAAGTTATGGGGGTGTTTCACTGCACCAGGGACAGGAGCACTTGTCAGAATATGAGAGAAAAAAAATGGATTGTGGCAAAATACTGTAAAAGGAAAATCTGCTGCCCTCTGTCAGAAAGTTTTCAATAGGAAAAAGGTTTACCTTCCACTTCCAAAATGATAATGACCCAAAGCACAAAGCAAAAATGACCACACAGTGGTTGAAGAAGAAAAAGGTGAATGACTAGGCCATGCAAGGACAGAGGCCAAACTTAAACCCCATTGAAAACCTCTGGAATGACTTGAAGACTGCAGTCCACAAACGTCACCATCAAATTTAACCACTTCCCATCCAGGCCAATTCTGGCACTTCGCTCCTACATGTAAAAAAATCATATTTTTCTCTACTCAGAACCCCAAACATAATATAAAAGTTTTTTTTAGCAGAGACCCTAGGGAATAAAATGGCGGTCGTTGCAACTTTTTATGTCCACATCTCTCCTGCAGGCTGGATAGACTGAGATCAAAAAAATAAACTGTCTCTGCCTTTCCAGCAGCTTTCCCGGCATTGTTTACTTCCGCCGGCCTGGACGTCACATCACAAGATTGCGCATAGGCCTCCGAGGGTCATAGCGATGACTGAGTACCATCTGGGAATGTCCCCTCCCGCCGCCTGTAAGAACGATCAAGCGGCTGCACTGCCGATATGATTGTTCTTACGGTGCAGGGAATCACCAGCTGAAAAAGTTGATATCTGGATGAACTCAGTGATTCAGTTTTTGAATTTCCTGACGTGTTGGTGTTAAATCTTTCACTTGGCTGTTATAAGTTGCAGAGTAAACCAAGCTGGTTAAAACAAAAAACGGTATGTCTTCAGTTCAGGCTGCAAAGCACCAATATGTGATTATTTTAAAGTGGGTGAACCTTTTCTATACCCACAGTATTTGCCGATTTTGTTTTATTAGAAGAGAAAAACTATTCCAAAATAATAAACAATATTTTTATATTTTTTTAAATTTAGCTATACATTTTTAATGCCATTACCATGATCCGCCACCAAAAAACCCACAAAATAATTTCTCCTACTCCTGATGATCGTGACGATACCACATATGTAACAGCCTTTAGATTGTATCTGCTGCTCTTTCATGCGAGCACCAAACTTCAGGGAAGCAGCACTGACAGAAGAGGAGTCAGTGGCATTGAAAGTGGTAAACGACAAGTTCTGGGGTATTTTATTTTGCTCAATGTGTCAATCATAAAAAAAAACGCTGAGGGTTTAATACTACTTTTATTGAAGGACTGGCTGTTGCTTTACATGCACTTTTAAGGAGTTTTAATATGCTTAGAGTTTCCTAGATCTGGTATTATCTGGTATATTTCACCCTGAAACTCCTCTTCTGGGGTTCCCAACCAGTGCTCTTAGGCCCTCCTCTTCTGTGTCTACACTATAGCAATCTTTTTATGTGGGCAGTTGTGCAGGCTCGCTCCCAAGTCAGTCTGTGTGCGTCTATGGGCACACACAGCATGGCTTTGCCTCGCCCCTGCTCCCTACTCACTGAATTTGATTGACAGCAGCTGGAGCCATTGACATGAAATTAAAGAAGGAGGAGGAAAGTGACCTTTCTGTGCAATACCACTGAATAGAACAGATACGTAAAACCTCCAATTTGTCTTTTTTTTTTAAACTGCCTTTAAGATCACTTTAAAACTAGAGCTGGAAGAACCAGCATAGATGGATATTATCCAGTTGCATCTAGGTTTCTGTAGGCTGCAGTAGAGTAGAATGCAACTTTCAGTTTTTCCGGTATTCAGAGTAAGCACTCATTGAAACAAAGTCTAGTCTTCAAACAAACCAGAAGCAATATCCATGTAAACAAAGTAAAATCACATGTTTTTGAAACCACAACAGCAGAAATAGGCCCTTAGCCTCAGGCCATAAAGGGAAAAAAAAAAATTAAAAATAATAAGGAAATGTCTCTACCACTTACATTTGGTTAACTTGGTAAATAAAATTACGTGCACAAGGGCATGGAGTGTGTTAGCTTTCCATTCTGCTGGAAATCTGCCCTTGATTTTTTTTTTAATGCAGACAATAATATAAAATTACCACTGAAGTGCCACATTCAAATAAAAAAATTGTATACGATTTAGTTGAATTTGCACCTTTTCTCTTTCATCTTCTGATCTTACCAATCCCTACATGAGGCCATTTATCATATTAAAGTTCAACTCGAGCCAAAACTTTTTCCTTCTAGATTGGGAAAGGGTTATAGCCATAATAGAACGCAAGAACCCTCATAGTGGTTTACACAGCAAAGATATGAAAGTTTGCACTTATTCAGCTCACAGGAAGAGACAAGGACTAATTTTTAAATTAGAATCTGTATTTTGTGTACTTGTTGAAAAATGTTCTTAACCACCGCTCTATAGCAGGTATAGCTATAGAGAGAGATAAAAAAAAAATTGTGTGTGTGTGTAAATCGCTCTCTCTCTCTCTGGTCAAAATTGATGACAAGATGAATGCAGTAGGTTATCAAAAAATACTGGAGAAACATTTGCATTCATCAGCCAAGAAGCTGCGCATGGGACGTAATTGTCATGTTGAAATGTCCAAGGAGCCAAAACACAAGGCCAAGTCGACCTGTCATTGGCTACAGCAGAATAAAGTGAAGGTTCTGGAGTGGCCATCTCAGTCTCCTGACCTCAATATCATTCAGTCACTCTGTGGAGATCTCAAATGTGCAGTTCATACAAGACAGCATAAGAATTTACAGGAACTGGAGGCTTTTTGCCAAGAGGAATGGGCAGCTTTACCATCTGAGAAGATAAAGAGCCTCATCCACAAATACCACTAAGACTTCAAGCTGTCATTAAATGTTAAAGGGGGAAATGCACGGTATTAAGCACTGGGTTATGTAAACTTTTGATCAGGGTCATTTAAGTAGTTTCTGTTGTGATTACGATTTAAAAAAAAGAAGGAGTAAACACAGTTGATTAATAATAAATGGCTATAGCCAAACACTAAGGCCCCTTTCACACTGGGGCGGTGCAGGCGTCGGCGGTAAAGCGATACATTTAGCGATGCTTTACCGTCATTTCAGCAGCGGTATTCGGCCGCTAGCGGGTGGTTTTAACCCCCGCTAGCGGCCGAAAAAGAGTTGCCGGCCGGGTAGCGGCGGTATTGTCGCTGTGTCCCATTGATTTCAATGGCTAGGAGCGGTATAGGAGTGGCGAATACACCGCTCCAAAAGATGCTGCTGGCAGGACTTTTTTTACCATCCTGCTAGCGCACCGCTCCAGTGTGAAAGCCCTCCGGCTTTCACACTGGAGTGAAAGGACCCACTGTTTTCAGGCGCTATTTTTAGCGCTGTAGCGCTTGAAAAACGCTTCGGTGTGAAAGGGGCCTAACCATGAGTGAAAGAAAAGTTTTTGTGTCATCATTCATATTCTCTCTGAAATGGCCAAGAAATCAAATTCTGCCAGGGTATGTAAATACATATACACACATTAATGCGTTTTTGCACTTCCATGTAGGGGCCAGCACGCAGAAGCCGATATGGGGGGTGGGGGGTGTTGGCCAATGGATGTCCGCTGACACCCACTGATCGTTGGAGACAGGCTGGACAGAGCTCTGCCTATGTAAACAAGTCACAGCTTTGTCCTGACAGCGGGGATGCAACAGATTTTCTTTCCCTGTATTTTTAGCAGTGCATCACACTGAACAAGTTGGGGAGTACAATAGCCACCAAAGCAAGGGGGATGGGGGGGGATTAACTTTCACTGCCACTGACCACAAAACGTGGTGTATACAATAATGCACAATCCATTGTTTGAAAAGGCAGGCTTTGGGTCTGCAACTTCCACTGACCTAACATTATTCCAGAGATGGGCAAGCTATGACTGTTTTCACTTCACTGCTAAAACCTTACCCCTAAAACAACCAAACTCTACAAACATTAAGGGCCAGTTCACACCACATGCAGTTTGGTGCATTTTTTTTCTGCATTAAAAACGCACACCAGTGCTTGCAATTCCAGTACGTTCCAGAAAAATAAAAAATAAAAGTAGAACATGCTGCATTTTTCCTGCTTCCTTTGTCAGAACCAAATAGCACAGCAGAGGAGATTGGTGTACTAACATCAGATGTTAGTACAGCCTTGCTGGGTTGAACAAAAGAAAACTACTGGTGTGTACTAGGCTTAAGTCTCACCTAAACAATCCAAGAAAAGTAGAAAGTCCGCCATTATCAGTCTAAATAAAAACATGCAGTAATAAATCACACAGTGTCAGTTTCAGGTGTAAAAGAAGTAGACAAATAGACTCCGATTTCAGGAACCAGTCAGTCCTCCACAAGGACTAGAGAACAGGATTTCCCATTAGCAATTATTAAAACAAGCCTCAAAAAATACTTAATGCTATATTAAATAATTTTACAGCGTATAGTAATGGCTGTGTCAGAGCATACAACTAGATACCTAAATACACATAAGCCTTTACTTAAACCTTTTCCACCAAGACCTTGCAATGCATAAAACTATTAGAGCTACTGGCTATGTACAGAAAGAAAGAAATGAAAAGAAAAATTGTCCCATACACAACTGCACAACGCATTTTTTCTTAATTTTTTTGTGCGTTTGTCTCTCAACAGCATAGGGAAGCCCATTCAATTGAATGGGCTGCCTTACATGCGACAAAAACAGCAAAGTAGCTTCTGCCCCTTTTTTGGCAGTAAGCTTCATGCATTTTTGTATTGCATGCGTGTCTGCTAGCTGTGTTTTTATTGTCACTAAGAAATAATGGCACTGCAAGTTTGATGCGTGTTTTGGCCCATTCCTGGAACGCACAGGTGTGAATGGGGCCTTAGAGCAAATAGAGATTTTCAAAGAGCCAGCAATAAAAAAAAAAAAAAAAAAAAACTTTTAATTAAAAATGAAAAAAAAACTGGAGACTTTAGTTTTACAAAGCCCAATTTTTTTACTGGATTCTGGGATCCATTTAGCCATGAGAGGTTACCTTCATGCAAGGTAATGTTTTCTGAGCAGCACACCGTATATATTTTATCTTTATAGTTATCAAAAGATGTTTCTAGTTAAAATGTCACAAACTACATACTAAAGATCATGTGACGCAGGACCCAATTCGGCCTCAATTTTCCAGCAACGTATATAAACACAATAGGAGACATATTACGCCCTCGCATGACAGAATGCAACTTTATCACCTTACATGTGTAAAAAAAAAAAAAAGGTCACTTTTCTTGATGCCTTGTGACGCTTTAGAAAATAGTCAGCCCAGATTATCCGTGCTTTATCAGTTCAACAGCCGTGTTATGGTCAGGTCAAAGGCAAAAGTAGCAGTTCACATTAAGGTCAATGTGTAGGGGGATAGACATGGCATGGTGGCTGTGGAGGAAGTGGGTATGCACTGGTGAGTCACATCAAGCAGTATGCATGGTGGAAGTCACGTCGCAGCTCCTGAGACGATGGGAAAGTGGTTTTCGTGTTTAACCAAACTCAGTGCAACATGGCACCTTACTTCCTCCATTCGGCAGTTCCTCTGAAAGCAAACCAGCACACACACGCAAAGGGTTTCTAATGGTCTGGCAACTGTCCACAACTCAATTTGCAAAACACCCTAGTAAACCAATGCTATATACAAACTATGGATTCTTATCAAATCTTTTCAACAAAAAAAAAAATAAAAACAAACACACACACACGCACACCACCAGTAGATAGGTCTGCAAAATGGAAATTTAAAGTAAAAATGATATGCATATTTTAAGAATTAGTTGGACTGAGTGAACTAAAGTGCTGAATGAGATAAGAGAATGTACAGCCTTATGACATCCAGAGCAGTTTTTCCTGTGAGACAAGAACTGAGTTCCAGGCTGTTAAAGAGAAACATCACCATCTAGGGGCCACTTACAAGAACTGAACCGAGAAACACCAACACAAAACACAACGTTTATGGAAAAAATAGGGATTTATTGTACACTTTTTGTGCATACTGCTGGTCTCTTTGCCTAAGACCCCTTTCACACTGAGGCGCCGCTCCCGTCTCTCCAGACAGAAGAAGTTTTTTCACCTAGGATGCAGTAAGGTGAAAAAACACAAGGGTTTACAACCCTTTTAACTTTCTCTTCAGTAATCATCTCTCTCTCTCTCCAGACAGAAGAAGTTTTTCTTGTTAAAAGAGGAGTATGGTCTTGTAAAAACCTAAAAAGTCTACAAATCACTGGATCCCTGCTGCACTACCGTCATTGGTTGCTAGGACGGCCAGCATTCTAGCAACCAAAGACATTACTTGTGTGCCCCGCCCTCTTCAGAAAGTTTCTCTGCAGCACGCTTCAAGGTCCCTCTTCCTGCCTGGCTACAAGGACTTATTCATCAGGTACACATTTCTACCAATCTACAGGTGCTATGCGCTGGTTCACAACTCTGATGGGGGCACTTGATCTATAGCGGCACACTGATGGGGACATCTGATGGGGGAACCTGATGTAAAGGGGCACTCTGATGGAGGCTAAATACTGATAAAATATTATGGAAATCGCACATCTTATTTTTTGATAGACATACAATAATTACAATCTTTCCGAGTCATAGCAAAAACTTGAGATTCAGACCTCAGTTGGAAGAAATGTTTATTCTGGTTCATTGCAGGCAAGAGCAGCCAATTCTGAAACTCTACGTGCCGATTTAAGAGCAACCAGAAAAATAACCTTCTGTATCAAAAGGACTAAGGGAACGTCCCAGGTGGGTTCAAACTGATTTTAGCAATACGGAAAGTACCAAGATGCAGTCCCACAGTCTTAACTGGTGGAAAAATGCGTGTGACCCCCATTTACAAAAGGCAAGCGCCAGAATGCAAGCAATAGGTCTCTGAAAGACTACTATGGTCAAAATCTGACCCTTGATCGTACTTAATATCAATCCCTGTCAACTCCAGATTGGAGAACACCAGGATGCGGCCAAACATTTATGGAGGATGAAGTCACTGAGTCTCACACCTAGAAAAACATGATTTCCAAGTGCTTTGGTAAATCATCTTTTAAGTCACCTTCCGAGCCTTTAGCAGGATAGGAACAATCGAATCAGGGACCACTCTGTCTCTTAGGAACCCGGCTTCAAGAGCCATATCATCGAAGGCAATCGACTGTAAAGAGCGATGGAGGATTGAACATTACGACAGAAGGTCGGGTCAATCTGGAAGGGTCCAATTTTCAATGTCAGAGTTTCCACATTCTCCTGGGCCAGGCCAATCAGAATCACCGGAATGCTTTTCACTCAAATCCCATGAAGCAGGTGAGGGAGAAGCTGTAACAGTGGGATGGTATAAAATTAGGGAAAACTGATCCCACAGCATCAGCAGAGCATCCACCAGGAACACCCAGGGGTCCCGGGCCTAGATATTAACCTGCCCAGTTTCACACTGAACCTAGATGCCAGATAGACATCCTGGATCCCCACCTTCTGCAGAGCGTCTCGAACAACTTCACGAGTGGATTAAAGCCCTGAATAGGAGGAGAACTAAGGAGGGTGTTCCCAGACCAGCAGAGACCAGTGTGAGAAGTGGATACCCTGTTGGGAGGATTTGAGCATTTGTGCTGCTTATAACCTGGCAGCCTATCCATACGGGGAGTGCAATATTTGCTCGCTTGGTGGAGGAGAGTCACAACATTCATGGGGTTTTTAAATCACTATAGTGGTGAGAAGGAGGATGGACTAATCTGTCAGTGAATACTAACATTTTTGGACACTGAAATTGTTAGACCCTTTGGGGGTTTTTGTTACTATTGCATGTTATTTGTATGTTTCATATGTAGCACTGAAATTCCTATATTTTTAATAGGGTATGAGTGCATTGCTAGCACCTGGAGATTATTTCTTGAGTGCCAAATGTTCCTCATTACTCCTGGACCAAGCGCTTGCCCAGAACTCCACCCCAGCCCACTTTCAGGACTCAGGAACCTTAAAAGGACAGAAGGAGAAATGATTCTCCATTATCCAGCAAAGTGATCCAATCAAAACAGCGTCTTGTTCTGGGGTGTAACTGAACCAGGGAATCCAAAGTTTGTGTCCTCCAGTCCCGTGTTGATAAAGATATTCAGTTGGAGGGGCCTGGAATGAAATAATGCAAAGAGAGCTGCCTCAAAAGAAGGCTCCCATCTTTCCCAGGACTCTCATGCAAATCAGAATTGAGCACCGTGGTAAAGGCTCTGGTAGCAGTGGACAAGCCACTTCAGGGTCACAAACTGAAAGTTGTAATCTTCCACTACAAACCTTAGGAACAGTTGGAGAGGTAGAAATATTAGGATGTGCAGATAAGCATCCTTGATGTCCACAGGTGCTAGAAAAATCTCCCTGTTGGAAGGAAGAAACTATTGACCGCATTGATTTTATCCAGGAGCTTTGGCACTCTGAGAAACTTGTCGAGTCTCTAGAGATTCAGGATGGGACAAACATTGCTGTTCAATTTTGGCACCATGTAGAAACTGAAACCTCTAGCTTTCTGGGACTGGGATGAGCACTCCCTGAGACAGCAGGTGATCAAAAAAATTAAAAATAAAAGTTGTTTTCTGGTAGATTCAAAGAAAAATTTAAAAGCATAAAGTGTGGAGGAGGATGGCTCTAAAATGTCAGCTTGTAACCTTAAGCCACTATGTTGCAGACACACTTGTTCGCAATATCCCCCTACCAAAACGCAACCTTTTTTACAAGGTAACTGAGCAACACTTCAGGCATAAAATCCAGCACATGTGCCCTGACAGGACGATCAGATGAGAGAGCTGTTGAACGTAGTCCATTAAGGAATCCCCCAAAAGACCAAGGGCATAAGGAAAAACCTGGTATTTGCCTGACTCTGTATCCCTGCGGTCCGGGTTCCAATCCCTTGACATCCAAAGCCCAAACCGTTTTCAGTGATCTGAATACTTTGAAGTGCAAAGGAGGGATTTGGGGTCTTTTACCCCCGATCACTCCATAAAGGAGTACCTGTCATCACCTATTACTGTCACAAGGGATGTTTACATTCCTTGTGACAGCAATAAAAGTGATCAAATAAAAAAAAAAAAAAATAAAAAACCACACACACACAATTTAATTATCTAAAATAAAAATCGCCCCCTTCCCCGCAAGCTTGCGCAGCAAAGAAAACGCATATGAAGTCGTGCCTGCATATGTAGACGGTGTTCAAATCACACATGTGAGGTATCGCCGCGATTGTCAGAGCGAGAGCAATTATTCTAGCACTAGACCTCCTCCGTAACTCTAACCTGGTAACCGTAAAAAAACTTAAAGCGTCGTCTATGGAGATTTTTAGGTACCTTAGTTTGTCGCCATTCCACGAGTGCGTACAATTTAAAGCGTGACATGTTGGGTATCCATTTACTCGGCGTAACACCATCTTTCACACTATACAAAACACTGCTGCACAAATACTGTGTGACATAAAATATTGCAACAATCGCCATTTTATTCTCTAGATTCTCTGCTATAATCGATATAGATGTGTATGTGTATATATATATATATATATATATATATATATATATATATATATATATATATATACATACATACATACGCACGCACGCACGCACACACGCACACATATATATATATATATATATATAATATATAATGTTTGGGGGTTCTAAGTAAGTTTCTAGCAAAAAATACGAATTTTAACTTGTAAACACTAAATGTCAGAAATAGGTGTAGTCATGAAAGGGTTAAACTCTAATCAAGAAGTGGAAAATGAGGGGTTCTGTTGAAACCAAACCACGGTCAGGTAGACCAACTAAAATTTCAGCCACATCTGCAAGGAAAATTGATCGGGATGCAAAGAAAAACCTACAAATAACTTCAGGAGAAATACAGGACTCTCTTAAAACATGTGGTGGGGCTGTTTCAAGATGCACAATAAGGAGGCACTTGAAGAAAGATGTGCTGCATAATCAAGTCACCAGAAAAAAAACATTACTACGCAAATGCCACAAAGTATCCCGCTTACAATACGCCAAAATAGTACAGAGACAAGCCTCAAACCTTCTGGCACAAAGTCATTTGAAAAAATTGAGCTTTTTGGCCACAACCATAAACAATACATTTGGAGAGGAGTCAACAAGATCATGAAAGGTACACCATTCCTACTGTGAAATAGAAAAGATGTAGCTGGATAGCCGCACTCCAAATTATTCAACTTTATTTCAAAAGATATAATAAAATCATAGCATCTAGGCTTGTGTACAGACTAACTGCACAGCTGCTGACATGTTTCACACCGAACACGGTGCTTAGTCATATGCTATGACTAAGCACCGTGTTCGGTGTGAAACATGTCAGCAGCTGTGCAGTTAGTCTGTACACAAGCCTAGATGCTATGATTTTATTATATCTTTTGAAATAAAGTTGAATAATTTGGAGTGCGGCTATCCAGCTACATCTTTTCTACTTCAGTTCCTGTTGCAAACAGAGCCAGCACCCTGTGGGAGTGTGGAGACAGCTGTTTTGGGAGAAGTCATTACCTTGGAGCGGTGATTCTTTGTATTCCTACTGTGAAACACGGAGGTGGATCGCTGATGTTTTTGGGATGTGTGAGCTCCAAAAGACACAGGAAGTTTGGTCAAAATTGATGGCAAGATGAAGGCAGTATGTTATCAAAAAATACTGGAGGAACATTTGCATTCATCAGCCAGGAAGCTGCGCATGGGACGTACTTGGGCATTTCAACATGACAATGATCAAAAACACAAGGCCAAGTCGACCTGTCATTGGCTACAGCAGAATAAAGTGAAGGTTCTGGAGTGGCCATCTCAGTCTCCTGACTTCAATATCATTGAGCCACTCTGGGGAGATCTCAAACTTGCAGTTCATGCAAGACAGCCCAAGAATTTACAGGAACTGGAGGCTTTTTGCCAAGAGGAATGGGCAGCTTTACCATCTCAGAAGATAAAGAGTCTAATCCACAAATACCACAAAAGGCTTCAAGCTGTCATTGATGTTAAAGGGGGCAATACACAGTATTAAAGTGGTTGTAACCCCACTTAAACAAAAAAGAAACACCTGCAAGACAAATACATAATGAGCTAGTATGCATAGCATATTAGCTCATTATGCAATACTCACCCTCGCTGCAGTGCCTGTACACAGCACCGGCCGGCGACATCACTCCCGGGGGTTACTTCCGGGTATCACGGCTCCAGTGCCGTGATGATGTCACTCCCACACATGCGCGCGGTAATAGTACACTCACTGAAGCAAAGGCACATACATGCCATTTCTTCAGTTCGTGTCAGTGCGCATGTGCCGATGACATTGGCACATGAAAATACGGGGGATATCTCCTAAACCGTGCAAGTAGCTACAGGTAAGCCTCATTATAGGATTACCTGTAGCACAAAGTGGTCTGTACGGGTTTACAACCACTTTAACCACTTCAACACTGGCCGATTTTACCCCCTTCCTTACCAGAGCACTTTTTGTGATTCGGCACTGCGTCGCTTTAACTAACAATTGCGCGGTCGTGCGACGTTGCACCCAAACAAAATTGACGTCCATTTTTTTCCCACAAATAGAGCTTTCTTATTGGTGGTATTTAATCACCTCTGCGGGATGTGCGGGTATTTAATCACTGACTATGGGCGGGATGTGAAGTGGTTAAAAAACTGGGGTATGTAAAATTTTTGATCAGGGTCATTTTGGTAGTTTCTGTTATTACGATTTAAAAAGAGTAAACACAGTTGATTGATAATAAATAGCTTCAGCCAAACACTAAGGAGTAAAAGAAAAGTTTGTGTTATCATTCCTATTCTCTGAAAAATGGCCAAGAAATCAAATTCTGCCAGGGTATGCAACCATATGAGCACAACTGTATAGCTCTGCACAAGGTCCCATTACACCGAGTTCAGTGCCAAATTGCAATGTTAAAGGCAGTCCCCATGCATGTCCAGTATGTAACCCAGTACCCTTCCTCTTAGACTACTGTAGATCCCAAATGGAATATGGAGGCAGAATTAAACAATTTTTGGGCAGAGACTGCCCAGAAGAAAAAAAAATAAAAAATAAAAACTATCACCAGCATAAAACTGAGGTTGGAATGGATTATGCCTGAGTGAAGATTTCCTGTCTTTTTTTTTTTGCCAGTGTTCAATCACCTGAAGGTGGCAGCATAACCACATCATAATACATATAATGATATCCTGTGTTCTGGGATGAATGATAAAGAAATGGACATTTACTGGCTAACTTAAGTTATTAAGTTGTAAACTTTTAGGATAATCTAGATCCTTTTGTCAGGCTTAATACACTGGGCAAGCTTGTATTGTTAACTCAGGTAAAGCCACTATGGGTTATCCGTTAATCTTTTTTTTTAAAAAAAAAAGAAAAAGTTATGCATTAAATCGGTGGCTAACATAGTACAATACCCTACCTACCACTGCTATTTTATGTTGTGAAATTACCACCAGTCTGATGCTACCAACTTAACCCCCAAGCCTAAAAGATGATCCATCAGAAAGATAAAATAAATAAAAATCCCCAAGGTGATCCTGTGCACATAGGAAGTGTCCCCATTAACCACTTTCAGCCCGGACCAATTTGCTGCCAAAGGACCAGGCCCCTTTTTGCGATTCGGCACTGCGTCGCTTTAACTGACAATTGCGCGGTCGTGCGACATGGCTCCCAAACAAAATTGACGTCCTTTTTTTCCCACAAATAGAGCTTTTTTTGGTGGTATTTGATCGCCCCTGCGGTTTTTATTTTTTGCGCTATAAACAAAAATAGAGCGACAATTTTGAAAAAAATGCATTATTTTTTACTTTTTGCTATAATAAATATCCCCAAAAAATATATAAAAAAACATTTTTTTTCCTCAGTTTAGGCCGATACGTATTCTTCTAAATATTTTTGGTAAAAAAAAATCGCAATAAGCGTTTATTGATCGGTTTGTGCAGAAGTTATAGCGTTTACAAGATAGGGGATAGTTTTATAGCATTTTTATTAATAATTTATTTTTTTTATTAGTAATGGCGGCGATCTGCGATTTTTTTTGTGACTGCGACATTATGGCGGACACATCGGACATTTTTGACACATTTTTGGGACCATTGTCATTTATACAGCAATCAATGCTATTTAAATGCATGGATTCCTGTATAAATGACACTGGCAGTGAAGGGGTTAACCACAAGGGGGAAGTGTAAGGGTTAAGTATGCCTAGGGGTGTGTTTCTTACTGTGGGGGGGGGGCGTGGCTGTCAGCTAGTGAATGCTGATCTCTGCTCCAATTACAGGGAGCAGAGATCGGCGTCACTAGTTGCTAGGCAGAACGGGGAGATGCTGTTTATCTCGGCATCTCCCCGTTCAGCCTTCCCGTGAGACGATCGCGGGTGTCCCCACGGCGATCGAGCCCGCGGGGACTGGACTCACAGGGGTCCCGACCGGCGCGCTCCCGATGGCACGGACAGGCTAAAGGAGGGACATGTATATACGCCCTCCTGCCTGTACGTGCCATTCTGCCGATGTATATCGTCGTGCGCCGGTCGGCAAGTGGTTAAAGTGTAACTAAAAGGCAAAACGTTTTTATTTTCATTTTGGGTAGAGTAGGGGAAGGTTATAACCCCAATGAGTTTTATTTTCCACCATTTGTGTCCCATAGGGAAGATATTTCGTCACTTACTGTCCCCTAGACAAAATCCCTCCAAAATGAGGGAATACCACCATGGTAATATCTCCACTCTTATACCCTGTACACACGATAGGATTTTCTGACAACAAATGTTGGATGTGAGCTTGTTGTCGGAAAGTCCAACCATGCTCCATAGAACATTTGCTGTTGGAATTTCCGCCAACAAATGTTTGAGAGCAATTTCTCAAATTTTCCGACAACAAAACTTGTTGTCGGAAATTCAGAGCGTGTGTACGTACACAAATCCGATGCACAAAAGTCCACGCATGCTCGGAATCAAGCAGAAGAGCTGCACTAGCTATTGAAATTAATTTCTCGGCTCGTTGCACGTCACCGCGTTCTTGAGGTTCAAAATTTCCGGCAACATTTGTGTGACCGTGTGTATGCAAGACAGGTTTGAGCCAATATCGTTCGAAAAAAAATCCACGGTTTTGTTGTCGGAAAATCCTATCATGTGTACAGGGCATTACTGTGCTGGTGCCAACAGAAAACGTGATATTTTTTTACTTTCACTTTCTACGAAAAAGAGTGTAAATCTCTGAGGGCACAGACAGCAACAAAGACTGACAGGTGTTCTGACAGGCTCTGTGTGCACTGCCTTTCACACCCCCTCTCTACCTAAGCTGTCTTGGTTGATAGGTGTTTTTGGATACCTAGGTGTTGTGTGTGGAGCTAGCCACCTTCTTTAACCACTTGCCTACCAGGCACGAACACCCCCTTCCTGACCAAGCTATTTTTCAGCTTTCAGCGCTGTTGCATTTTGAATGACAATTGCGCGGTCATGCAACGATGTACCCAAATAAAAATTTTATAATTTTTTCCCCATAGATAGAGCTTTTTTTTTTGGTGGTATTTCATCACCTCTGCGGTTTTTATTTCTTACGCTATAAACAAAAGAAGAGGGACAAGTTTGAAAAAACGCAATATTTTTAACTTTTTATTATAATAAATATCCAATTTTTTTTTTTTTTTTTTTTTAAACAAATTTTTTTTTACGGATACGTATTCTTCTACATATTTTTGGTAAAAAAAAAAAAAGAAAAAAAATCGCAATAAGTGTATATTGATTGGTTTGCGCAAAAGTTATAGGTGTCTACAAAATAGGGGATAGGTTTATAGCATTTTTTTTTATTATTATTTTTTTTTTTACTAGTAATGGCGGCGATCTGCGATTTTTATGGTGACTGCGATATTGCGGCGGACATATCGGACACTTGACACATTTTTGGGACCACATCACATTTATACAGCGATCCGTGCTATAAAAATGCATTGATTCCTGTATAAATGTGACTGGCAGGGAAGGGGTTAACACTAGGGGGCGCTGCAGGGGTTATGTTCCCTGGGAGTGATTCTAACTGTGGGGGGAGGGGACTGACTGGGGGAGGAGACCGATCGGTGTCCCTATGTACAAGGGACACACCATCGGTCTCCTCTCCTCTGACAGGACGTGGGTCTGTTTACACACAGATCCACGTCCTGCTCAGTTACCGGGCAATCGCGGGTGCCCGGCGGACATCGTGGCCGCCGGGCATGCGCATCGGGTGGCCGCAAAGTTAGCGCCGTCATATGACGGCGGCCCGCCACAAGAGCCCAATTGACAGTGGGCGGTCGGCAACAGGTTAAACAACTATAATCACTTTCCCCATATCTATTCCTTCACAAGGTAAAACCTGGTTGAGCACCATATAACCCCACCTTTGCCCCCTCTCCAACCCAGAAGCAAAAAGAGTACTTGTGACAGCTCCAAAGGAGTGCGGATGTAGCAAAAAGGAGGAGAGTAGGTCAGGCAGCAGACTAGTACGACACGATCACTTTGCCCTGAATGGCCAAAGTAAAAATATTTTCTTTAAGATACCACAGCCTATTAAATTCTTTAAGATTTTACTTTTATATATTCAAAATATTATACAAATTGACAATCTGTGATAAAACCTGAAAACACTATCTGTACTATAAAAGAGCAAATAAATCACACCAATAAAAATACTAAACATATTCTGTCTTAGCAAACTGAACTTATTGACTTCACCAATCTGACGGCTTTAAAAACGTCAAAAGATGCTGAAACGTTGGGAACAAAAAAAAAAAAAAGAAAAAACAAGAAAAACTCACATCACTTGGGCTTAGATTGTCCACGCCATTACACTTCTGACTGTCCCTGCTCTGGCAGCCTGATGGAGTTGGATGAATCCATATCTCAACTCGAGTGGCATACTCCGTAGTGTGCCAAAACGTGGTACTCGGTCCTTGATGGCTGAAAGCTGCATCCACATCCTTCTGTTGCTTTTGTTCCATCTGCACAGCCTAAAGTGCAATAATAGAGCAATTATGAAGAAGGACTTACCAAATTTTCAGCAAGTTTATAATAACAAATTGACATCCTGAAATCTCCAGAATTTCTTTGGTGTTAATCTTATTTTAAAATTTTGTTATGGCATTTTGACTGATTCAAGGGGCAGTGTCAGGCAACCAAGAGAAATATCAAGCCTGCATGTGGGTCAGAAATGCTCATTATAGTTCTAATAACGATTTGGTGCTAGAAAAATCAAAAAGTAAAAAAAAAGTTCTCCACTTTAAAACCGGTAACCATGATTTTAGGAATCTTCCAGGACAGCAAACATGGTAGATCTTTCCTGTATCCTGTAGAGGGAGGAACAAATAAAAACCTTTTCCACTTCCCTCAGGTAGAGATTAAGGAAGATTACTTCCACCTTGCGCACAAGGGAAGAGGAAGAAAAAAACAAAAAAAAAAAAAAAAAAAAAAACCACACACACACACACACACACATATATATTAGCAGTAAGGGCGAGTACACATGAGCAGATTTTCCGTCGGAAAAATCTTGGATGTTTTTTCTGACAAAATTCCGCTCATGCTTGGCTTGCATACACACGGTCACACAAAAATTTGCTGAACTTTCGACCGTCAAGAACGCGGTGACGTGCAACACTACGAAGAGCCGAGAAAATTAAGCTCAATGCTTCCGGGCATGTGTAGGAATTGTGCGCGTCGGAATTGCTACAGACGATCGGAATTTACGATTAGAACTTGTTCCGACAGATAAATTGGGAACATGCTCTCAATCTTTTGCTGGCGGAAATTCGGCCAGCAAAAGTCTGATGGAGCATACACGCGATTGCATTTTCAGACCAAAAGCTCTCATCTGTCTTTTTCTGGCTGAATTTTCGAACAGGTGTGTACACGGCATACGACCCACTGGGAATTTCCCCAGTCATTTCCCAGAACAACCACCAGAAAGAAAAAAATAAAAAAAGCGGGAGGGGGGACCACTGATTGTAGAACTTTCTGCCAAACGCCACATATGTCTTGCACAAAGGGTAACTCCAACCCTGTAGTGCTTAACAAAAGGTATCTTGACTAGACCAAGTAGCTGCTCTGCAGATCTGTTCCATCGTAGCCACCCATGAGATTTACAGGGATCTGTCAAAATGGGGCTTTAAAGAAAGAAAAAAAACTGAGCCACGCTCTTTACAAGCAAAGAATGTAGCCAGTATTATCCAACAAGCAATAGTGACTCGTGAAGCCTCCAAAAACTTTTCAAACTTTTTCAAAAGGCTAAATCTTCTGAATGCCCTGGTAATCTCTAAATATCTCAGAAAACATTGTCAACCATCAAGAGAATTGAAGTGCTCTTCCCTTTGAACTTCTGGATCAACTCAAAAAGAGGGAAGTACAATCTTGTGGGCCCTATGAAATACTGTGGCTACTTTAGGCAGATACATAGCAAAGGATTTAAGTACTACCTTGTCTGGAAGAATAACTAAATTGGGTTATTTAATAAAGGGGAAGGCCTGTAAATAGAACTATTCTGAAAGCGGATTTCCAGGTTTCCTGCGACTTTAGTTTGTTTGGACCAAACCAGTCCAAATGAACTAATTTCTTCACCAAGTGCTACACTGGCTCCAAGCACTGTATGAACTGAATGCATCTTCAGCTACATACAGTACACAGTGCTGGGTTCCAGCTGTGAGACAGACTTGCCTGAGCAGGAGAGCATGACACCATCAGTCCGCCCCTCTAAATCTGCCAATCAGAGGAAGCTTTGTATTCATTTGCCACCTTGGCCAATCAGGTAACACTTTTTATTCATTCAGACAATTAAAAGCATTAACTAATCGGCACCCATGATGAGCGACCAAACTCCAGCGTTCAGAATACATCAGGCTGACTGCTCAGTATGGGACCCGGAAAGGAAGTTGAGATTGCTGGAGTAGTGGTGTCTACTTGAGCGATTTCCAGCCCACAGGGGCATTAGCCAGATCTATATCTCTCTCTCTCTCTCTCACCAATGTAAAAACTTTAAAATGGCCACCTTATACTAAAAATATTATTAGCATAGCTCCATTAGGGCAAAGGCTGATGTGTGGCCTGAAGACACACATTAAGTTTTGCATTAATTTGTAGTCTAAAGCCCCATACACATTATTATATTTTCTGCAGATTTTTGTCTTCAGAGGTACCAAAACTATATATTATGAGGTCAAACCTTAAGCGTTTCTATTTGTATGCAATCAGGCAGGCCCTTGCATTACATGCTTTTGGTAAATCTGAAGACAAAAATCTGCAGAAAATCTAATGCCGCGTACACGCGATCGAAAATTCCACCAGCAAAAGTCCGATGAGAGCTTTTGGTCAGAAAATGTGACCGTGTGTATGCTCCATCGGACTTTTGCTGGCAGAATTCCAGCTAGCAAAAGATTGAGAGCAGGTTCTAAATTTTTCGGTCGGAAAAAGTTTCCGATTGTCTGTACCAATTCCGACGCACAAAATTCCTAAGCATGCTCGGAAACAATTCGATGCATGCTCGGAAGCATTGAACCTAATTTTCTCGGCTCGTCGTAGTGTTGTACGTCACCGCGTTCTTGGCGGTCGAAAGTTCAGCAAACTTGTGTGACCGTGTGTATGCAAGCCAAGCTTTAGCGGAATTCCGTCAGAAAAACTATCTAAGATTTTTCCGGCGGAAAATCCGCTCGTGTGTACGCGGCATAATAGTGTGTATGGGGTCAGTAAAGAAAGTCCTGTTCACAAGAACAACCCACATTCATACTTGAGGCCTAAGTTCTGCAAAAGAGAGAAGTATTAGAAGTGCATAATGCCCCTCAAGCACTGAAGATGAGGAACTTCCCATGAATTTTACATTTTATTTTTTAAATGATCTTATTGCTTTTCTGTTCCAACAAATTAAAAAATAAAAATAAAATAAATGAAAAGCCACCAAAGACTTTTGCCTCTAAAGCTTTCCGCAATTTTTCTAGTGTCAAATAATGTTTCTTAAAGCCAGTTAAAGAAATTAAGCATTTCTAACAGCTCCGGTTACCGAGTCAAACCTTAAAGATCTACAAGTAAAGATTATAGATCATTCACTTCCTAAGAATAGTTTTACAGTGCCTTCAACACCAATAAAATGAAGCATCTTACCTTGCGTTTAGTTTCTTCGAACAAGTTTATAAGACTCTCCTTGGCAGTCAGGATTGGGTTGCTGGCAGCCAAGCTACGCATGTAGTAATAAACAGCATCCAGTTTTCTCCTCTGCAGTACAGGCAAACAGTTCAATTTACATTTAACATATAAAAACTAAGCAAATCAAAAATTACAGACAGCACAAGAATAAGTTCAAATTAGACCCCTCCATATCCCCACAAATACTTTCACGCACAAATGCATGTGTCAGTTACACATTGGTGCAGATTTACTATAAAAGTAGCTCACTTTAGAAAGGGAAGGTTAATGAATAAAAGGTGAAGCTCTGTTTACTTTGAGAACCCAATTGTGTACTACCATTAGTCTCACTTTTATTTACCATGCACATAATTGGGTATTCAAAGTCAATACAGGTTCATCTTATTCACCAACATTCACTGTGCAATGCATTTTTAAAAATAACATTAGACAAACACTATAGATTGACAGACATTTTTGCAGTTTTATCACTCTTAAGTGTCCCTTAAAGATAAGCAACTAAAAGGAATTCATATAATGACTACATCAAAAAAAAAAAAAAATATTGTTTGGATGGTGTGACTATATTCAGAATAATTCAGGACCAGAATTCCAACAGGCTGTATAGCGGTTCCAGATTTCTGTCGCAATCTTCCAAGTTTTGCCCTGCCATTCATCAAATTCAATGCCAGAATATCAATGGCCAAAAAAAGTTCTTACACTGGAGTGTTGAATAAAGAAATGTGGGGGGGGGGGGGGGGGTCAAAGCTTGGAGAGAAGGCCCAATAAGAGGAATTTTGGCATACCTCTAAACTACATATTTTTGAGTGCAGAACAGGACACAGGGTGAGTATTCATAGACCCTGGGTTATACCTTCAAGGTGAATGGACACTGGCAAGCTTTTGGAGGACACGTGCCCTGAGACTGTGTTCTTCAATATTCTTCTTACTGGACAAAAGTGTTGAACCACCACCAGGTGAAAAACCTGCTCACCTCACAACTGATAATCACAGGTAATAAGTTACAACTCCCTCCGATCCCTTTGGGATTATTGCCTTCCTTCCTGGGATAAAGTGCTTCTCTCAAAGCGAATATTCCTCACACGAACAACATGAAACAAAAAGGCAACTGCATAGTGCGCTCCGTATAAAACAATTAAAATGCCCCTTTTTATAAAAAAAAAAAAAAAAAAAACAACACTTACTTTACTATAACAAGTATATAGTAAATAGTAAAACAGCTCCAATACATATCCTGTCAGCAAGCTCACCACACCGATCGGCTCACAGTGGCTGCATGACTTTACTCCTTCCTATACATGTGTCACCGTCTGATAGGCTTCTTTAGTAGGATCCTACTGAGGAAAGAAGGCACCCATCCCAGAGGGAGCGGCGAGAGTTGTAACATATTGCCTGTGATCATCAGCTGTGAGGTGAGCATGTTTTTCACCTGGTGGTGGTGCAACACTTTTGTCCAGTAAGAGCCGGTTCACATCAGGGTGACTCCGGATCCGACTTCAGGACGCCCCAAGTCGCGCTGTAATGCTAGTCTATGGAGCTGTCTCAATGTACATTACAGAAGTCGCTCCGACTTAAAAAAAAGGTTCCTGTACGACTTCAAAACGACTTCTAGGCGACTTGTACCCATTGATTTCAATGGAAGTCGCCCCCAAGTCGGATCTCCATCTATATTGAAGCGACAGTGTCGCCTGGAGGGAGAACTTCACGCCAAATTTTAAATAAGAAACCGGCATGGGTTCCCCCTCCAGGGGCATACCAGGCCCTTAGGTCTGGTATGGATTTTAAGGGGAACCCCCTAGGCCGAAAAAAAACGGCGTGGGGGTCCCCCCAAAATCCATACCAGATCCTTATTCGAGCACGCAGCCTGGCAGGTCAGGAAAGGGGGTGGGGACGAGCGAGCGTGTGAATGAGTATGGGGTACATCACAACACAGGTTTTTAAAGTAATTTATTAATCAGGTCCGGGGGTCTTCTTCCGACTTCTCCGTTCTGTTCGGCCTTTTCTCCCGTTGTCCGGCGTCATCTCCCGCTCTTCTGACGGCTCCTCCGCCATCTTCTTGCAGCTCTTTTACCAGCGGAGGAGCCCGGTCTCCTCCGTCCTTCTTCCCTCTTCTCTCTTCTTTCGTTGTTGACACAACGCTCTCTCCGGCTGTAATGCTGTGTGAGCGCTGCGCGATTACTTATATAGGAATGGGGCGGGGTCACGTCGCACGGTGGACCCGCCACATATGACGTCACAGTCCCAGCATGCCTCGGGACCTGACGTCATAAGGGGCGAGTCCACCGTGTGACATCACCTGGTGATCACGCCCCATTCCTATATAAGTCATGGCGCAGCGCTCACACGGCATTACAGCGGGAGAGAGCGTCGTGTCAACAACGGAAGAAGAGAGAAGAGGGAAGAAGGACGGAGGAGACCGGGCTCCTCTGCTGGTAAAAGAGCTGCAGGAAGATAGCAGAGGAGCCGGCAGAAGAGCGTGAGACGAAGAGGCCGAACAGAGCAGAGAAGTCGGAAGAAGGCCCCCCCCCCGAAGTCGGAAGAAGGCCCCCCCCCCGAAGTCGGAAGAAGGCCCCCCCCCCGAAGTCGGAAGAAGGCCCCCCCCCCCCCCCCCCGAAGTCGGAAGAAGGCCCCCCCCCCCCCCCCCCCCCCCGAAGTCGGAAGAAGGCCCCCCCCCCCGAAGTCGGAAGAAGGCCCCCCCCCCCCGAAGTCGGAAGAAGGCCCCCGAAGCTGATTAATAAAATTACTTTAAAAACCTGTGTTGTGTTTTTTTTTTTTTTATTGACGCTTTTTTCCCCCCAGGTGAATGGGTAGGGGTACGATACCCCATACTCATTCACATAGGGTGGGGGGGTCGGGATATGGGGCCGGCTCCCAGATTCCGATAAGCCACCCGCCCGCAGACCCCGACAACCAACGGCCAGGGTTTTCGGGAAGAGGCCCTTGTCCTCATCAACATGGGGACAAGGTGCTTTGGAGTGGGGGGGCCGCAGGGTGCCCCCCTTCCCCAAAAGCACCCACCCCCATGTTGAGGGCATGCGGCCTGGTACGGTTCAGGAGGGGGGGGGGGCGCTCGCTCGTCCCCACCCCCTTTCCTGACCGGCCAGGCTGCGTGCTCAGATAAGGGTCTGGTATGGATTTTGGGGGGACCCCCGCGCCGTTTTTTAGGCCTAGGGGGTTCCTCTTAAAATCCATACCAGACCTAAGGGCCTGGTATGCCCCTGGAGGGGGAACCCATGCCGTTTTTTTTAATTTAAAATTTGGCGTGGAGTTCCCCCTCGAGAGCTGATTATTCTCTGATTGGCCACGGCCAAAGTCGCCTGGCCTGGGAAGACTTAAGTCGTGTTGTAAGTCGCTCCAAGTCGTGCTGTTATTCATACTCAAGTCGTGTCCTCCAAAAGTCACGCTGGAAGTCGTGTTGCCCCAGAATAGTGGTGGAATAGATGCACTGAAAGACTTTGTTTATACTTAATAATGTTTTGATCAAAAGGACATTTTTTATAAATAGCACAAGATTATCAGTACATATTGTTCAGTAGCGCTGCACCATAAAATCTGGTTTAGGTGATATTCACTGTACCTACAGGTAAGCCTGATTATGGTGTCCGTTTAATAAACTGTGATAAGCCGAGATCATGATGATCACAGCTTATCTCAGAGCATTGCCGGTTTAATATACTGAGATGAGTATTGGAGAACTTATTCTTCTCTTCTCATCTCAGTACACAAAACGGCTGCTTTCACTGCAATAGAAACGGCCTGTTTAATAAACAGTGATACCACTTTATCACTGTGCTTCTCTTTCGATATCTCCTTTCTGGCTTCTCCAGCCTAGAGGTGGAGTTAGCAGGAAGAAAGAGGAGATCTCTGGCAGCGAATAGCTTCTTCCATCTGCCTGCATGGTCAAAAGTGAAAGTAAAAAAACTCTCTCTACAGCAGTGGAAAATACAACAACAGCATGTTAAAATGTCATCAACTATACAATTACACACACGTGTGTGTGTGTCCTCCGAGTCCTTCACATTTGTGTATTACAGTGTACACCCATGCAAAGGCAGTGTTGTGGCTACAGATAAATATGCACGTGTTATGCTTATGTATTAATCATTATAAGGTTTTACTGTTATGGGGTGTCTGTTTATTGGGTAGGGGGATTATATCTTTATTATTAAGTTAATATGTGCAGTGTATGTGGAGTGCTTCGTATTTCACTGAAATCTCCCGAGCGATCGCGAGTTTATTGAAACAGAAGCTGTTCGGGAGTCTCAAAGCATTTGTAGATCACTTCTATTCTCAGTGAGAGAAGCGATCTACACTGTATATTAAACTGCCACAAGAGGGAGAACAGATATCTCAAAGAGTCTTGAACTCCTGAGATCTGAAATATCTCAGTATATTAAAACTGACACCTATAGGCTTTCCTGTAGGTACACGTTAAACAGGGTTTACGGTGTATAGGAGTAAGGGGTGAGCAATTCTCCACAGCCTCCTCACAACACTGCCTCCGCGTCCTCGTTACCTTCTATGTCCACCTCTTCTAGGCCAAACATATTGAGATCCAAATCAGGTAGCATATTTTTACCGGTCAACTTCATCTAGGTCACTACTAAAGCAATACATGCAGGCAACAAGCATTTTCAAAAATAATTTTCTTTAAATGACACGCCTAATAACAATGCTATTCTTTCTGTACAGTAGTGGATTGCTTTTCTAACCCCTACTTCAGTCAATGATACTTTAGTGAGAGAAAAATTTACATATTGAATGTGGCTGTCCAAACAAGCTTAATAAATTATGGGGGTTTGACATGCCAGGCAAAGCACCTACATCACTAATTTTAGATCGTGCTGAATCAGGGGAAAAAAGCAAATGCTTCCCATCTTTCTTCTACAAAAGGGGCAATGGTAGTCTTGAGATGCTTGCTCGTCTTTACTGATACCCAAGGTGTGACGAAACACTACTTAAATAATTCCAGTGAAAACACCACAAGCTTTAAGGCCGGTTTGTTTTAGCCTTCGTTTTTAGTCCTGTATGCTGCATCTTTTAGATACCACTGCAAAATGTGCAACCTATTGGAAAGTCTATGGGACCGCGGTTAAAAGCACATGAAAAATCGCCAAAGTACCCACACTGCGGTCAAACCGCAGTGTACCACTATGAAAACAGTATGAATTGTATAAATGTGCCCTTACCATCAGGGTACCTACTCATCTGGTTCACAATACTCACAAGTAAATAGACATTCTCTTGTCTTATGTACACCATTTTGAGTTTACCAATTGTCTGTATTTGTTTTCTTTAGATATTTTCTGTAAGTTTAACCCTAATGTTGGGGTGCTCAAAAAGGGGTGGGTGGGGGGTATTTTTTAGGGCTAATATTTTTATTTTAAAACATGCTAAAAACTTTCAACAAAAATTATTTGATTAAAAAAAACAACAACCCAGATGAAGAGGCACAGATTGGCTAAATAAGTTCCCTTGCCTTTCCGCCCCTCCACACACACACAATTACAGATTTGTGACTGTAAGAATTCTCAGCTTACCGTGTATATGGCTAGAAGTGCCAGCTGGTTATAAGGTCGTCCATTCTTTGGAGCAATGTGTTGTGCCTTTAGGTACCAGCTGCAAAGACATTGTTGAGAACATTCACCATGCAGATCAGGTTTCTTAACAATTAAAATCACACCTTCCTCCTCCCCCCAAACATTAGAAGCACATTTGCATGCAACTCTGCTGCATGTTAAACACATTAAACTTGTATTGCACAAGGTTGTAATGTCTGTAACCCATTTCTTTATCTTCACTTCTCCCTCTTCTAAGCAGTGTTAATTTTGGCATCAAATTTCAATTTAGTTTTAGTCTTTTGACTAAAATGCGATTTTAGTTTTAATCCCACTTTAGTCTTCTGCAATTGTTTTAGTCATATTTAGTCGACTAAAATCTCCAGTATATTTTAGACTAAATTGAATGGGGGTAGTTAAATTGTAATACATTATTTAAGCATTTCTCTACAATTTTCAAACTCATATACTGCTGGAGTGATAAAAACTTGTTATCATTTATGGTATTAAAGTGGTTCTGCACCCATTTCATTTAGTAAATCTCTTTGCCTTCCAAATCAGGCAAAGAGTACTAAATGAAATGTGTTTTTTTTTTTTTTTTTTTTTACTTGCCTTGTAATTGATGACTTCCGGTCTTCTGTCTCTTCGGGGGGTGGGCGGGGTCTCTGCGTCGATCGTCGTCAGGCCGCACTGTCTCCTGGGATTTGGTGTCATTGTTCCCAGGAGTCAGTGCGGACATCTTCCGAAATCTCACGAGATTTCAGCCACATCTTCCGAAATCTCGTGAGATGTCGGCAGATGTGCCGTTACTGCGCACGCGCGAGTAACGGCGGTGCATGCTGGGCCATCTAAAGTGCCTGTGGGGGTTTCACATGCCCACAGGCAAGATGGCCCCCAGCACAAAAGAAGAAGATGAAGAACTTCATCGGACGAAAACCGGCGGCGATCGAGATGGAAGATGGAACAGGTAAGTCCCCCAATTGAGCTATATGCCCTTGGCATATAGCCAAAAAAAATAAAAAAAAAAATAAATAAAAACACGGGTGCAGAACCGCTTTAAGGTTTGAACATGCACTACAGACCAGTGTTAATTTTGAAGTCAAATTCCATTTTAGTTTTAGTCATCTCAATTGTTTTAGTCGTATTTTAGAAAAAAAAAGATTGTTGGCTAGGCCCCAGGGTGGCAATCAGGGCACCCAAAATATAGCACGTGCCACATCCTATTAGTAAATTTTGATAGTGTAAAAAGGAAATGCACTTTATAGGCACGTATAAAAAAATTAATACAAAATTTTAATAATGGTTCACAGATCACAAATACAATTTCATGACAACAATTGTGAATATAAAATACAAAACAAAGGAAAAAAAAGAAAAAAAAAAAAAAAAAGGGACCCAATGATGAACCCCAGAAGGGTATTGGAGTATTGATGGCTAATTCAGAAGAACTTCCACTGGAGTGTGGCATAACATGATGGGGTGTTCACTGGTCCTATTGGTTTAAAAGACGCTTAGTGCTCAACATGTTTCGCAATTAAAATATCGCTTCTTCAGGAGCTTCACTCTTGGTGCTTAGTATGTTCTCAAATCTGTCCCGCCGACAGAGTGCTGCTGTTACCCCACTAAGGATGCCTCTCCTGATGGAGGGGGAGAGACAGGCCCAGGGGCCCCACTAAACCCCCTGAAGGGGAACAGTAGATCTAGATTGCAACATGGGGGTGCATCAGATAGAAGCACAGAAAGTGCTGCAGGATACGTTTCTAGGATGCTTGGGCTTTTTAGGAAAGGACCACTTAAAATGACTATAGGCTGTCTTAAGCTGCAGTTAGTGAAAATAACTCAGCTATTGAGCCTCGTGGACGGCTATGTTTTGAGGGGCGCATCCATCCCCTAAAGCACCTGAATTTTTTTATACGTGCCTATAAAGTGCATTCCCTTTTTACCCTATCCAAATTTAGTCATATTTTAGTTGACTAAGATGGTATTAATTTAGTTGACGAAAATGTGTTTGTCGACAAAATTAAACACAGCTTCTGAGACACTGGTGAAAAAAGCCAGTGCCTCCCAGCTGCCTCCTGGGAAAGCTACATCACTGGTGTCTTCTAGAAAGCTCATATATTCTGGAAAATCTCTTGAGATGTCAGGGAGAGACATCTGGAGTAGCAGTTATTGGTGGGCCATTTCTAAAGAACTATAAAGAAGCTGGCCACCAATAACATCGGTTCTTAAGATGGCAGTGCAGACATTCCTGGCATGGGGTGAATATATAAAGAGAGCTGAATACAGCGCTAACCAAAACAAAAAACAAAACCAAGCAGCTGCTAAAAGGTGAGATACACACAGAAGCAAGTAGGGAAAAAAAATGGAGCAGCGCTGACAAACGATTACCAGTGTAATAACCCAGTGGTAAATAAATGCGTTGAAGGGCATATTAATTACCAGATATATAAATATATAAATTGATCATAGTAAAAATGCAAAATCAATACCTATATGATCAATGGTACTGAATCAGTGCCAACAAGGTGTATAGCAAATACGTGTATAACAAATGTGCTATAAAAAATATAAATCATATAGTGAAACTATTAAATTGTTTTAAAATATGAAAACATATAGAAATTCCAAAATAATTCCACAACAATCCCCCAAATGAATGGATCAAAAATTCGTAGAGGAAAAACCAGATTACTCTGAAGAAGAAAAAAGCAAAAAGTAGTGATAATCCGTGACAAATCCACCACCAGTGTGATCACCATATAAACTGAAGGCTTACCAGCTAGCAAGCCTTTAAAGAGGAAGTAAACCCTGATTACTTCCTCTTTTGCTAGCTGCTGCAGCCTGCAAATGAAAAGCATAATGGGCTAGTATGCATACTAGCCCATTATGTGCCACTTACCTGCAAAATAATCCAGCGATGTCCCCTGTGTGGGCAGCGTCCATCTTCTGGCCCTCTTTCTTCCGGGCCATAAACTCCAGCTCTGTCATTCGCCGGAGCCGCGCGATGTCACTCCCGCGCATGCGAATGGGAGCCACGACCAGCGGCATATGCTAGGGAAGAAACTGCATTTCGTTTTTTTTCTTCCCTGTGCAGGTGCCGTAGATATTTTCGGCGGACTACAAGTGAAATATCTCCTAAACGGCACACGTTTAGGAGATATTTCCACTACCTACAGGTAAGCCTTGTTCTAGGCTTACCTATAGGTAAAAGTCCAAAAAGTGGGTTTATAACCACTTTAAGGGCTTTGGACCTAAACCAGGTAGGGGCCTTTAAATTGGAAGGTATAGCGGGGGTGCCTCCCGTTCTAGGCTCCTCTTTCTGGGGCAAGATGGATGTCACCAGAAAACCTCACTCCACCAAAAGGAAAAAAGATTCGGCTGGCTCTCCAGAGCACAAAGAAAAACTCCAGGAGCGGTCAAAGGCAACTCAAAAAAGAAAGACTCACCATGGCGTAATAACGTCTAAACATTTAATGGAAATTTAAAAGTAATGCAAAAGAGCGAAATAGCCATCCGGCTGTGTGTGGACGCCCGTCCAAGAGACCAGGTACATGATGAAATCAGCACGTCAAACTCCTCCCGACGCACGTTTCGTCAATACAATGACATCGTCTGGGGAACGGGCAACATGCTGACGTACCGCGCATTATATAGAGCCATCATAAACCAAGCCTATATAATGCACGGTACGTCGGCACGTGGCCTGTTCCCCAGACGATGTCATTGGACGGGTGTCCACACACAGCCGGCCAGCTATTTCGTTCTTTTGAAGTTTTATATCTGCAAGTGCATTACTTTTAAAAATTTCCATTAAATGTTTAGATGTTATTACGCAATGGGGAGTCTTTCCTTTTTGGGTTGCCTTTGACCGTCCCTCGAGTTTTTCTTTGTGCTCTGGAGAGCCAGCCGAACCTTTTTGCTTTTGGTGGAGTGAGGTTTTCTGGTGACATCAATCTTGCCCCAGAAAGAGGAGCCTAGAACAGGAGGCATCCGCTACACCTTCCAATTGAAAGGCCCCGACCGGGTTTAGGTCAAAAGCCTTAAAGGCTTGCTAGCTGGTAAGCCTTCAGTTAGTACGGTGATCACACAGCGTCATTTGGGTTTTTCCTCTATGAATTTTTGATCCATTCATTTGGGGGGACTGAATTATTTTGGACTTTCTATATATTTTTATATTTTAAAACAATTTAATAGTGTCACTATATGTAATGAATAAAGCAATGAAATTAGATAAACATTTATGAAGCACGTGTTAACCACTTGCGAACACCGATATACAATCCTAACTTTGAAGTGGGATATCTTTGTTATGGCAGCAGCTAGCTGGTATCCTCTTCTTCAGCGGGTGGTCCGGGTTCAGATAATAGTGGTCTCTGCGGCGGATTTGCCGCAAGATCACTTTTAAGGGCGCTGTTGGTAGCGGCGGAGGTGATCGGATCCTTCTCCTTCCTTGGTATGGAGTTGAGTGAGGGTGAAGATGGCCCCCACCCGTCTCCATACCATTGCAGGGCAGAAGCAACGTCAAAACGTTACTACCGCCCATAGCTCTTAAAAAGGAACTTTTTTTTTCCCTTCTTTTCTTCTCAAAAATGACAAAAAAAAAAAAATGTATTTTTTTTTTATTGCATTGTAGTGTAAATATGAGATCTGAGGTCTTTTTGACCCCATATCTCATATTTAAGAGGTCCTGTCATGCTTTTTTTCAATTACAAGGGATATTTACATTCCTTGTAATAGGAATAAAAGTGACAATTTTTTTTTTGAAGAACAGTGTAAAAATTAAAAAATAAATAAAAAACATTTTTAAACGCGCCCCGTCCCGATGAGCTCGCGTGCAGAAGGGAAAGCTTAGGTAAGTAGCACCCGCATAGGAAAACATTGTTCAGACCACACCACACACGGTTTCACCGCGATCGGAAGAGCGAGAGCAATAATTCTAGTTTAGACCGCCTCTAACTCAAAACATGCAACCTGTAGAATTTTTTAAACAATCGCCTATGGAGATTTTTAAGGGTAGAAATTTGTCACCATTCCACGAGCGGGCGCAATTTTGAAGCGTGACATGTTGGGTATCCATTTACTCGGCATAACATTATCTTTCACAATATAAAAAAATTGGGCTAACTTTAGTGTTGCCTTATTTTTTTAATTAAAAAAGGTGATTTTTTTTTTCCAAAAAAAGTGCGCTTGCAAGACCATTGCGCAAATACGGTGTGATAGAAAGTATTGCAATGACCGCCATTTTATTCTCTATGGCGTTAGGAATTTTTTTTTTAATTTATAATGTTTAGGGGTTCTAAGTAATTTTCTAGCAAAAAATAAATAAATGTTTTTAACTTGTAAACAACAAACCTCAGAAAGAGGCTCGGCCCTTAAGTGGTTAATCAGAATAAATATGCTTCCTATAATAATTTCAGAATGGTTGGCCGTTTTTTTAAAAGGACCAGGGGTCTGCTTTAAAGTAGTATAAAAATGATATAAATGGAGATTGTTACCTGCGAGCTTTTCCATAGTTACATGTGTCTGCAGCCAGCTCTCTGTAACGAGCAATGTCACCTTGGCAAATCATGGATCGCTGTGCACTGATCAAAGCAAACTTCACCTGAGCAAAAACGAAAAGCATTTCTCACAAACTGAAAATCATAGCACAACACAAAATTTAAAAAAAACAAACACACAACACAACATACCGTTTTGCGAAGGGGCTTGCTGCGAATTGCCATTCCATCCATATAATCCTCCAATTTAAACTGGTATGTTGTCTGCAACTTCTGAAGCAAACCATCAAAAAACATTGTACCCTATGAAGAAGACAAAATAGTGCTTGCTGAAAAACACAAAGACAAGAACATACCCACAAAAAAAATTATATATTATATATATATTATTATATATATCTGAAGATCAAATCAACATTCCTGGCCTGCAATTGTCCTTCATCTGGCACTCAAGTGTTACAAAATACAGAGCTTCTGCTGTTTATACAAGAGAACCTAAAAGTCAGGCTGAACCTACTGGGGACTATTTATTCAATATTGAATGTACTCTATTTTGTTACAGCTTATTTTTTTTCCATTTAGTTTAAAAAATCCTGTCCAAAATTTGTTGGTTTTCCATTCGCCAATGTTATTTTTCCTTTTTTGTCAGTTTTTTTTTTTTAAGAATACACCACATTTATAAACAAGCATACATCCGCATAGATACTGAGGCACTAGGACAGTGCCAAATGCGATATAGCCTCCTATTCTGGTATTGTTCAGCATGCTTGCTTTATTTTGAAAGGTTTTTTTTTTTTTTCTTAATTACTAACAAACATCACTGGTGTTCAGTTCCCTGGTATTCTAGTATACCATTTAGGGATTAAATCCCCTTTAAACATGGCAGAAAAAGCCTGGTGTACAGGCCCCCTAAAGTAAATTATAGTACAACACTCTTAAAGTGGTTGTAAACCCTTACACCACTTACCTGTAGTAAAAAGATACATTTTTTACTACAGGTAAGCATATAAGACGGTTTACCTGTAGATACAGGGAATATTTCCTAAACCTACACGGTCTGTATGTATATCTGGTGTATCAACATACTAGCTCACTATGCCTTTGTCTTGCATTATTTTTTTTTGTGGGTTTACCAACCACTTTAAGGCCGCACGCACACACACTTGCAGCTTAAAAACGCCTCTCCGTGTTAGTCCATGTATCCATGCGCACTTAGGCTTTCAGGAGCTGAAAGTGGCATAAGGCGTTTTCAAGCTGAAAAAAAATACAAATAAAAAAAAAAAATCCCAGGGCCAGCGGGTTCTGAAAACCAGCATTACAGCTGTAAACGTCTGACTTTGAAACAGCATTAAAAGGGGTTGTAAACCCTCATGGTTTTTCCCCTTAATGCAGGCTATGTATTAAAGGTGAAAAACCTTCTGTAGTGCTGCAGCCATCCAGTTTTAACTTACCTGAATGCTGTCTTTCTCCAGCCGGGAACGAGCACACCAGCCCTAGCCGAGGTCTCGTGTCCGGATTAGATAGATTGATAGCAGCGCAGCCATTGGGTCCCACTGCCGTCAATCAAATCCAATGACGTGGGGGGGGGGGGGGGGGGGGGGGGGGGGGGGGGGGGGGCAGAGTCCTGCTTTCTGTGTGAATACAAGCAAAAGCTGGACTCGGACGCAAGCGTGCATGGGAATCCACCAAGGAGAGCGCTCCTCCAACACGGACACCCGATGCGGTGAGGACCTACCAGCGCCGCCGGGGGACCCCAAAAGAGGTAGCTAGGGACCACTCTGTGCAAAACGAACTGCACAGTGTAGGCATGACATTTTTTTTTTTTTTTTTTAAATAACAAACATGAGAGTTTACAACCCCTTTAAGCGTTTTTTTTTTTTTTTGACATGTCAAAATCAATGGTTCCCTATGAGA
This sequence comes from Lithobates sylvaticus, assembly GCA_028564925.1. Classification (NCBI taxonomy): domain Eukaryota; kingdom Metazoa; phylum Chordata; class Amphibia; order Anura; family Ranidae; genus Lithobates; species Lithobates sylvaticus. The sequence continues at coordinate 124,745,777 of CM053027.1, forward strand.
GCCGTCTTAACAGATCCGACTTTCAGTCCATTGTTTTGACTAGAAGTGGGATCATCATGCTCCGACTTGTGGCATGCGAATTGTGCTCTGAGGAACGTGAACACCAAAATTGAAAAAATAAAAAAAATACAGCCCCCAGATCCCACCTTCCAACATGTGAATAAGTATGGGGTACCCGCTCCCCCCTGTACCCCTATCCATTCAAAGCCAGTTAAGCGGAGAGGCAGCGGAGAGGAGAAGGAAGCAAACAAGGTTGTTGAGCACATTGAATATTACATTTTTTTGTCATAAGTGATTGAAAAATTACAAAAAAGATAAAAAATTTACACTGAAAACATAAATGTCACTGAAATGATATATTGCTCAAACATGCCATGGGCATATGTGAAATTACACCCCAAAATACATTCTGCTGCTTCTCCTGAGTATGGGGATACCACGTGTGGGATTTTTGGCAGTCTAGCCGTGTACAGGACCCCGAAAACCAAACACCGCCTTCAGGGCGTAAAGTTTTGATTTCACTCCTCATTACCCATCAGTTTCGGAGGCGATGAAATGCCAAGATAGCACAAAAACCCCCAAATGACCCCATTTTGGAAAGTAGAAACCCCAAGCTATTTGCTGAGAGGCATGTTGAGTATTTTGCAGATCTCACTTTTTATTCACAAAGTTTTAAAAATTAAAAAAAAAAAAAAAAAAAAAAGTTATTTTCCTTCTTAATTTTTAAAAACAAATGAGAGCTGCAAAATACTCACCATGCCTCTTAGCAAATACATTGGGGTATCAACTTTCCAAAGTAGGGTCATTTGGGGGGGGGGGGGGTTGTGCCATCTTGACATTTCAGTTCCTCCGAAACTGATAGGTAGTGAGGAGTGAAATCACCATTCGTCGCCCTTGGCGGTGCTTGGTTTTTGGGGGGCTTGTACAAGGTTAGGCTCCCAAAAAGTACCACGTGGTATCCCCGTACTCAGGAGAAGCAGCAGAATGTATTTGGGGGGGGGGGGGAGGGTGATGAGGTTAGTGACAACTTTGTGAAAAAAAAAAAAAAAAAATGTATTGTAATTTTTCCAAAACTTGTGGCAAAATATAAAATATTCCATGGACTCAACAAGCCTCTCAGCAAATAGCTTGGGGTGTCTACTTTCCAAAATTGGGTCATTTGGGGGAGGGGGGGGTTGAACTGTCCTGGTATTTTATGCAGGACATTAGAAGCTTATGTCACACATCATCCCCTCTAACCACTTGAAGACAAAGCCCTTTCTGACACTTTGTTTACATGATGGGTTCACACAGTATCTGCGCAGAAATTTTTCAAACGCAATTTTTTGGGAAAACATTTAGAATTTTAATGCACTAAAACACACTATATTGCCCAAATGTTTGGTAAAGTATAAAAAGATTATCTTATGCCGAGTATATTAGATACCAAACACGACATGCTTTAAAATTGCCTCACATGCATGGTGTAATTTACATGACACAAGACCGACGCTTGTGTTCACCTTTGCACACGAGCATGGGGGGGACAGGGGTGCTTTTTTTTTTTTTTTTATCATTTTTATTGTTATCAAAGGGAAGGTAAACATTCCCTATGATGGCAATGGGTAGTGACGGGTACTCTCTTTTTTTTTTTTTTTAATTGGGTTCTATTAGCTTCTAGATCTCTCCTCTACCCTTAAAGCATCTGACCACACCAAGATCTGTGCGATAAGATGCTTTCCCAAAGGCGCCGTTTATACCCGGCGAAACCCAAGTCATGAAATGCTTGTAGCGTCCGGTTTCTTAGGCCATAGAGATAATTGGAGCTATTCTGGTCTTCCATCAGCTCCATGGTCAGCTGGCAGAACCACCGGCTGCATTCTCAAGTTCCCCGGTGGGACAGGAGAGGCCGAGAAAACCATGGAAAACGGTGGGGGGGGGGGGGGGGCCTTCCATCCCACTGCTTGTAAAAGCAGTCTAGTGGCTAATCATTCTGATATAACCACTCAAAGTCCAGCAAAATACCAGTACACGTTGCTGGTCCTTGTTGGGCATATATTGTAATGTTCTTTTTTTTCTCCATGCAGCCTGTGGGCTGAACGAAATAAAAGATTGATTGGTGGGTATGCCCACCATTAGAATACCGCCCTGCATCCATCCACTTCTAATGATGGGCATAGACGCACTGTTTTATTTTTTTTTAACTGTGGTGGTGAAATCACCTTCTACAGCGCTGGAGTCGCAGATTTACGTATTGTGAGAGCAAACGCTGTTGCTGTCAAGATAAATGAATCAGTGCTGCAGCTGAATGGCGTACCTGAAAAGAAAATAATGGTTAACAATAAAACATAGCAAACAGTAAAGTATAAAAGAATCACATACCTGAAAAGCAAAAAAGATAAAAAACATATCAACAATAAAACATTGCAGTTAAAAAACAACAACTATTTTTGGCTATATATATATATATAAAAAAAATTTACACTTTTATTTGTAACTAACTGTAAAGGTTCCAGGTTCTGGTCTCTCAAAATGCGATGGCATCTTTGGAGACCCTGTGAAAGTGTACACCCTAGACTGTGCCATGCTGTACCCTACGCAAAATAATCCACTAGTGTTTGGTAGCATTCGAAACCCATTCACCGAAGCAAAGACCAGGTTGGCCAGGACAGGAGGGACAATAATAGCGGGTGTCATGCCTACATACGCGTTTGCTACAGACACAGCATCTTCTTTGGGGTGATCGTTGGATAGGGGTACCAGGGAGGACATATGGAAAATGCATCTTATGCAGCCGGCTCTCTGCATTTGGATTGGGAAGTTGGGCCACAGCACCGTCTGGAAATAGAAGGGCTGCGATGATCTCTTCCTGGAATTTAAGGAAGGATCCAATTCATCCTGATGCTTTGTATAGTACATAAGTGTTCAGCAGAGCCAATTGGAAAAAGTATACAGACACTTTTTCTACCAGCGTCTGGCCTTACAGACAGTTAAGTACGGCGCCATCAGCTGGTTGTTGGGGGCCACCCCTCCCATATTAAGGTGGTATTCGTGGACATAGAGGGGTTTCTCCATAACACCATTCGCCCTTGGAATTTGGACTGTTGCATCTGCGTGAAGGGAAGACAGAAAGAAAACATTCTGATTATCCCTCCACTTCACTGCAAGCAATTACTTCTCAAGCAGGCTCTCTCTCCCAGTCTAAGTCTGAACTCTACAAGCCGCAGGGGTAAGCCCCGGCGAATAGATGGCGCATGTGGCCACATGCACCAATTTCATGATCAAAAAAGTGACTAAAAATTGGCACACTTGTGTAATAATTTTCCACGTACAAGTGGTACCCCTTTCCGAATAAGGATGACACCAAGTCCCAAACAATCTTGCCAGCGCTCCTTATGTAGTTTGGCCAGTTCTCGGGCTCCACGTGACTATCTTTTCCCTCGTAAACCATAAAACTATATGTATAGCCTGTTGCCCTGTCAGAGCTTATACATCTTGACCCCATATCTGGCAAGCTTGCTGGGAAGATACGGTTTGAAAGCGGCCAGAAAACGTAATCAGGCACTCAAACGCAGACAACTTGATCGGGAGTAAACAAGGCTGCAAACTGTTGGTTGAAGTGGTTTACAAGGGGCTGAGTTATGTGAAGCCGATCGTATTCAGGGTCACCCCGAGGACGACAGAGTTCATTGTCATGCAAAATGCATTAACCGCAAGATCTGCTCGTATCGTGCCCTGGTCATGGATGCAGAGAACACGGGCATATGGTGAATTGGGTCAGTGGAACAATATGGCTGCAACACACTTTTTGTTTTTTAATTATACCCATGAGAAGGGATAGGCCCTGGAAGGTCCTAAATTCGGAAACCGTAATAGGTTTCCAATCTCTGGCAAGGGTCAACTGGGGATTAGCGGCGATGAATTGACCAGCAAACCAGAGACCAGAGATCGTCCGTGAAAAATAGCGAATAAAAATCAACGTAAAATCAACTGTTTCCACCTGAATTCCGGGTTGGCCAGTGAATGGGGGGGGGGGGGGGGGGGGGGGAGTACAGGTGCTGGAGAAGTGGTGGGCTCCCAATTAGGATTGCCATATTCTGCAGGAAGGGCACTATGGGCTCGACGGGCCTGCGTTTGTCTTCTCGGTGGCTGCGGGACACTACTTATGCTAGCCACCGCACCAGCTTGAACTGCACTCATGGGACTCGCCACGTGATACTGCACAGCTGGATGTACGACCAGGGTGTACCAGGCCAGTTGTGTGCTTGTCAGTTCACCAGGATGGAGCGGCACTTATACTGGCTCTCTGTTCCATACAAGAGCCCTGCGGTTCTTGCACCTCAACAACAGAAGAACAGGGGTCGGGTACGCCTGACCTTAGCAGGGACCACTACTCAGTCGTCGGGAGCCATCTGTCAGGGTGCCGCTGCGGTGTACTGTATCATATTTTGAGCCTGAATCTGACAGATGGGGGACTTCCTCTTTACTCTCATCTGTCATGCTCAGAAACGTGTAGGCCTCTTAGTGTACCCTCGATTAGACAACGTGGCCTCTAATTTACTGGTACAACTAGTGAGACTCGCAGGCAAAAAGAGCACCCGATTGTCAGAGCCTGCTTCAAAAGTGGTTAACTGGGGGGCGAAATGTGTGCCTACATGTACTGTGTTAGTGTAGTGTTGGTGCAACTCATGTTTAGATAAGAAAATAATTCCACAAGGGGAGATGACATCACTTCCCGTGCCTGTGTTTACACTTACAGGCAGGGGAAGCATTTCATTGGTCAGAACCAATCAGCAGGTCCAAGCCAGAGATCATTGGCCTGGACTTGAAGACTGATCGGTTCTGCAACGAATCCGAACTCCATGGGGGCGCGCATGCCCCCTGCCCGCAGGCGCGAGCGACGTAACGGTATGTGGTTTTACACACCCGTGCCATTCTGCCGATGTATATTGGCGTGAGCCAGTCAGGAACCAGTTAAGGATTTCTTACATGATACAATAGCAATGATTTGAAGTAAATCAAAAGAAACTGGCCTGGAATGACAACCAGATAGCATGAGTATCACACAGTAAACTTCTAGAAAACTAGGAATTCCGGTAAATCAATCAAGAGGTCTACTGTAATAAATGGTAAACATTAAAAAAGGTATCTAGTTATGCCATGCAGTAGACATTACTAAAAGTTCTCTCGACATGCAAGAAAAGCTTTGGGTCATAAAGCTGTCTGTTCATTTCAGGAACAACAAGCCTTTCAGCATAACACATACCACTCTGATCTGCTCACCTCATCCAAGACCTGCAGCAGCTTCTTGCGAAATTCCTCACTTTCAGATGATGGTTCCTTTAACAAATGTCGAAACTTTTCGATAACTTGATAGAAGACATTTTTCCATAGGAGCTGATCCACATTGTGATGGTCACAGAACTCAATGTCAGTGAGGAGGCAGTGCTCATACATATGAAGTAGTTCTAGCCTGTGCAGACAAATCTAGGCATAATTAATAAATTGTGTACATTCGCCACTTCTTATATGCTTGTAAACAATCAGCTGTTTTGTATTAACGTCTGTGTTCCTAAAGGCAAGAACTCAAACTAAAGGGCTATCTCATCTTTTGACCTGGATCAAACTCCAAAACAAAGAAGCAATAGACCAGATCACATAACAGTTTGTTAAACTACCAATTATTTTTAAAAGGTGAACCTGTTTGTCGATTCTTTCTAGCAGCATATTTTTCACTTTTGCTTTCCCCACTATATTTTAAAAAGCAAGTTCACCTTTTAAGAAAAAAAAAAAAAAAAAAAGTGTTTCTTTTTCCTACAGTAGCCTGCAAAAGCAGTGCACCTGCAATAAGTTTATCGTGAGTGCAATCAGAGCTGGCGCCAGCATAAGGCAGCTTAGGCACCCACCTTAGGGTGGCAGGATGGTGTGTGTGTGTGGCCACTTGCTGGGGTTTTTGTTTTTACATGCCTAGGGGTGTAGCTTGAGGTGTCGTAGGGGTCCCCCTGTCTATGCTCCTTGTCGCCTCCCTTTACCATTCCAGCAATCACTAAATAGTGGACCGCGACTGAGTGACAGTCCTGTCTTGACCGCGACTGGCACTTAATAGCTGGGTGCCCTCCCCCAGTCTCCTGCCCGGCCGCCACCACCATCATCATCATCATCCTCACAGCATAGCAGAGAGGTGCTGCAGATGTGGACAGAGAGCGTGAGTCTTCAAATTAACAGAGAAGTAATCATCCACTTGTTAACATAAGTTGGGCAGCTCCTGCTCTCTGTCCAGATCTGCAGCACCTCTCGTTCTGTGCCCTGCCGTGCGGATGACATTGGCAGCTGGGCGGAAGACCCGGGAAAGGACACCCAAGCTGATAACTGCCTCTATCCTACCCAAGGTAGAACTGTGCATAGGAAGCTAACATTAAAAAGGGGCACAGCGATGTGACAGGGACTGCAATGTAAAGGGGGCTATGATATGAAGGGAAGGCTGAAGACACAGATGTACAGGGCAAACCAACGTAAAGAGGGGCAGTGATCTATAGCACAAAAAATAAATTAAAAAAAAAAAAAAGGATTTGGACCTCTACAGGAAGAAAGTTTTACTGACTGGACCTCAATATATTTGAATTCAAGATGGCAGCATAAGGCACCTTTGCCAGTGTAGACAAAAATCCTTGCACCGGACCTGGGTGCAATGTCAAGCTCCTGCACGCTCCCCCATCATCTCTTTCTCATACCTATGTACATGACTTCAGTTATAAAAAGATGAAGAAAGAGTGAATAGACTATTTAAAAGCTACAAATCAGTGTGCCATGGTGGCAGACAGGACTTGGTTTATTCATTCACAGATGCCGGTGAATTAATGAGGTGGGTGTGCAGGCAAAGCATACATTTTAAATGCGTCAGTAGCTGTGGGGGGAATCCCTCACCCATTGTCAAAAGGGAAGGGAGTTAGGACCTTCAGCAGGTTACACCCTAAATACTGGTGTAACAGATAACATTTTCAAAAAGGTGAACTTAGCCTTCAACTGCTGTGAACAAAGCAAAGTCCTGTGTAAGCAACGACTCACTGGAGTTCTAGAATACACAGGGCTATGGGCGCCTCATATAAGAGTGGAGATTGGCCCACCACTCAACACTGAGAGTCACATGCTTCTCCCTATCTGGCATCTATCTAAATGGGCAAAGCACAGGTTTACTTTAAAAGGGAGAAGTATAACCAAAGCTCTTTTGGTCATACTTCTCTTATGAGTAAGAGGGGTGCACTTATTTCTGCACTACTGTGACTCACATTCCACTGAGAGCAGGCTAAAGTCCACTCTGATGTCGCAGAGCCAGTCCAGGCTCTCAGAAGCCTGAGCCTGCCACTCCCTCCAGAGCCCAGAACTCCGAGTGCAGGAGGGGCGAAGCTGTCAGGCACCACTCTGTGCTCAGAGCATACCCAAGAACTGAGCAATTAACAGTCTTTGATCACTCAGTTCTCAGTGTTGAGCCAGTAGGGAACAGCTGCAGCCATCTAGGGGAGAATGATTATTTGTTTTTAATATCCCACATTTGTCTTCTAATCCTTGTAAAACCGTTATTTTCCTTCTTAATAATGAAACGTGGGATCTCAATAATTAGTTCTAAAGAACACGTTCCTCAAATATATTTATATAATATACACAACTGTGCAAAGGTTTTAAAGGTGTGGGAAAAAAAAAAAAAAAACAACGTTGTAAATTAGCAATGCTTTGAGAAATATTAGTGTTAATCATTTCGGTTTATCAAATAACAAAATGGAAAGTAAGTTAACAGAAGATAAATCCAAATCAATATTTGGTGTAACTGTGGGGGCAAAATCACCTTGTCCAGGGCTCCTTGTTCTTTTCACTGAAGATAGTTCTTAATGACATTGGCTGTATGTTTGGGGGTCGTTGTCCTGCTGCAGAATAAATTTGGGGCCAGTAACACGCCTACCTGATGGTATGACATTATTGATAAGCATCTGCCTGTATTTCTCACTAGTAAGGATACCATTGATCTTGACCAAATCTCCAACTCCCTGCAGAAACGCAGCCCAAACTTGCAAGAAACCACAATACTTCACTGTTGCCTGCAGACACTCATTGTACCGCTCTGCAGCCATTCTGCTAACAAACTGCCCTCCTGCTACAGCCAGATTCCTCTGTCTAGAGCAGTGGTCATCAACCCTGTCCTCAGGGCCCACTAACAGGCCAGGTTTTATGTATTACCTTGGCGAGATGCAGACTAGAATACTGCAATCACTGAGCAGCAAATGATATCACCTGTGATGTATTTCAGTTATCTTGCAAACCTGGCCTGTTAGTGGGCCCTGAGGACAGGGTTGATGACCACTGGTCTAGAGCACCGGCTGACATTTTTCTGCACTCCGGTTCCTATACTTTTGTGCATAGTTAAGTGACTTAGCCTTGTTTCCACATTGGCGGTATGGCTTTGTGGCCTCAATTCCTCAGTGAAGACCACTTCTGGCCAGACATCTCTGTAGATGGGTGTACCTGGGTCCCACTGGTTTCCACCAGTTTTTTGTGGTTGTGGAAGGTAAGCAAACATGTGTAATCTTTCATCTGCTGCATATACGTTACCTTGGCCGACCACTGCGTCTGTGGTCCTCAACATTGCCCATTTTCTTTATGCTTCTTCAAAAGAGCTTGAACAGCACATCTTGAAACCAGAGTCTGTTTTGAAATCTTTGCCTGGGGAAGACTTTGCTAATGCAGTATAACTACCTTGTGGCTTGTTGCTGTGCTCAGTCTTGCCATGGTGAATGACCTGTGACATGAAATGGTCTTCCACAACCTCACCTTCGTACCAGTTTTAAGCCTCCTACACAGCAGTCTCTGTTAATGACCGTTTCAACCTATATATGAAATTGATGATCATTAGCAACTGCTTGGTATAACTGGTTAATAATATACCTGACTCTAATCCTACAAAATCCTTGACTTTGTGCAAGTGAAGTGATGCTGGTTTTGAAGCCAAATATTGATTTGATTTTTCTTCTGTTTGCTCACTTGAAAACAATTAAAAACATATTTTTGAAAGCTTTCTTACTTTAGAGCATTTCTTCACACCTGCCTAAAAATTTTGCATGCTACTGTAGAACCACCCTACCATTTTTATGCGACTCATTACACGCCGTCCGTTAAGCGCTTGATCCACTAAGCGCACACGTGAAGGGAGACATTAGGGGTCACCATAAAGAGTACCTGTCGCCTGCTCAGTGCAGTCATTAAGTTGTCTTGTTAGCCCCCTGTAATTGCAATAAAGTTCAAGTAGAACTAAAGCCAAATTTTTTTTCATTTTGGATAGTGTTAAGAATCTATGTGGCAAACAGCAGGCTGAATTAATAAGAAAAAAAAAAAAACACATGTGTGAGTTGCACAACACATATTGGGCAATGCCAGAATGAGAGCAACACATCAGAACAAGGAGCGATGGATCCCTCATTTAGGGTCAACTCTGAACTGATAAGCTTTAACAGTTAAAAACGCCACCTATTATTTTGGTTACTATAATTTGCCATTGTTCAGGCGCACAGTTGTGTGACTCAACACTAGTTCACGTTTTATCTTGTACAAAAAAAAAATGGTTGTTTGTGTGCAATAAAATTAAGTTTAGTATTTTGTACCTGAAAATATAGGATTTAGAAAATAGTTTGACAAAAATAAAAAAATAAAAAATTGCAACTACTCACTTTATGAAAATGGAATGTTCTGGGGGTTTCAGGTCATTTTATAGCTAAAATGCAGATTTTAACATGTATGCGAAAATTAGGAATTTTTAAAGTAAAGTAGATAAACTCTGTATTTTGGAGTACAGTACACTGGAGGAGTCGCTTCCTAGACCGAGTTATACGCCGCTACCTTAAAGGTGATTGGACACTAGCAAAAGTTTTGCTGGATGCACTCTCCGGTGTTCCCATATAACCCAGCCCACTTTGAGGCTCCAGTTTTGTTAGCAAGCAATAGAAAGATCACAGAAGAGGGAAGGTGCTGGTGTCCTGTACACTCCACAATAATTAAACATGTCAAACTTGCTCTTATCCAGTACTGGAAACAGGGATCAATTTATAGGCTATATGACTACCCTAAGCAATAGAGGAATGGGCAACAGGCATGCTAAACAGCTGCAACAGGCACACAAGAAAAAATAAATAGAGATTGTTTTTGGGCCCTCTTGTTTTTTAACAGTAAAAAACTATTCAAGCAATAGCAGAGACTGAACAGCTGCTTAGCAATCAACAATTTGTGAGAAACACGAAGCAGAATTTTGGTGGTGGCTCTGCTCAAGGAGTGCAGACTCTAGGTGCTGTTTAGGTCCCGCAAACTGCTTTTTAAGCCTGCTACAAGTCTGTGTGTGCATAGACACATAGGCTGACAGAGGAGCGTTTGGAAGCAGGAGAGAAGAAAAAAAAAAAAACACCCGATGCCCCTAAAAGCGGTAGAGGTTGGCAAATCCTGTAATCCTTTCCCAAGTAGGAAATGGAGAGGAACACTCATTGTAACAATAAGGGAGAATGGAATTAAAGTGTTAGTTTATCTTGTCAGAAAAAAATAAAGGAGGTGTACACATGCATTGCACTTACCTTTATGAATACTGAGCTGTCGGTTCAGCAGTCTGCAGATTTGAAATCCCTGTGCTTCACCCCCCTTCTCGGTGCAGAACTTCCAGGATGGACCAAAGTATTTCACTGTGTCGGCACAGACTAAATCTGAACCACACTGTTCCATCTCAGAAGCACTGCACAGAGAATTGGGAGAAGAGCAGGGACTGGCTGCATGAGCACTGTCAGCATAGCATCCACGGGATAAGCACAGCAGGTACTGTGAGTGTGGGAAAGTGCATGGGGATAGTTCGCCTTTTCGTTTTTTCTGAAAAAATGAACACTTTGTTCTTTTCCCAAATAAGGAGAAACAAGAACTTAGGAGACAAGGCGAACAGAAATGAAAAATTATTGTACATCTCATCGAAAATGTAAAGAAAGGACATTTTTTTTTACATCTTTATGTTGGGGATAAGTGTCCATTGACTATCCTATCCATCTACATAAGAGGGGGAGGCCTACTGGTGTGAGAAAGGCTTTTTAGACACTCAGTTGGACTTACAGAAGAAAGGTTTGTCACAAACCCAGGGTAGATGGTTGCAAGTGGGAGGCAATCAAGGATACATAATGCACTGAATATTAATGCACGAATTGTGACTTTGGACAGTGGGGTCGGAAATCTCTCCGATACGTAGATGCCTCTGTTGCTGATCTAGGAACTTGTCAAGGAGAAGTTGACCCTTGAAGGGTATGCGCAAAAGACATCTTGCCTGCATTAGATCAGTTGCCCAGGCTTTAAGCCACAGGATTCTGTAAATACATATAGAAAAGTAAAGACATGCTAGAGATCTGGGGAATCAGGTTCTCCATGGCATCCACACAGATTATGAGTGCCGAAGGTAAAAGTTGTAGCTTTAAAAAAAAAAAAATAGATTTGGGTTGTCCATCTCAAGAGAAAGCACATCATGAACTTCTCCAGGCCAGTTAGCAATAGTTTGGGAAAGCACTGCTAGCACAAAGGAGGTTTTTGGAAAAGTCTCCAAGTGCCTATCCACTGAGTCTTTGAGGAGGTACCCTCAATAGGGATGTTAATATAAGCATTATATGCAAGAATGGGGATGGACTATTTTTTGTTAACTTCTGGGTTCAAAAGGATAGAAGGCTTCATGCCAAGAGGACGCTGAGCAGGAACAGAGCGGACACACCAAGAGGACGCTGAGAGGGAACGCTGTGCAAGGCTGGGAAGTGGGAGCTGAGCTGATCAAGAAGCTATGCAGCGCAGCAGAGGAGTGCATCGGGAAAACGGCAGTGAACAGTGGTGCTTCGAATCAGGAGCAGCGCAAGTCTGAGGGAATCATTGGGAGCTGGAGACTAGCTGGGAGCATTGCGAGTCCCGAGGGCTGTGGGGAGCTGGGAGCATTGCGAGTACTGAAGCACTGAGTACTGTGGTGCTGCAAGTGACTAGGGTAGGCAGAGAGTAAAGAAGTGTAGTAAGTATTTGGGTGCAGAGTACAGGGGCACTGTGAGCAAAAGCAGGAAGAAAGGATGCTGGGGGGGGGGGGGGGTCAGATAATCTGCAAGCAGGATCATTAGGAGCCAAAAAGGAGAGGATGCCAAGACTAAGGATGGGGGGGGGGGGGGGGGGGGGGGGAAGCTGAAGAGAACATGAGGGGGAATATAATCAGTGAGCGGGAACAGTAGAGGATGCGGGGGTCATGTGATCAGGTACAGATGATGCCATGTGATCAGGTAGCGGAAGCAGAAAACGGCAGGGCCTGAGTGGTGAGCAAGCAAGAGAAAAGGGTCAGTGAGCAGGAAGAGGGAGGAGAGGATGCGGGGGGGGGGGGGGGGGGGGGGGGGGGGGGATGTCATCAGTGATCAAGAAATCCCAAAGCACTAAGGAACCATGTCCAACGGGAATAGCGATATGACTCGGTGCACATCATGCTCTATGTATAAATTCCTTAAACAACCATTACATACTGCTGCGCAAATTGTAAGCAAGCCGTTTCCTTGCAAACCCAGATCCTGATTCCTAAGGAAGCAGCTGGCAACACTGGAAATAACTGCCAACCTGAAAGAGTTTGGACCATATCCATCATGTGCTGGCAGGGACCGTTATTATAGAGGTGGGTGGAGACATGGAGGTGTAGGCACCAGAGCAGGGTAGATGGGTGACAGACAGTGTAGATCAGTGGTGTCAAAGCCAATTTATTTGCTAGCCGCATTAGCAGTATGCTTGTCCCCAAAGGGCTGGTTGTATCTGGAGTGCGTTACCTACAGAGTGCAGGGCTCAGGGGTATACACAGTGTGCAACCCCACCCCCCCAAAGCTTTCTCACATCTCGCTTACCTGGCCCAACTCTAGAACCTCCATAGTGTAGGCAGCTATTCCTGGCCTTGCAGGAAGATCACTCTCTCTCAGATTCTGGAGATCACGCCACGTGGCGAGTGCACGCAGGGATCTGTTAGTTTCGGGAGCCACTCAGAGCAAAGCTGTCCCTCAGTAAATACAGAAGCCTTCTGTGTTTACAAGTGACAGTAGGGGGGAGCAGAGAGTGAGAACCGGAGGGGTAGCGGAATGTAGTTGTGCCACATTCTGGCTGCAAAACTGAGTGCAAGGGCCACGTGACAAGGCCTGGTGGGCCAGATTCAGCTCATGGGCCTTGTGTTTGACATATATGGGATAGAAAGAAAAGCATTAGAGGGTCCAGTCCTGAGCTAGCACATCCCAATAAATACGCCAGGTTGTGTGATTTTAGTACAGGAGTGGAATTGCTGGAGCAGAGTAACTTCCCTAGCTGCCCGGGGAACAACTCCAGTTAAGATGGGGGATAGGCTACAGGAAAGGATAGGAAGATACTGGTGCTTGGGGACTCAATTAATAGGACAGATAGGGAAATCTGTCACAAAGACTGGGATCACCAATCAGTATGTTTACCATGGGTGCAGGTTCAAAACGTCGCAGATCAGATGGACAGATGGTTGGGTGGGGCTGTGGAGGACCCTGCAGTCATTGTACATAATGGAACTTGAAGGGTTTAAAACAAACACTCACCTCCAAAAGGCAATATTCTGAGAAATACTACCTGTACTTCAAGTCACACCAGAGAAGCAGCAGGAGGTTAGGGAACTCAACAAGTGGGCAAGGAACTGGTGCAAGAAGGAGGGGTTTGGGTTCATGGAGAACTCGGCTGATTTTATGGTCAGTTATCCGCAGGGAAGGACTGCACCTAAATGGGGATGGCAAAAGTTGGAGGAAAATTTTACCTAGCCGAAGGGAAGGGATCAGAGGAAGCTATATTCGGCAGTGAGCGAAGGTTAGAGGGTGCTACTGGGTGTGTAACTAGAATAGATAAACCCAAGGTACATAGGTTGGCATAATCTAATTGCAGAACAAACAAGGAGAAAACAATATGCGCCCATACAAAACTAAAAAGGCATGTTTACAAATGCTGGAAGTGTAGCACACAAGAAGGATTGTGACTTTGTGGGAATAACTTAGTTTGATTGCTCACATGACTGACTTTTGGCTGTTCCGTGGTACTCTTTGTATCAGAGGGACAGGCAAGGCAGATGGGGGGGGGGGGGGGGGGGGGGGGGATACCCGTATGTCAAGAATGATCTGCAAGTGAACACGAGGGATGACATTGCTAATGGGGCAAGGGAGGAGGTAAAATCCCTGTGGCTAGAGCTTCACAGGGAAGAAACAGATGGGAAATTAATAGTGGGTGTATGCTACATGCCACCTAACCTTAAGGCTGCATTCACACCTGAGCGAAAAACGCCCAACAAGCAAAATCTCACTCATTTAAATGGCCCCTATTCACACCTGAGCGTTTTGTAGCCTGAAGCAAAACACCTGAAGCTCACAAAAAAGTACATGAGATTCTTTTTGGGCAGATTACAGGCGTTTTTTCTGCTTTTTATATTGGTGACCTTTTGAACTGTGCAAAAGCGCAGAAACAGCAAAATTCGAAGTAAAAACTTGAGACTTTCAGCCTGAAAACAAAACGCTCCAGGTATGAATGCAGCCTAATACCACATACACACGACCGGACTTTGACAGAAAAGGTCCGATGGAACAAATCCGTCGGACAATTTGATTGTGTGTGGGCTCCATCGGACCTTTGCTGTCCAAAAATCAGACAGACTTTAGAAATAGAACATGTTTTAAATTTTCCCGCCGGGAACTCCACCGGACCCAGTTCCTATCGGGAAACCCGTTTGTCTGTATGCTGGACGGACCAAATATGACGCAAGGGCAGCTACAGCACCTGTAAGCGAGAATGTTTCCAGCGCGATCCTATCTGCAGGATACTGTACATCTCGTGCTCGCTGCAATAGGAAAAACACATTTTCCTATTGCAGCGAGCGTGAGAGAGAGGCGACAATGTCCCTTGGGTCTGGTATGGATTTAAAGGGGTACCCCTACGCCGAAAAACGGCATGGGGGTCCCCCCCAAAGTTCATACCAGACCCTTATCTGAGCACGCAGCCCAGCCGGTCAGGAAAGGGGGTTGGGAAGAGCGAGCGCCCCCCCCCCCCCCCGAATCATACCAGGCCGCATGCCCTCAACATGGGGGGACCCCCACCCCAAAGCACCTTGTCCCCATGTTGAGGACAAGGGCCTCTTCCCGACAACCCTGGCCGTTGGGGTCTGTGGGTGGGGGGCTTATCGGAATCCGTGAGCCGCCTTTAATAAGGGGGCCCCCAGATCCCGCCCCCACCCTATGTGAATGAGTATGGGGTACATCGTACCCCTACCCATTCACCTGGGGGAAAAAAAGTGTAAAACAAAAAAAAAAAAAAAACACACACACTAGACAGGTTTTTAAAGTAATTTATTAGGCAGCTCCGGGGGTCTTCTTCAGACTTCGGGGGTCTCTTCTGACTTCCCCGCGCTTTCCGGTTCTTCTCCACGCTCTCCAGTATCTTCTGCCGGGCTCCTCCGCTATCTTCTTCCAGCTCTTTTACTAGCGTTGGCCCGGTCTCCTCCTTCGTTGTCTTTTTCTTACCTCTCCTGTTCTTCCGATGTTGACATGACGCGCTCTCCCGCTGTAATGCTGTGTACACGACGACTTAGATAGGCATGGGGTGATGTCACCCGGTGACCCCGCCCCTTATGATGACAGTCCCAGCATGCCCCGGGACCCCGCCTCTTATGACGTCACCGCACGGGGCATGCTGGGACTGTGCAGTCATAAAGGGTGGGGTCACCCCGCCCCATGCCTATATAAGTCGTTGCGCACCGTGTACACAGCATTACATCGAGAGAGAGAGCACGTCGTGTCAACATTGGAAGAACAGAAGAAGAAGACAAAAGGAGGAGACCGGGCTAGTAAAAGCTGGAAGATGATAGCGGAGGAGCCTGGCAGAAGATACCAGAGACCGGGAGAAGATACCAGAGAGCGCAGAGAAGAACCAGAGAAAAGGTCGGAGAGTGCGTAAAAGAACTGAAAAGCGTGGAAAAGTCGGAAGAAACCCCCGGAGCGGCCTAATAAAATTACTTTGAAAACCTGTAGTGTGTTTTTTTTATTGACACTTTCCCCCAGGTGTATGCATAGGGGTACGATGTACCCCATACTCATTCAAATCGGGTGGGGGCCGGGATCTGGGGGCCCCCTTATTTAAGGGGGCTCCCGGATTCCGATAAGCCCCCCACCCACAGACCCCGATAACCAACGGCCAGGGTTGTCGGGAAGAGGCCCTTGTCCTCATCAACATGGGGACAAGGTGCTTTGGGCCACAGGGCGCCCCCTTCCCCAAAAGCACCCACCCCCCCATGTTGAGGTCATGCGGACTGGTACAGTTCAGGCGGGGAGCACTCGCTCGTCCCCGCCTCCTTTCCTGACCGGGCCGGGCTGCGTGCTCGGTTAAGGGCCTGGTATGGACTTTGGGGGGGGGGGACCCCCACGCCGTTTTTCGGGGTAGGGGTACCCCTTTAAATCCATACCAGGCGACGGGGCTCGCAAGGTGTCAATCTTGCTGATGAAAGTGGCGAGGTTGACTTAATTTCATTCATTTCATATAGTCCCGTCGTACCTGGAGTCACGTTCAAAATGAACAGACTTTAGTTCGTGTGTGGGCAAGTCCGTTCATTCGGAAGTCCGTCGGAACACCGCTGAAAGTCCTTCAGGAAGTCTGTCAGACTTAGTCTGCCGGAAAGTCCGTTCGTGTGTCCGCTCGTTCTGAAAGTCCGTCGGAACTCCCCCGAAAGTCTGTCGGGAAGACCGTCGGACCTAGTCTGCTGGAAAGTCCAGTCGTGTGTACGTGGCATAAGGGTGAGGAGTCATCTGATCTCCTGTCACAGTTAAGAATGGTGTTGAGGCAGGGCAATGTTATTATAATGGGGGACTTCAATTATCCAGATATTGACAGAACTACTCACTCATTTAGGGATCGTCATTTCTTAAATGTCTTGCAGGACAACGTCATGTGTTAATCGGTGGATGCCCCAACTAGAAATAATGCTCTGCTAGATCTACTAATAACAAAAACAGATCTGATTGCAGATATGGAAATAAGGGATAACTTAAAGCGGAGCTCCACCCAAAACTTACGCTTATTTCCTTAACCCCCCAGTGCCACAATTGGCACCTTTCGGGGGGGGGGGGGGGTGGGGGTCTGTTTGACAGGTCCCTGTCACCACTTCCAGAAAAGGCTGGGCCGCGGCCCCCCTCCTCCTTCCTCACATAGGCCAATTAGAAAGCACAGCACTTTACGTGCATGCGCAGTAGGGTAGGCCGTGAAGCCGAAAAGGCTTCACTGCTAGGTTCCCTTGTCGGGAATGGCAGCAGCTGCAACGGACAGCCGATCCGAAGATTGGCTGGGGTGCCGATATCGGGGGCTCCCTGGACAGGTAAATGTCCATATAGTAAGTCAACAGCTATAGTATTTGTAGCTGCTGACCTAATTTTTTTTTCCCCAGGCTGGAACTCCTCTTTAAAGAAACAGCAAATAGTAATTACATTCGGCAGAAAATCATAGGTAAAAAGGAGGCACAAGGGTAGTGTAGGAGCACTTTCTTTTCAAAAGAGCCAACTTTTCGAAACTGCGCTCCATATACTACAAGATATTAAATGGGATCAAGCTCTAGAAATATTAAAACACTGAGGAAAATAAGAGTGCTTTAACCACCTGATTACTTTGCACTTAAACTGGAAAATTAAAAATAATAAATAAATAAAATCATGTTTAATAGTTTGTTATAAAATTTTGCAAACAGGTAATTTTTCTGCTTCATTGATATGCGCTGATGAGGCGGCACTGGTGGGCACTGATAGGCTGCACTGGTGGGGACAGATAAGTCGGTAATGATGGGCACAGCAAAGATGGCACTGATGGGCACGGATGGGTGGCACTGATGGGGGGCACTGGCACTGACGGGCACTGATGTGCAGCACTGGCACTGTGGGCACTGACAGGTGGAGCTAGTGGGCACTTTTATTATCCAAAAGAGGGCACCATGGACCCTGGGCATATTGCAGCGAGAGGGACTGATGTCCCTCTCACTGCCGCCGGTGAACGGCTTTTTTTTTTCTCCTCGCGCTGTCAGCGCGAGCAGGAAAAAAAGCCGATTACCGGCTCGGTTATTTTCACATGATCAGCTGTCATTGGCTGACAGCTGATCACGTGGTAAGGGGTCGGGATCGACCCCTTACTCGGATCTGTGATTCAGCGAGTCTCACAGACTCGCGGATCACAGAGCGCGCCGCGCGCGCCCTTCAGGGGGCGCGCAGGCAGCTCGTTGCCGGGACGACGTCAATAGACGTCGTCCCGGCACATCAGATGCGCGCTGTAGCCGTCATTTGGCTATAGCGTGGGTCTAAGGTGGTTAAAAAAAAACACAATTTAGTAAAGGGCCAATATATATTATATATTATATATATATATATATATATATATATATATATATCTGGTAACTAGTGTACACTTTGAGAGGGTAAGGGACTGTATCCAAGAATTTGCATATGAAAACAACAATAGTAGTAATCAGCATTGATTTATGAAAGATCGCTCTTGCCAGACCAATCTGTTAACATTCAATGAGGAAGGGAGCAGTCATTTAGATGGAGGAATGTCTGTGGATATGGTGTATCTGAATTTCGCCAAGGAATTTGATACAGTCCCCAACAAACACTTCATTTAGAAATTGAGGTCAGTTGGCAGACAAAGTATGTACCTGGATAGAAAAGGTAGTTACAGGGGCGCAAGGGTGGCGATGAACCCAGAATGGCCTGGAGTTGTCAGCACTTACCCCAAAGCTGCGTCCTGGGACCAATTAGGTTTAATTTATTAATGAATGATATAGAGGTTTAATGTGAGTTTTAATGTTAAAACCGTAAACTAATTAACTTGAGGGTTAAAATTAGGAACGAAAGTTACTCGCTAATGGGAGAAACTTTGGGGAAAAAAAAAAAAAACGGGGGGGGTCCAGTAGATTACAAACTTGGCAATAGCATACAATGCCAAACTGTATCAAGCTAGTAGACTATTAGCATGCATTAAAATGGGTATTTACTCAAGAGATAAGACAAATTCTACCACTTTACAAAACTCTGCCACATCTTGAGTATGCCTTCCAATTCTGGTCACCAGCCCCCTGGAAACGTGCTGGAACTGGAGAGAGTCCAGAGAAGGGCAACAAAAGCTAAGAGCACTGCAGGACCTCAGTTATGTGGAACTACAATCAAACTTATTGTCCCTGGAGAACGTCTTCAAAAGTTTAGCCAATTATTGTACAAGCCCAACTTGCCTTGGGGTGAAAATGGCTTTTTACTGAAGGCCCTCTTCTTAATGCCTAGCACTGCACAGCCCCCACATGAAATTCTTTATCAAGAGAGAGACTAGTATGTACGGACTATCAATCTACAGTAACCAGCATGTGGCAAGAGGGTAAAAGCAAGTAACTTCAGTTTTAGATCCTATTACACCCATATTTAGGGATTAACATGGTGGCAAGATGACCACCGCCCCATCCTCCTCTCCTCTGACAGAACACAGGGATTCTTATCCCCCACAGAAGCTGCCACTTTACTTTTTCGAAGCTGTGTGGTGACTCCATCAGCACAACCATTTCATTAATTCACAGGTATATGTGAGGTAATTAACTCTGGTTGAAAGAAAGTAGGGAAAAAAAAGGTTAACCATAAAAAGGAGAACATTAGCAAAAACTGGAACCTCACTGGAGGACACAGGGATATACACTATTACCAAAAGTATTGTGACACCTGCCTTTACACTCACCTGAACTTAAACCACCTCCCGACCGAATGCCGTACATATACTGTGGCAAGGCGGTTCTATTACACAAAATCACATACCTGTACGTGATTTTATTAACTGCCACTGGGGGCCGCAATCGCACGCCGATTGGCCAAAGGGGAAGCCAGTCAGCAGGCCCACAGTGTTAACCCCTTCCCTGCCAATGCATATTTTTAGCACTGATCACTGTAATAATGTCCCCGGTTGCCTTTACAAGTAAAAAAATAAATGAAAAAATGCCATAAAATATATCCCCTATTTTGTAGATGCTATAACTTTTGCGTAAACCAAATCAATCAATATACGCTTATTGTGATTTTTTTTTAACCAAAAATATGTAGCAGAATACACACTGACCTAAATTGCGGAAGAAATTTGAATTTTTTTTCTTTCAAGATTGTCTTTTTTGCTTATAGTACAAAAAATAAAAACCGCAGAGGTGATCAAATACCACCAAGAAAGCGCTATTTGTGGGGGGGGGGGGTGAAAGGACAAGGATTTTGTTTGGGTACAGCGCTGCACGACCGCGCAATTATCAGTTAAAGCGTCGCAGTGCCGTATTGCAAAAAATGGCCTGGTCATTAAGGGGGTAAAAGCTTCCGGGGCTGAAGTGGTTAATGGCATTCCAGTCTTAGTCCATAGGGTTCAATAATGAGTTGGCCCACCCTTTGCAGCTATAACAGCTTCAACTCTTCTGGGAAGGCTGTCCACAAGGTTTAGGAGTGCGCCTATGGGAATGTTTTACCATTCTTCCAGAAGCGCATTTGTGAGGTCAGGCACTGATGTTGGACGAGAAGGCCTGGTTTGCAGTCTCTGCTCTAATTCATCCCAAAGGTGTTCTATCGGGTTGAGGTAAGGACCAGTCCAGTTCCTCCAGCACAAACTCACTCATCCAGGTCTTTATGGACCCTGTTTTGTGCACTGGTGCTCAGTCATGTTAGGATAGGAAGGGGCCACCCCCAAATGGTTCCCACAAAGTTGGGAGCATGAAATTGTCCAAAACGTCTTGGTATGCCGACACCTTAAGAGTTCCCTTCACTGGAACTAACAGGCCAAGTCCAACCCTTGAAAAACAACCCCACACCATAATCTCCCCTCCACCAAATGACTAACTAGTGCACAAAGCTAGGTCCATAAAGACATGGAAGAGCGAGTTTGGGGTGGAGGAACTTGACCGGCCTGCACAGAGTGCAGAGCAGAGACTTTGAGCCACACCTTCTCCTCCAACATCAGTGTTTGTGAGTGTGGACCTGGAAGAATGGTCAAATATTCCTATAGACACACTTCTAAACCTTGGACAGCCTTCCCAAAAGAATTGAAGCTGTTATAGCTGCAAAAGGGTGGCCCAACTCAATATTGAACCCTATGGACTAAGACTGGGATGCTATTAAATTTCATGTGTGTGTGTGTAAAGGCAGGTGTCCCAATACTTTTGTTAATATAACGTATGGGGACACTAGGAGGCAAACCCAACAAAGCTTTTGCCAGTGTTCAATCGCCTGGAGGTAGCTGTATATAACCCATTATCTATCAATTCCTGTGCCCTATACAGGCAGTCCCCGGGTTACAAACAAGATTTTCTGTAGGTCTGTTCTTATAGTGGAGCTCCAGCCAAAAGGGGAAGTTCTGCTTTAAGTACTCCTCCCCTGCCACATTTGGCTGGTCTTTTTTTTGGGGTGGGAGCGAGTACCTACTGTTGACAGGTACCCG
Organism: Lithobates sylvaticus; assembly: GCA_028564925.1. NCBI lineage: Eukaryota > Metazoa > Chordata > Amphibia > Anura > Ranidae > Lithobates > Lithobates sylvaticus. Next base: position 124,767,293 of record CM053027.1, read on the forward strand.
CTCCCACTTCTGCTCAGGTCGCCATTCCCCCTCCCTCCTTGCAGTCTTCCGGGACACATCACAGGTGCCAGATGACTGCCAGACCATTCAGTAGGCGCAACGCGACTCATGCACATGCAGTGGGCACCTGGCTGTGAAGCCGCCACAGCTGGATGCCCACAGTTGAAATGCCAGCACCTGGGAGAGAGCCCATGGGAAGGGGCAGCTTGGGTGAGCACATCACTGGATCCTGGGACAGGTAAGTGTGTGTTTATTAACCACTTCAGCCCTGGAAGGATGTACCCCTTTCTGACCAGAGCACTTTTTGCGATTCGGCACTGCGTCGTTTTAACTGACAATTGCGCGGAAAACAAAACAAAATTGGCGTCCTTTTTCCCCACATAGAGCTTTCTTTTGGTGGTATTTGGTTACCTCTGCCGTTTTTATTTTTTGCCATCTAAACAAAAAAAGAGCAACAATCTTGGGAAAAAAAAAAAAAAGCAATAGTTTTTCATTTTGGCTCAAATAAATATCCCCCAAATTATATATATATAAAAACGTTTTTATTTTCTCAGTTTAGGCGATATGAATTCTACATATTTTTGGTAAAAAAAAAAAAAAAAAAGAAGGATACCCAATAAGTGTATATTGATTGGTTTGCGCAAAAGTTATAGCATCTACAAAAATAGGGGATAGTTTTATGGCATTTTTTTATATTTTATTTATTAGTAATGGCGGCGGTCTGCGATTTTTATTGTGACTGCAACATTATGGTGGACACATCGGACACTTTTGACATTTTGCGACCATTGTCATTTATACAGCAATTAGTGCTAAAAAAATGCACCGATTACTGTGTAAATGACACTGGCAGGGAAGGGGTTAAACACTAGGGGGCGATCAAGGGGTTAAGTGTGTCCTAGGGAGTAATTCTAACGGTGGGGGGGGGTGGGCTACTCCCGATGACAAGGAGCAGTGATGTCTGTCATGTCACTAGGCAGAACGGTGAAATGCCTTGTTTACAAAAAGGCATCTCCCAGTTCTCCCGCTCCATGACAGGATCGCAGGACATCGAGTATGCAGGACCCGCAGTCATTGTCACGGAGCACGCAGGGGGCACGCGCCCCCACAATGCCGCTTCTTAAAGGGGGACGTACCTGTACGCCCATTTGGCCAGCCGTGCCATTGTGCCGACGTATATCGTGCGCTGGTCGGCATGTGGTTAAACATCATCAGCTACAGTTTATGTAGCTGCTGGCTTTTAATAAACCCAAAAATGACTGGAGCTCCTCTAAGTTGAATGTTTTTTAAGTTTTTGATAGCTAGCATAGGGAAGGGTTAATACCCCTGTAAAAGTTTATTTTGCTGTCTGTGCCCCTGTTCAGAAGATTTCAGCTCACTTTCTGTGCCTGCGACAATTGGATTTTGAAGATTTTGGGTTGTTGTGGAAACAAGGATTGGTGATAAAACATCAGTGGAGACACCTTTTTCCCCCATGATAACTCTTACAGGAATGATTTCCCTTCCTAGGGGTAGATTTTTCCCTCACCTCCTGTTGTTGCCCTCCATTTGTAAGTATAAGTCATTTGGAAGTCGGATGTTTGTAATTCGGGGCGGGGGTTGACTACCTGTAGAAAAGGGGAAGTGGTTAATGGGAGAGAGAGCTCATGCCCCTGCCCTCCGTGATTTCCATAGACGTTTTCCCCTCAAGCCTGGTGGTCCTCCGAGGGGGAGGGGTCGTTGAGGAGGGGGTACTCTCAGGGCTGGCCGCTAACTGCCAGCTAGCACCCATCTCTCTCCACAGTTACTCAGCTGTTGATGATCCTGCTCGTCAGTCCTGCCTACTTAAGCCGTCCAGTCTAGAGGAGCTCTGCCTTCGCCTTGGTCACATCACAAGAAACTAGCTCCTGCTGTTCTGTTTAAAGACTGGCTTTGCTCACATCATTTCTGGCTCCAGATCCTGCTTGCTATTCCACTACTTTGATCCATGACTTCTGGCTTGGCTGACTATCTGTTCCAGTTACTGAAATTTGGCTATGTTTTGACTAGGTTTGTTATTATTAAACAAGTGTGATTTAACTGTACTTCTGCCTCAGCCTGATTTCATGGATTCCGACACGTTCTAAGTGGTAAAGCAACAGTCAGCACTCCCATTAAAATCTGCTTAACATACCCATACTGGAACTAAAAAAAGTCTTCCTTAAAGTGGAAGTAAACCCCCCTATCGTTTTCAGCCAAGGAAGCTGCCATCTTTGCCTCTGTTTAATCTTCAACTGAAACAGTGCTGCACATGTGATCTGTTATGACACCAGCCATTGGATGGTTTGACTGTTTGGTTGAGAGCACAGCCAATGTGCAGTTAGCATTCACGGCATGCTTTTTTTTTTTTAGACTGTTAAATCAATGGGTTTACTTCCGCTTTAATGTGACACTAAACTCTGGTTCTAAACTTCCTGTTTGAGGGTTGCTATGTTCATTCTCCATGGTCCCACTGCATGTAGCAATGTAACCACCTTCTGTTGCTCCTGAGATGGACTATGTACTATGGGATTTATAGTGTGCATAGAGCAGTGCAAATGACCCCAATTAATGTGCACTGCTTGTTCCAAACAAAAGTAAAAAGTGAAAAGGAGAGGATTGGGAGCTCACAAAAGGATATTATAAGAAGGCAGAAAAACACAGTAAGAAACAATTTCATGAAAAATAAAATAAAAGTAGCAGATATGTACGAATTATTTTCAAATAATGGATATCATTTAGTGTCACAAAGCAGTGTTTTTCAACTCCAGTCCTCAAGGCACCCCAATAGGTTATGTTTTCAGGATTTCCCTCAGATGAAACAGCTGTGGTAATTACTAAGGCAGTAAAATTGATCAAATCACCTGTGCAAAATAATGGAAAGCCTGAAAACATGACCTGTTGAGGTGCCTTGAGGACTGGAGTTGAGAAACACTGATTTAAAGGCTTCAACATACCTGCTTAAAGAGGAAGTTGTATTAGAGGGTTTACTTCCTCTTTAAAGCATTACAAATTCTTGGCAAAAGCTTTGCTGGACACACTGCTTTAAAGTGACACTATGTGAATAAGGCCAAAAAGATTTTTAAATGCAGAACATATGAATGTACCTCACCTTAGCAAAGACATTTTATTCAGTCCGTCTGAGCTGATGCCATCACGGGAGAGAAGATTACTGAGTTGTAACTCCTGGTTATCTGCCATTCGCAAAAGCTGACTGAGCTCCTGCTGCTGCATTGTTCTCATTTGCTGTTCAATTTCCTCAGCTATTATTGGGCTCCCAGTGTATGAGCTAGAGCCATATTGCCCTGACTGAGCTGAGAATCCTGGGTAATATGTCCCAGGATAGATGCCATTGTTGGGGCTCATGGAAAATGGCACAGAATAATTACCATAGCCATATGGTGAACGGCCATAGTAGTATGGATTATCAGAGTTCTGAAATTTGTAGTAAGATGTCAGGGGAACAGAGGGGTAGCTATCACTCTGAGAAGAAGGAGCAGACTCATCATCCGTGTCCAGAAAATGAAGCTGAGGGCTTTGATTTTTAAGAGCAGGCTTCTGCTCAGGGTTGTTCGGGTCCCATAGACGCCGGTTAGCTCCACCACGCCCTCTACCACGGACACCTTTGGTGGAAACAATGGGAAGTGGCTTGGTGCTGCTTAGTTCCGGTGAACCAGTAGTGTTGGATAAGTTTGTGTTCGCTGGAAGAATAAGAATGCCTCTTCCTTTGCCCTTTGGTTCAGCTGACTTTTCTCTCGGTTCCTTCTTCTCCATATCAGTGTTGCATTTGTAAGGAGATCTCTCCCCAAATTTCCTGGACCTGTTCTCTTCATTGTTATGGCGATGTATGGATTCTTTTTTCAATTCATAATTGTCTCGGCTCTTGGAGCTATCAGTTTTGGTTGGGCAGCCATTATCAGTGAATCCCTGTCTCTTTTTCACTTTGTTCCTACTTGCTTTCGCTCCATCCAACCACTCATAATCTTCCTCAAATGAGTCTGTCGAGGACAACGATTTCTGTTTCTTTGAAAGTACCTTTTCTTTCCGATTTTCAGTACTCTTCTCTCTTTCTTGACATTTCTTACTCACCTCTGCCAAAACTCCTTCTTCACTGCTATTGTTGCTTCCAGCAGAACTGGTGCTACAAGTTCGTGTGCGAGTTCTTCGCTTGTCTGAATGGGAATACCGTTTAGTCTGGCCAGACTTAAACTCCTCCTTTCCTTGTCTTGATAAATAGGTTTCTTCACTAGTCCTGTTATTTTTCTCTCTTTCTGATCTCTTGTATTTGTCATTCTTGGTAGCTTTATTGCCATCTTCTAGAGGAGGCTTGTGACTTTTGACTGCATTGACCAGGCTTTCCTCAGTTACAATTTTCAGTTGTTCGGTTTTTCCTACAATATCTTCTGTCACGTCACTTAGGGATTCCTTTACAGGAGTCTGAAGACGTCTACCTGGCTGGTAAATCAAACGATCTGGCTTTTTAGCTCTCTTGGTGCTTTTTCGATCCGGAGTCTCTGGTCCATCATGCTCCATGTCATTCTCCTCTCGATTGTGATCTCTAGAAGCAGCAGATGAGTTTATCCCATTAACAGATTCACTGTCATTTGATTTCTCGCTTTGAAGACCCTCAGTGTGATTGATTCCATTTTCAGAAAAATCCAGTTTAGGCTTATTTCGCAATCTGGATAGGCCAGGTTTATAGATCTCAATGTCTGGACGTCTGTTGTCCTTCCTCTGTCGGGGTTCCTTCATCTCCTTTACAGCCCCTAAACAACAAAAACAGCAAAATTGTAATACCTCTTGGAGCCTAGATAAAATGTGAACACCACATATACACATACAGTCATGAAGAAACACAATAATAAAATACAACTTTTGTAAAGGAAACAGTGTAAATCTTTGGGTAAATTAAAACACTTAGTTTATAACATGAAGTTTTCATTTGATACTCTCCCTGTCAACGCAGAAATGTCAACCCAGAGTCAGGATGTAAGGCCCCATGGGGACTGCCTTATTTCCTACCTGAGCTCAGTGTTGGTGACTGACTGCCTGGGTTTTTGTAGGATTTATCTGTCAAACAAAATTTGCAGCAAACCACTGGAGATCTACAGCAAAAAACGTTGTAGATAAAACGACCTGGCACCTATTTATCCTTGTTTTATTAAGAGTCACAAGTCGTCAGGCTTTTTTTTATCCTGGCGATGTAGAGACAAGAAATATGGGGGCCCGCAATAGAAAAAACCTTAGTTAGACTTACCGGTGACGGTATTTCTACGAGCCTTTCAGGACAGCACCTTGGACAGCACCTTGGAGAGAGCGCAGCTCCGCCTTTACCCAGGAAACACTGCGTGACAACGCCCCTTTTTAAGATCAGCTGCTTCCACCATGCCTTCAGTTGTTACCGAGAAATCCTCCGACATGCTGGAAAATATAAGCAGACAGTTACCATGCCCTATAATTATACATCATAACCTAGGGAGGGAAGTAGGCTGCTGTCCTGAAAGGCTCGTAGAAATACCGTCACCGGTAAGTCTAACTAAGGTTTTCTCTCTTCGCCTTTCAGGACAGCACCTTGGAGAGGATAACCGAGAAACTTACTTCAGGGTGGGACCACTGCCTGCAAAACCTTTCTCCCAAAGGATTGGTCTGAGGCTGAGAGCAGATCCAAGCGGTAATGCTTTATAAAAGTTGAAAAACTGGACCATATGGCAGCCTTACAAATTTGCTCAGGCGATGCTCCGGCCTTTTCTGCCCATGATGCCGCTACTGCCCTGGTTGAATGAGGCAAGATTCCTTCTGGAGGCTCCAAACCTAGAGAGGTGTATGCTTCTTTAATAGCTTGCTTTAACCATCTTCCAAGGGTGTTTTTGGAAGCTTTACATCCCTTATGAGCGCCCTCCATTAAAACAAACAGTGAGGATGATTTTCTAAAGTCCTTTGTTATCTCCAGATACTTAAGAAGACATCTCCTGACATCCAGGGTATGGAAGGCTTCTTCTCCTGGCCCGAAGGTGAGGGGCAAAACGTAGGGAGAATAATCTCCTGTGCCCGATGAAATGCAGAGCTCACTTTCGGTAGGAAGGCTGGGTCTGTCTTTAGAACTACCCTATCTGGTAGACACCTCATGAAGGGCTCTTTGATTGATAGAGCTTGTAACTCGCTGACTCTACGAGCTGATGTTACTTCCACCAACAACACAGTTTTAAACGTTACAAACTTAAGTGATGATCCTTCTATGGGTTCAAACGGAAGCTTTGTTAGTCCTTGAAGAACCAAAGATAAATCCCATTTGGGGAAATTAATCACAGGTTTAGGCCTTACTTTAGCCATAGCTCTGAAAAAAAGAATTATCAAAAGGTTCCCCTGACAGGGTTCTTTCCAAAAAAACTGATAAGGCCGCTACTTGCGTCTTGAGCGTACTTGCTGCTAGGCCTTTCTCCAATCCTTCTTGAAGAAACTCTAGAACTGAAATTGTACTAGACAAACTAAAGTCTTTTCTGGAACACCATGTATTATATACTTTCCAGACCTTAAAATAAATGTCTCTTGTCACCTTCTTCCTACTTGCAAGAAGGGTAGTAATGAGTTTTTCTGATAGGCCCTTTTGTCTTAGGATTTGTTCTTCAGAAACCAAGCTGCCAGGTTGAGAAACGCTGGATCTGGATGAAGAAACTTGCCCTGACTTAGTAGATCTGACCTGTTTGGTAACTTCCAAGGAGGTTTTACTGAGAGGTTCATTAGGGTTGCAAACCACGGCCTTTTTGGCCAATAAGGAGCTATCAGAATTAGTTCCGTGGATTCCAGTCTGAATTTGGCTAATACCCTTGGAATCAGTGGAAATGGGGGAAAAGCGTAGGACAGCTGGAAGTCCCATCTGTGGGCCAGTGCATCTATCCCCAGAGCTTGATCTTGTCTCTGAAGGGAGAAGAAAACTGGTACTTTCGCGTTTTCTTGTCTTGCGAATAGGTCCACCTGAGGAACACCCCAACTCTTGGCTATTGTCTCGAATAGATCCTGATTCAGAGACCACTCTGCTTCCCTTACTTCCCTCCTGCTGAGGAGATCTGCCAAGGTGTTTTCCGTCCCTTTTAAGTGGACTGCCGATAGGGAGGCCAAATTGTTCTCTGCCCATCTCAGTATTTGGCAGGCTAAACCCAACAAAGTTCTGCTTTTTGTGCCCCCTTGTTTTGTTAGGTATAACACTGCCGTCATATTGTCCGTTAAGATTTGGACATGCTGGTTCTTTAGAAGTTCCTGGAAGGACAGAAGACTCAGATGAATAGCCTTCAACTCTCTCCAGTTCGATGACCTTCTCGCTTCTGGCTTGGACCAAACCCCCTGAATAGTTTGTTCTTCCAGGTGGGCTCCCCACCCCCATGCGCTGGCATCTGTGGTCAGTCTTTGGGTTACTGGGAAGGACCAGTGAAGACCTTTTGAGATGTTTCTCTGGTTCCTCCACCACCAGAGTGATCTTTTTGCTCTTGCCCCTATGACAAACTTTTTCTCCAGAGATTCTGGTAGGACCAATTTGTCAAAATGTCCGCCTGCAGTGGACGAGCATGCAGTCTGGCCCTGTAAGGCTTGCCTTACTGAGAACCTTGAATTGGACTGAAGTACCTTCAGAACTGACTGCATCTTTTCTATTTTTTCTTGGGGTAGCAATATTTTCTGTTCCACTGAGTCCATTTCGTACCCCAGAAACCTTACTCTTTGAGCTGGTATTAAGTTGGACTTCTTGAGAAGCCAACCCAAACCTCTTAGATGTGCTTGAGTCACTTGCAGGTTGACTTCCACCTGACTTTTTGAGTCGGCGAAAAGTAGCAGATCGTCCAAGTAGGGCACTATTGGGATCCCTTTCAGTCTCAGGGGTTCCAACGCTTCTGCCATCACTTTCGTGAATACTCTGGGTGAGGAGGATAGTCCGAATGGCAGGGCTCTGAACTGTAGATGCCAGACCTCCCCCCTCCCCAAATTGACTGCGAGACGCAGAAATTTCTGGGACTGGGGTGCTATCGGGATATGGAGATATGCATCTCTTAAATCGATGGAGGCCATGTGACACCTGGGGGTCAGCAAGTTCTTCACTGAAAAAATCGTGTCCATCCTGAATTTTTTGTACTTTATGGACCGATTCAACAGCTTCAAATTGAGGATCAGGCGGAATTTTCCCGATGGTTTCTTGACCAAGAATATATGGGAATAAAACCCTTTTCCTTCTTGCCCCTCTGGGACCTGAGAGATGACATTCTGTTGCATCAGCTCTTGAAGAAGAGACTTCATAGCCAGAGCCTTCTCCTGATTCCTCGGCAAGTTTGTTATGTAGAACCGACTTGGGGGGGGGCTTGTAAAAACTCTAGATGGTAACCCTGCTGGACTTCTTGTTGTTTCTTCCCAACTGAGCAAGAAGTCCTGAAGCCTCCCTCCTACTGGGAGCTGGTCATTGTTTTTTAGGGGATTGCTCAGGGTTTCTGAACAATACCCCACCCCTGCCTCTTCCTCTCTGAGGATTCCAAGGTCTTTTCTTTGTTTGGTCCTTTTCCTTATCGGTTTGTCGAAAAGGACGAAAATTCTTCCTCTGTTGTACCACTTTCTTTTTCTGAGGAAAAGCTTTCTTTTTGTCTGCTGTCCTATCAAGTACAGTCTCTAATTCTGGACCAAACAACAAGTCCCCTGAAAAGGGAATTCCACACAGTTTCACTTTAGAGGCTGAATCCCCTGACCAGGTTTTAAGCCAGAGTGCTCTTCTTGCGGAATTGACCAATGCTGATGACCTGGCAGACATTTTGATGGACTCTGCCGAGGCATCAGCCATATATTTGACGGCTTTTAATAGAGTAGGGAAGGACTCTAATAATTCTTTCCTGGAGGTACCTGCCACCACATGATTTTTGAGTTGGTGTAACCAGCATTCCAAATTTCTGGCCACAACTGTGGCTGCCATTGCAGGTTTCAGATTGGCTAAAGAAGAGTCCCATGCTTTCTTCAGTAGCCCATCTGCTTTTTTGTCCATAGCGTCTTTGAGAATTCCCATATCCTCAAAGGCTAAGTCCGTTTTTCTGGATACTTGAGAGAAGGCAGCATCTATCTTTGGTTTCTTATTCCAAACACACTCCTCATTCTCCTCAAAAGGGAACCTCCTTTTAAAGGCTTTAGAGAAGAATTGTCCTTTCTCTGGATCCTTCCATTCCTTTTTAATGGAGTCTGTTAACACTTTGTGTACAGGAAAGACTCTATGTTTGACCTCCTCCAGCCCCTGGTACATTTTGTCATGTACTGACAGCTGAATTTTTTCTTCCTGGATCTCCAGTGTAGTATAAATTGCCTTGAGTAAATCATCAACTTCCTCAAGTGACAGTTTATATCTAGAAGCTTTGGCTTCTTCTTCCTCTTCCTCATCATCAGAATCAAACGTTGAGGGAGGAATGCTTTCCCTTTCTTCCTCAGACTCACTTTCAATTTGCACAGAAGTGGACGGAGGGAGACTGGATTGAGAACTCTGTTCTTGGCTGGAACTCTGACCACGTTTTTTCACAAGGGATCGTACTGTCCCTAGGGCCTCTGCTAGTTCTTTTCTCACTGAAGACAGGAGTTCCTTGCACTCCTGTGAAGACTCCTCCTTCACTAAATCCGCAATGCAAGATCTGCACAGGGGTTTGTGCCAAGAGTCCCTTAAAGGATTTTTGCATGAGGGGCATTTTCTTGAAGTTCTCTCTGACTTAGCAGTAGCTTTCTGCAACGACAGAAATAAAAGAACCCACAGGTCCTCTTTAACTGCAGCCACTAAAGAGTACAACAGATAGACCCCCCCAAAGCCAAACACCCTAAGTGCCCAGAGTCTCAATCCCTGCTGAACTGCTAATGGACCTTTACACCAAAGCAGACAGCTGCAGGTTAACTTAATACATGAACAAAACACCCAGTGATGTAAAGGAAAGAGGTCCCTCTGTACCTCTCCTACCTGGGACTGGCCGGGAGCCTGGGCGCCTGCATCCGCCATAGCTGCTGATGATGATTCGTCCTCCAATCCGATCGTTGCAGCCGCCGTCCGCGCGCTTTTGAATGGCTTTCCGTCCATGCTAAACAAAAGGAAGTCCCGGCCAGAGGACCCGCCCCTTCCTCCTGCGTTCCAGCAGCTGGAAACAATTGCCGCTACGCCCTGCCGGAAGTCTCCACCCACCGGAACTGGCGTCCCCCGCCGTCCGGGATTCGGCGCCGCCATGCTGAGGCCTGCCATGGAACGCTCGTTTCTGAGCACACCTGCGGCCCCCCGAACGCACGGGCGAACGACCTCCGGCAGTCCATTACTCCTGTGAGCCGACGAAGGAAGGGAACACCGGAACACCTACCCCATCGTTCGGGAAGGTGCTGGGCTGGTCTTTTCGAACGTAAGCACAAGGCACTGCCAAAACCTTCGTTTTTTCCCTTAAAGAGAGCGCAGCCCCCCTGGTTCCCCAGCAGTGTTCCACCATGGCGGAGGAAACACTAAAAACTGAAGGCATGGTGGAAGCAGCTGATCTTAAAAAGGGGCGTTGTCACGCAGTGTTTCCTGGGTAAAGGCGGAGCTGCGCTCTCTCCAAGGTGCTGTCCAAGATGCTGTCCTGAAAGGCGAAGAGAGAAAGCAGTTCCAACCTTTTTCCTAATTCAATGTAATTTTGTTGCCACCTGAATAAAAGTATTTCCCATCAGATCCCCTGTTCCTGGGGTGGGGGCGTGAGGAGAAATCCACCAAAAAGGAAAAGTTGGACTGATATCAAAAGTATATACGCGGAGCTATCCTCCTCAGTCCAGGATCATACTTCTCTCCCGTGCCGGAAGAAATGGGTAGATGACATAGGGGAGATAGATGGAGACCAATGGGACATGGCACTTGAGTCGATACCGGCGGTCTCTGTCTCGGCTTGCCACAAACAGTCGCAACTATATATTTTACACAGGGCATATAGAACGCCGTCACAACTACACAAATGGGGAAGAAGGGATTCGCCACTATGTCCCAAATGTGAGGTCCATCAGGGGGACTTCATTCCCTTATTATGGCGGTCCCAAACTACATCGATATTGGGCCGAGGTGTCTCAACACATTGTTAGATTGGCACAAGTGCCAATCCCAATGAACCCCCTGGTGTACCTACTAGGGGCCATAGACAGTGAAATGTACCCAAAAGGGATGCACTACATGATCACCAGATTATTGTTCTTAGCCAGGAAGCTAATTGCAAGATACTGGATGGCTCCTACGGTCCCAACAGTAAAACTGTGGATTAGTTATGTTAATTCAATACTTCTCAGTAGGGTTGTCCCGATACCACTTTTTTTAAGACCGAGTACAAGTACCGATACTTTTTTTCAAGTACTCGCCGATACCGATTACCGATACTTTTTTTTTAATGTCATGTGACAGTTTGACTGATGGGCACTGATAGGTGGCACTGACTGATGGCTAGCACTGACTGATGGGGACTAAAAGGTGGCACTTATGGGCACTGATAGGCGGCAATTATAGGCACTGATAGCTGGCACTGACAGGTGGCTGGCACTGATAGGTGGCACTGATAGACGGTACTTCTGGGCACTGATAGGTGGCACCGACAAGTGGCTGGCACTGATAGATGGCACTTATGGGCACTGACAGGTGGCTGGCACTGAAATGCAGCAATAAATGACATGAGGAAAGGATTCATTTTTTAAAATGCTGTACACCCTGCCGCAGTAAGCAGCAGCAGACATCTTGTTACACCCAGCTCGAACTATATGAGCTGGGTGTAACAAGATGTCCACTGCTGGCTTACTACAGCCAAGTGCAGAGTGTACCAAGATGAGTATCGGGATGTTCAGCCGCTGACGGCTCTCTCGGTTGTCTCTCTCTCCCCCTCTCTCTGTTGTCCCTCTCCTGATCTCTCTCTGTTGTCCCTCTCCCTGATCTCTCTCTGTTGTCCCTCTCCCTGATCTCTCTCTGTTGTCCCTCTCCCTGATCTCTCTCTGTTGTCCCTCTCCCTGATCCCTCTCTGTTGTCCCTCTCCCTGATCTCTCTCTGTTGTCCCTCTCCCTGATCTCTCTCTGTTGTCCCTCTCCCTGATCCCTCTCTGTTGTCCCTCTCCCTGATCTCTCTCTGTTGTCCCTCTCCCTGATCCCTCTCCCTGATCCCTCTCCTTCGATCAATCTCTCTCTGTTGTCCCTCTCCCTGATCACTCTCTGTTGTCCCTCTCCCTGATCTCTCTCTGTTGTCCCTCTCCCTGATCCCTCTCCTTCGATCGATCTCTCTCTGTTGTCCCTCTCTCCCTGATCTCTCTCGATCGATCTCTCTCTGTTGTCCCTCTCTCTCTGATCTCTCTCTGTTGTCCCTCTCTCTCTGTTGTCCCTCTCTCCCTGATCTCTCTCTGTTGTCCCTCTCTCCCTGATCTCTCCCTGATCTCTCTCTGTTGTCCCTCTCTCCCTGATCGCTCTCTGTTGTCCCTCTCTCCCTGATCTCTCTCTCTCTCTCTCTCTCTCTCTCTCTCTCTCCTCTCTCTCTCTCTCTCTCTCTCATCTCTCTCTCATCTCTCTCTCCCTCCCTCCCTCTCTCAGCTTCAATCTGTCACAGTGAGGAACAGGGCAGCAGAAGACACGCCCCTTTCACACACGCCCCCTTGTAATGTCTTAATTACACAGGCTGACTCCACCCACCCTCTTCGTCCGCCCGCCCTCTGCCTTCACCCGCTGACTCCGCCCACCCTCTTCGTCCGCCCGCCCTCTGCCTTCACCCGCCCTCTTCGTCCACCGCTGACTCCGCCCGCCCTCTGCCTTCACCCGCCCTCTTCGTCCACCGCTGACTCCGCCCGCCCTCTGCCTTCACCCGCCCTCTTCGTCCACCGCTGTCTCCGCCCGCCCTCTGCCTTCATCTGCCCTATCCGTCCACCCGCCGACCAGGTATCGGATAAGGCATCGGGAGCATTTGTGCGAGTACAAGTACTCGCGCAAATGCTCGGTATCGGTCCCGATACTAGTATCGGTATCGGGACAACCCTACTTCTCAGAGAAAGCCTTGCTTACAAACACAGAAAGGCACAGAGTAAATTTGACCTCATATGGCAACCATGGCTGGAGGATCCGTGCCTGGCACCACCTCAGTTGGTGCTGGACAGACTTCTTATGTAAATGGGTATGGCGGATGTTGGGGGGGGGGGGGGGGGGGGGAGAAGAGAGGGGAAGGAATAATATCATGACTATAGTTTCAGGTATGCACTGGACCCTGGATAATCAGCAGACGAAGTGAGATTTAAATCCGAAAAACTCATTGCAGGTTAACGGTGCGAATTTGGTTTGGGGTGGGGGGGGGGGGGTTCATGATTAAAAAGAAATGTTCACGCTGTATGGTACCCCGTTATTGCTCTGTTTGCATGACAACTGAATGTACTGTGACACGTGACTGTAATGATCAAAAATGTGAAATGCTGAAAATCTATGTTTTGTATGAGCAATTTATCAATAAAAAAGTTTTGATTTATAAAAAAAATAAAGAAAAAGGAAAAAGTTGATGGTAATAAGCTTATAGATTTAAAACTATTACAATTATACACAAGCGTAGCTTAAAACCACACATTTTTTTTTTTTTCCCCTACTTTTGGATTGAGAGAGGAATATATACACATGCTGGAAAGGTTTTCCTTCACTTTCTATCATAGCTATAAAGATGATATGAGAGCAATCTCTCCAAAATTAGAAAAAATCCTTTTGAAGAAGTCACAAGTGTACCCAATGGAAGGTTTCTCTTTTATGTCCGTTATGATAGAAACGCAACATTTTAGGTATTCCATCACTCTGTCTTGTTCACAGTGGTCACTAATAAACCAGATAAACCAATGCCCCTACTGACGATAGCCCCTCCTAGCAATCAGAGCCTAGAAGAGACATGCACCAGAGTGTGGATGCCCATGCTTTCAAGTGACCTGGAAAAAGTGAACGTCCTTTGAAGCAGAGTGTCATGACCTATTCCGGGAACAGAGCAGGCCTAATCTTGGTCCTCAGCCTACCACACAGGGGACCTACCCAGGCAAAAACACCATCACTGGAAAAATGTGGGAACAAACCCTACATGGGAACCGATGACCACCAGTGCCACTACCCGCATCAGAAGGAACAGGCCAAAAAAAAAAAAAATCAACAGGCTGCTGGAGTTGCATGCACCAGTCTAGCAGCAAGGGCCAGCACATGTCTTTAGGGGAAAATCTCTCAGGTAAGCAACCTGACCAGGAACACAGGACCTAGTCATCTGAGAGGAGGGGTCCATCAACCACAAGTATCAGAGCCAGGGGAAATAAAAACATGACGAAGTGTACTCCTGGACGATTGGAAACACAAAGCAACTGAGGATGAGGGGGGAGGAAGGGGAATTGCTTTCTGCTTTGTTTCCTGTTGAAGGCTGGGCCAATCATCTCAAGTAACTGTCCTGGAAGATGATTTGGGAACGCCTGGCTTTACTACTACTCTTGTAAAGTGCTTGTAAATCCCTAATGTAAAAACGAACAAAGCACATCCCTCTATAGTGTGTACTTGCCTCTATTTAAAGCAGTGTGGTTTCTGTCTGCTGCCTCACTCTTCTGCTATCTGCACAAGTCACTTTTGACAGGTTGTGCTGACTTCAAGTAACAGGAGGATGGGTGCTCCAGCACACAGCCCGTGACTTGACAGCCTCAGCTGTGCACGTTTTCCTATGAGCCTCCATGGGTGGGGGGGGGGGGGGTGCAAGTCTATATTCCCTTCATTCAGGCCTCAGATTACGCTCAGCTCCCTGTCCTGTGCAGTGTGTGCCATCATATGCCCTCCCCCCGCCTTCTGAAGTTCACAGATGCTGTGTAAACTGTACACCTTGACGACTGTGGAGGGGAGAGCGCTTCAGATAAACCAGTACAACTTATGTAGGAGGATTGGCTTAATCTCGGTGTATAACCCAAGGCCAGTCACTTCAGTGGTTATATGTACAGGTTTACAACCACTTTACAAAATAGAATTTTTTTTTTTTTTTTTTATGCAATTCTGTCGTAGGATGGAGTGAAAAACTTAAATTAGAAAGTTTGCAAAAGAAGGATGGACTGCTCTCTACCCCAACCAAAAGGCAAGGCTCTCTTTTTAGTTTTGGACAGAGCGGAGATGAATTAAAACACCTGTCAGGTTTTTATGGCTGTGACCCCATTAGGCCTCATTCACAAATGCAGATTTTTTTGTGCTACAGCTACACACAACACTGCAAAGTAGCCCATGTAGCATTTTGCAGTGTTCTGGTTTACGTGTTTTACCGCATTTATGGTGCCATTAACATCTTGCTACCCAGGCCAATTCTGACATTTCTCTTCTACATGTAAAAATCTAAATTTGTTTACTTAGAACACCCAAATATATATTCAAGCAGATGGCTAGAGACTAAAATGGTGGGCGTTGCCATTTTTTATGTCACACGGTATTTTGCCGGGAAATTCTGATTGGCTTAGCAAACCACAGTACAGAGCCCTGTGTTTACTAACATAGGGCTCTGTACACAAAGCAGAGATGTGGCCGTTTTTTCCTCCCTACAAAGCAGGAAGAAATACCAGCTGCATTGATGAGTAAAAGCAGCACCTACTGCACACTTTATACTTGTTAGCCACACAGTTAACCGCTAGATTGCCCCTAGATGTTAACCGCTTCCCAGCCAGTGTCATTAGTGTTTATCATAGTTCATGATTGCACAATTTTGTGGCTATTGAGGAAATTGCTCACCTTGTTGTAGGAGCTGTTTACGGGTGTATTTAGAGTTTCATATTTCTGTTAAAAATGTCCTAAATATTGTTTAACTGGTTCCCGACCGGCGCACGACGATATACGTCGGCAGAATGGCACGGACAGGCAGGAGGGCGTATATACAAGTCCCTCCTTAATGCCATCCGTGCCATCGGGAGCGGCGCGCTCCCGTGCCGGTCGGGACCCCCGTGAGGCCGGTCGCGGGTCCCGCGGACTCGATCGCCGCGGGGACACCCGCGATCGTCTCACGGGAAGGCTGAACGGGGAGATGCGGAAATACACAGCATCTCCCTGTTCTGCCTAGCAACTAGTGATGCCGATCTCTGCTCCCTGTGATTGGAGCAGAGATCAGCATTCACTAGCTGACAGCGACGCCCCCCCACAGTAAGAAACACACCCCTAGGCATACTTAACCCCTACACTTCCCCCTTGTGGTTAACCCCTTCACTGCCAGTGTCATTTATACAGGAATCAATGCATTTAAATAGCATTGATTGCTGTATAAATGACAATGGTCCCAAAAATGTGTCAAAAATATCCGATGTGTCCGCCATAATGTCGCAGTCACAATAAAAAAAAAAAAAATAAATAAAAAAAAAAAAAAAAAAAAAAAAAAAAAAAAAAAAATCGCTGATCGCCGCCATTACTAATAAAATAAAATTATTAATAAAAATGCTATAAAACTATCCCCTATCTTGTAAAGGCTATAACTTCTGCGCAAACCAATCAATAATCGATTATTGCGATTTTTTTTTACCAAAAATATGTAGAAGAATACGTATCGCCCTAAACTGAGGAAAAAAAATGTTTTTTTATATATTTTTGGGGGATATTTATTATAGCAAAAAATAAAAAAAGAATGCGTTTTTTTTCAAAATTGTCGCTCATTTTTGTTTATAGCGCAAAAAATAAAAACCGCAGGGGCGATCAAATACCACCAAAAGAAAGCTCTATTTGTGGAAAAAAAAGGACGTCAATTTTGTTGGGGAGCCACGTCGCACGACGCGCAATTGTCAGTTAAAGCGACGCAGTGCCAAATCGCAAAAAGGGGCCTGGTCCTTTGGCTGCAAATTGGGCCGGTCTGAAAGTGGTTAAAGACATGTGTATGTATTTAATAAAATGTTATTTTTATACATCGCTGTCATATTATTCCATTAGGAGGTTTCAGCATCTAAAAGTCCACATTACTCCATTTCTTTTTGTTCTATGCAATCTGGGGTGTGGTGATGTATTTCAGTTGATACAAGCTATTCTAATCTATCGATAGTTTTCTACTTAAGATACATTAATACATTTATTTATTCAGCATGAGGCTGTATATCCTGCAATGTTTACATTTTTGGTAAACTCATTCAATGAATCCAAGCTCTGCAAGCTGAGATAACATGCACTGCATTAATGCATTCACACAATTTCACAGTAACCATGAGAATATTTATTTTATCCCATTGTTTTTCAAATCTATGTACACTACAAACTATGATTGATATTGCTGTTTTACTAACCTAATACTGTACTAATGAGACTGGCTGGGAAGGGGTTAACATCTAGGGGCAAAGGGATAACTGTGTTCCTACCAAGTATAATGTGTGCTGCTTTTACTTTCTGCTAGAATTAGTGCTAGAATTATTGCTCTGGTTCTACCAATCGCGGTAATACCTCACGTGTGCGGTTTGAACACAGTTTTCTTATGTGGGCGCTACTCAAGTATGCGTTCGCTTCTGCATGTGAGCTTGGCAGGACAAGGAGCGTTTACCTTCTTTTTTTTTTATTATTTATTTTATTTATTTTTTTACACTGTTCTTTTTAAAAAATAAAAATAAATTGTGTCACTTTTATTCCTATTACAAGATGAATCGAAAAAAAAGCATGACAGGACCTCTTAAATATGAGATCTGGGGTCAAAAAGACCTCAGATCTCATATTTACACTAAAATGCAATTAAAGAAAAAAAAAAAAAAAAAAAAAAATCATTAAAAAAGGTCTCTTTAAGAGCTATGGGTGGAAGTGACGTTTTGAGGTTGCCTGAGATTCCATTATTTCTTATGGGGAAATTCGCTTTGATATATGAGTGCTTTGGATTACAAGCATGTTTCGGGAATGAATTATGCTTGCAATCCAAGGTTTTACTGTACTTTAATATTTTTACAATTAACATTTTTATTTTTTTTTTTATTTTTTTTTATTTTTTACATCACATGGGGACAAAAAAGTTCACTATGATGATTTCTTTGGTGACAAGTTCTCTTTAACAAGACATCCAGAGTTTAAAAGACCCTGCATGTCTCCCCTGTGCTCTACTGAGTGTAATGCAAATCGCACCGCATTCCATTCTTTCCCGGTGATGTGTCAAATACTGTCCCCCGTCGGATAGTGTCGGAGGACAAGAAGTACGGCTTGCGCAGTACAAGAAGATGCCGAAGCTCTCCGAAGATGAACAGCGCGTGAGTCCAGGTTCAAGCCCCACCAAGTGGACATAGAGTTAGAATAAAAACTTCCCGAGCGAAGTGAGGCCGTGCCCGAAGCGTGGCGAGCCCTCGAGGGGCCCTGTTATTATGTGCTACCGTATGTCCACTTGGATGGTGGGGCTTGCACCTGGACTCAGTGCGCAGGCGCCGTTCTTCTTCTGAGACTTTCAGAGTCTCCTTGTCCTCCGTACTGCGCAAGCGCTGCGCCTGCACAGTACGGGCGGACACTATCCGATGGCCGGACAGTTTTTGGCAGAACACCGGCCTTGATGGCCAGAGAAACTGTCAACGGGGACCCAGAAGTGACGTCATACACATCACTTCTGGGTCAGCAACAATAACATGTCCGCTCTCCATCCCTTTAATCAGGAAGCACTCACTATGCCAGGCCCGGGAACACAAAAGGACAAGCAGAGCCCAAAATACAGAGCGGTTTGGGGGGGACGGGGGTTGGCACACGGGGTGTGTGGAAGCATTTGGCTGACAAAAGCCCAGGTGTCAAGCTGTCCCTTAGGGAGATTCACCCTCTCCATCTGCCCTGGTCAACTCACACCTCCCAACTTTTTGAGATGGAAATAAGGGACACCTATCAGCAAAAGTATGTAGGCATAGGACACACCCCTTGCCACGCCCCCTTGAAGGAGAATTATACAAAAAATTATTACTGGAACTCATAAGTGTTTTCTTTTTTTTTTACTACTATTCCTTTATATTGGCTTTTGGAATTTTAGGTTTAGCGCTGGAAAACACTTTTTGATAGATAAAAAGTGCATTTTATATACACAACTATATAGATCAGACCAAAATGAGGAGGAATGAGGGACAGAGGGACATTGCTCCAAATCAAGGACAGTTGGGAGCTATGGTAAACTCTATTACCAAGAGTGAAAGGCTATCTCCAAATTTGGGTTGTCACCAGAACAGGAATAGAGGAGAAATCTTCCAATAGGGACACTACTTCTGGGACTCCCTCAGAGGGATTTGCTCTCACTTCCTGCTGTGGTTATGAGACAGGAAGTAAAAAGAGAGATCACTCCAATGGGACAGAGATGAGAATAAGACCTGACAGGGGTTCTCTTTCTTATTTGCCTCCAGTTCTAGTATGAAGGTGTCATGGGAGCCCCTGTCTCCTGGTGTGTACACTGTGTCCCCTCATCCCTGGGTCACCCCTTATCACACATTGCCCAGCACAGGGTAAGTAGTGCTGTGAGGGGGCGTGTGACCCCTCCAGGCAGGCGGGACACGAGCTCTCCTTCTCCACTCACCTCGGTTTCCCGCGCTTTCCCCAGCTGCCAGCAAGTCCCGCAATTCAGAAGCAGAAATCCTAACCCTCTCCAACGTCGCCGCCATCTTACCAGCGACCGCCAGGAATCAAAACAAGAAGTGAGGTATGAGAAGACGGCGAGCCCGCTGGTCCAAACTGCATGCCTGACGCTATACAGACATGGCCACTGTGGTGTTCAACGTGCCTGTACGGAGTGACGTGTGGGCGTAGCCATGTTATTGTACGGACGGTGTCCTGCCAAAAGCTCCAACCTGTCAGAAAGTCCATTGCGTGTATTGCGCATGCGCGTGCTCGAGGAACAACGGGATGAGGGCACATCGTGAGGTGTGGGCGTGGTCATGTGCTTGTGTGGGTGGTATAGGTACACAGGGTGACGTGTGGGCGTAGGCATGTCCTTGTATAGATGGTGTCGTTGCGCTGCGTGACATGTGGGCGTAGTCATTATTGTGTACTTTGCACGGCGTGATGTGTGGGCGTGGTGATATCATTGTACGGAAAGGCTGAGTGCAGTACATGTGGAGTTGGTGCTTTCTGCTCTTACTACTTGCCCGTGTAGCTTGAAGGTGAGGGTGCAAAATATAGCATTGAAAAGTCTGTGGAGAGGTATATAGAATAAACTTTATTTGTAGTGTTATTGGTCAGACATGAGATTGCTGCACACAGTTCAAAGTCCTTCCTTAGTTATATTAACCACTTCAATACTGGGCGTTTTAACCCCTTCCTGCCCAGGCCAGCATTCAGCGCTGTCACACTTTGAATGACAATTGCGTGGTCATGCAACACTGTACCCATTGGAAGCTTTTATCATTTTTTATTTTGCACACCAATAGAGCTTAATTTTTGTGGTATTTAATCACATCTGGATTTTTTATTCTTTGCTAAATAAACAGAGACCAAAAATTGTGAAAAAAAAAAAATAATAAGTTTTTCATAATTTGTTATAAAATTTTGCAAACAGGTAATTTTTCTCCTTCCCTCAGAAGGCAGCACTGATGAGGGGGCACTGATAGGTGAGACAGATGAGGGGGCACTGATAGGTGACACGGATGAGGAGGCACTGATTGGCAGCACTGATAAGGGGGCACTGATAGGTGACACGGATGAAGGGGCACTGATAGGTGACACGGATGAGGAGGCACTGATTGGCAGCACTGATAGGTGACACAGATGAGGGGGCACTGATAGGTGACACTGATGAGGAGGCACTGATTGGCAGCACTGATGAGGGGGCACTGATGAGGAGGCACTGATAGGTGACACTGATAGGCAGCACTGATTGGCAGCTCTGATAGGTGACACTGATGGGGCGCTGATATGCAGCACTGATGAGGGGGCACTGATATGTGACACTGATGAGGAGGCATTACTAGGCAGCACTGATGAGGAGGCTCTGACTGGCAGCAGTAATGGGCACTGATAGGTGGCACTGATTGTCAGCACTGATGAGGGGGCACTGATAGGTGACACTGATGAGGGGACACTAATAGGCAGCACTGATTGGCAGCTCTGATAGGTGACACTGATGGGGCGCTGATATGCAGCACTGATGAGGGGGCACTGATATGTGACACTGATGAGGAGGCATTACTAGGCAGCACTGATGAGGAGGCACTGACTGGCAGCAGTAATGGGCACTGATAGGTGGCACTGATGAGGAGGCACTGATTGGAAGCACTGTTGGGGCTGCACTGATAATCAGTGTCCTGATTATCAGTGTAGATTTTCCTTTCACATAAGCCGGTTATCGGCTAAACTCTCCTCATGCTGTCAGCGTGAGGAAAGGAATGAAGATAACTGGCTTGTGTTTACATCGTGATCAGCTGTGATTTGACACAGCTGATCACGTGGAAAAGGGCCGTTTACCCTGATTTGTGATCAGCTCTGTCCTATGGCAGTGGGCGCAATCACAGGAGGACATCATATGACACCCTCCCAGAACTGGATAGCCGCACTGTAGCCATCCTGTTATAGCACGGTTGGGAAGTTGTTAAATTGCCGCAGCTGATACCTTTCTGAAAAAGCTCTGCTTAAAGCGGACCTTCGCCTTTTTAAAACACTTTTCATAATATTACTAATTTTACCTCCTCCTTGCACACAATCGCACCAGGAAAATGTAAAATATCTACCCTTCCAGTCGAGGGCCCTGCGCAATGCAAAGGTTAGATGCTTGTAGTTGTCTAAGGCACTCTTAAGCCCCATACACACTACAGTATTAGATTTTCTGCAGTTTTTTGTCTTCAGATTTATCAAAACCACATAGTGCAGGGCCTGCCTGATGGCATACAAATTGAAACTCTTAAGGTTTGACCTCATATTATATGGTTTTGGTAAATCTGAAGACAAAAATCTGCAGAAAATCAAATAGTGTGTATGGGGCTTTAGGCCTGATTCACACCTATGCATTTTTAGTGCTTTTTGCATTTTGCACTACAGTTCATTTAACATGGTTTCCTATGGAACACGTTCTTGTAGAGCAAATCTGCAAAATGCAAAAAGCACTACAAATGTATAGGTGTGAATCCAGCCTTAGGGCTCGTTCACATGCGTGTTGATTATAAAGAACGATGCAAAGCTCATGAACTTTCTTGTAGTGTTTTTGAAGCATTGAAAAAGCATTAGGAAATCTTGTCAAATGGCCATAAAAGTGTTTGCAGCACCAATGTCATCAGGTTACAATGCAGGACCTGCAGTCCTACAAGTTAGGCTTTGTTTACATGGGGGAGCTGTAAAAATAAGTGATTGAGCCATGGTTTCACCACTATGCTAGTAAATCCTTTGCTGCAGTTACGACATGGCAACAATTACAGAATAGCAAAATTTATACAACCTATTTAAAGGAATAGGGCTGAACTGCAACTGTGAGCCAAACGCTTGGTTCATGGTTGCAATGTGCTTTTTCAGTTGAAAATATCTATTTGGCTGAAAAAAAAACAGGCATTCAGGAGGCAGCAGTATAGCTGGCAGCTGCTGTTGTACTGCCTACTGAAAAGTTATCCACTACCAAGCTGTAGAGTGAACACCTCCTATAAAAAAAAAGCAATTATTTAGGATGCCAGGGCCACCCCCAACCCAGAGCTTCACAGAGAGGAGAGCGTCGGCTGCTTGGATCCAAGGGATGTGCTAAGTTAAAGTGGAAGTCCATGCAAAACCCTGCAAGGGTTAAATTCTTGTTTATGCTAAGGTTCCCATAGAAAGGACTTTAAAGTGGAAGTCCATGCAAAAACTAAAATCCCTGCATCTATAGACACCAATGATCTAACACTAACCTATCTAGCCCTGTAAAGAAAAAAAATTGTATATATACATACCTTTTTTGAACCCTATCTCCAGCAGCAGAAGCTCTGCAGAGGACACCGCCGACAACGGCTGTAAAATGAATGGGAAGTGATGTCACCCATAGACTTACTATGGGACTTCCGTTGTCCATGTCCTCTGCACCCACCTCCACAGCGAAGCAGCGGCGGACAGCTCAGCCTAGGATCCGGTTGGATCGGCTTTTAAAAAGGTATGTATACTAATATTTTCTTTACAGGGCTAGATAGGTTGGTGTTAGATCGGTGGTGTCTATAGATGCAGGGATTTTAGTTTTTGCATGGACTTCCACTTTAAAGTCCTTTCTATGGGAACCTTAGCATAAACAAGAATTTAACCCTTGCAGTGGAGGTCTTTAGATTTTAAGATCATTAGAAATGGAGAATTAATGTTTATTAGATACGCCTTTTGCTGGTTGAACAGTACTTGCTTTGTGTTTCAGAATGATGAGTTCTACATTCTGTATTACATTAGAAGATGTGCAGGAAGCTTACAAAAGAATCCAGAATTTGATTCATGTAACGCCAGTCATGGTCTGTTCCAGCCTTGATGCACTCGCTGCACGGAAGCTGTTCTTTAAATGTGAACTGCTACAGAAGACCGGATCTTTCAAGGTGAGTAAGAATATCAACTTTTTGGTTCACAGATGCTTCTTAAATCTCCCAAAAATGGAAAACGCACATATATTTTAATCTTCAGATAATTTAACCACTTGCCCACTGGGCACTTAAACCCTCTTCCTAACCAGACCAATTTTCACCTTTTGGTGCTCTCACATTTTTAATGACAATTACTCTGTCATGCAACACTGTACTCATATGAAATTTTTGTCCTGTTTTTCACACAAATAGAGCTTTCTTTTGGTGGTATTTGATCTATATTTTTTGCGCTATAAATGAAAAATGACCGACAATTTTGTAAAAAAAAAATGCATTTTCTTTGTTTCTGTTATAAAATGTAGAAAAGTTAGTAATTTTTCTTCATAAATTTTGTCGCAAACTTAAACTGCTACATATCTTTGGTAAAAAATAACCCAAATCAGTGTAAATTATTTGGTCTTTATGAAAGTTATAGCATCTACAAGCTATGGCGCCAATTATTGAAAATTGATCACACCTGATGTACTGACGGCCTATCTCATTTCTTGAGACACTAACAAGCCAGGACAGTACAAATTCCCCCCAAATGACCCCTTTTTAGAAAGTAGACAGTCCAAGGTATTTAGTAAGAGGCATGGTGAGTTTTTTGAAGTTGTAATTTTTTTTTCACAATTCTTTGTAAATTAAGATTTTTTTTTTTTTTTCTTTTCACAACATTTTCATATTAAGGGATTATTTCTCTCACACAGTAAATGCATACCACAAATTACACCCCAAAACACATTCTGCTACTCCTCCCGAGTATGCTAATACCACGTGTGTGAGACTTTTACACAGCCTGGCCACATACAGAGGCCCATCATACAAGGAGCACCATCAGGTGTTCTAGGAGCATAAATTACACTTAAAAAAAAGAGCACAAAATAATGTAGTAATCAGAAGTTAAAGTATAACTAAATGCAGTGGAGTGGAGAGGGATTGGAACCCCTGTCAGTTTTCATTGTTTTCTGTGCCCCTGTTAGGGAGATTCACCCTCTCTATTTGTCCTGCTTACCATTATCATTGAAAGTAAAAGAAAATACCAAATTTTGGGTTGTCCCAAAAGTAATTCCCTTAATTTGCAGGGATCTCCTCTCACTTCCTGTTGGGCTATGGGACAGGAATTTAATGGAAATCTATGCAATGGGACACAGTGAAAAATAAATCCGACACAGGTTATAACCCTTCCTTACTCTATCCAAAATTAAAAAAAATGAAAATTGTATCAAATACTTACCGTAATTTTCCTTTCCTGAAGCCAATCCATGGCAGCATACTAGTGATAGGCTCCACATTTCTTCCACTCCCTCAATACCAATGAATAGCATAAATAAAAGCTTAGTTAGGCCCCGCCCCATTCTTTGTAAGTAGCTTTATACCGAAACGCACAAGGGTCGGTCCATATGCTGCCATGGATTGGCGTCAGGAAAGGGAAATTATGGTAAGTATTTGATACAATTTTCAGTATGCATCCTGCCACAGAAGGAGGCTCACAACCCATCGCCCATCTGCACAACCAAGCCTGCTAGAGTCCAGGAAGTAACTTCTCTTGCCTGATGAATTCCAGCTAGAACAATGAAAGACTTATCATATGATCTGAAAAGAGCAATTGTGGATAGAAACCTCTTTCAGGTTCTAGCAACGACCAATTTGTGTGATTTTCTTGCGTGAACATCTGGAAAGGTAGGCAATGGACAGATGATTGTTAGATGGAGGGCTGTCGCTGCCTCTGATCTAAAATGATCTACAGGATGCAACTCTACTCCTTCTGTAACAAAAGCACTATGCTTTCTTGAAGCTCTAAAAGCTTGAAACTCAAACAGCCTCCTGTTTGAAGTTTTTGCTTAGTAAGCAAAAACTTCAAGAGGTTCGCCACAGGTCCTGCAGGATTCTTGTTGGAGTGCTGGCTCTGGGAAAGAGGAGCTAAGACGTCTTCCCTGGAACCCTTCTGAGTGGGAGCGACATCCGGGCTATGCTTCTCTGAAGAACGTCTGCCTTTCCCTGGCCTCTGGCTCTTATCTTTGAGAGCGTGGGCGTGCGGAGCTGAAGCAAATCAAAGCAATCCGCATGAGAGGGCACTCTCTTTTCCTGAAATTGTACAGACGCAGTGGTCCCCACTCTAAGTGTTGAGGGTTTTTTGTATGGGCGGTGACTGATTCCTGATCTGTGGTGAAATGGGATAGCCGAAGCAACGACCGAGAAGGAGAAGGAAAAGATATTAGTAAAAAGAGGTTCCCCTTCTCGCTCTTTTTTTTTTTTTATATATATATATATATATAGCGATACCCCCAATTAAGAGGGCCGCAAGTTTGATTTGGGTCCCTGAGTACAGCTCCACCAACCCCCCGGCAATCTGCTCTACCCGCTCTGGCACAGTTAGTAAAGGGATATGTATCTATGCACATATAAAGATTACTTATACTCTAAATGTAATGGACTCAAACTCACAGGCAGACTGCTAGCTAAAATAACGGTCTTTACTTTTGGCAATGTGAAAAGTAATGGTAACATGCATTAAACATTTGACTTACAACACATGAGCAGGTCCCTGCAGTATGTACTATAAACATGCATACATATATGACTGGAAAGCAATGGGGAACGGAGCGCCACGTGTAGCGACCGTCTGCTAGGCACCCCTGCGGTGCAACAAATCTAACTGTGACTACCTAACGGACCAGGCCTGATCCCTAACAATAGAGCTCAGTCCTTGAGGGAACACAGTATTCTTCACCGGCACAAGAACTGTAGAGGTGGTGCACATGTAGAGTTAAATGGTGTGTGTTTGTAATCCACAAGAAAGAACAATCTTCTGCTCTGAGGTAAACGGCCTTGGCAGTCTGATAGGCATAAAGTGAGATAACAGTATAAGATGAGCTTTTCAGCTCGCTCACCACTCCGGGTACCGTCCTTGGGTCTGAGGGCCCCACTGGCTGCGTCCGGCCGGGTTTGTCACAACCCCTGCGTTCCGGTCTCCGTTCTGTCTGACGGCTGCCAAGGGGAAGTCTCCGTTCTGCACAGGCTGACAGTGAGGTTTCAGAGTCTCTCTCAGTCTGCTGCAAGGCCCATGCTTCAGGCCTTCAGCAGTCCCGGTCCGCACAGGTGTCTCCTCTCCCTGTGGTCCCTGCGTCAGAAGAGGAAGAGGCGGGTCTCCCCCCTTCCTTATATCACCTCCCCCATCAGCCTCTCGGGCGGAAACAACCAACCTCCCAGGAGCCTGGGGAATTATAGGAATTGTAGTCTTATCCCCTAAAAGGGGAACAACCCTGCTACATATATATATATTTTTTTTTTTAACCACTTGCTTACTGGGCACTTAAACTCCCCCTCATGCCCAGACCAATTTTCAGCTTTCGGCGCTGACGCACTTTGAATGACAATTGCGCGGTCATACAACACTGTACCCAAATAAAATTTTTATATTTTTTTCCCACAAATAGAGCTTTCTTTTGGTGGTATTTAATCACAGCTGGGGTTTTTATTTTTTGCTAAACAACAAAAAAAAGATGAAAAATTTTGAAAACCAAAAAAAATCATGTTTAATAGTTTGTTATAAAATTTTGCAAACAGGTAATTTTTCTGCTTCATTGATATGCGCTGATGAGGCAGCACTAGTGGGCACTGATAGGCTGCACTGGTGGGCACAGATAAGGTGGCACTGATGGGAACAGATAAGTCGGTACTGATGGGCACAGATAAGATGGCACGGATGGGTGGCATGGATGGGCACTGATAGTTGGCACTGGTAGGTGACACTGATGTGCAGCACTGTTCAGGCACTTATTGTGGGCACTGACAGGTGGCACTGTGGGCACTGACAGGTGGAGCTGGTGGGCACTGGTAGGCGGCACAGGTGGGCACCGTGGAGCCAGGGCACATCGCAGTGATCGGGACTAATGTCCCTCTCACTGCCGCCAGTGATCTCCTTTTTTTTTTTTCTCCTTGCGCTGTCAGCGCGACAAGGAAAATTAGCCGATTGCCGGCTCTGTTGATATCACATGATCAGCTGTCATTGGCTGAGAGATGATCACGTGGTAAGGGGTCGGGATCAACCCCTTACTCGGATCTGTGATCGAGTGAGTCTCACAGACTCGCTGATCACAGAGTGCGCCGCGCGCGCCCTTCAGGGGGCGCGCAGGCCGCTCATGAACGGGACAACGTCATAGGACGTCGTCCCGGCAATTTAGATCTGCGCTGTAGCCTGTAGTCGGCTACAGCGCGGATCTCAGGAGGTTAATAACGTGTGTGTCAAATACATGCCACCGCTCGCTCACCCATACCTATCGAGGCCACTAAACTAACTCTGGAGAGAGAGAGAGAGAGAGAGAGAGAGAGAGAGTCTCTTTCTTGGACTTTCCTCTCTATTATTGGCAAAAGGCAAAATTTGCTCACAGCCAAAATGGCGCCCGTTCTCCCAGCCAGCCATCGCGCATGCAAGAGCTGGCACGCTAGGATGATGTCACTGAGCATGTCCCAGCCTAGTAAAACAGAGCTGGGGGGCCGCGCTTACCCTAAAGGGATGCTTAGACAGCAAGGAACAGAGATCCCACTTCTTGGGAGGGTAATGTGCCTAAAAAATTGCCACTGCAGAAGGAAAGGAAACAGAAGGTGCAGGAAGTGAGATATGTAACAGGAGACGTGGGCAAAGGTAAAGAAAGGAATGATTAGCTGCCACCCCCCCCCCAAATCCCACAAGCGCTGCAGTGAGTCATTTTAAAGGCAGATTTTGTTCCTAAAGAGGAAACCCTGCAGGGCCCCATCGAGACCCACAGAAGGGGCTCCCAAGCTACCCTGGCGCATTTAGCAGCCTGACGCTGGGACTTCGCACTGGGAGTGGCTTAACCCAGACGGATGCTGCCCGGAGGCAAAGGTGGGGACACAGAACTGCTTACTTTTCACTGGTGCGTGGAAGTATGAGGGGAAAAAAAGAATGGGGCAGGACCTAACTAAGCTTTTATTTATGCTATTCATTGGTCCTGAGGGAGTGGAAGAAAGGCGGAGCCTATCAATAATATACTGCCATGGTGACGTCAGGAAAAAGTTTTGCCTATAGTTCCAGAGTTTAGAGTCCATCTAAAAGTTCAGTTATGAGCTATATATCGTTTATTCCATTTGTCTGCATTTTTTATGGTGTAAAGTAATAATCCAATACAAATGTCATATTACTTTAACTTCAAAGGCCTGCATATGATATACTCATTTCTGTTTATGGTCATAGCCACATGAGTCATTGCAGAATGTGACCAGAGACAAAAGTAGAAATTCTGCACCCTGCTATATACCCTTTCTAGCAAGCCTTTGCCACGAAAAACAGGGATTTATAGTTCACACATATTGCAATACATGTTTAAGCTGGCCAACTGCATCAAAAGTATTACTTTTGAGGAACTTTGCAAAGTTTGCTAGAAAGGGTATATAGCAGTGTGCAGAGGGTTCATCTAGAATTTATAGATACAAAAGTAAACCACCCATATTCAGCAGTGGTTATCAGTAACAGTGTCTGGTCACACAGGAGTTTTATACTTCAGTACTGGGCCATTAAAATCTCACAGAACGAAGAAATACAAATTAGTATTATATAGATTTTTTTCATTTTTTTTTCTGAGTAAAAGTCTTTATAATTATACTTCTAAACATGTTGATGTTTCAGATTCGGGGTGCATTAAATGCAGTGCAGAGTTTACCAACAGACACATGTAAAGCAGTTGTGACTCATAGCAGTGGCAATCATGGACAGGCATTGGCATTAGCAGCAAAAATGATGGGTAAGTCCTTAGAGTAAGATAATTCAAGGCCTACAGTGTATTTACTGTGTGTTGTATCTTAGGCATTCCAGCACATGTGGTGGTGCCCCGGACAGCTGCATCATGCAAGAAAGCTGCAATCTCTGGTTACGGTGCTGTAATAGTGGAATGTGATCCTACAGATGAGGTGAGTAGGGTTTTTTTCATACACAGTCAGGCCTGATTCACGAGGTTTAGGACACATCATATTTTTTATCATTATAGTATAAAAATGAAAGGAATTTTGACTTACCTTTTTAAATGTAATATCTTTAAACATAGTACAGGACACAGACTGGATATTCATAGACTTTGGGTTGCTGGTACCTTCAAGTCATGGGCCAGACGTTGACTGCTGAGGTAATTCTGCTTTCAGTTGTCCACTCCTGGGATGTGGACAGCAGAGATCACTGGACAATGTTTCTCCATCCATGAGATGATATGGCTTGCTTCCTTCAAGTCTGAATGAATCCTGATGACCCCTTGGTGATTGATGTAGGCCACACCTTTGGTATTGTCTGATTACACCCTGATTGGGCATCCCTGCAGTAGGGGGTGTGGGGTCCAGTGGCGCAGAGCCATCCTCCTCACTCTGAGCTCTAGGATGTTGAGGGGGAGCTTGGCTTCCTCTGGTGACCATCTTCCCTGAACTTTGAGGGATTGGAACACTCTCCCAGCTTGAAAGACTGGTATTTGTCATCCTCACCTTTCAGTAAAACAGCAGAAAATACTTCTTCATTGTCAAGGCGGGGTTGTATATGCACCAAACTGTGTCATTCTTTGGCTAGATAGAAGCATGGGTAGGTCAAGATAAGAAGCATATCAACAAGATGTTGTGTTGGAGAGATCTTAAGTTAAATTGGGTGAATGGAAAAGTCTTGAAGGAGGCTACTATAAGACTCTGAACTCTCATGAGGAATCTCATCATTGGAGGCAAACAAGGTTTGAGAGCAGATTTTTGGAAGTTGATCACCCAACTGAAAGCCTGAAGCATCTGAATTGTCCAGTAGACTTTAGGGGATATTGGGAAAGATGATGAGTCCTTTAGAAGAAGGTCATGTAGATAACCTATGAAAGGCAATGATTGTCTCCTACAGTAAAGCATAGAAAGCCCTGATGAGCAGAATAAAAGGGAATATGCAGATAGGCATCTTTGATGCCAAATATTCCCCTTGTCTAAGTGAGGCAATAACTGACCTTACAGATTCCATATGACATTTTGGCGTTTTAAGGTATTTGTTTAGGGATTTTAGGTCCAGGATACGACAGATACTCCTGTTGGATCTTGGTATCATGAACAGGTTTGAATAGTATCCTTTAAACCTGTCTGCTAGAGGTTCTGGAACAACTACTCCCTGGGACAAGTGATAGATCAGGGCATTCTTCAAATTTCACTGTCCTTGGGCAGATTTTGGTTGATTAGAGGGTCAAAGCTGTGAGGGGGGTTGAGTATTCAACTCTATTTCATACCCCTTTGAAACCACCAATTGAACCCCCAAGTCTGAGAACCAGAGATAGGCCAACTGTAACAGACCTCTCTCTAGCTGAACCTAGGCAGAGCTCTGAATTGCTCTTAATTTTTGAGGAGGTAGAGACTCCTAAGGATGGGGATTTTAGAAATTTAGTGGCATCGTGATTGACGATTGATCTGCATCGGGGGAAATGTTTTCAGATTTTTTTTTTTTTAACAAAGGACTTGCCAAACACTTTTTTCTTTTACTTTTTACACTTTTTTTAGTGAATAAGCAGGGGTACTATCTAGGGGGGGGGGGGGTGGGACCCCATGGCAACTTTTTTTTTTTTCAGCTGTCTGCAGGGAACCCCTCTGACAGCTGATGACTCATCCGTTTTTAAAGACGCGGCGGCCAGCTTCCCGGCCCAATCCTTAACAACCAGCTATTCAATGGTTGTGAATGATGCTGGCAGCCTTTGCTTCAAAAAAAAAAAAAAACTGCTAGAAGCTGGACAGTTTAGGAGCTGGCAGCTTTTTTTCTGCCAAAACACTGCTGCTCCAGAACGCACTGTGGCAGAGGGTTGTTTTTTCTGCCACTATACACTCCTGCCCAAAAACGCTGATAAAAGCCTATGTGTGCATGAACACATAGGATAACATGCAGAGGAGTTTAGAGGCAGTTAAAAAGAAAAATGGCTGATGCCCAAAACAGCAGCTGTAAAAATCCCCAGTGTGCATGAGGCCTTAAAAACAAACAGTTGGTGGCTATATAATGAGGTAACAGAAACAATAAATCTGCAGCTACAGTGCATACATAGTGGTGACCTCCTCTAAGCTTCCAATTTACCCAGCCCACTCACTATATCAAATATAATGCCTACTTTTGGAGTAGGTGGTTTTAGGCTGCACAACCCCTAACAAAGCAGCCCAATTTTTTCTGATGCTATTGACAAAATCTGGAGCAGCCAATTATCACTCAATATCCTCCTACACGTACCGTGTTATTTATACCTAACAACGGCTGCAGTGTTTTTAATTGGGTAGTATTGATTCCCTTCGCAAGCATTTTTACATCTGACAGTTTACCGTTGATTACAGACTGTGACCTGCCTTCTTCAAAAAGTCAGCCTACCTAAGAATAATAGTTGAAATAGCATAAGGTGTGCTGTTTCTGTCCCCAACATGGCATTATTATGACTTGCTCAGAAAAGGCTACTCCTACTGCTTTATAATTTTTTTTATTTTTTTTAATATGCTGCACTTTTTATCTGTTTGTTTCCCAAGTCCCGAACAGCAGTGGCAGCTAAGACTGTGGAGAAGACTGGAGGTATTATGGTTCATCCAAATCAGGATCCAGCTGTCATTGCAGGTCAAGGGACCATTGGACTTGAGGTTCTTCAGCAGGTATTGGTGAAAAATTGACAGCTCTGCCATGGTCAGTTAAAATATTTTAATGCTAACATGTTATTGGTACTGGCAGGTGCCAGCAGTGGAAGCCTTAGTTGTACCAGTGGGAGGAGGTGGCATGTTGGCAGGAATAGCTGTTGCTATTAAGGTAAGTGAATATTCCTAGTTATTTCTATGGTGTTAATGTAAAATTACCATACTAGTGTGAGCAGTCAGCAGATTGGATAGAGATATACACACAATCACTAAAATCTCATACAAGATTTACCATGTAGACATGAGCTGCAGCGATGACTGAGATATCACAGCTCCCGTCTGAGGATGTGTATATATACGTATGGTGGCGAGGAAGCGGTTAAGGTTGCTTTGAACAAACATCTGGAGGTCTTATGTAAAGCCTCTTTTCCTTTTGTGAGGGCTGCCTTGAAACCTGTAGTTGTGACTGTAGGCGTGTGCCGAAGCTCACGGTTTGCATTCGTCAGATACTGAGGGATAAAAAACCTTGACTTTAGGGATATAGATTTAAGCGGATACCTGAATAATTTTCCTAGCGCCATTAGCCCCTGGGGGGGTTTCTTAAAGGACTCCATCTAACAACCCTGTTGTCTGGGCATTTGGTCAGTGCACATGTGCAGGATTTTATGGCTAACGTGTTGGACAGCAGCATTACCTTGTGAGAAGCAGGTTGCACACTAATGCTGACCATACACTACACGAAAAATTGGTCAAACACAGTTTTGACAAACAAACGTTCGGCCGTGAGCGCAAACGATAGTGCCATCATGTAATGACCGATAAATCGTTCAGTGGACATAAATAAATCCATTTTATGTTCGTTTTTTTACATATACCTAGTGCAGACAGGTCAGACGGGAAACACATTAACCTTTCAATTTATCATTCGTTCGGCAGAAAATTTTCAAACTTGTCCTTCGTTTTTTTCTGCTAAAAAACGTCCAAACGATTATCGATTTTGTGGCCATTGACTGGCCGAAAAAACGAACGAACGTTCTAATGACCGAATTTTGGGCGATTTTTTTTTTGTATAGTGTATGGCCAGCATTACTTTTTAAAGCGGAGCTCCACCCAAAAGGGGAAGCCCTGCTTGTCTGCCTCCTCCCTCCCCAGCCACATTTGTGGGGGGGGTACCTGATTTTGACAGGTACCCACTCCCACTTCCAGCTCAGTCCGATGCAGCCGGCCCATTTACAAAGCACAGCACGCTAGGAAACCAGCTGTGAAGCTGCAAGGCTTCACTGCCAC
The DNA here is from genome assembly GCA_028564925.1 of Lithobates sylvaticus. Lineage (NCBI taxonomy): Eukaryota > Metazoa > Chordata > Amphibia > Anura > Ranidae > Lithobates > Lithobates sylvaticus. Next base: position 124,800,652 of record CM053027.1, read on the forward strand.
TTTCCCTTAGTCAAGATGGTGGCACCAGCACCCCATAGCCGATTGAAAATCTGGCTCGGGTGAAGATACCGCTGGATTAGGTAAGTACCCTCATATTAATAGTCAGCAGCTTTAGTATTTGTAGCTGCTGTCTTAATTTTTTTGTGGGGAGCCTGGAGCTCCTCTTTACATCCAAAAGATAACTGTGCGAGAGTACCCTGTTCCCACTTGAAAAGAAGTCAGAGCCTGCAGTACAAAAACTTGCCACTCCTCCTACTTCCAAAACCCATTATTTTCACCAACTTTAAGCCGAAGCTCCATTCTCTGTTCCACATAAAGGCATGGACTCCAAAGCCCTCTAATCCAGGATACAATCCCTTCTTGCAATGAAAGGACACCCTCACATTTGCAGGCCTGCAAGGATATTTGTCAGAAAGCGATTGCAGACGATTGGGTCTGCAACATAGGGACTCGAGGTTACAAGCTGGCATTTTAGAGCCTTCCCTCTCCACGCTGTATGCTTTCAAATGTTTAAGTCAACAAAAAAGTCTGTTCTTTTTTTGAGCTCCCAATCACCTACTGTCACTAGGAGTGTTTGTTCCACGGTCCTTGAGAGCGAAAGGTTTCTATTCGAAAGTCTTCCGTTTTGAAACCAAATGGAGACCATCTGACTAAAATGGATTTTAATGCAAACACACAATAATATACCTAATGTTTTGGTAAAATATGGGATTTTCTTTAGTAAATAGATACCAAACATGTCAAGCTTTAAAATTGTGCACGCCTGTGAAATTGCAGAAAACTATAGTACCCCAAAATTCTCCATAGGTGACGCTTTAAAAGCGTCTAAAGATAACCCTAATGCCGCGTACACATGACCGGACTTTGACGGACTAGGTCCAATGGTCTTTCCGACAGAGCGGAGTTACGACAGACTTTCAGAATAAACGGACTTGGCCACACACAATCACACTAAAGTTCGATAGATTCTAACGTGATGATGTACGACCGGACTAGAATAAGGAAGTTCGTAGCCAATAGCTGCCCTTGCGTCGTCGTTTGTCCGTCGGACTAGCATACAGACGAGCGGATTTCTCGATAGGAACTGGGTCCGGCAGAAAAATTTGAAACATGTTCTATTTCTAAAGTCTGTCAGATTTTTGGACAGCAAAGGTCCGATGGAGCCCACACACGATCAAATTTTCCGACGGATTCGTTCCGTCAGACATTTGCTGACAAAAAGTCCGGTCGTGTGTATGCGCATAAGGCCTGGTTCACACCTATGCATTTTTTTTGTGCAATTTCCATATTGCAGAAACACACTTCAGTCCATTTAACCTTTTGCGGACCGCCCACTGTCATATGACGGCGGCAAGAAACATCTGTTCCGGGCCGCCGTCATATGATGGCATTTCCTTTGCGGTCACTAGGGGGTGCCCGCGCCCGCCGCGTCGCTGGGGACCCGATGCGCGTGCCCGGCGGCCACTTTGTCCGCCGGGCACCCGCGATTGCCCAGTAACTGAGCAGGACGTGGATCTGTGTGTGTAAACACACAGATTCACGTGCTGTCAGAGGAGAGGAGACCGATGGTGTGTCCCTTGTACATAGGGACACCGATTGGTCATCTCCCCCAGTCAGTCCCCTCCCCCCACAGTTAGAATCACTCCCATAGGGAACATATTAACCCCTTGATCACCCCCTAGTGTTTAACCCCTTTACCTGCCAGTCACATTTATACAGTAATCAATGCATTTTTATAGCACGGATCGCTGTATAAATGTGAATGGTCCCAAAAATGTGTCAAAAGTATCCGATATATCCGCCGCAATATCGCAGTAACGATAAAAATCGCAGATCGCCACCATTACTAGTAAAAAAAAAATTATAAAAATGCTATAACTCTATCCCCTATCCTGTAGACGCTATAACTTTTGCGCAAACCAATCAATATACGCCTATTGCGATTTTTTTTATTTTTTATTTTTTTAACAAAAATATGTAGAAGAATACGTATCGGCCTAAACTGAGGAAAAAATTTGTTTTAAAAAAAAATGTTTAAATTGGATATTTATTATAGCAAAAAGTAAATAATATTGCGTTTTTTTTTCAAACTTGTCCCTCTTCTTTTGTTTATAGCGCAATAAATAAAAAACGCAGAGGTGACACAAATACCACCAACAGAAAGCTCTATTTGTGGGGAAAAAAAATTATAAAAATGTTGTTTGGGCACATCGTTGCATGACCACGCAATTGTCATTCAAAATGCGACAGCGCTGAAAAATGGCTTGGTCAGGAAGAGGGTGTTCGTGCCTGGTAGGCAAGTGGTTAACATGGTTTCCTATGGATGTAGTTCACATCTGTGCATTTTATGGAAAGGGCCGGGGACTTTTTTCTGTTTTTTGGTTCCATAGACTTCAATGGATCAAAATCATGTATTGAAAAATACAATATGCAAACTGCATAGGTGTGAATCAGGCCTAAATTATTGCGCTCACTCTGACATTTACAGCAGAACCTCTCATGTGCACAGTACATAAACAGCACTGGCCAGGCATCAATTGGGCTTTAAAAGATGAGCTAGATTCAAGTAAATAAAAAAATAAAATAAAAAAAATAAACTGATTGTCACTTTATAAGGCAGATGTAGTGAGGATGTTAAATATTTCCCATTTGATGCAAAGCTGAGAATAAAAATGGAGACCATTCTAAAAACACAATTGCTGGTTTCTGGTCATGAGCAATGCCAGATACATTTTATCCATTAAAGTATTTCCGTATGCTGTAAAGGATATGTTTTTGCCAGAAATATACATTTTATAGAGCAAGCATATTATCACACAGTAGATTCCTTGTTTTCTAAGCTCCATGTTCTTGTCCGTAGACAATTAAACCAGATGTAAGGATATATGCAGCTGAACCTCTTAATGCAGATGACTGCTATCGCTCAAAGGTGAATGGTGTTTTAACCCCAAATCCCAAGCCCCCAACCACTATAGCAGATGCTGTGAAGACGAGCATTGGTCCAAACACATGGCCCATTATAAGAGACCTGGTGGATGATGTGTTTGTAGTCACTGAAGAAGAAATTAAGGTAAAAAGGCAATTTCTACAGTGTTGTGTTTTTGTTTTTCAACAGCATCTCTACAATCTAACTTTAAAAACTATGACTGTCTCTTGAAAAATCTATTATTTTTTAAAGTAACCCTATACTGAGAGAAATAATGAGATTTTTGGCTAACCTGTAAAATGATTTTCTTCGAGTGCATCACAGGGCAATTTCTTACCCATTACAAGGTTATGCTACCACTAGAGCTGCACAACTTATCGTTAACCGCTTGCCGACCAGTGCACGCCGATGTACGTCGGCAGAATGGCACTGGCAGGCAAAAGGGGCGTACAGGTACGTCCCCTTTAAGAAGCGGTGTCGTGACCGCGATCATGTCACTGAGAGGAAGAACGGGGATATGCTTTTGTAAACAAATCATTTGCCCGTTCTGCCTAGTAACAGGACAGTGATCACAGCTCTCTGTCATCGAGAGCAGTGATCACTGTCCTGTGTGTTGAAGTCCAGCCCCCTCACAGTTAGAATCACTCCCTAGGACACACTTAACCCCTTCACTGCCCCTAGTGGTTAACCCATTCACTGCCAGTGTCATTTACACAGAAATCAATGCATTTTTATAGCACCGATTGCTGTATAAAGGACAATGGTCCCAAAATGGTGTCAAAAATGTTCGATATGTCCGCCATAATGTGGCAGTCCCGATAAAAATCGCAGATCGCCGCCATTACTAATAAAAAAAAAATAATAAAAATGCCATAAAACTATCCCCTATTTTGTAGACGCTATAAATTTTGCGCAAACCAATGAATATACACTTATTGCGATTTTTTTTTTTTTTTGCTCTGGTCAGGAAGGGGGTAATTTCTTCTGGGGCTGAAGTGGTTAAAGAATCAAAAATAAAATTGCGATTATACCCCCCCTCCCGATCTTAAATGTGCCTAAAAAAAAAAAAAAACATTTGGAAATTTTTTTTTTTTTTTACTCACCTCTAAATGGCTGTTGCTAGGGGGTCCCTCGTAGTCTGCCTCCTTCAGTGCCTGGGCTCCTTCCCCTTGGCGCAGGAAGGGCTCAGCTCTTCCCCCTCCCTCTTGTCAATCATCTGAGACACGTGACAGGTTCCAGATGATTGCGCAGCCAATCACGGTGCCGCTTGCGAAGGCGCAGTGGGTGCCCGGCTGTGCCCACAGTTACAATGCCGGCGCCGATCCCCCGCATCGCTTGACCCTGGGACAGGTAAGTGTCCGATTATTAAAAGTCAGCAGCTGCAGTATTTTTTTTTTTTTTAAATGGGAACCCCTCTGTAAAGACTAAGCCAAGTTAAAATCCTTTTTTTTTGTTGCTAGAAAATTACTTGGAACCCCCAAACATATATATATATATATATAAATAAATAAATATACACACACACACACACAGTATCTCACAAAAGTGAGTACACCCCTCACATTTTTGTAAATATTTTATTCTATCTTTTCACGTGACAACACTGAAGAAATGACACTTTGCTACAATGTAAAGTAGTGAGTGTACAGCTTGTATAACAGTGTAAATTTGCTGTCCCCTCAAAATAACAACACACAGCCATTAATGTCTAAACCGCTGGCAACAAAAGTGAGTACACCCATGAGTAAAAATTTCCAAATTGGGCCCAAAGTGTCAATATTTTGTGTGGCCACCATTATTTTCCAGCACTGCCTTAACCCGGGAGTTCAACAGAGCTTCAAAGGTTGCCACTGGACTCCTCTTCCACTCCTCCATGACAACATCACAGAGCAGGTGGATGTTAGAGACCTTGCATTCCTCCATCTTCCCTTTGAGGATGCCCCACAGATGCTCAATAGGGTTTAGGTCTGGAGACATGCTTGGCCAGTCCAGCACCTTTACCCTCAGCTTCTTTAGAAAGGCAGTGCTCGTCTTGGCGGTGTGTTTGGAGTCATTATCATGTTGGAATACTGCCCTGCAGCCCAGTCTCCAAAAGGAGGGGATCATGCTCTGCTTCAGTGTGTCACAGTACATGTTTTTTCAGATCCTCAGAGAGTTCCCTGGCCACGAGGCGCCATGTTGAACTTCCAGTGACCAGTATGAGACAGAGCGATAACACCAAATTTAACACACCTGAGACCTTGTAACACTAATGAGTCACGTGATACCGGGGAGGGAAAATGGCTAATTGGGCCCAATTTGGACATTTTCACTTAGGGGTGTACTCACTTTTGTTGCCAGCGGTTTAGACATTAATGGCTGTGCGAGTTATTTTGAGGGGACAGCAAATTTACACTGTTATACAAGCTGTACACTCACTACTTTACATTGTAGCAAAGTGTCATTTCTTCAGTGTTGTCACATGAAAAGATAGAATAAAATATTTACAAAAATGTGAGGGGTGTACTCACTTTTGTGAGAGTGTGTGTGTGTGTGTGTGTGTGTGTGTGTGTATATATATATATATATATATATATACACACACACACACACACACACACACACACATACATACATACACACACAAATGTATTTTTTTTCAAACACACTAAAGAATAAAATGGCGGTCATTGCATTACTTTGTCACACCATATTTGAGCTGCGGTCTCACAGGCGTATTTTTTTGGGGAAAAAATACAAGTTTTTTTTTTTTATTAAAAAAATAACAGTAAAGTTAGCCCAATTTTTTTTATATTGTGAAAGATAATGTTACGCTTAGTAAATTGATACCCAACATGTCACGTTTCAAAATTGCGCTCACTCATGGAATGGCTAGAATTATTTCTCTCACTCTAATGATCGTGGCGATACCTCACGTGTGGTTTGAACACCGTTTTCATATGCGGGCGCGACTCATGTATGCTTTCGCTTTTGCACGCATAGGTTTTTTTTCCTTATTTTACTTTATTTTTACACTGTCCTTTTTTTTTTTTTTTTTTTTAATGTTTGGGTCACTTTTATTCCTATTACAAGGAATGTAAACATCCCTTGTAATAGAAAAAAAGCATGACAGGACCTCTTAAAATGTGAGATCTGAGGTAAAAGACCTCAGATCTCACATTTACACTAAAATGCAATTACAAAAAAAAAGGACCCTTTATGACCATTGGGCAAAAGTGACGTTTGGCATTGCTTCCGCCATGCATGCCACTGAGACCACTTTTATCTGAAAGCTGAAAGCTGACCGCCCGCTGTTGAAGAGGATACCGGGGTTATGCCATAACAATGGTATTCAACTTCAAACAGCCACCGTATAATGGCGGTCTGGCGGTAAGTGGTTAAATAGAATCGAAACTTCATTTAGCCCAATTTTTTTGTTTAATATGAAAGATGATGTTACGCTGTGAGAATCATGATTCTCATTTTAGCCAGAATCGTGTAGCTGTAGATGCCACCTTCAGGTGATTGAACACTGGCAAAAAAAAAAAATCCTGCTCAGGCATAACCGCCACCCAGCCAAGCACAGCCTGTTTTGTAGCAAACCATGTACATAAGAAGAGGGGAGGGATCCTTGTGTCCTATGATGTACTCCAAGACAGGTAAACCAAAAATTCAATTTTCTATTGTACATTACAGGACATCTTCACATCCATTAGGATAGAGATGTCCCAATGCATTGAATATAAGGTGGGGGGGCAACATGGTGACAAGCCAACAGACTCAAAAAAACAAACCACAACAGGTTAGAACCTCACACAGCTGCCTGCAAGGCCCTTCAACTGAAATTCACATCCGCAGAGGCCCAACGTCTACTTTGTAGAACATACTGAGGACCAAGTAGCAGCCTTACAAACTTGAGCTACAGAAAGTTTAACAGAAGCTGTTAAATAGCACAGAAAGCACCAGCACTCCAGGTAGAACGAGCAGTTACAGAGAATAGTGTAACCTTTCCTTTAAGGCTGTAAGCGAGAGTGATAAGCTGACAGATCTAACTACAAATGAGTTTGAAGCGGAATATAGGGTAGGTCTGCCCAGAAGGAGAATTGCAGAAACCTGGGTGTAAACTTTCCTGTAGTGAAAGGAAGGACCTGTGGTGTGATGTAACACACTAGGTCATCCACCTCAGACTACACTCCGAGTGGTTAACATTCTTAGTGCCTAAATATGAACTGTTTAACTATAATGAATACTATTCAAACATCACCCTAGTGGTTAACCGGAATGGTAACCCTGTGGCTAGCTATATTGCCAGGATGAGCACTAATGCAGGAGCCAATACCCAAAGCAGCATTACAGGCCGTTCCCACAGCATGGGGTGGCGGTGGAGGAGGGGGGTTACAGAAAGGTGGCTGTGGAGGAGGGGGGTACAGAGAGGTGACTGTGGAGGAGGGGGGTACAGAGAGGTGACTGTGGAGGAGGGGGGGTGACAGAGGGGGGTTACAGAGAGGTGACGGTGGAGGAGGGGGGTTACAGAGAGGTGGCGGTGGAGGAGGGGGGGGTTACAGAAAGGTGGCTGTGGAGGAGGGGGGGGTACAGAGAGGGGACTGTGGAGGAGGGGGGGTACAGAGAGGTGACTGTGGAGGAGGGGGGGTACAGAGAGGTGACTGTGGAGGAGGGGGGTACAGAGAGGTGACTGGAGGGGGGGGGGGTACAGAGGGGTGACTGTGGAGGAGGGGGGTTACAGAGGTAGCGGTGGAGGAGGGGGGTTACAGAGAGGTAGCGGTGGAGGAGGGGGGGTACAGAGAGGTGGCGGTGGAGGAGGGGGGTACAGAAAGGTGTCTGTGGAGGAGGGGGGTACAGAGAGGTGACTGGAGGAGAGGGGGGTACAGAGAGGTGACTGTGGAGGAGGGGGGGGGGGTACAGAGAGGTGACGGGGGCGGAGGGGGGGGTGAGAGGTGAGTGGGGGGGGGGGTACAGAGAGGTGACTGTGGAGGAGGGGGGGTACAGAGAGGTGACTGTGGAGGGGGGGGGGGGGGGTAGGGGTGGGGAGGGGGGGTGGAGGGGGGGGGGGGGTACAGAGAGGTGACTGTGGAGGAGGGGGGGGGGTACCGGGAGGAGGGGGGGTACAGAGGTGGCTGTGGAGGACATTAAATAAAGTCTGCAGGGGGGGCACAGTAGCACACTTTTTCTCACTTACCCTCTATACATGCTGGTATCTATCTGCATGCACCTGATAGGGCTCGGTGCATGCAGATAGACGCTGACCAGCCAATCACAGAGCAGGAGAGATGGCAGCATGGGGTGAGGCTCCCCAAGGTTTACTGAGGTTGCATTGATCCGGATGTACTGCTTCTATTTGTGGCATTAGAAGGCAGAGTTGACTGAAGAAAAAAGGAGAAGAGTTCCATCACCTATAGACACCAAAAAAACTGAGGACTCACGGAGTGGCGTAGGGTTATGCCACTTCATGAGGACATCGATAGACTAAATGGACGTAGAGTGAGACAGGGACGCTGACGGTATGGCAATTTAAAATGGTTGGAGCCCGTGTTGAGTAATACAACGCAGCACCATTACCGATTTAGCTGAGTGTATTATCCTTAGTGCCGGGCCGGCAGTTGGAATATGCGAGTGGATTTCCTAATCTTTTAACATATGCCTGTCCAAATTGTGGTACGCTATGAGAAGCATTTCTTCTTCTTTTTCCTCATTTATCCCGCATTCCATGGCGAGATACACATCGGATTGATTGAACACAGCAGAGCTTATTGGAAGGCTCACGATCTCAGCTGTTAAGGTTCTTTTTGGTGAGATTGGTGAAGGACTCACTGTTTGAACACTGTGTGTTTGGTGGCTTGGAAAGCCTTTACGTTAGGACATTTCACCAAAAATATATAATTTTTTTTTCTTAGTATTTTTTTGATTGTCACATTTATATTGATATATTTATTGGTTGATGTACATTTTGTATTTTTATTTATATAATTGAGATTTCTTCTTTTGCAGACTTGCATAGATTTAGCACTTTAATGATTGCATTGCAATTTTAGCACTTTTTTGATGCCCATTTGCACATTTTTGTCGTCCATATATAATCAATTTTTACACATTGTTGAATATAGAGTTTGCACTTTTATTTCTATTTATAAAGTAAGCTGACACCATAATTTGTTTTTCTCCAATTTTTTTCACCTTTTATTTGGGGTTTTGCACACTGTTTCACTTAATTTCTGAGGATTTGCACAATAGAACTTAAAGTCATACAAGGATTTCAGCAAGGCAGTTAGCCTATGTTTAAAATTTTGTGTTCACGATTACTATTTAACATATAGTTAAAGTGGTTGTATACCCTAAAATTAAACTTGCACCTACAGGTAAGCCTAGATTAAGGCTTACCTGTAGCTACAAGAAATATCTCCTAAACCTGCACGGTTTAGGAGATATTTGAAAAGAACGTTTTACAACGTTGTCTACAGGGTTAATCCCCATCTTCAACTGCGGCTCACCGCAGTTGTAGTGTCCCGCGCACATGCACGGAGCGACGTCCTCACCGCTCTGGCCAATCACAGCGGCGCTGTGATTGGCCGGAGCGGCGATACCCGGAAGGGTATCTGTTTGGATATGAATGCGGCCGGAGGGGGAGAAGAACACGGCGTCGGGGGCCCCGATCTAAGGAAATTGATGCATAATGAGCTAGTATGTTAGTCATACTAGCTCATTATGACTTTGTCTTGCATGTAGATAACCCAAAAAAATTTTTTTAAGTTCAGTTCACACTATCGTGTGCTGGGAACATATGCACAATCTTCTGAATTCCCAACATGCAAGAGAAACACACTGCTCTTTAGCATAGATGGTGCCATTAATTAATTCTGGAAAAATGCCCCCAACACGATTTAAAAAAAGTCCAGGACTTTTCTTTTTCTTTGGTTTTCTGTAGGTATGGCAGCCCACTGAAATAAATGCGCTGCCCTACACGCAGAATGTGGGTCACACAGATCTAAAAGGAGCCTTAGAGAACAGAATTTCATGGCCAGCAACACAATAAGCATGATTAGGTTAATATTTTTGTCCCCATGTCAGCAGTACTAAGCAACATACTACTCTTTTCTGATAATCTGTTACCTTTATGGACATCATAAAAAGTCTGCACTTCAGGTTGTCCCACTGAATAAACTGTCTTTAGGTCACACTATAAAATACAATGTTTTATCTTTCCCTCAACTTTGTCTCTACACAGCAAGCTACGCAGTTGGTGTGGGAGAGAATGAAGCTCTTAATTGAACCCACAGCTGGTCTTGGTTTGGCTGCTGTCCTTTCCAGACGGTTTCAAGAAACAACACAAGATATACAGAACATTTGTATTATTCTGTGTGGAGGCAACCTGGACATGAGCAGCATAGACTGGGTGAAGGAGCCTCTGAGACACAGCAACTGAATGATCACAACAAAATCTAACTTCTCTACCCACAAAAAAATGACTTTTTTTTTATTCACTCATCTTAAAATAAGAAAACTGCTGACTTCTTTCCTTAGTTTGATCACTTATCATAAAATAAATACAAATCATAACTGAATATTGTTTGAGGCACAAAAATTTTTGGGTGTTGAAAGGACTAATCCATCTCTACATCAGCAGGATCGATCTCAACCTCATTCTTCACCCAAGTCACTGGGAGAGGTACATATGGGTCATAAGTCCATTTAGGATAAACACGCTTATACAAATTCATTAACACTGTGTCCTGTGACTTCAACTGTCCATCAAAATGACACTTCATGTGGCCATGTGTTCCTGACAGATGAGAAGGAAAAAAAACATGGGATTAGTTTGGACTGTAGATTAACATAAGTTTTATTTTCTTAAAGGTTTTTCCACTCTCTAAAAAAGTTGAAACCCAGACTCTATTTGTTGCAGTGATGCAGCCTGGCAGATGTCCCCCCCCCCCCCCCCCTGCTCCGAGCTACTTTTTTTTTTTTTTTTTTTTTTTTTTTTTACAGACGCCGATTACCAGGATTTAAAAACTGGCTAACTCAGAGATAAGTCCACATCAGAAAAGATGGGAAGGAGTTTGAATGTGGAAACCCCCTTTTTTCCCATTTTTTTTTTTTTCTTTTTAAAAAGATAGTATGATACACAAATGGTGGAGTGTAACAAGCAAACATTTTCTATTTGTAAAGGAAACCTTTATGCATTAAGGTGAAAAACCTTTCAGTGCCTGTTTCCTCCCCCCCCCCCCCCCCAAATACTTATTTACCCGAGTTCCGCATCAACCCAGGGCTGTGCTCAACTGCAAGAATTCTATTCTCTCTCTCAGGCTTGGCTGAGAGTAACAGGAGCCATTGGATCCTTCTGCTGTCAGTCAAATCCAGCGAGGATAGATTGGGAGGCGGGACCGAGCTGCGCGCGTCAATGGACACACATAACTTGGCTCTGGAGAGAGCCCGCATAAGTGTGCCACCATAGGAAGCAGCTTCCTGTGGTGGCTCACATAGAGGAGAAGCAAAGAGCGTCAGCAGGGGACCCCAGATGAGGGAGTTTTGGGCTGCTTTGTGCAATACACAGAGCAGGTTGGCATAATAAACTCTACTAATCACCTTAAGAAGGTATGTGTCTGTTTAACCATTTAAATACAGGGCACTTTTACCCCCTTCCTGCCCAGGCCAATTTTCAGCACTGTCGCACTTTGAATGACAATTGCGCAGCCATGGGACACTGTACCCGCATGAATTTTTTTTTTTTTTTTAATATCAAAGCCCCCCCCCACAAAAAAAAATTCTTTTGGTGGTATTTGATCACCACCGGCTAGCTTATTTTTTGCGCTACAAATAAATTAAAAAAAGAAAAAGTTGTTTCTGTTATAAAATTTTGTAAATAAGTACATTTTCTCCTTCACTGATGGGCACTGATAGGTGGCATGTGATATGGGCATCGCTGATGGGTCTGCACTGATAATTAATGTGCTGATTATCAGCGCAGACACCCCCCCCCCATCAGGGAAGCTGCCTATCGGCTCTCCTCTATCCACACCTTGTCAGCACAAATGGAGGAAGGCTGATAAAGGCACTTCCTAATTACCATGTGATCAGCTGTGATTAATACCAAAAAATGGTGCAATCTAGTATAGCAAGTTTAGATTCACTTATGGGTGTTGGCCAGCAACTTATTTAGCACATATTTGGTTTGTTTCACATATCATTGGATTGCGCTTGCGCAGATTGAATATCGGTACAATGTTAATCAGATTCCAGTGCTAATTTTTCCTGTGCCATTTAGAAAACGAAAGAGTCATCCATCTGACCAATCTAGTTAATATCTCTACTTTTACCTTACCTTGAGATTTTTAATAATAGCCCAAAAATATGATGTTCTTTTAACAAACAGTTTATTGAATGGGATTTTGCATTCTGAGAGCTGACATGGGAACAGTAATATCCAACACATGAAAGACTGGTGTGTGTATGAATGGTAATATCCAAAAGTATACAAGAGTGTGTGTACATCTGTGTGGAGTATATGTTGGAAACATTATGTTCAACTGTTCCCCTTATCAACGGAAAAGAACCAGCTGCTACATTACACACAAAGCTTCATAATAAATAAATGTGTAATATTTTATACACATGCAGTACTCACCTAGAGGTTCCTTGATATGTCCTCTTTGACCCCACTTTGTACGTAACTCTATAGGTTTAAACCACAGTATATCCTCTGCAAAAATACAATCACTCGCGTCAGAAGAGAAAAAGTTAATTGTTCAAGATTACAGATTACAGATTAATGACTCCCTTGGAGACATTCTTGCCTTTTATTATACTCCTCAGACTGATTTCCCATAGTGAATATCTTAAAGAAAATTCACCTGTACCCCAAAAACTGGAGCTCAATGTTTTTTCTTAACTATTTAACATATGATAGGGTTTCTAGGCTCCCCGGGCACACGGACAGTGGCAAGTTAAGACACCTTTTGGTGCTTGCTTTTGGAAGATTTAGAAATTTAAACTTGTGCTAGATTCATTTTACAGGCAAAGCATTGGAATTTGGACCCATCAATGGTCACATCTACAGCCACAGGGTTTACCCAAGTTAGAAGCTATAGTTACAGATTTTTGCCCACAGCACCTGGTAGAGAAATCTCTTGCTGAACCCAGTGGTACATTTAAAGAAACGTCATCTGAACAATTCGATGTTAGTCCACCAAACACTATGGACAACCGCTGAGAGATCTCACTTCTGCTAACATAGTGGGAGGCTGGAACTCCTTTGCATTCATAAGGTCCCAAGGGGTCTTGTATATAAAATTCAGTGCACTCCCATCCACATCCCCTACCCCCGCCAAAAAAAAAAAAAATTTATATATATTCCAGTTTACAACTATACCTCTGTTGAAGAACATGTAGCGGACTACAGCTGTTTTCTTCAGGATCTTAAATGGATGACCACTGAGAACTATTCTCTTGATTATCGTCCTGTCAGGGTTCACAGTCAGCAGGGATCCAGTGGCAATCAAATCATGCATCCCTACAATGCAAAAAGATTACTGATTTAGTTCTGCCATGCAAAGTGCATTTACATTCCACTTACAGCCTTACACATTGCTAAATTGCCATACTGTCCATCAATATCAGTCAACAATGCCATCCAGCCATCCTTCCTAAATTCATTACAAACTTTTTAAAAGATCATTATCCAAAAAAGGAAAGGCCTAAGCATGAACCGGTCAAGAATCGAAACATGTTTGGGCAGGCTGAATGTACGAAGTTGATCGATCAATCAGCCAGACGGATTATGCAAGTGAATATTGCTAGCAGCTGGTATAACCGCTAGCAATAATCACTTCCCGCCAGGAGAATACAATGGCAGGAGGGATTACCCTGTCAACACGGACACGTGGTTGCAGGAAAGAAATTTGCTCCCTGTATGGCCTGCTTAAGTGTTTGATTATAATAGATATAGTATGTAGACCAAAATTTTAAATACAAAATAGTTTGGAGGGTATGGTGTGACCCCAAAAAACGGCCCTACCTAAATAAACTTCGGCCAAAACTACAATGCCAATTATCTATACCTATAAGTCATCAATAAGTGCAGTACAGATACATTATATTGTGTGTTATTGCAGGAAAATTATTCCATGCAATGTTATGCTGGCCATACACTATACGAAAAATCGTCCAAACCCATTTTCGACAACGAACATTTGGCCGTGAGAGAAAACGATAGTGCCATCATGTAATGACTGATAAATCGTTCAGTGGACATAAATGAATCAATTTTTTGTTTTTAGGGATGCACCGAAATTTCGGCCACCGAAACATAACGCCCAAAAATGGCCTTTTCTGCAATTTGCAGAAAGAGAAAAATGCCCGAAAATGGGGCCGCCGATCAGGGGGGTTTCCTATACGCAGGAGAGCCGCATCCACCAACTGGTTGATTACAGCTATTAAAATGAAAGGTGTGATGTTCCCGGCGCTGTAATCAACCAGGTGGCGGAGGCGGCTCTCCTCTCTCTTCCGTACACTGGCTGGCTGCAATGGGGGGACATAGGCTGGGGGGACATAGGCTGGCTGCATTGATCTCTTGTCCCCAGTCTCTGACCACCTCCTGTACCATGTCCCCAGTCTCTGACCACCTCCTGTACCATGTCCCCAGTCTCTGACCACCTCCTGTACCATGTACCCAGTCTCTGACCACCTCCTGTACCATGTCCCCAGTCTCTGACCACCTCCTGTACCATGTCCCCAGTCTCTGACCACCTCCTGTACCATGTCCCCAGTCTCTGACCATCTCCTGTATAAAAATATTTTTTTTTAAATAAGTTTCGGTATCGGTGCTGTTACGGTTTTCGGCCTAGTGTATTTTTCATTTTCGGCATCTGTTTTGGCACCAAAAAACCCATTCGGTGCACCCCTAGTTTTTTTACATATACCTAGTGCAAACAGTTTGGACGGCAAACACATTAACCTTTCAATTTATTGTTCATTCGGCAGAAAATTTCCAAACTTGTTCTTCATTTTTGCAGCTCAAAAACATCCCAACTATTTACGATTTACTGTCCGAAAAACGAACGAACTGGCCAAATGACCGAATTTTGGATGATTTTTCGTATAGTGTATGGCCACCATTATTGTCCTACCTTATTGGGCAATAACAGGCCACAACCCTGTGGTTTCCAGTAGGGATGAGCTGAACATATCTGAGTTTAGTTCAGCGAATATCAGAGAAATTAAGGCGCTGAATCTAAAGCCAATGTGAGCTGAATGTTAATCAGTTCTGGCCATTACCTAGGTTAACAGGAAGGGATTGTCAAACAAATGACATGGGGAGGTTGGGCACTGTCCTGTGGATCAAAAAAAATAAAATATTTAGGTTCGCTGGGGCAGTGATTTTATTGATACTTAAAGTGAAACATTAAATTGCTGAGATACTTTTAATATCATGTCTGGGGGATGCCCCTAAGCTGCATGTGAAGTGGCATATATGCATGGAGTATACAACCTACTAAAAGTAAACTGACATTTACAAAGGGATTCCCAGCCAGTAAATAAATAGGGCCGAATGATGTCACTGGTCGTTAAGGACAAGGCGAGTGCCGGCACCTACAGCTTCCCCAACAACCTTGACACTATATATGGTGTCCGGTTCCTGTCAAATGGCCTGAAAGGTTAGTGCCCAAACAAGCAGAGTTTGGTCCAAACCTAAAGCTCATAAAACGTTACCAGACAATGCCTCTATCAATCAATCACCTGGTCACCCACCTGCTGCCCACTTAAAGTAGAACATGATAATGATATTCAAACAAGCAGTAAATAAGCTTTAAAGTAACCTCTGAGCCTTCTGTAGCTACAGTACTGTGGAACAATTCATCCTCAAATTCACAATAGAAACGGTTAAGTACAAGTCAGGTCTTAGCAGTCCTGCTCTACGCACTTCTTGTGCACTTGCTTTGTATTACATTAAAGATCAAAACGACTGACAGGGGGTAACTGAGCTACTAAGAGAAAAGGAAAAGTAAAAATGGAGAAGATTCTGCTACAAAAAATTTGAAGATTAATTGCACCAGAGTGGCTGTGCCGACAGAGGTCAGCGAGGGTTTGTTTTAAAGTGTATTTATTTCCTGTTAAATATAATTATTTCTATAACCATAGCCTAGCCACAGTCCCATTTTAAGTACTCAATCACCAGGCATTGTGTCCTGACACTGGTGCTGAAGTTTAACTATAGTCCCCTTAAAGTGGATGTAAACCCCATTCATGAAATTTGACCATCCATCTGTAGCATTTACTTATTTCTCTCCAAAGCCTTAAGTCTTGAGTCTTTCGGCTGCTTGGTTCTTCTGTTATCAGCATGATAACTTCTGACAAGTTCTTCGACAACAGAGATAAAACCAGCCTGAAATTTGTGTTGTGGGTGGGTGCATATAAATAGATTAGCAGACAGCTGGTCTATTCACAGTACAGCTCTGCACACTTATTTCTTCCTCTGCCTATGTGACGAGGGGGTGTGTGTCTTTCCTCCAATCAGCTGTCACACAGTGTATAAAACTCCACAGATGTGCACTTTATAAACAGTTTACAAAAAGCTGAAGACAGCACATATACAAGTAAAACTTATTTAGGGAGATTTGTTTCATCTCTGTGCATCATCTGAGGCTGTTCACTTCACTGGGTATTGGAGAGGGTTTATATCCACTTTAAGGAATTTATGCCATCCATGCACACCTCTTTTGTTCATTTGACAGTGTTTCTGCCCAGTTGCACTACAATGTTTAAACTATGCAGAGATATGACAATGATAGGTGTGTCATCGGCTTTCAAATTCCACAATGACCCCTGTATACACATCTCGTACTAGCCCAAAAAATAGGGTTGCTACATTGATGATTGGAAGACATAAAAGGCTGTAGTAGCTAAGCTGACTGAGAAGTAGTGCTATAAACATAGTGACACTTAAAAATAATAATAATTTTAGGGTCATTAACAATGCAGCAGGGAGGGGTGGTACACAGAAATACATATTTTCTGCCTACCCCAGAGAGTAGACTTTTAGATTAACTTGAGTAGCCGAGAAAGTGATAAATACCAGCGTCCTTACCATTACTGCGCTGCTTAAACATTAGTACTGTGGCAGGTGGGAAGGTAATAGGAGAATATACAGTAGCAACCACAGCAGCATCAGAGCGCAGGAAACGTTCCGATTTGTGTTTGTCCGCTGGAATGAGAGGAGAAAGAAAAAGGGTTGAAATTCCTGTGTATTTTTATATTTTAAAGAGCATTACCTCATTTACATCCAGTAAGCTGTTTTACCGTCTGAAGGGTCATTTGTCAAATTCCAATTTGTCAAATTCCAATGGTGACTTACATGAACTGATATATTTAGGATAAGGTCTTAAAAGTAGGCACTTGGCAAGCAAAACACATTAAAGGGGTTGTAAACCCTCATGGTTTTTCACCTTGATGCATTCTATGCATTAAAGAGGAGTTCCACCGAAAAGTGGAACTTCCGCTCATCTGATACCCCCCCCCCCCCCCCCCCTCCGGTGCCACAATTGGCAGTGGCACCTTTCAGGGGGGAGGGGGGTGCAGATACCCGCAGGAGTCACGCCGAGCGATTGCAGCTGCAGTATTTTTTTGCTGCTGGCTTTTAATAATTTTTTTTTGATGCACTCCCGCTTTAAGGTGAAAAACCTTCTGTGGTGCTGCAGCCCCCCCCCCCCCCAAGCCCCCTTTTAACTTACCTGACCCCGATCTTTCTCCAGCTGGGAACGAGCACACCAGCACTAGCTGGTGTCTCGTGTCCTGATTGGATAGATTGATAGCAGCGCAGCATTGGCTCCCGCTGCTGTCAATTAAATTCAATGATGCCGCCCTGGGGGGGCGGGCCGACTCCTGCATTCTGTGTTGATGGACACAGATGCGAGACTCGGGAGCGTGCCCGCATGGGTGTCCACCAAGGAGAGCGCTTCTCCAATGTGGACACTCGATGCGGGGAGAAGC
Source organism: Lithobates sylvaticus (assembly GCA_028564925.1). NCBI lineage: Eukaryota > Metazoa > Chordata > Amphibia > Anura > Ranidae > Lithobates > Lithobates sylvaticus. The sequence continues at coordinate 124,818,554 of CM053027.1, forward strand.
CACCAGCGCCGCTGAGGGACCCCAGAACAGGAGGACCGGGGCCACTCTATGCAAAACGAACTGCACAGTGGAGGTAAGTAGGTAAGTATTACATGTTTTTTTTTTTTTTTTTTGCGGGGGGGGGGGGGGTTTACAACCCCTTTCAGGTTGTTTTTTCATACCTGAATGTGATGTGCCTTCTACTGAATCAAAGTGGTTGTAAAGGTAAATGTTTTTTTTATCTTAATGCGATCTCTGCATTAAGGTAAAAATCTTACAATAGCAGTGCCCCCCCCCCCCTCCCCTAACACTTACCGTATGGACCCAGCACTGTGCCTGGCTTCAGGTCTTTTCTCCCCTCTCTGTGCTCTCACAAGCTTGGCTGAGAGCCATTGGCTCCTGCTTCTATCAGTCAAATTCAGTGAGGAGGGAGCAGGGGGTGGGGCCAAGTTGGACTATGTGTGTGTGTCTATAGATGCACACAGCCTGGCTCAGGATCATGCAAACACGGGTGCCCCCAATATCAAGCAGCCTACTATGGGGCACTAAAAGAAAAGGAGAAGCCAAGAGGTTCAGTGCTAATCTGTGCAAAACCATTTCACAGGGCAGGGAAGTATAACATGTTTGTTATTTTAAAAATGTTGCTGCCTGACCTAAATCATCAGCGAAGCAAAATAAAAGCAGTAATCTTGGCTTTAGAAACAAACTGTTACTTGGTTATATTTAGAGAGAAGATTATACAAGTAAATTAAAACTAAGTTTCAGAAGAAGATATTCATATAAGGATGCTATCAGATAACATCATGGGTTTGAAAGCCATTGCCTCAGAAAAAATGTAATGTTTAATTTATTATCAGTATGTTTTAACCTTGGACATGAGCAGCTTCTGGTACATTTCAGGATAACAAGTGTGATAAAATTAAAACATGGAGACAAGCAAGCAGTTTTTATACCAGATGTATGCTGTGAGTACAGGGGGGATGCTCGGAAACGTCTAAATCCACAATGGAAGATCATCTCCTCTTTGGCTTTTACTGGTTCAGTGTTCCCAGGATGTCTTCTCACCAGCAGGTTTACCACCGACATCTGTCAATGGAATATAGCTAAATAGATCCGAACTTCAACTAAAAAACGTATCAAGTTCAAAAGATATACTTCAGTGACCTGGAGTATATTCAAAACACTCACCTTTTGTTCATGAGGAAGAAGTGAACACAGGACAAGTGGTGCCCCCTGTTTAAAGTGTTCTGATACAGAGACAGGTACTCCACTTATATGTATAGTAACATACCAACCAACCTAAAAAATAAAGAAATCTACCATTACCAATATAGTAAATAGACAGCTGGGGTAGCTAGACAGATTGATCTAGTATAAGAGCCAGGCAACTAGCATTTTCAGAATAAGTCAAAGCTGTACTCCAGGGAAACAGCTAAATGCAGAGTTGATGTACACAGAGGGAGCTGTTTTATCAGCCAGAAGATTTGTATTTATGTCTATCAAGTCCTGAGATTTGCACAGCTCTTCCACACAGCATGACCCTGTTTGGAAGGAGAAGAGACTCAACTTTTTTCAGCTGCAGTTCAGTAATACTGATATTTACCCCATTCTTATCCTGGGCTTGGACACTGAAAAAAGTAACCACACATTGATAAGCTCACTGTCACTTTGTGCTTCTCTCCTTGCAGTACAGTGATTTGCTTTTGCTGCTTCTCCTCTTGCCAAAGCCAAGCCCTGCAGTAAACTGCACTGCACTGCAAGAGGCAGATACCAAGCCCAGTATAGGGACGCCCCTGAAGTGGCAGTTCAGGGGTGCCCTACAGTCACTGTGAGTGAGGGTCACATTGATTTATGGCACCAAGATCACTTCACTATACACAGTTTTTTTACACCTGCCTCTAGGGCCGAGCCTTTTGGATAGGACCAGAGGATTTTTTTTTATTCCTGGCCAGAGGGCCGGCCATTGTATTGCACAATGGTCACTTTCACTCTCCCCCACTTTCTTTTAATTTATTCCCAGTGTTTGTCACTTTTTTGTATTTTTTTTGTTTGGTGTATACACAATTTGTCACTGTGTGATGAGTAGGGTGTGGATCCTCGGGCCAACCCTGAAAGTCTTGGGATGGGGGTGGACATGGCCTTCTGGCTTAGTTCACCTTCTCTCATGGGGTCTCCCTTTGGGGGAGCCCCACCTAGTACTTGGGTGCGTCTGTTTTGGCAGACCCTCCAGAGAAAGGGGTCCGTCTGGTTTCGGCCAGATGGACCAAGTGAAGTACCTCAGTCCCCGTCTGGAGCCTAACGCCCCGGGGGATCAGGGTAAGGTCCTTCCCTAGTGGAGGACAGTGTAACACCCGTTGTACGTTTTGGGTTTCACTCTTTATGTGTGTGCACTTTTTTTGGCACCGGGTGGAGTTTTTGGGTGCGTTTCACACGCCACTGGCTTTTCAAAAAATAAATAAAAAATAGGGACACCACACTGCTTGCATTTAAAATACATTTAACAAACTGATGGCGACCTCTCTCTCTCTCCTAAACCTGAGGTTGCTCTATTATCCATGCTTTCGGGAACGTTCAAGTCCATTAAAAAAGATGTATTGCGTCACGTTTTGGCCGCAGCCAAAATAGGGATTCCACGGTACTGGAGATAGACTAATGTACCTTACCTGGGGGAGTGGGCTACTGAAGTAGATCGTATTAGGGACCTTGAACGTCTGTTGGCTGAGGAAGCTAATAAGGAAGAATGGTTCTCTCTCACTTGGACTTCCATGGTCCATGTTCCGCTACTTGTCAGACTCCATCTCCTGGGCAGAGGGTGACCCAGGCAACACCTCATGACCATGTTGGTTCGATCCCTGTTCCTAATCTTTCTGCTTCCCCTACCTTATCCTAACACCTTCTCCTCTATGTATAAATGTACCCTTCAGAATCTTAAATGATTACTCCCGATACAGAATATGACTCTTGCAACCAACTTCGTCAAAACATAACAGGTTTCTAGAATAAGTAAGTATGGCTGTAGTAATACATGATGTATACATATAATCTTCACACCTGAAATATGAGGGTCTTGTATTTCTTCGTGTTATGCCTCATTATGTTGCTCTAACCTTATTTTTTTTTTTTTTTTTTGATACTCATATTGAACACGATACAATAATATTTTTTGTAACTTCCCTCTACAAGTTTTACTGTCCTTTCTTACATTTGTTAATGATATTTTCTATGATGACTGCAATTGTCACCTTGTTCCTCTCAATAAAATAAGATTGAAATAAAATACATTTAAAAAGGATAAGTTCACCTTCAGGAACAGGTTACATGTTCCACCCGTTTTTAGCCGTTTAGCAATCCGCTGCTTCCCTGTGACAGCAGTACGGGGAGAAGTCCCCTGTACCAGCTGTCACTTTTTGACAAGAGCACAGCCCACACGGCCACGTCATTAATTCACAGAGTTCTGAATGAATGATTGAACTACAAGTGCCAACTTCCTTCATGGCTGTCGCCTTGTAGTTCTCAATGAACTACCACGGCACTGTTGAGCACTCTGGTAGTGTATTGATTCTTCCTGTCAGTGTGAAACTACCTGCCTATACGATGTACGGCAGACAGCTTACACTGACAGTCTGCATGGTATTAGCTATCGTCTGGATCGCTTTCCAGGCTCCTAAAGAAGAAGAAAAAAAAAAAAAAGTAAATGCACATTTTATTTAACTGCAAAAAAAACGTGTATTCATTTTTTTTTTTTTTTTTTTAAAGGAGACCTTTTTCCTTTAAGCCTACTACACAAGCTCAGGTCAGTTTTGTTTTGACAGGGGGATGCCCCCCTCGCCAGAACACTCCGGTCATCACTCTCAGCCAATGGTGGGCTGAACGTGAGCCGGTCGGCAGACCCTTTTCTGTCATGAGCCTTTCGACAGACATGCTACTAGTTTTCTTTCGTTCAACCCAGCAGGGCAAGCGGAGCCCAGGATGCATGGTTTGGGCGCATACGCAGGGATGTGTAAAAGCAATCGGGCAGCAGCGCAGTCACCCAAATGCGTCTGTCAGGCAAGAGTCTGCTTGTCAGATTTACACACAATCCCGGTGGCTGTAGCCACCGGGAATGTGTCTAAAACATACAGACCTGGCAACGAAAGGGTTGAAGGAACAGAAACCACCAAATTTCCTTAAAAGCTTTTATTTTTAAGTCTATGAACCCAGACTGCTTTTCAAGCAATGCACGGGAATAAAAAGTTACCATGATGCTTTCATTCTGCTCCTCCTCCAATTCTCTAAAGACACGTTTTCTGGTCCTGAAGAAGTCATGGAACTGGAAGATTCGAGCATAGTCTCTTGGAAGATTTTCCTTTGGATCCCACGGTGATGTACGGAAGCTTTTCAAACCCCGGTACTTCTGGAACCTACAAAGTCAAACACCAATGAGTCTAGGCACTGTTCAGCATTTTTTACAGACAGAGCATAAACTGAACTATACCTGGTTCTAGCCAACTGATCCCGTGGAGTGTCCACCTCATCTGGAAACATCTCATCTTGCCTCTCTTGCTTGTACTTCTCCAACATCTGTTCTTCCTCTGCCTCATCCAAGTTCTCATCATACTTGTCATCCCGAGTGCTGTCTGGGATGGTCACTGTCTCACTTTCTTCCTCTGCTTCTTCTGCACTGCCTTCCTCCTCCTAGCAGCAGTAAAATAGATAAAAGACTGAACACATGATTTACATTTGTCCAATCGAGGACTCAGACTTTAAAGATATCAAATGACTTAAAACCAGCTCTGCAATAAACAAAACTACGGAGCCAAAAACTTTAGCATGCTAGTAAAATAAAGAGTATAAAATATCAATAAATAAAAAAATAGGTGGCTTTACCACTGTACTATAAAATCTGCTTTAAAAAAGGAACACTTTATACGCTTTATTTATTAGAATTAAGATTTATATAAAGAACATATGTAAAATGACTATTAAATTATCAATAGGATTATATAATCTCCTTTTTTTTCTCAGCACCTCAGATACTGCTTCATTCATAGCATCTTCCTGCTCATCATCCATATCATCATCGTCAATATCATCATCATCATCATCATCATCTTCACTTTCCCCTCTTCCATCACTTTCTTCATCATCTAAAAACCAGGCTGCCTGATAGTTGGATGTACCTTTAGGAACCTTTTTCTGGACTTTCACATTTACTTTTAAAGCATCTGTGGGGAAAAAAATATCTCACCTTTATAAAGTATCACCACAGCATACAAAACTTATTTTTGTATCCCCCAGGGGACCAAATGCATATACAGCACTGGGTCTTATTCTGATCAGTGGCCCCCGTTGTAAAGTACAAGAACCCATTTTCTTTCCATTAACATTGGCTGTAGCTCTACTCCCAAGATGAAGCCCAATTTGTGGGCATTCCTATGAGGACGCAGCAGCCAACACTGTACTCCTATAGCCCCACCCCACTTGCAGTCTGGTTGACTCTTCTCAGCTTTGAATCCTTATGTAAAAGCCTCCAGCAAAACAACTGTAAACAGCACAGTAGTGACATGTCCAAATCGCAGTCCAAATCTCCCCAGACTAGCAAGCAGAGTGCCTCAGATGCCACACTGCAGATATACAGCCAAAAGGGTATGTTTTAAGGGCACTGCTTAGGGACAATTAAAGGGGTTGTAAAGTCAGAAGTTTTTTTTTTTTAAATCTTTGCATTCTATGAATTAAGGTAAAAAGCCTTCTGTGTGCAGCCCCCCTGCCCCCCCTAATACTTACCGGAGCCCCATCTCTGTCCACGAGTGTCTTGGCCATCTGAGACTCTCACTCTTGATCGGCAGAGACACAGCAGTGGCATCAGTGGCTCCCGCAGCTGTTAATCAAAGCCAGTTAGCCAATCAGGAGAGAGAGAGGGTGGGCCATACCACAGCTCCGTGTCTGAATGGACACATGGACCTGCAGCTCGGCTCAGGTGCCCCCATAGCAAGCTGCTTGCTGTGGGGGCACTCAAAAGGAGGGAGGGGCCAGGAGCACAGAAGAGGCACAGAGAAGAGGAGGATCTGGGCTGCTCTGCGCAAAACCACTGCAACAGGCAGGTAAGAATAACATGTTTGTTATTTTTATAGAAAAACAAAAAAAGAGACTTTATAATCACTTTAACATTTCTAGAATTTTCCCTAAAACAAAAGCAAACTTTCACTTTTTCTGATTAAAACCACTCTAATGCGGGGGTCAACAACCAGTAGATCGCAGACAGGTGAATGGTAGATCGCGGTCTGGGCTTGCTGACCCGCCATTCCAGAGCATCAGAGTGCAATGCAGAGGGGCTACTTGTAAAGTTGGAGCTGTAGTAGGGAGCAAGAGCCACATACAGTAAAGGGATGCCTCCTCTGTAGTGCTGGCTCCTGTCCCATGTGGAGTGATACCAACTGCACTCCACCTCTTATCCCGGCTAGTGGTCTCCAGAGTGGTGCCAGCAGCAGGAAAGTGGAAATCTTCAGGTCAGTGTGAAGGAATACACTGGGCATAATTGAAAAAAGGCTGATTTTATACTGATGTGCTGCTATATACCCACACCGAGGGTGCAGTGTACCTGCAGCTTTCTTGTGGGTTTGCCATAGACTTTTATTATATTCTGTGGCTTTGGTGCACTTTCTAAATGCAGGAGTTTTGGTGTGCTTTCAGAAAGTGCACCACACCTGCAGGATATAATAAAAAAGTCTATGGCAAAGTGCAGCTAGCCCAGGAAAGTTGCAGATGCACTGCACCCGCGGTGCAGGTAAGCCGCAGCACATCAGTGTGAAAGCAGCCTTATTAGGGGGCTCAGAACAGTAAGGGTTAATTGACATTTGCAGTTTGTGGGGTGGTTAAACCCCATAGTGAAGACATGTTTTACCACTGCACCCCATTTAGCTGCAGTGGCCAGGGGTGTACACGTCGCAGCAGGAGTTATACACTCTGTCATGGATGGTGGGTGAAGCACCTGTCAAGCGTGACCCATTCAAGTGAATGAGACCACTCAGCAAGTGCCCTGCAAATGCTTTAACCCCCTGGTCCCCACAGAAGCATGCAGTTGCAGGGCACTTGAAGAGTGGTCCTATTTACTTTAATGGGTCATGAATGGCAGGTGGTGGAACCCACAAAAAGCAACAAGGGGCGCAGTTCCTGCTGCGGTATGTGTACACCTTTTGCTGCTGCCTCAGCAGCTAAAAGGGGTTCGGGATTAGGGGCTTAAAACTGCTGGTTTTTACCCCCCCCCCTCCAACTTTAGGTGTGAACAAGCCCGAAGGGTGCCACTGCCGAATGCAACTAAGGGCTCATTCACAAGTGCAGCAGACACTGCTGCTCCTCTGAAAAGCAATCTGAGTGTGTTTGACAGATGGCGAGGAGGTGATATGTTTAGGGCTGCAACTAACGATTATTTTCATAATCAGTTGGCCGATTATTGTTTTGATTAATCGGTCAATAACCTATAAAAGTATATGTATAATTTAGTTAATATGTAAAGTTTGTAAAAAAAAAAGCAATTTATTCTGAAACATCTCGTAAATATAAATAACCAACTATATGGTTAGGGAGTAAAATCTTTAATCCACTCTGAGAATAACAGACAGAAGAGATATACTGTATATACTATTGGACAGAAGAGATATGCTGTATATACTATTAGGAGGTTGAATCTGCTAAATATCAGACTCAGAGATCAAATTTAAAGACTGTTTTGCCGATTTACAAACAGAACTGTAATGTATTATATGCTGGCCATACAAGATCAAAAAAAAAAAAAAAAAGAAACGTTTGTTTGATTTTCTAATCGTAAGTGGGGTCAAATCGATGTTCGTTTTCAACCACAGTGATGGGAAAATTTAGAAATAATAGAAAACTTCTTGGTGAAAGAAATTTTCAGACAGTGTATGTGGTTTTCGTTCAGAAATGACATTCATTTTAAAACAGAATGTCAAAAGCATGTGAAAATTTCAAACAACATTCTTTCATTCAGTGACTGTACAAAGATTTTTCGTATGAATATTATCATCTGAAAATTGATCCGTGTGGCCAGCATAAGGCTCGGTACACACCTATGCAGTTTGCTTTTGATCTGTTTCTGCAGTGCTTTTTGCTGTGCATTTAGATTTTTTGCGCACGTGATTTTGCTGCGATTTGCGCTTTTTTTGTGCTTTTTTTTGGCCAACTTGTTGTTGGCAGATTAAAAAAAAACAGAAGTTGCTGCAAAAACGCATTACAAGCTTTTCTGCTGCTTCTCCATTGAAGTATATTGAACCAAAAAAAAGAAAAGCACAGTTTTGCGTTGAAAAAAAGTCCTTGACCCTTTCCAAATACGCAGCAGCTGAAAAAAGCATAGATGTGAACGTTAAATGAACTGTGGTGAGTTTCTGCAAAAAGCACCAAAAAACCCATAAGTGTGAACAAGGCATAAGACGTTTAGTAACATATAATGGGGTTAAAAAAATAAAAATGTAGCCCTTTATAGTACAAAAAGAGCAAATCACTACTGTAAGGGTTCATTTTTTTTTTAAATATTTACAGTAGCGATTTGCTCTTTTTGTACTATAAACGGCTAATTTTAGTTTATTTAACCCCATTATATTACTGGTCGATTAATCGATTATGAAAATAGTAATCGATTAATTTCATAATCGATTAGTTGTTTCGTCCCTGGATATGTTGACTCCTCACCACCTGATTTAAACCCATGATAGTATGCCACTTAGAGATTTAAATCAGGTGTGAATAAATAAAAACAGGACTGCTCAAAAATGAGTTCATTGCACCCTGCAAATGTGGACCTGTTTGGATTGGGCAAGAAACAAATCCACAAAAAATCTGTTCAGTGCGTTCAAATTAGCATCTATGCATATGATGTTTTTTTTAAGAGAATGCTATGCCAAGACTCACCCTCTGCATCCCTCAGCTCCTCGTCAGTAGGCCATGTCTGCTCCCCCTCCATAGGGTCAGGGACCACCTCAGACTGCAGAGACTCTTGTGCAGTTGGATTAGCTTTCATTAGGACCTTCACATCCTCTTCCATCTCTGCATTATTAGGGTCATCCTATAATGGAAGCAGTTACAAAAACACATGGTGGCAAATTTTAAGAATAAAGTTCTCATGACAAAACTTTTCACACATCAAACCCTGCGGTTGAGCTGCGGTTTTAAGCCCCTGATACCTACCCCCTTTAGCCATGTACACATGCTGCAGCAGGAATTAGCGCTCCTTGTGGCTTTTAGTGGGTGCTACCGCCTGCCAGTCATGGCCCATTCAAGTAAATAGGACCACTCTGCAAGTGCCCTGCAACTACATGCTTCTGTGGGGACCATGGGGTTAAAGCAGGTGGTGTGACAGCAACACAACACTCCCTGCTTTAACCCCTTGCTTGCTATACTGCATAAGGTTGCAGGGCACTTGCTGAGTGGCCTCAATCACTTGAATGGGTCACGCTTGACAGGGGCTACACCCACCATCCATGACAGGATGTATAACTCCGGCTGCGACATGTATACACCACTGGTCACTGCAGCTAAAAGGGGTGCGGTGGTAAAACGTGTCTTCACTATGGGGTTTTACCACCCCACAAACTGCAAATGTAAATTAACCCTTACTGTTCTGAGCCCCTTATAAGGCTGCTTTCACACTGATGTGCTGCAGTTTACCTGCACCACGGGTGCAGGGCAGTGCATCTGCAACTTTCCTGGGCTAGCTGTGCTTTGCCATAGACTTCTATTATATCCTGCAGGTGTGGTGCACTTTCTGAAAGAACATCAAAACTCCTGCATTCAGAAAGTGCACCAAAGCCGCAGGATTTAATAGAAGTCTATGGCAAACCTGCAGGAAAGCTGAAGGTATACTGCACTGCACCCTCGGTGTGGGTATACAGCAGCACACCAGTGTGAAAGCAGCCTTCTACTATTATGCCCAGTGTATTGCTTCACACTGACCTGAAGATTTCCTCTTTCCTGCTGCTGGAACCACTCTGGAAACCACTAGCCGGGATAAGAGGTGGAGTGCCGTTGGTATCACTCCACATGGGACCTGAGCCAGCACTACAGAGGAGGCATATATGGCTCTTGCTCCCTACTACAGCTCCAACTTTACAAGTAGTCCCTCTGCATTGTACTCCGTTTGATGCTCTGGAATGGTGGGTCAGCAAGCCCAGAGCGCGATCTACCAGTCACCTGTCCATGATCTACCCACTTAGAGCAATAATAGCTCAAAAAGACTGAAGGCTGTTCTAGGCCAAAGCCCAGTTGAATTGAGGCTTCAAGTTCCAATACTATGGAGCATGAAATCTGGACTTCTGTTGGAATTTATTTTCTTAAAGTGATACTAAAGTCTTGTTTTTTTTGCTTTAAAAATAACAAACATGCACACAGCAGCCTGGATCTTCCTCTTCTCAGGTCCCTCCCTCCTGTCAAGTGCCCTCACAGCAACCAGTTTGCTATGGGGGCATCGAAGCCAAGCCACAGCCCGTTGTCTATTTAGACACGGGGGTGCGGTTCGGCCCCGCCCCTCTCTCTCCCAATTGGCTGACTTTGATTGACAGCAGCTGGAGCCAATGGCAGGAGGGAGAGTCCTGGACAGCCAAGGCACGCGTGCACTTCACTGGATAAAGATGGGATCAGGTAAGTATTAGGGGGGCTTCAGCACACAGTAGGTTTTTTATCTTAATGCAACGAATGCATTAAGATAAAAAAAACTTCTGCCTTTACAATCACTTTAAGCTCTAGCAAAATATGGTGTCACCAGATAAGAAAATATGGCGTCCCAAGATATAAAAAAGGAGGCTACCAGAGGTAGGGATTCGAAAGAATTCAATCAAATAATTTCAGGGTTTCTTAAATGGTTTCTGTTAAGAGTTTGTACAGTTCAAAAGATAACCACAGATATGTCTCACTAAAAACATACCTCTAGCTCCATATCTTGTCCTTTCTTTGCCTTTTCTTTGCGAACACGATTATTCAATCGGTACGGATCTGGAGGGGCATCAATCTGACTCATCTGGAAATCACCATAGCCAACAAGGTGAATCAGTCCATTGACACGGAGTTCCTGTCCCCTCACATACCCAGACACTTTTAATGTTCCCACCAGGCCTGTGTCATCAGATGGCTGGAAATCAGCTTTGTGTGCCAAAATATATGATCGGCGGTTACGGTATGCCAAATGTCTCTGCTTTTGAGTGGCCATCTGTCTTAAGAGTATGGAAGCCTCTTGTGCAGTGTCCAAATGAAAGAGTTTTGCATCAGGGAATCTCTTCTCAATGACTTTGCTCAGCTGTTTCTTTACATCTGTCTTTTTTTTAATTGGAACATCATTCATACCTTGCACAGCAACAACTAAAGCAAAAGTAAACAGACAATTGATTAGAAAAGATGCACATACTCAATTGTCCTCAGAGATACAATACCTCTTTATTATGAGCCTCATAAATACAATCTGAAGTAAAGATAATTCTAGCAATGCCAAAATCAGAGTCAGGTATCTGATTTCACAGTATAAACGTGAAAAAATTAAATTACTACAATGCAGCTGTTTAAAGCTCACCACACACACAGTACAATGTGACTGTGCAATCATCAGTGTGGTAATAATAAATATGGTACAGCTCACATAAAGGTTCAAGTGAATCTCTCATTTTGCTCATGCAGGCTAAGGTAAAAAGGATTGCCTAACTCCCACCTCCCCAGCAGCATATACTCACCCTTCCTATCCCCTGCATAGCTACATTTGGCTATAGGGACCAGGGAAAGAAGGCCCTGCATAGGCTTTAAGAGATGCTCTCTATGGCTAAACAGAGCAGTGCGGGAGTGCAGGAATTCAAGTAAATTCTGATTGGGGGGGGGGGGGGGGGTTACTTGACTCTGCATGTAAAAGGTTGCTTTAAGATAAATGTGAACCAATAATGGCAGATTACTTTGGTTTCTCCACCAACAATACAGAGTGTTAAAATTGAGAACAAATAACTACCCCCACAGATGATGCCTCAGTATCACTGGAGGCTGCCTGTGTGGGATCATATGAGGCGCTATTCCTCTTGGTATACAGAGGATCCAGGGCTCCATACTTACTCACCTCTTCCATGTGCTCAGTTATTAAGGCATGGTCCAAGGCCCAAGGGTTCACACTTTCTAGGCCTAGCAGATTTTCCCCTAATATACCCATATGGAGAAATCCAAACATAACGCATTTTTTCGATAACACAGACCCGGTAGTCTGGACTAAATATGGTATTAAGACCATACACCACATAGTATCGAATGGCTCTCTGATGACCTTTGATGGCCTGAAAGAACGATATGGCCTACCAAACTCGCACTTCTTTAGATATATTCAACTAAGACATGCTTTTTGCTCTCAATTTGCCGGGGATCCTCTTGACCTTGATCCTAGTGACCTAGAACTACTCACACGCAGTGACTCCATGTCTAAACAGGTCTCCTGTCTGTACAAAGACCTTTTTCCCGAAACAGTCATGTTGACTGGGACTTGCAGGCTGGCCTGGAAGGCAGTGGCCCCTGGTTTGAATAGAGACAATCGGGACGATATTTGGGGGGGCCACATTTCAATGTTTAACTTTTACTAGAAATCGTCTGATCCTGTATAAATTTCTGCATAGAATTTATCTTACTCTAGCTAGGTTAGCTAGGATGTTTGGGAGCCACCACTCTATCTGTTGGCGGTGCTCGGCGCCCCTTGCAAACTTCATGCACATTTTTGGGGGTTTGTCCACATATCAAGCCCTACTGGCAAGACATAGCAAAATGTATCCGGTCGGTCACATCCCTTTCAGTCCCCCTTATGGTTGAAGTATGCCTGTTGAGCCCCTGGCTACCACTAGGGCTATACGAACTCTCCTCACCCTCCTGCTGTTCTATGCCAAAAAAACGGATTATCCCGTCATGGAAGAGACCTACTGCTCCAACTTTGGCTTCTTGGAAGTCCCTGGTCAACAAGTAAATCCTTTTTAAAAGGCAACTTATTTGAGTAGGGGGGCTGGGGCCAAATTTGACAAGGAGTGGGTAGGCTGGAAGGCATCCACAGTCACGGTTTCAGATTAGACCCATAGGCAACTTGGCGGGTGGTCCTTGTTATAGCTACATAAACAAGAGATTGAGTTCCTGAGGTGGCGGGTGATTTTGAAGTAAATACATTTTAAAGTTATAATTCACTGAAGGGTATAGTGTACTTCCGTCTCCTGGTGAGGTGGAGGGTGGGAGGTCTGGAAATGTTATATATGCATCATCTCCTCTGGTTTATGGAAGCATCATTGCCCCAGCGGATGATATATCTGCCTCCTCAGAAGATTTCTTGTTTTTTTGTATGACCGTGTTGTTTTTTTTTTTTTAAATTGGTTACAATCTAATGTAACCTGGTTGTTTGTTTTTCCGCTCTGTGGAGGTTAATGTTGTATGCCTGTACTATAAACCTCAATAAAAAGTAAAATTTACAAAAAAAATTGAGAACAAAACTAAACTAGTAATAACAGACTATGTTTTTATTACAGTTGCTTACCGTAACTAGGCAGGCCCTGGGCAAACAGGCAGGACAAGCAATAATCTCCGTAACTGTCCCATCCTTCCTGAGGATCCAGAACAAAGAGGAGGGTATCAGCCACTTTAGCCAGGTCCAGCAAAGAATGCAGATCATCTGAGTACAGAGCATAAAAATATTTCAAAAGACACTCATATGAAAACTCTGTAGTATTCTTAAAGCGTGCAAAGAACTTTTTTTTGGATAGTTAGGTAAGGATTAAAAGCCTTTAAATGAGGTTCTATGCATTGAGTGCAGCTCCCCCCAGCTCCCCCCCCATACTTACCCGAGCCGGATCTCAATCCAGCAATGTGAATGAGGGCAGTGGGTCGGTCTCTCCTCATTGGCTCACACAGCAGTGAGAGCTATTAGCTCCTGCTGCTGTCAATCACAGCCAGTGGACAAATGAGGAGAGAGTAGGGGGCGACGGCGAGCCATGCTCTGTGTCTGAAAGTAAAATGTCCATTCACAGGGGCACGGCTCGGGTGCAAGCCTGCTTGAGTGCCCCCAGAGCAAGGGGCTTGCCATTGGGGGCACACTACAGGGGGGGGGGGAGCCAGGAAAGCCAGCAGGGGACCCAAAAACAAGAAGATCAGGGCTACTCTGTTGAAAACTATTGCATAGAGCAGGTTAGTATAACATTTTTTAAATTGCAACCTTTAGAATGACTTAAGGTTTTTTTTTGCTGTCGGTGTCCCAACTGAACATAATAATTCTCTCTTTTAATCGTGGTTACCATTGTATAGAGAGCAAGCAATGGGAAATCCAGAACATGAAATGAGGGTAAATTGACAGGCGACGTTAGTTCCGGTGACAGATGTCTAAAAGTGGAACTCCCCTCAATTTGTAGAGATTGCTTCACACTCCCTGTTGCAGCTCACTTCCTTTTGCAGTTCCGAGACAGCAAGTGAAGGAAAATTTTCCCAATGGGACACACACAGCACACAAAAAAATCAGCTTTAAACTCTTCCCTTATCCTATGCAACACAAAAAGAAGTTTTAACTATACAAATGCTTTACCAAGAGATAATAAAACATATGTTCTCACCTTTGTTTGCTTCAACAAAGCACCATCTCTGCTTCTGCTTAGGACAGACAAGAGCAAAACTGCAATTTTTTCCATCAACTTCCTGCAGAATATCACCTTCATTAATCTGTATCAGGTCCAGGAGGTTCTTTGTGATTGCCCTAGAATGTAATGCAACCAGTACAACAAGGTGTGGCGGTCCATCTTTACTTCCCAAGTGACGCTTCTCTGAGAGAACCTGCAGATGGTAAAAAAATAAATAAACACATTACTCATATAAAAGAGATAAACGTCTTGACCTATACAGCAATAAAAGTAACATAATTTAGATATAAAAAAAAAAAAAAAGCAAATAATTAATGGATTAATTACAAACCGCGCTCCCTTTAAAAGTGCAAGTGCAAATAGAAAGTGCAAATAATTATATTCACACATATGCCAATCATATATCATTAGTAAATTATTGGTGATAACCATAGATGAATCTCAAAAGAAAAGTCCATTCAAAAAAAGTGTCAAAATTTGCTGAAATATCAAATAATAAAAACGAAAAAATCAGCAACAAACAATGTTCAAACATCAAAGAAACAATGATCCACTACCGTCAATGGCCACACAGTCTACTCACCAGATTGTAGTGACTCCCATTACAGGAGTCAGAGGCGCTTATAAGACATGCCAGAAAGATTCTCACAATCATGGCTTGGTCCAGGTGCTGTGGATCAGGAACGCAGTGTCTGCGTGGATACTGGTCATTGCAGACCATTAATGCCATAAGTGGGAAGAATGGAAGGCTCCCATTGTGAAATATGCCAATTTTTTTTTTTTTTTTTAAAACATGTAGGTCTATGCGGACAATCCAACAAAACAAATGCAGTTACAAGCTGCTTAGCGAGCGGAAGTCACGTTCGGTAAATCCGGCCGGTTTCGTCAGTACGTTCTGACGTCATCAGGGATAACTATCCCTGATGACTTTAGAACGTACTGACGAAACCGGTCGGATTTACCGAACGTGACACGTGACTTCCGCAGCTTGTAACTGCGTTTGTTTTGTTTGATTGTCCGCATAGACCTACATATGTGGTATATGCGTTTTTTTTAATACATTTTTGGCATATTTCACGATGGGAGCCTTCCATTTATTTTCTTCTCACTTATGGCATTAATAGTCTGCAATGACCAATCCCAAACTGAGGGTTCAACCAAAATCTACGCAGACACAGCGTTCCTGATCCACAGCACCTGGACCAAGCCGTGATCGTGAGAATCTTTCTGACATGTCTTATAAGCGCCTCTGACTCCTGTAATGCGAGTCACTACAATCTGGTGAGTAGACTGTGTGGCCATTGACGATGGTGGATCATTGTTTCTTTGATGTTTGCCGAATACTAGGAGGATTCATCCAGAAAATTCATCTTAATTTTTGAACATTGTTTGTTGCTGATTTTTTCGTCTTTATTATTTGATATTTCAGCAAATTTTGACACTTTTTTGAATGGACTTTTCTTTTGAGATTCATCTATGGATATCACCAATAATTTACTAATGATATAGGATTGCTCACACTTTGTGATCATCATATTTCTATTGGCATATGTGTGATTATAATTATTTGCACTTTCTATTTGCACTTGCACTTTTAAAGGGAGCGCGGTTTGTAATTAATTTGTTAATTATTTGCTTTTTTTCGCTCACTATCATAACGTGCTGCTCCTATATACAAGTTTATTTGAAATTCAAAGTCTCCACCTGCGCGGTCGGTGGTTCTTACCATTTATAATACATAATTCAGATATAACTTGTCCCTCTGCAGCAAGCAATACACTACAGATCTATTCATTTCTATGGCTGCCAGTATATAAATATGGATCGTGTACTATGACTTTGCTTAGGATGCTAGACTAAAAAAGGCCTATGCAGATAAGGGGTGTCTGTAAATAATAAGCGTTGCAGTTCTGCAACTCTGAATGATGTCCTTGCTATAGGTTTAGGCTATTTATGTACCTCATGAAGCCAGACTGGAAAACTCCTAAGACGTTGCAAAGAGAAGCCTAGCTGTTGTTCATTCTCACCATTACAAGAGCAAGCTTTTTCTCTGATTCATACCCCCTCATACGCTCTCTCTCTCTTCCCTGATGCAGTAGGTCAGAGATTGAGAGCTCACTCCTGTGATGGTGAAGATGAACAGTAACAGTTAGGCATCTCTTGGCAACATCTTAGATGTTTTCCAGTAAGGCTTTATGAGGGAGGTAAATGTCCAACACCCTTTAGCGAATGCATTATTCAACTTTAGCTTTAGAGTGATTGTAGCCATACTAGTGACCTTGCAAGAAAATAAAGTACTGACTGTTATACTTTTTTATTTGCACTAAGTTACCTTTTCAGTACAAGCTTTTGGGGTGTTCCCTTCTGCTTGGTCTAAGACTGCTTGGACCGAGAGGAGGTAACACCTTGGAAACTTGTCCTGAATATGTAACTTAGTGTGAACAAAAAAATAAAATAAAATTCACCGAACAGTACTCAATTTTTCTTCGTAATCAAAATGATCCAATTCAAAACTAAACAAAACAAAAAAAAATAAAGTAGAAGTAAAATGACAAAGTACTTACAGAATCTTTCCTCTGTCTACGAATCTGGTTGGCTTTATGCCTTCTGTCCAGTTTGCTAAGATCTCTTTTAATCTTTTTACTTAGTACTTTTGCAGAGACACGTCCTGAAAACAAAAAGGGTTCATGTCACAGACTGGAACACTAATAAATACAAACTCTATATCTGTGAAATAGTACAGAAATAATTTCTGTATATGACAGAGGTCATATAAAAACAAGTTTAAAATGCAGTGCTTCTTTAACCAGTTACAGATCATAGACATAATATGTGCGCCCCCAAAATATATTTAAAAAAAAAAAAACCTAACATGCACAAGGCTTCCTTCCCGGACACAGCTGCTGTGCTGTTTGAAACCTCCAGGTGTCACTGTGCTTCAGAAGTGCTGGCAGCAGCTCCAGCATAAACCAGACCTGAAAACAGTTTGCAGGTTTCATTGAAAAATACATCGCAATAATAAAATAGTCTCACAATCGTATCATCTATGGAAACTATATAGTAAAAAATTCAACCTTATATCTAATTCTCCCCCACACGCCTCCTTCATAGGTGACCCAAAATTTTCCCATAATTTTAACGACCTAGCTGACTTTTCATGGTGGATTAATAATAACCTGACATCCCTTACAAATTTCATAGATAACAATAATTTTACCTCATTCTCTTCTCTAAAGAGCAAACACCAAATTCCTAACACTGAGTTTCATAAATTCCTGCAGATCAGACATTTTTTTAACACATACTTTCAAACAACAAACTCTCCGCCTCCCTCATTTTTCGAAAACATATGTATAAAGTCCCCAAGAAAACCTGGCCTTTTATCAGAGATTTATTCGAACATAATTAACAACACAGAAACAAACAAACTACCATACATGCTCAAATGGGAACAAGAATTAAACATCTCTTTCTCTGTCCAAAACTGGGATACATGCATTAACAACTTACATAAATGCACTAGATCTATCACAGTTAAGGAGACAGCACTGAAACTATTCACCAGATGGTACTATACCCCAGTCAAACTACACTCCATATTCCCCACAACACCACAAACATGCTTCAGAGGATGTGATTCCCCTGGATCATACATTCATATTTTCTGGGACTGTAATAAGACTACACATATATGGAAACAGCTAGAAAGATTCGCCTCTATAATCTCAGATAACAACATTGTCCTAACCCCACACAGCTGTCTCTTATTCGCACCTGTTACCGGTCTCTCAACACACAATACCAGACTAATACATACAATCTGCGTTGCAATTCACTGGTTAATTGCTTATCATTGGAAATCCCAATCAATTCCTTTAGAACATTTAAAAACTAGAATAAACAACGTCAATCTCATGGAAAAAATATTTCATACCATTCAGAACACTTCACATTTATACGATAAAAAATGGGATCCTTGGTTTAAACATTCCATATCCTTCTTCAATCCAACCTGAGAATGTCTACACATAAATCATCAGTCTATCCTTTATAATTTACTATAGACCATATTCAAAACTTTTGTACCTTTGTTAAGAATTCCTACCTTATTACTTGTACCTTTACATTGTTACATATGTAAAACATATGATTACTGTCAAGTTTCAGCATATTTTTGTACTCTTTTTGTACCACCTTTTGCACTCAATAAAATAGTTTGTAAACAAGAAAAATACATCGCAATAATATGGCTACTTTCACACTGGGGGTTGGGGGCAGTGCTTTACCGTAGTTTTTCGGCTGCTAGCGGGGCGCTTTTAACTCCTGCTAGCGGCTGAAAAATGGTTAAAACCGCCCGCAAAAGCACCGCTACTGGAGGCGGTGCTGCCCATTGATTTCAATGGGCAGGGGCGCTTTAGGAGCGGTGTATAAACCGCTCCTACAGCGCTGCAAAGATGTGGCTTGCAGGACTTTTTTTTTTTTTTTAAGAGTAAACATTTTTATTTAGAAATAAGTATAAAAAAGGTGACATTGACACAGTACATGGACATCAGGTGCATACATTAAGTCACAAGGTTGACAATATAGCTACGACTAGCAGTTATTCATTCAAGAATATGATAATGTCTGTCAATTTAAACATATCAGTAGTCGTATTCCTAGTTGCAGTTACAGAATCACAGTGGGAGGGGCTATAAGGATCCCACATTAAACAACATTACCAGCTGCAGTCATGAAACACTGTATGAGGGGGCCAGAGCATCGGGGATCCCCCCCCCCCCCCCGTCTGCCCTGGGTCTCCTATCCATGTGCGTCAACCCATTGAGACCAGACTTTATCAAATTTTTTAGGGCAGTGTCTACACTCGTATGTTAGCTTGTACAGAGGTAGGACAGAGTTTATGGTGGTTGTCCACATATGTTGCGTGGGCACTCCCTCCCAGTATGGACGCAGCACAGGACACGACCATACCATGTGAAAAAAGGTAAAGGGAGACATACCACATCTGGAGCAAAGAGCACTCGTTCCAGGATATATGTTGGCCAATCTTATGTAGGTATAATAAGCCCTGTGTATGAACTTCGTATGGATGAATCATTTGCGCCTGTAACACAGCACAATTCCCCCATTTACCATCATGTTACCGTTGCATGGGCGGGCGCGATCTGTGCGCCGCTATAGACCTGGCGCAAGCATTTTTCAACTCAGAAAATAAAAGAAGCTGGAAGTGCGCTAGGTCAATTTATGTACTGCGCATGCGGCATTTGCGCCCGTTCTTGTGCTCTGTTTCACTGCGCCGGCAAAATCTTAGTAAATGTCAAGCCACGTAGGTTCATTTGCATAAGTTGAACGGGCGCACATCTCAACTTGCCTTTTTTTTTTTTTTTTTTTTTGCGCTGGTTCACTTCTATGGGTTTTTTAAAGGCTAGTTGAACACGGGTCATGTTAACATTAAGAAATTTAAAAAAAATGAAGGAAAAAAATGCATGAAATGCAATGAAATTCCATACCAGGCCCTTCAGGTCTGGTATGGATATTAAGGGGAACCCCGCACCACAAAAAATAAAAATGGCGTGGGGTTCCCCCTTAAAATCCATACCAGACCCTTATCCAAACACGTAACCTGGCAGGCCGCAGGAAAAGAGGGGGGGGGACGAGAGAGCGCCCCCCCCTCCTGAACCGTACCAGGCCACATGCCCTCAACATTGGGAGGATGCTTTGGGGTCCCCCCAAAGCACCTTGTCCCCATGTTGATGAGGACAAGGGCCTCATCCCCACAACCCTGGCCGTTGGTTGTGGGGGGGCTTATCGGACTCTGGAAGCCCCTTTAACAAGGGGACCCCCAGATCCCGGCCTCCCCCCTGTGTGAAATGGTAAGGGGGGTACAAAAGTACCCCTACCATTTCACCAAAAAAGGTGATAAAAGAGTTAAAAATGACAGGAGACGGTCTTTGACAAGTCCTTTATTAAAGTCTTCTTTCTTCTGGTCTTCTTCCTTCTTCATCCTTCGGTTTCTTCATCTTCTTCTTCCTCCGATCCGCTTCTTCTTGCTCCAGTGTTCTCATCCAGCATCTTCCTCCACGGCGTCTCTTCTTCGTTAACGGGCCACTTTGCGCAATGGGAGGCTCCTGCTGTGTGACGCTTCTCTTCTTCTTCATCCTCCTCCGATCCGCTTCTTGCTCCAGTGTTCAAAATGTCTTGCGAGTGTCCTCGGGCTTTCACATTGTAGTGAGAGGAGAGGCTCTTTCAACGCTTTGCCTTTGCTATTTTAAGCTTTATAGCGCCTGTAAAGCACCTCAGTGTGAAAGTAGCCTATTGGTTATGATGTATTTAACCACTTGTCTACTGGGGCATTTTTTTTTTGACATACGTTAAAATCTGCATTTTTTTTTAGCTAGAATTATTGTAAACTCCCCAAAATATATATTTTCTGAAAGAGGCCTGCTGACACGTGAGCAACCATCCCATAGACCTGAATATGTTCCCCCCCTCCTCTCAGCAAATAGCTTGAGGTGTCTACATTCCAAAATGGGGTCATGGTTTTGTACCATGGCCTCCGAAACTGTGATAAGTAGTGAAATCAAAAATTTACGGCCTTAGAAATCCTGAAGGCGGTGCTTGGTTTTCGGGGTCCTGTACGCGGCTAGGCTCCCAAAAAGTCCCACACATGTGGTATCCCCGTACTCAGGAGAAGCAGCAGAATGTATTTTTTTTTTTTTTTTGTCATTATTCAATCATTTGGGACAAATTTTTTTTTAGATTTGATGGGCTCAACATGCCTCTTAGCAATTTCCTTAGGGTGTCTACTTTCCAAAATGGGGTCATTTGGGGGGGGGGGGGGTTTGTTTGTACTGCCCTGCCATTTAGCACCTCAAGAAATGGGATAGGCAGTCATAAACTAAAAGCTGTGTAAATTCCAGAAAATGTACCCTAGTTTGTAGACGCTGTAACTTTTGCGCAAACCAATAAATATACGCATTTTTTTCAACCAAAGACATGTGGCTGAATGCATTTTGGCCTAAATGTATGACTAGAATTGAGTTCATTGGATTTTTCTTATAATAAAAAGTAGAAAAAAAAAATAAATAAATAAATAAAAAAATCGAACTTTTCGGTCTTTTTCCGTTTATATGACAAAAAATAAAAAATAAATGGCAGAGGCAATCAAATACCATAAAAAAAGCTCATATTTGTGGGAGTAAAAGGACGCAAATTTAGTTTGGGTACAACATTACCTGACCGCGCAATTACCAGTTAAATCGACACAGTGCCAAATTGTAAAAAGTGCTCTGGTCAGGAAGGGGGGGTAAAACCTTCTGGGGCTGAAGTGGTTAACCGCTTGCTGACCGCCTCACGCAGATATACTGCGGCAGAAGGGCACGTACAGGCAGAATCACGCACCTGTACAATGCCCTTTAAGAGGCTGCCTGTGGGGGCGCACGCGCCCGTGGCAAAAGCTCCGTGAGTCGTGTTGCGGGTTCTGCGGACTCGATCGCCGCAGGGATACCTGCGATCGTCTCATGGAGAGGAAGAACGGGGAGATGCTAATGTAAACAAGCATCTCCCCGTTCTGCCTAGTGACACTGTCACTGATCTCTGCTCCCTGTCTTCGGGAGCAGATATCAGTGACGTGTCACACACAGCCACACCCCTCCAGTTAGAAACATGCCCCTAGGACACACATAACCCCTACACTGTCACCTAGTGGTTAACCCCTTCACTGCCATTTACACAGGAATCAGTATATTTGTATAGCACTGATTGCTGTATAAATGCCAATGGTTCAAAAAATGTGTCAAAAATGCCCGATGTGTCCGCCATAATGTCGCAGTCACAATAAAAATTGCTGATCGCCATTACTAGTAAAAAAAAAAAAAAACGAATAATAAAAATGCCATAAAACTATCCCCTATTTTGTAAACGCTATAACTTTTGCGCAAACCAATCAATAATCGCTTATTGCGATTTTTTTACCAAAAATATGTAGAAGAATACGTATCGGTCTAAACTGAGGAAAAAGCTGAGTTAGACTTACCGGTAACTCCTTTTCTGAGAGTCTTCCAGGACAGCCCATGAGACCTAGGGCTCCTCCTACCAGGACAGGAAACACATTCCCCCCACCAGATAAAAGGGCGGTCCTCCAGGCCCCATGTCAGTCTACTCAAGAACCGTAGGACGTCCCTGAAAAAACATATGCATAATACACATAACTTTAGACAAAACCGGGTGGGAATCCGGCTGTCCTGGAAGACTCTCAGAAAAGGAGTTACCGGTAAGTCTAACTCAGCTTTTCTCAAAACGTCTTCCAGGACAGCCCATGAGACGATGAGCCAGAACTTACCAGTCTAGGGAGGGACAACTGCCTGCAGGACCTTACGACCAAACGCCTGCTCCTGCGCTGATAGGAGATCCAGGCGATAATGTTTAATGAAGGTCGAGTAACTGGACCATGTGGCAGCCCTGCAAATTTGCTCCGGTGAGGCACCAGCCCTCTCAGCCCAAGACGTAGATAAGGCTCTAGTTGAGTGTGCTGTGACAAAAGGTGGAGAAACCTCCCTAATTTTGTAAGCTTCAGAGATAGCTTGCTTTATCCACCTGGCTAGTGTGGCTTTAGATGCACTGTTTTCCCTTGTGTGCCCCCGAAAAGAGGACAAACAAAGCATCAGTTTTCCTAAAGGTCTTAGTGACCTCAAGATAGGCAAGGAGGATCCTTCTTACGTCTAAGCAACTAAACTTTCTTTCCTGTTCGCCGTGCGGTGAACTACAAAAGGATGGCAGTACAATATCCTGAGTTCGGTGGAATGTACTAGCCACCTTAGGCAAAAAAAAAAAAAACCTGGATCAGTCTTTAAAACGACTCGATCATCAAAAATCGTGAGAAAAGGCTCCCTAACTGACAGGGCCTGCAGCTCACTTACCCTACGTGCTGAGGTAATAGCTACCAGAAAAACTACTTTTAATGTAAGTAGTTTAACTGAGATTTCCTCGAGAGGCTCAAAAGGAAATTCCACCAAAGCCTGAAGTACTAGGGACAGGTTCCAAGATGGACAACTTTTCACCACTACTGGCCTGGCCCTTGAAATTGATTTGAAAAATCTGGCTACAATGGAATTTTCCAGGAGAGAAAACTGGAGGAAAACACTAATAGCTGCCGCTTGTACTTTTAGGGTACTAAACGGAAAGACCCTTGTCAACCCCCTCTTGAAAAAATTCCAGAATTGCCGGAATATCGTGGGTTAGTCTCTGATTCTCCGATAACCAAGAATTAAACTTTTTCCAAACCTTGGAATAAATGGCTCTGGTTACTGGTTTTTCTACAGTCTACCAGAGTCCTGACTACTTTGTCGGAGAACCCCTGGGCACTTAGCATCTTCTCTTCAGATACCAAGCCGACAATCTTAGGGAAATCACCTGGGGGTGAGACACTGGACCCTGCAACAATAAGTCTTCCCTCTTTGGAAGACTCAGTGGAGGCTCTGAAACTAGAGTCCGTAGCAGGGAAAACCATGGCCTCTTGGGCCAAAACGGGGCAATTAGAATGAGGTCTGTTTCTTCTAGAAGAAACTTCCGGAGGACTTCTGGAATAAGTCTGATCGGCGGAAAGGCATAACATAGGCCGCAAGGCCATGGGTTTGCCAGCGCATCGATCCCCAAGGATTGGTCTGCTGGGTTCATGGAAAAGAACATTTCCGTCTTGTGGTTGTTCCTGTTTGCGAACAGATCCGCTACTGGGTATCCCCATCTGCTGGTGAGGTCTGCAAAGACTTCGGGATGAAGAGACCAGTTGTCTCGATCTACCCGGTGACGGCTGAGGTAGTCTGGTAAACAATTTTGTGTGCCCTTCAAGTGCACAGCTGAAATTGAAGCCAGATTCCCCTCTGCCCATCCTAGGATCTCCTGGGCAATTGACTGGAGTATCCGGCTTCTCGTGCCCCCCTGCTTGTTGAGGTATGCGACTGTCGCAACGTTGTCCGTCAGAATTTGAAGATTGTGGCCCCTGATCTCTATCTGAAAGGACTGCAGGGCTCTGTGAACCGCTAGAAGCTCTCTTTGATTGGATGAAGCCCTTGCCTCCCTCGAGGACCACTCTCCCTGTGCCACTGCATTGTTGAGATGGGCCCCCCATCCCCAGGAACTCGCATCCGTAGTAATCCTTTGGGAAATGGGAATGGACCATGGGAGACCTCCTGCTAGGTGCTGGCTTGCTCTCCACCACCACCACAGGCTTCTCTTTACCCTGGTGGGAAGTCGGACCCTTGACTCCAGGGACCTTGCATCCCCGTTCCAGTTTCTTAAGAGGAACAGTTGTAGTGGACGTTGATGAAGTCTTGCCCATGGGACTGCAGGAAAGCATGAGGTCATCAGACCCACTGCCCTCGAAACCTGTCTTAGGGAGACCGACTGGTTTGTCTGCAATGCTGACATAGATTGGATCATTTTGGTAATCTTCTCCTGAGGAAGAAAGACCCTTTGATCCACTGAGCAAAAGTCGTAACCCAGGTAAGTCACCTTCTGGGCCGGAGTTAAGGACGACTTTTCTACGTTTATTAACCAGCCTAAGGACTGTAGGAAGTCCCGTACAGCCTGGAGATCCTCCAACAGCTTCTGGTATGACGCTGCTACCACCAGGAGGTCGTCTAAGTAAGGGATAATAGTTATCGCTTTTAGCCTGAGTGGAGCTAGGGCTTCCCCCAACACTTTTGTGAAAATGCGTGGGGCTGAGGAAAGACCAAAGGAGAGGGCCTGAAACTGGAAGTGTCGGGTCCCTGTCCTCATCTTCACTGCTAATCTTAAAATATCTCTTGAAGGCTGAGTGGATAGGGATGTGAAGATAAGCATCCCTCAAGTCCAACGTGGCCATGTAGCAGTTTGGGTAGAGTAGGCTTTTGATAGTGAAAACCGTCTCCATCCGGAAATGTTTGTATCTGATTGATTTGTTTAAAGCTCGGAGATTCAGGATAAGTCGAAACTTCCCTGACGGCTTTTTGACAACAAATACATGGGAATAGAATCCCTTGCCCTGATCTGACTGGGGAACAGGAATCAGGACCTTCTGATCCAACAGGTCTCCGATCTGGAGACCCAGGGCCTGCGCTTTCTCCCGATCCTGGGGAGGAAAGGTGACCAAAAACCGCTCTGGTGGTTGGTGGGCGAATTCCAGCCTGTACCCGTTGGTCACAAGGTCCAGAATAAAGGGGCTTGAAGTAACTGCTGCCCACCGTGGGAAGAAGGCCCTCAATCTTCCTCCCACTGGGGAACGCAAGTCACTGCGGTTTAGTGGGCTGTTGAGGAGGGTTAAACCGGACCCCCCCTTTGCCTCTGCCCTTGTGCCCTGTCCAGTGTTTTTTCGGTCTGCTGTCCTTTCCTTTAGGACCCTGCTGCCTGCCTTGGCCACGAAAAAACTTCCTGGCTGCTGGGATTCTCTTTTTCTCTGGGAAAGCCTTCTTCCTGTCGGCAGTGCGTTCCAGTGCCTCCTGCAGCCCTGGGCCAAATAAGTGATCGCCTGTTAAGGGGAGCCCACAAAGGCGTAACTTGGAGGCTGAGTCCCCTGACCAGGTCTTAAGCCAAAGGCTTCTCCTGGCCGAGTTCACTAAAGCCGAGGTCCTGGCCGACATTCTCACCGACTCTGCGGAAGAATCTGCCAAAAAACCTACTGCCTGAAAGAGGAGCGGAAAAGACTTCAAAATCTGCTCTCTGGAGGTACCTGCCAACAGATGAGTCTGAATTTGGGTTAACCACACCTCCAGATTTCTGGCCACACAAGTGGAGGCCAGAGCAGGTTTGAGGTTCCCAACCGCAGAGTCCCAGGCTCTGTGGAGAAGGATATCCCCCCTCTTGTCCATCGGATCCTTAAGCGTACCCATATCATCGAACGCTAGGTCCGAGTTCTTTGAAACCTTTGAAAGGGGTGCGTCTAGCTTGGGATTTTTATTCCACGGCTGCGTAGTGTCCTCATCAAAAGGAAACCTCCTTTTAAGGTTACTAGAGAAGAAAGGTTTTCTCTCAGGATTATCCCATTCCAGTTTGATAGTATCAATCAATGAGCTATGGACTGGAAAAACTCTAGATTTTTTCTTGTGCAATCCCTTATACATGAGATCATGTTTGGAAAGCTGAACCTCCTCTTCTTTCAATTCAAGGGTAGTATAGATGGCCTTCAATAAGTCATTCACATCTTCTACGGATAACTTAAATCTCGAGCTCCGAGTGGATTCTCTATCCCCCGGGCTCTATCTCTGACCCTGATTCCTCTGGAGAGGAACGGGTAGATCTGACCTCAGCCTCAGAGTCTTCACTGTCCGCCTGCTGCGGAGTGCTGACT
Source organism: Lithobates sylvaticus (assembly GCA_028564925.1). Lineage (NCBI taxonomy): Eukaryota > Metazoa > Chordata > Amphibia > Anura > Ranidae > Lithobates > Lithobates sylvaticus. Next base: position 124,845,461 of record CM053027.1, read on the forward strand.
GTTGTCTTCTGTGACGACGGACCCTCTGCTGGAGTCAATAAGCGTTCTAAAGGAACTAAAGGTGGACGCAAGCTCATCTCTGACAGAAACTAGCATCTTTTGGCAAGAGGTAACCGGGTCATCTTTTACAAGGCCCTCTATACAGCTGCGACAAACTGCTTTGCTCCAAGAGGAGCTCAATTTGTTTGCGCACACCGCACATTTCCTTTTAGGTGGCTGTGCCTGAGCTTTCTCCTGGGTCTTGGTCTGTAAGACAAAAAAATAAAACGACCCCAAATGAGACTCACAGCCACCCTGACACTCCGAAACACCACGTGCAGGAGGGAAGAAATGTGTCCCCATAACCCACTACTACAGAGAGGGGAGGGGGAGGGTACACTCACAGGGATAGCAAGATAGTGACAAAACACTTCAGGCTTACCTGCGAGGTACTGGTGTTGGGCACTGCTTCCACTGCCTGGGCAGGAACTGCAGACTGGTCCATCCTGCCCTGTTTAGCTTTCCACAGCCTGGCTGCTTTCCACCAAAACACACCAGTAGCCAGCGTCTCCCATCCGCACCGCTTAAAAAGACTGGAACCAGTGTCTCCGGCGCCCGATGATGATGTCATATGCCCCGGAAGTGACCTATCACTCGGCACTTCCTGTGGGCCAGCTTGGAGTGCAGAAGCTCCGCCCCCTCAAGTGCTGCTGCTTCCTGTTTCTCCTCACACCTTTCAGCCATGCTGTGGGTGAGGAGAGGAAACTGCTGCTCACATAGAGACTACAGGCGCTTGGGAGCTGACATCACCACGGTCATGGCCCTCTCCAGGCACAGAGAGACAGGAGACAGCAGCACAACCAACCTCCCCAGCGGTGTGCTGCTTCTGGCAGAAGAGAAGGTTAGTGATATGCCCCCAAATAGCCTTACAGAGCCCCTGCTCATGAGACCTAAGGGACCAGGTTCCTGGAACATGTTACCCCCCGTCCGGAGGAAACACTAATAACTGACATGGGGCCTGGAGGACCGCCCTTTTATCTGGTGGGGGGAATGTGTTTCCTGTCCTGGTAGGAGGAGCCCTAGGTCTCATGGGCTGTCCTGGAAGACGTTTTGAGAAAAATATGTTTTTTTAATATATTTTTGGGGGATATTTATTATAGCAAAATGTAAAAAATAATGAGTTTTTTTTTTCAAAATTTACGCTCTTTTGTTTATAGCGCAAAAAATAAAAACCGCAGAGGTGATCAAATACCACCAAAAGAAAGCTCTATTTGTGGGGAAAAGGGACATCAATTGTATTTGGGTAGGTCACACGATCGCGCAGTTGTCTGTTAACCGCTTCCCGACCGCCTCCTGCACATATACGTCGGCAGAATGGCACGGCTAGGCAAAAGCACGTACAGGTACGTTGCCCTTTAATTGCCTAGCCGTGGGCGCGCTCGCGACCCGGTCGGGAGCTCCGTGACCACGGCCGCGGGACCAGCGGACCCGATCGCCGCTGGTGTCCCGCGATCGGGTCACAGAGCTGAAGAACGGGGAGAGGTATGTGTAAACAAACCTCTCCCCGCGCTTCCTACTCTGCCTGTCATTGATTGGCTGTTCCCGGTCATCGGGAAAGCCGATCAATGACGTCCGTCCCCCCCTAATGTAAAAAACACAACACACGTCACAGCCCATAACCCCTCCCCTCCCCCTAGTGGTTAACTCTTTCACTACAACTGTCATTTATACAGGAACCAATGCATTTAAATAGCATTGATTGCTGTATAAATGACAATGGTCCCAAAAATGTGTCAAAAATGTCCGATGTGTCCGCCATAATGTCGCAGTCACAATAAAAAAAAAATCGCTGATCGCCACCATTACTAGTAAAAAAAAAAATATTAATAAAAATGCTATAAAACTAACCCCTATTTTGTAAACGCTATAACTTTTGCGCAAACCAATCAATAATCGCTAATTGCAATTTTTTTTACCAAAAATATGTAGAAGAATACGCATCGGCCTAAACTGAGGAAAAAATATGTTTTATTAATATATTTTTTGGGGGATATTTATTATAACAAAATGTAAAAAATAATGAGTTTTTTTTTTTCAAAATTTACGCTCTTTTTTTGTTTATAGCGCAAAAAATAAAAACCGCAGAGGTGATCAAATACCAAAAGAAAGCTCTATTTGTGGGGAAAAGGGACATCAATTGTATTTGGATAGGTCGCGCAGTTGTCTGTTAAAGTAACGCAGTGCTGTATCTAAAAAAATTGCCTGGTCATCAAGGGGGTAAATCCTTCGGGGGCTGAAGTGGTTAGTTTAAAAAAAAAAAAAAAAAAGCATTTTGCATTAAAAATGCATGTAAAGACAAATCATTTATTTTTGAATGGGGGGGGGGGTAAAGAACCCCCCTGCAGTTCTCATTTCCCATAATTAGCCTGGTGACCACAGTTTCGGAGAATGAAAAGGCACAGGAATTCATATGTCAACAGAAGAGGAGGCAGTGGAAAATGCTCAGGGAACAGAAGGGCATTCGCCTCACTCATGCTCTTGTCTGTGTCCCAGTGAAAGTACTCTCATGACTTCCTGTCCTGTTGTCACCAAGACAGGAAGCGTGCAAAGAGTTTCCACCAGGAACACACAGTACGGGGGATTGCAGACCACTATGGGCCCGTAGTCTACTTTCCTGCAGAGTACACTTTGCTGTACAGCAGAGACACGTGGGGCGAGCACGTGGCACACAGCTGTCTGCCCCTCCCCCTTCTCCCTCACCTTTATTCTCGCGGTCCTGCGCTCCCCGTCCTCGGTGTCTACCAGTCTTGTGTGCCTTATTCTGCTGTTTGAAGGCTCCGGGCCGGTGAGCTGCTTGTTTGTCACCCATCGCCGTGCTATCCCGAATCCACCCCTACTAACCCAGCCTTGCAGAGAGTAAAACCGCCCAACTCCGGGCGGAAGACACACTACCGAATCTAATCCAGGGCAATGTCTAACGGAAGTGACGTTTCGTCGCCGCCATCTTGCTACACCCCGCACTCATCCATAGTTAGGATACACTGATAAGGGGGAAATCTTGTTACACCCACAGGAGTTTTGCATTTTACACTTATTTTTAACAGTAAACTGAGGTTATATAGTGAAATAAGGTACTTAGAAGTCCGTATGAATGTTTGGATGTTGAATTTTAAAAGCAGCAAACTTCAGATTAGCAAACCTGTGAGATCAGCTTGCCGCTGCTTTTAAAATTCAACATCTAATTAGGGTTGCCACCTTTTCTTTAAGCCAAACCAAAACACTTTAAAGGCACAGGGCAATTTTTCTTTTCATAGCATACACTATAAAAGACCTGGGGCATCTTTGGGTGCCCCAAAGAGAGCGGTAATGCAGCGCCCTGCAGCAAAAAGTGGATGTGGCCAAACTGCTCTTGCTGAAATCATCACGCCCCCCCCAGTGCCCCATTGATGCCAAACCTGCCCCCCAGACAGCGGCCCGCAGCTCCCGGATGGCAACATATTTCTCAGTTACTTGGGGAGCCACAGCTCAGTCTGAATAACGTGTTTGGGTTTCAGGCAGACTGAAACCCGGACACATAATTCCAAACCCTGACTGTTCGGGGGAATCGCAGACAGGTGGCAACCCTACATCTAACTAGCATAATTGTCAACATTGCAAAAAAAATTAGCGGGACACTCTTTTGGCTGTAGGCAGAGCCGTATTATAATTAGGGGGTGTGGCATGCATTTGTAGGCGTGACATATGGTAAAAATAAAAATGGGCGTGGGTTATGTGGAATAGTGGGTGTGGCTTAAATGGGCATGGCTCAAAGGGGTGTGGTTAGAGTCTGAGATGAATGAGGGATGGAGAGGAATGAAGGGACAGCAGCCCCAGATCCTACACAACAATAGAAATATGTGTATTCTAGAAAGTTTAACAATCAGTAGATAAAGATACTCCAAACACCTGGTGTTAGTGCTTCAATCATCCCGGCACCATGATTGTTATGGTGTCAGGATGATTGAAGCACATTATTTCTATTATTACATTGTAATATAAGGGAGTTCTTAGTCATTTTCTAGCAAAAAAAGTGTCAGAAAAAGGTTTATTCTTTAAAGGGGTTGTAAACCCTCAGGGTTTTTCACCTTAATGCATTCTATACAATAAAGCAGAGTTCTGGCCGAAATATGACTTTTAAGATAAAAATACTCATGCCTCGTGGCAATGTAACAAAGGTATGCTGTAAACTATGTCCAGTTTTCTATTTGTGCAGCATCATCTTCTTACTTTGTGAAGTTCCTGCACAGCGTGGGCATCTGAAGCCCCAGTGTCCGTCCTTCCTGGATTCCATGCATGCTGGCTACCCAGCATGCACTAGGGGTGTTGAATATAATTGCAGCATCGATGCATCGCAATGCTGCGTGACGGCTGAATCGATTGATGACGTCATCGGTCACTCCGCTCCGTGCAGTGCTCTGCCTCTCAGGGAGAAACACAGTGGCAGAGTGCATTGTGGCTCAAGCCCCCTCCCCTGAAGAAAGTCAGCTGATGAGCTGACAGCCAGTACAGTGCAGGGGGAGGGGGGCTCGGGAAGACCCGACGTGAGGAGAGGGTTCATTGGAGGCACCGGAAAGGGGAAAATAAAACATACTGAGCAGCATGGAGGATGAGGAATCGACTGACACTGAGAGCAGTTAAGTGCCAGTGTCACTAATCCCATCCACACACTCACCCATCTGCCTCTGATCCCACCATCTATCTGCTTGATCCCTCTGCATCTGATCCCACCATCCGTCTGCCTGATCCCTCCGATCCCACCATCCATCTGCCTGATCCCTCTGATCCCATTATTCACCTGCCACTGATCCCAGTCATGCCTCTGAAGAAAAAATTTCGTTTTTTTTACTTGCGTGGTAATTTTGATGCATCGCAGAATCGAATCGTGGACAGGATAATCGAGTCGTGAGACCACTCCTAGCATGCACCTGCCAATCTCGCTGATGTGCATTGTGGTTTAATCTTGATCAGCTTGCCATGGCACGGCTCCAATAACATTTAACATGGGCTAAGTATTCTGGGGGTATTTTTTAGCTTAAAAGGCATATTTCGGCCAGAACTCTGTTTTAACTATTAAGGATACTTACTTTTTTTTTTTTTTTGCTTTATTTTCTTTATTCTTCTTTCTTAGTAATTTTTTCAGTTTCAAATAAGGATTTTAATTCTTTGGACTGTTAGGCATATTTACTATCTGCATGGGAGCAAATGAATAGAACATGCTGTGTGCCCACTAACTTGTGTTTAACCAATGGGTGGGTTGGAAAGGTCTACAAGTCCTGATTCACACCTATGCAGGTTACAGTTTGCATATTGCCGATGCATTTTGCGTTTTTTCAAATACACGCTTTTGATCCATTGAAGTCTATGGAACCAAAAACAAGTCCCTGGCCCTTTCCATAAAATGCACAGATGTGAACTACATCCATAGGAAACCATGTCAAATGAACTGTATAGTGTTTCTGCAAAATTGAAAACGCACCAAAAAATGTATAGGTGTGAACCAGGCCTACAACCACATCCTACTTATTCCAGCATTAGGGCACATTTACACCTCTGTGGTTTTCATTGGTCATGGTGATATTTATTACATGGTAACATTTATCCCTGTGGAAAATACACTTGCTGGAATTCATACTCCTGCTTTGCTGAATATATGTTGGGCAAATGGAGAGCTGTGTTTCAAACCATCTCACATCTCTCTAGTAGCAGCTAATCAAATCTAGCACTTGATGACCAATTATACAGATTTGGAGGTGGCGCACACACACACTTAAAAAAAAAAAAAAAAACCTATTGCCTTTACAACCCCTTTATCTTAATGCATTCTATGCATAAAGATAAAAAGCCACCCCAACACTTACCTGAGGTCATTCTCTGTCCACGAGTGTCTCAGCTGTCCAAGAGTCTCCCTCCCCGATTGGCTGAGCCACAGCAGCGGCGCCATTGGTTGCCACTGCTGTCAAAGTCAGCTAGCCAAGCAGGAGAGAGAGGGGTAGGGTCAGGGCTCAGTGTCTGAATAGACAGCCCGGAGCTGTGGCTCGGGCCGTGTGCCCCATAGTAAGGTGCTTGCTGTGGGTGCACTGACCAGGAGCAACGAAGAGGGACCCGAGAAGGGAGGGGGGTTGGCGGCGGAAGAACCAGGCTGCTCTGTGCAAATCCACTGCAACAGAGGAGGTAAGTATAACATGTTTGTTTTTTCCAATAAAAATAAGACTTCACAATCACTTTAATGCCACATAATTTAATTTGCACTTGTGTTTCAATTTATTCCATCTTTCCTTTCACTTTATTTTTTTTGGATCAAGCTGACCCAAACTATTTCCTCCAGTGTTCAGAGCTCTGTTATGGCCATTCAGAGGTATGTATGTATGTATGTATGTATGTATGTATGTATGTATGTATGTATGTATGTATGTCCATCTATCTAATCTATCATTATCATCAATGATAAATAAAAAAAAAAAAAAAAAAAAAAAAAAAAATCAGATTTGTTTGATTTGAAATGAATTTTTGGGATTTAAAAAATTAAAAAAAAAAAAAGTAATCGATTTTTTTGGATTTTTATCAAATTTAATTTTAAGAAAATACATTTGGAGCAAAAATCTATCTAAAGATAGTTTTCTATTTAAGATAGATTAAAAATGTAGTTTATTCAGCATGAAATGGAGCTTAGTTATGCCGCATAAGGCTGTATATTCTGCAACATTTACATTTTTGGTAATCTCAAAGTATCCAAGATCTGCAAGATGAGAGAACATGATGCATTCACACAATTTCACAGTAACCATGAGATAAACCAAAGTTCAGAAACATTCCTTTATCCCATTGTTGTGCCAATCTATGTACACTACAAAATGTATGATTGAATCGGTTCTGATATCGCTGTTTTACTGACCTGACAGCTTATTATTCTAAATAGGAAACCTTCATTTTGCTTGAAAAATATTAAAGATTCTAACTACCAGCAAGAATAAGTCCTTACATTTAACCACTTCCTTCCCATAGGACGTTCCTGAACGTCCTGTCTTTGAAGAGAAATACCGTTGTTATGGTAGCAGGTAGCTACCATAACCCCAGTATCCTCTTCAAGAGCAGACGATTCCCTTTCAGATAAAAGTGGTCCCTGCGGCGGATTCGCTGCAAGATCACTTATCGGCGGCGGGAGAGGGCCCCCCCCCTCCCGCCGCGCTCCGGTGCCCACCGCCGGAGCCGTCGGCAGCGATCTGGTCCGTTCCCTAGCTGTGCATGGAGACAAGTGAGGGGTAGATGACTCCATGACTCTGCAGGGCAGAAGCGACGTCAAAACGTTACTTCCACCCATACCTCTTAAAAAGGGACATTTTATTTTTTTGTCATTTTTTCAAATTACTTTTTTATTTTATTTTTTATTTTTTTTGCATTCTAGTGTAAATATGAGATCGGAGGTCTTTTTGACCCCGGACCTCATATTTAAGAGGTTCTGTCATGCTTTTTTTCTTATTACAAGGGATGTTTACATGCCTTGTAATAGGAATAAAAGTGACACAATTTTTTTTTTTTTTTTTTAAAGAACAGTGAAAAAATAAAAAAAAGGTAAAATAAAGAAGAAAAAAAAATTTAAACCGCGCCCCGCCCCGCCGAGTTCGCGCGCAGAAGCGAACACATACGTGATTAGCACCCGCATATGAAAGGGGTGTTCAAACCACACAAGGTATCGCCGCGATCGGTAGAGCGAGAGCAATAATTATAGCCCTAGACCTCCTCTGTAACTCAAAACATGCAACCCGTAGAATTTTTTAAACATCACCTTTGGAGATTTTAAAGGGTAAAAGTTTGTCGCCATTCCATGAGCAGGCGCAATTTTGAAGCGTGACATGTTGGGAATCAATTTACTTGGCATAAAATTATCTTTCACAACATAAAATAAAATTGGGCTAACTTTACTGCCGTCTTATTTTTTAATTTAAAAAAGTATTTTTTTCCAAAAAAGTGCACTTGTAAGACTGCTGTGCAAATACGGTGTGACAGAAAATATTGCAACGACCGCCATTTTATTCTCTAGGGTGTAACCCCCCCCCCCCCAAGTAATTTTCTAGCAAAAATACCAAATCTCAGAAATGGGCTCGGTAACGAAGTGGTTAAAGAGCACCTGTCATTTCAGATTCATCATGGCAGCACCTGTTAGCGGGCATCCACTCACCTGCTGCCGTCACATCCCTCACCTTGTTGTGTCACTGCCGCATCACCAGCTTTCCTGTTAAAGTGAATGAGACTGTCGGCGAGTCAACAGCGGGTCAGAAGAGCTGCCGCTGCAGGACAGAGATAACAGTTGCTCTTTAAAATGATGATTTAAAATCAAGCCTTTTTACTAGTGATTTTAATAGACTTGATTTAAATCAAATCCCCCCTTGATTTTTATCAATGAATAGAAAGTGTCCTTGGTTGGTTGGAGGTGGAGATTGTGAAGTTGTCCACCACAGCCAATCACAGGGGGCCTTGTATTCACTGATAAAAATACAAGGCTTTCTTTTGAATGGCTAAGAAGCACTCAGCCCGACTCGATTTTGATCTGCCAGTAGACAGGGATTCCTTGCCTTGACACTGCTGCCAGAGAACAGTGCTGGATGCTGTACATGATGCTACATGCAGTTTATACAGTGCTGACAGCAGGCACAGCAATTGGTAAAGGAAACATTTAATTTGGGCCAGCTTTTGTCCAAGCTACAGTAGAAGGAAAGATGGAGTTAGACTTTAAATTAAAGTGATATTAAACCCAAAATCAAAAACATGCAGATTGCCAATTCTTATAGACATAAGGCACTGAATATTGTCATCAGTTAACTTCAAGGCTATGCCATCTTACATTATGCAGCGATTAGCATATGCTACACTCTGCAAGAAAGTTACAAACACAGTCACATCAAGAAATGTTTTGCTTTATTCAAAAAAAAAAAAAAAAAAAAATCCCCAAAAGGCTCTGATGTTTCAGGAGGACGTGTGATCGGGACAATACCTGCAGTGTAGGAAATTAAATATAAAGCAGCAACTTCAGTGTTCGGGAGGGGGAGGGACACACATCCTCATCTCAAACTAAACAAAAAGGGATGTCCGAGGATAGGGATATGACAAATAGCTTCCTGTTCATAGTCTGAGACACAGTCTGATGAGAACAGTTCAACAAAGTGCTTTTCAGTCAAGGCTGTGCAACGTCACTACCAATGAAGACCAGATGGGGGCGTCTTTTCGTCCTTGTTACTCTCCAGAGAGAAAGGAGGAATCCTGACATCAAAGTGTGAGCCATCAGGTCGCTCAAAGCGAAAGGTTCCCCTGAAGGAAAAATACAGGATATGCTTGAGCAAGTGCACATTTATTCGCAAAGAAAACCTGTGTCCATGCAGAAAGTGCTAGATATCTGTCATCATTCCAATGTTGTGGCTTCAATACTATCTTAGTTAAAGCGGTAGTAAACCCAAAAACAAAAATATGTATACTGCAGCTTACCAATTTCCTCAGATGTGGTGACTACACTATTTTTTTATTTTTTTTGGCCTTTTCCCTTTATATTCACCTGGTGATCCTGCCAGCAAGTCTTTTTTTTTATCCTCCAAGACCCGGATCGGCAACCCATTGATCATGACCACCTGACAGGTAGACCGCAACCACGACGCTGCTCCCTGCCAGATCACAGGGGCATTCTACTTTACAGCCAAGGCAAGTACTAGGTAAGGGGCGGGCCAGATGGGAACAGGAGAAACAGCACCAAATCAGGGAGCAGAGTCCCACGCCCAGCAGATCCCGGAGTAGTGTGTGTTAAAGCAGCCACAGCAGAGATTAAGGAAAGAGGTGCTGCAAGATAGGTAACTTCAGGGGGTCAGTGCCACAGGAGACAGCAGGCGCATGACAGGTCCTTAGTGCTGGGCTGGCAGTGTTATAAAAGGCTGCTACTTACAATGCCAGAGATATCCAATGCATTTTGTATTATTGTGGTAGCTGTCTGAGAAGGGGAATTGGTAAGTGGCTAGGGCTGTAGATACTTCTTCATGGCACCCCACACATCATAAAAACAATGTGCGTTTACACACACACACACACACACACACACACACACACACACACACACACACACACACACACACACACACACACACACACACACTTCAAAAACATGGTGGCCAGCACCCTGTGATTCAGGGCAATTTTCCAGAAGGCCCGGAGAATTCTTTCCTCATGTTTCTCGCAGGTAGGGCAGCCCATTGAAATGAATGAGTTGCCCTAGACAGCAAGCAGTAGTGTGAACCAAGGCTTAGGGCCCATTCACCCAAATCAGAGTGTTTTAGTGAGCAGGCAGAAGTGCATTTTAGGCTGCAGGGTTGTGCACCAGGGAGCGGTATGATGCAGGTTATCACATTACACAGCTCCCTTTTTTATTTCACTTCATTCATGTCACCACACAGCAGTGCAGTGCTTTCACCTGCTGTGCAGTGCCATATTATGAAGTATGTCTGCATTTTAAATCACACCTCACTACACTGCAACACCGGGCTGTGTCGAAGCGGTTTTCTGTGTGCTATGTGACTTAGCAGTGACTAGCGTTCTTTCAGTGCGGAAAAACGCCAAATCACTGCTCCAGTGTGATCAGGCCTTTACGCACCACTGACCTCTGCTCTGTTTGTTACATTCCACTGACCCTGACCTCTGAATTCTGGTTTACATACTACTGATGTCTGAACTGCTGCATTATATATTACTGACCTCTGCACTACAGGTTACATAATACTGACCTCTGAACTCACCACTACTTTCTACTGCCCCTAAACATTTAAAAACCTTCCTTTTTAATGGGGCCATGCTAGGTTATCTCCTAAAAAAAATTATTTCTGTCAATTACTGACAAAAAAGGAGGTTACATCAGCTGCTATATCAAATTAACCCCATTGGGGGGGGGGGGTATAAGAGGAAACAACTGTATGATTATTTACGAATGTAAGAGTAAGGTTTGTACAATTAAATTGAGAAAATAAAAATATATAAAAAAAAAAAAAACCCCATTGGCCCATTGTTCATGAATATCTGTATAAAACTAACTGACAGACCTCCTCAGCTAAACTAAAGGGGGCTACTGGTCCACAAGAATATCAGAGAGGAATCAAAAAGGTATATTGATTACATTTTTATTAAAATACAGAAACAGAAGTACACCTCAGACAGAACAATTAAAATGACAACAACGTTGCCATACTGGACAGACAGCAGCTGCAGACATGCATCCACTCATTCATAAATAACAAATTCACCCAACCCAAATTCAAAGATAATAGGGTATGAGGCACTTTTTGAACAAGCTGCAATGGATGGGGATATATCCAGAACCAGCAGTGGCAGTCCTATGCTCAGAGAATCAGTCTGGAACACCAAGGAGACATTCTCAGCTAGACCATTAAACATTTGTGAGACTATAGTTTACTTGTATTGCCCATATCGGGGGTATTTTGTGACCACAGTGCTCCTGATCACAAGGCTATAAGCTGGATACACACATTAGTCTTGTTTAAAGTATAAAAGTGGTTTCAAAGCTAGCCTTGATCGTGTCCCCCTTAACATAAAGTCTCCATTTACAGGACCAGACAGACACTCAGCTGGAACTGGTAGGTCAAGTTTATCCACAATTAATGTGTATTAATTTCCGTTTATTGACCAGCACAAATGTAACTCACCACATATGGCCACTGGAGGCCTGTAGAGACACATGACTACTGTACTGAAAAGCTGGCTGCTCCTTAGACAGAACAGGCTCCTAAAAAAAAAAAAAAAAAAGCCTGATTATATAAAGAACACATAAAATAGCAAAACAAGTTACACATATCTACATTGTTTTTATGAATGTTCATGAGCAGTTATCTTACTCCAAGGCCCCATTTACACCTGAGCATAGTGTTGCTTAAAGCCTGAAAAAGCACATAAGCTTCCTCAGATACAAGCTTCAGGCGTATTTGGCCCAAGAGACTTTAATAAGTGCACCTAAAAAAATAAAAAAAAAAAAATAAAAATGAAGGAATTCCAAGTTGTTTTCCTAGCTGCTAACTTCCCATTGGTCAAAAAAATAAAAAAAAATAGAAATAAATAAAAAACTCCTCAAACCTGCAAAAACCTAAAACATCAATAGTAGACATTCAGCAGTTGCTCTTTTGCCTAGAACTTACTGTATTTATTGGCCTATAACACTCACTTTTTCACCATGAAAAAATCGGGTGCAAATAGCATGTGCGTGTTATACACCAATACTTCAATTTTAGATGCCCTGTAGGGGACAGGGAGGGGGGCTGCATTGATGGCAATGGTGAGGCTGCATTGATGTGGACTGATGAGGCTGCATTGATGGCACTTGCGAGGCTGCAGATGGGCATTGATCAGGCTGCATTGATGGCAATGGTGAGGCTGCAGATGGGCACTGACCCTTATATTGCTTCAAAGTTCCTTCTTCAAATGAATGTGCGTGTTATACGTCGATAAATACGGCATCTGTTATCTATTTTGCTGTACTGTGTAGATACAAGGAAGCTATCATAAAGGTGCAAGCTATCACCAGGTAGCGATCTCACCCGTTCCAAGTTCCAGCCCCCTGATAATGTCAATGTGTAATCCAGCGATCCCAGATATAGTAGTGGGCTGGATTCTTCTGAACGAGATATAAAAAAGTAAAGGAATGTTGGACATGTAAATGTTGTATCTTGGATTACAGTACAGGCTTGATATTCACTGACCCTGATGTATAGGCTGGTACCTTCAGGTAAATGGACACTGACCAAGATTTTAAGACTTGTCCCCTGGGTAACCCTGCCGCACTGTGAGAGTCCACAGTGGACTCACTGTAGTAAGCAATACAAAATAATAAGAGGTGCATCGAAATTTCGGCTGAAAACTGACATGCTGTCGAAAGAAAAGGTGCCAATAATGGCACCGAAAAAGGGTCAGTCTGCCCCGGGTGCCGCACATTGTGGGGGTGTCATCCTGGCGGCTCAGAGTCCTCCCCTCCCTCCTCCTCCTCCTCTCCTTGTCACAGGCAGCTGTAACAATGTCCCGCCTCCTGTGATAGACAGCACACTGATCCAATGCTGGGAAATTTAATCAGTGCGACGTGCATCATAGGAGGCAGGACTTTGTTACTTTGGCCGCCCGGTCCGGGAAATTCATATCCAGCTCCGTGACACAGCAGGAGATCACTGCTATGATTCGGGCCCTGGTGAGGCTGAATCTGATGGGCCCTGGTGAGGCTGCACTGATCTCTTGTAGCATGTCTGCAGTCTGACCATCTCCTGTATCATGTCTGCTAGAGGCGCACTGAATGGAAATTTTGCTAATACTATTAGCAGTGTGTTTAAGAAATTGCAGAAATTATATAAGAGATAGTCAGAAACTGCATTTTCTTGTGCTTTTCTTGCATTAAATGTGCCATTACTGACCAACAACAAAATATTAGTTTAAATTGATATTAAATAAAAAAAATTTATTTTTTTTAAAAACTATCATTTTCGGTTTTTGGCTAAGTGCATCCTGCATTTTCGGTTTTGGCACCAAAATTTTCATTCCGTGCACCTCTAAAAAACATAGGAACAGAGGGGAGGGTGTCCTGTGTCCTCTACCATAATCCAAGATTCGGCATTTACAGGTAAATCAAAATTCCCCTCATCCCATGGCATTCACAGAACCAGGAAATTTCCCAAGCAATGAATAAGAAGGGTGTGCAACAAGGCAAAGAGAACTGCATCAACAGGCCCAACAAGTGTCAACAACTTTGTCATAAAAAGCAGCATCTACATTAGACGTCCACCTGGTAGAACTTGGAAAGTGCTCAAGGACAGTCAAGATTTGGAGAATCCCCTTAATCATCTTTGGCCCTAGGGGAGTAGTAGTTCTATACCTCTGGAGAACAGGTTCAAAAGGACTCTATTTAACCTTTTCACAGTAAAAAAACAAAAAAAACACAGGCGACTTTATCCTACCCTGGACCTAAAATCCCTAAACAAGCACTTTCAAGTTACAAAGTTTTATGTGGAATCGACAATGTCTATTTCTTCTGTGAGACAAGGGAGAATACCTGGCATCCGTAGACATCCAAGATACTCATTTGCATAATCCTATTTATCCACCTCATCAGAGCTTCCTATGCTTAACAGGAGACAAACATTTCCAGTGCCTGTAAGATGTCACACTGCGCATATACAGCTATGAGGCTGAAGAACCTGCCTTGCATCCACGCAATACAGCAGATTAAATTACGAAATGTATAAACTACCAAAAAAAGAGAAAAAAAAAAAACACACAGGGAAGGGGCAAACACCTAGTGCATTACCAAAAATGTATTGGGAAGCTATAACCCTGAGGAAGTGGGTGCATCCCCGAAACGTGCCAGCTTACCAGTATAGTGGGGTGTCTGAGAACGTGTATGCTGCACCACACGGCTTCTTCTGCTTTACATGCTCTCACTTGTTGCACTTTTATGAGTATTCATTTTTATCAGTTTTATATCTTTCCAATAAATTGTTGGTAATGCACTAGGTGTTTGCGCCTTCCCAGTTTGTTTTTTTGTAGTTTTACGTTGGATTCCCCCATCTGAGGAGGGCTGCATTCGCCATGCATTCTGGATGTGCCTGTTAAGTCTGATCTCTGTGTGGAGGACCTTTGAGCGCTGGGAGTGCAAAAATGTTCCTAAGCAAAAAAGCAACCCCTGAATGCCTACAGCCAGCGCAGTCTCCTTCAAACGGTCTTGTCCTACACAGAGTTGCCAGAGTCTTCTTCTGCTTTAGGCTGCATTCACACTTGAGGGAAGCATCTTTGGTTGAATCTTTTTAGCATCTGTACAGACTTTTTTCAGTGTGTTTTGCAGGCATCTGGGGCATTTTCTTTTCGAAAAACATTTTTTTTCTGTTAATGGAAAGCTAGTTACTGGGGAATTTTTTTTTTTACATTTTTATAGGTGCTTCCACTAAAGTTTACTGAAGCCTAAAACACTTGAAAAAAGTAACTTAAAAAAGCATGTGTACTTTGAGATGCAAGCGACACTATGCTTATGCTCAGAAGTGAATAGGGTCTTAAAAACATTGCAATCCACCTTGGACACAGAACTTACCCTGCCAACAACACCTCGACCTCTCACAGTTTCTAGAGTTCCAGAGAGACTGAAAATCCGCCAGTGACGTTCTCTTAGCTGAACAACTTCTGCGCCAAGATTCTCAAGGCGGATGCAGTAACGCCACTATACAGGGTAAAGCAAGGATTAAAATGTAATACTAAAAATATCCTATTGAACCAACAATATCTTGTACTATATGTGCGAGTACAAATACCCAGAAACAAGTTAATAGAAGGAATAGGTATAATTGTTTGCTATGATCCCCCCCCCCCCCCCCCCCCCCCCCCCATTTTTAAATGCCTAGTTAGGGAATGACCCAGAACAGTGAAAGTTTGGCTCTACTACCCATTTACTCCAGGCCATTGACTTCGTAACAAATCGAGGATCAAAATGATATCCTCCAATGGCTTACAAAGGTTGTAAGGAACATTTACTTTAGAATGGTAAAACTGAAACCAAAAGAGATAATTACCCAATAAACATGTGAATTTTGGGCTTCCTGTAGTGAAACAGAGAAGGGAAATGTTAGATTACACACAGTGAATACCATAAACTCTTTTGCATTACATTCTTAAAGCATATTCACTCATTAAACAGTGGTAGTAAACTCTCAAAAGTTTTCTTTTTTACCAACAGGTAAGCTTATAATAAAGCTCACCTGTAGGTAAAATGAATATCTCCTAAAATCACACCGCTTAGGATATATTCTAGGGAGCAGCAGCCGGTGACATCACCAGCGCATGTGCTCTGAAGGAACAGCATACCTGCGCCGTTCCTTCAGAGATCTGTACTGTGAGAGTGACGTCATCGCGGCTCAGCCATTCAAGTGGCTGCAGCCCATGAACCCGGAAGGAAGATCGGGTGAAGATGTAAGCCTCTGTAGAAATGACAGCGCGCCGCTCGAGGGCTGAGTTTCAAGGCAAGCATTTCATAATGTGCTATAATGCAGCGTTTTCTTTATTTTTATTTTTTAAATGCCTTTACTACCTTTTTAAACCACTTTAGCCCTGGAAGGATCACCCACCCCCCCCCCCCCCCCCCCCCCCTTCATGACCAAGCCATTTTTTGCGATATGGCACTTACTTAAATTAACAATTGCGGTCATGCGACGTGGTACCCAAATAAAATCAATGTCCTTTTTTCCCCCGCAAATAGAGCTTTCTTTTAGTGGTATTTGATCACCTCTGCGGTTTTTATTTTTTGCTCTAAACAAAAAAAAAAAAAAATTTAAAAAAAAAAAAAGAGAAAAGACCGACAATTTTGAAAAAAAAACCCAAAAATATATAAAAACGCATATATATATATATATATATATATATATATATATATTTTTTATTTTATACTTTATGTTATAAAACCTATCCAATAATAATAATCAAAAATTTCTTTATCAGTTTAGACCAATATGTATTCGGTTACATATTTGTGGTAAAAAAAAATCCCAATAAGCATATATTGATTCGTTTGGGCAAAAGTTATAGCACCTACAAACTAAATATTTATTTATTTTACTAGTAATGGAGGCGATCAGCGATGTATAGCGGCACTGCGACAGACAAATCAGACACCTGACACTTTTTGGGGATCAGTGACACTAATACAGTGATCAGTGCTAAAAAATATTCACGGTCACTGTACTAACAGACGGCACGCACGCACCCCAGACCCACTGCAGGAAATCACGTACCTGTACGTGATTTTGTGCAGGAGGGCTGCCCTTTGCATGGGGCAGTCCTTAAGGGGTTAAAGCAGACCAATTGGTAAACATTCGTCTGCGCAAATAAAATACCTTAGTGAAAAAAGCAAAAAATAAATAAAAATAAATAAATAGCAGCTCATGGAGACATGACTAGAAGTGAGCATACATCCCCCAAAGTTAGGAGTCTTCCCAATACAAGTGCCCTCATCTTAATATAGTGAGTTTTCCCCCCAACTTCTGTTCAAAACAACTAATCACACTGGGATCTTCTCCCCACCTCATGTCATAGTGACAACTGCTACCACAACATAAAACAAAAGAATCTCCCAAGATTCTTCATTGAGGGAATACATTGTATTCTCTGACTGGCTGCGCACTGCTGTGATAGATTCTACTGTGTTCCGGGTATGAGACTGGAAGTCTCGGCTCAAAACCGGAACACAGTGCGGTATGCTGTATGTAGCCACAGCTACACTTTATACCGCACATCTAGCGGCCTCAAATGTTGGTGCTAAGCTGGCCCAAACTAACTATGTAAAGTTTATGAAAAAGATGGAATTCAGCTTAAGCCCTTCTCTACTCTCAAAAAATATAAAAAAAAAAAAAAAAAAAAAAAAAAAAAAAGGTATAGTTGGAATTATTTTACAATGTGTCATCAACCGTGTACAAGGGGAAAAAAAAAAAAAAATAGAATAAAAAAAGTTTACTACATTTAACACATCTGAAAAGAAATCTCTGAAAACTTGCATATAGCGTCAGAGAGAAGTTACCATTCTGACTCCAAGTGCAACAGTGAAAAAAGTAGAGATTTACCTTTACCAACCCAAAATTATTAAGTAGCTTAAAGAGGAGGGCCCACAAAAAAATTAAAAGGCAGCAGCTACAAATACTGCAGCTCCTGCCTTTTAATAATCGGACACTTACCTGTCCCAGGGTCCAGCGATGCAAGGGAACGAAGCCCCCCCTCGTTCCCCGCTCGCATAATGTGGCTTCACAGCCGGGCACCCACTGCGCATGCGCGAGCCGCGCCGTGATTCAACGCTTACTCATCTGGGACACGCGACAGGTCTCAGATGACTGTGCGGCGCTTAGGGGAAGTGCCGTCAGTTGCTCGGCACTGAAGGTGGCAGACTACGAGGGACCCCCTAGCAACAGGCATTTAGAGGTGAGTAAAACATTTTTTTTCCCCAATTATTTTTTTTTTTTTTTTTATGATTTTTAAGCCAATTTTTTTTTTTTGGTGGCAACACCACTTTAAGGGTTCAAGGAATTGCAACTTCTATTCAAGGCTTCTTACACAAGAAATTAGTATTTTGAGGGATTTTAAAGCCAACCCAACACACCACAGCAATAAAAAAATAAAAATAAATCATAATAATAATACGGACCCTCATCCCCATGTAGAAGGGGATCACAGTGACCCGAATATGCTCAGTGGTCTCCCTGTGTACATCTGAGAGCTCCAGCCACGGATGATTCTTTTCCTGCCAAGCACGCAATGTTTCCCGTGCTATAAATGGTGGCACTGCAAGAGTGAATTGTCTTAAAATCAGATTTAATTTTAACCTTCATTTCATTTAATTTTACCATGCATAAAGGAAAGTATTTGTGCTTTTTACCTCTGGTTTGATCAAAACTCAGGAATCTCTCAAACAGTTCATGCTGTATGGGTACTTGATCAGTAGAGTTGTATGGAAGTATGTCTTCATGACTTACATAATCTAATCCTTTGTGTAAACAGAACGTAGGAAATAAATATACATTCATAATTATGCCAAGTGACAAATATGAAAAGCAATTTTAATAATGTTGCCGAAAAAACTTGTTTCAGTTGGTCATTATGACAACCAATTATGACAATATGCCAACAAATACCTAAGAAGCAGAAGCCTCACTTACCAGGAATCGCATACAAAGCTCTGCTATCATCATGATTCGCAAGAAACGTCACTGCTTCTGTCTGTGACCTCTGTGACTAACAAGAAACAGAAAATCAGGATATTTAATTTCTATAAACACACCAGGGCTTACCAACTATTGTACAAAGAGCAATACTGTGCAGTAACCCATGACAACCAGAAGTAAAACAGCTATTGTTTTATATAGTACATTCTACCACAGCAATGTACAAAGTGAGGACAAAAGATTATAACAATTACATTAAAACACACAGATCAAAAGAGAAGTATGGGCTTTCATTTTTTTTGATTCATATTTACCTAGGTGGATGCAGCATCAGTCTGATGCTCTGTCCCCCGGCGTCTCTACACGAGAGACGAGCGATCGAACACAGCTGAACGCTCGGGTCTCAGGGCTCCCTGAGCAGAGAGCTGGTGACTGTCCATCAGAGCTCTCTGCTCTGCCCCCTCCTCGCTCACTGGAGCACTGGGCTGTGGAGGGGGTGGCCGGCTCAGGCTTTCAGTGGCTAGCCAAGAGCCTGAGCCGGGTGTTGGTCCAAGGATCTGGAGGAACCCGACTCCATGGTCATGATGATGCTGAGCCTGGACTGACTGACCTCAGCAGAAAGTCGACTTCCTGCTCTCTGCTGAAAATGGGTAACAGGAGTGCAAACCGAACTGCACTCCTGTGATCCATAGGAGAAGCACAGCCAAACGAGCTTTGGCTGTACTGCTCCTTTAAACAACACCAACAGAAGCTCAACCTAAAAGCATATAATAAAAAAAAAAAAAATGAAAATAAAATAATCACTAATCTCACAGTAGTGTAACTAAACTTGAAAGTTCCTACTTGATCATCTAGCTCTGCTTCTACATAATGTTATTGCAGTAAAATATTAGAAAGCCCACTTTTTTTGGCTATACATTAAAGCCCAATTGTACCGTTTTTTTATTTTTTTTTAAATTAACATCTGGTGAAGTAATTACATTTTTAAATGCAGACCGACAAGACCTTGCAGTCATAAATACAGAGACGGCACACAACACTTTTGGTTTAGGTTCTCAATTGATTATTCTCCAATTATACGGTCTTCCTCTAAATTTGCAACCATCACAGTCTGATTAGTTATCTCATTTGATTTGTCTTCACCAATCTGATAACTTGCCAATCATCTGTCGCCCTGTGTAGAGGATCATTTTAGCTGTGTCATGTGAACACCCTCGTCCACTTGCCTTTTGCAGCTTAAATGTGGTGGTAAAAAAAAAAAAAAAAACACAGCTTAATTACATTTGTACCACCCCCCCCCCCCCCCCCCCCCAAACTCAACCACCCATTAAACCATCATTTATTTATTTTTTTGTAAACACAATAAAAAAACCTCTATCTGCATTGTAACAGGCCAGCAAAGACTGGTTTTACAGAGCCTGTTCTGGCTTCATAGTTTCTGTAGAAGGTAAAAGGTGCAACATCCTTAAAGAGTAAGGCTGGCCATACATTTGAAATTATCTT
The DNA here is from genome assembly GCA_028564925.1 of Lithobates sylvaticus. Lineage (NCBI taxonomy): Eukaryota > Metazoa > Chordata > Amphibia > Anura > Ranidae > Lithobates > Lithobates sylvaticus. The sequence goes on from CM053027.1 coordinate 124,865,692, forward strand.
GTACAGTTTTCCTTTAGGCCCCTTTCACACTGAGGCGCTTCTAAACTGCCAGTAAAACCTTTGAGCACTTTTGAAGAGCTTTTCAGGCGCTTTTGAAGAGCTTTCCATTCATTTCAATGGAGAGGGACATTTTTCACCAGCCCACTGCCCCAGTGTAAAAGCATTCATTGATTTTAATGGAAAAAACAAACATTTTATGAGCTTTTCAGGCCCTTTTTTTAGCGTGAAAGCGCCTGAAAAGCGCCTCAGTGTGAAAGTGGTCTTAGAGATTTACCTTAAAACGATGTAGTGTAAGGGCCTGCATAATTGAATACAATTGAATTTTTTAGTTTTGACCTCATATTATATATGTTTTTTGGTAAATCTAAAAGGAAAATTATAAAAGTGAATTGAACATGTATGGCCAACTGTCTATACAACGCTTATTCAAAATTAACACACCACAGATGATACAGCAGTGTATAATTACCCAGCAGAACATTTAATGAGAGAATTGGCTGAAATGTAGAGGCTTAAGTTTTTCTTCCATCTGTCAACAGATGACAATGCATTCCTATGGGAAAACGGATGACCATCCGTTGACCTCCGCTTTTATCCTTTTTTTTTTGCGTACAAGGCGACGTCGAGATCCGTGAAAAACTGATATTAACTGACGTTAACAGACAATGTCCGACAACGTCCGATCAGTTAGGATCCGTTTTGAAGAAATCTTTTTTTTTTTGTTTATCTGTGAACTCAACCTATCACCCAGGCAGTAGTTGGACAATAGGAAGGACATTCGAAGTACATCCCCAAGAAGAACCATGGCCAGAGATGTCTCCCAGGAGCAGCATCTAGTCACAATCTGCTTTTTCTTGCTCTCCTTTCTCCACATATAGGCAAACATGTCAATGTCACACTGTCCCAAAAATTGTTGGAATCCATATCGCCCAACGCAGATAGCACACACAAGGACAAAAGGAAGGACACAGCAAGGACAAGTCACTCACTGAAAACTGCAATGCAGCATGGGAGGAGAAATGCTATGCATAAGAGGAGCTGTAACCAACAGCTACAACCTATACTAAAAAATAAAGAAAATCCAGACCACCGGGGTGACGTGTTCTGGGCCTTGGACCCACATCTATAAAGTGCTGCATTTAATCAAATGTAATAAAAATAGAACAGCAACTCCCTTTAAGAATTAGGTTTTGTTTTTTCCCAATATAGTTCTGTAAATCATACTTACTATATGGGGACAGTCTCTGGCATCGATTAGTACTTGATAGTAGGTATGAGTTTTGCCCTTGACCTCTTTGGATCCATGAGCGGCTGAAGTCTCTGTCCTGCCAATGCAAGACAACTACTTTTTACATCAACCAAGAGGAAGTGATACATATTAGGATTTCTTTGACATAATGGGGGAAATAAGCAGCGTTATTTGTAGGCACAATGCTTGCACAACTCTTCTAAACTTAGAAGATGGAGCAAATGTTGCCCCTGATTAACAAAAGGGGCACAACCCACTTTGTTAAAGTGTTAGTAAACCTACAACAGTAAAATCAGTCTGTATAAGCAGTAAAGCATGCTTGTGATACTCATTGTGGAACCTAAGGAGTAAATCGTCTGCATTGTGTAAAAAGGCTGTTTGAGCCTGTCTTCTCTGATACTCCCCTCCTTACACAGTCCCTAAACCATCTCCTGATAGAACAGAGCCTTGTGGGTACTCTGGACAGGCTCAGTTTGGTGTGTATTGCTAATATTTTTTTTTTGTTTTGCAAGGGTGTATGCAATTGGCACAGGGCCAATCAGCACTGTCCCGACAGAATGACGGGGGTCACGCAGCCTCATAGGACAATGAAAACCCCTCCTACAAGCTTTAACCAGTGCTCAGCTGGACACTGGCAGAAGTCACAAGACTGCTATATACTGCTGATTGGAGAAGAAGGTTTTTATGCCAAAGATAATTGCATTTCCATGTTCTGTGTGCTTTGGGAGACCATATATAGTAAATGCAGGTTCCTGGGTTTAGCAACACTTTAATTAGGAGTGATCTATTCTCTGTTCTATGGCTGTGATAGGTACAACACACAAAAATAACTTAATTAGGAGCGATCTATTCTCTGTTCAGTGGCTGTGCCAGATAGGTACAACACACAGCACATTGGCGCCTGTCTTTTGTAAATATCTCCTAAACCGTGTAGGTTTAGGAGATATTTCGAGCACCTACAGGTAAGCCTTGATCTAGGCTTACCTGTAGGTAAAAGTGGTTGTAATGGGTTTACAACCGCTTTAATACCTACTGGGACACCTAACCTGCACAGACAATTTTCTGTACAATGAGCAATGTGTCCATTTCTCATTTACAAGGGGAACATATTTAGAAGTGGTTGGGACATGAGTGAGGTAGGTACTTGTGGGAAAATAGCAAATAAATATCAACTACCAAAACATTTAAATAGCTAAGAGTTAAGAGGCACCATCTTCCAGAAGAACCAAATGTCACAGGACATATGGTCCAGTTTAGCAAAATAATTTTACCAAACTAACTTTTCTGAGACAGGAGAAGCAACATCTCGATCGTAAAGTCTTGCTTGCCATGGAAACAAAACGATGCCTCTGTATCCAAAGACACTGTGAAGGAAAAGCTGCAACAAAAATTTTGAAAAGCTTAGTACAAAGTAGTTTAGTCATTATCCTTACACAAAATTACAAAACTTTTCCTATTTGCAAGGCTGCTCTGGGTAGACTATACACATACATTTTTGTAATATTTAAACTAAAGTAAAAACAATTATATACTGCAGATAACTTTGCCAATCTATAAAATTGTCTTCCATATTTTGTGCCATATTAAATCAGATTATTTCAAATAGCAGGAAGGTGATGCAATTGTTTTCTTTTTCTGCATTTTTTTTGCACCAAATCCCCACTATTTTAAGTATATCTATACCTGGGGACAAAAACGTGACATTGCAGCTTACCAATCCTTGATGTGCTGCCGCATTTGTTTGCTTTATTCAGCCCAAGCACATTTTCGTCAAGTATCAAATAACTGGTGCAAGATTTCCAGCGTCATTTAGGCTGCATTCACACCTGAGCGTTTCAAAGCTGCGCGTTTTTAACGCGATTTTGTTCAGGTCACCAATGTAAAAGGCAGAAAAATGCCTGTAATCTGCCCCAAAGAAGCTCATGTTCTTTTTTGAGCTTAGGGCATTTTTCTTCAGGTGGCAAAACGCTCAGATGTGAACAGGTGCCATTGGAATGAATGGGATTTTGCTTGTTGTGTGTTTTTCAGGCATTTTATGCTCTGAAAATGCTCAGGTGTGAATGCAGCCTTCAACTTTTAATGCAGGAAACTGAAATCTTAATCATAGTCAACTATCTTCTGTTAAGTACAAAACTCCCCTCTATAACAGATGAGGAGAGCAGAAAGTGATTGTAGTCCAAATTAGAAAAGCAGTTTAGGTGGATGACGCTGCTCCTCCATGGATACAGTAGAGTGAGCAAGCCACTATAGCACGGAAAATATTACTGACAGGATCAGCAAAGAAGAATAAAAAGGGGATAAAAACCTGAAACAAAACAAATGCGTCCACCACATCTAAGGACTGGTAAGCTGCAATAACTTTCTTTCTTAGATATGCTTGAGCTGCAGGAATGTGGCTACATATCCAGTTTAAATACATAAATTAACTGTTTTACTTGTAAAAGAAAAAAAAAGAAGATTTGTTAGTTTGCTCAAGCCAGGCTTGTGTTCCATTCATTATACTAGGGTTGCACCGATACCTTTTTTTTTTTTTTTTTTTTTTATAGGCGAGTACTAGTACCAATACTTTCAGTCAAGTACTCGCCGATACCGAGTACCGATACTTTGCAGTGAGATTTACATCAATACAAAAAAATTGGTGCAAATCGCACTGCAAAAAAAAAAAAAAAATAGAAAAATGCACGAGATTTGAACGGGAATGTGATTCGATTCCTGTCCAAATCGCATGCAATTTCCCCCACTGCTTGAGTGTAGGTAGAAAGGGAAAAGCATCATCTAGTGGGCAAATTAAAAAATGTTAGAACTTAAAGTACATATCTGGCCACATGCAAACTAATCTACATAGGTGTCCCGGTCCACCGATAATAGCAAATCAGGGCAGTTGGAGGTGCTCACAGGGCTGGAGAATAAGTTCCGGGACCCCCGTGGGTATAGGGTGGAAGTGATGTCAGCTTGGGGGCGGACTGCCTGTACATCTTCCTGCAGCCCTTTGAGCACCTCCGGTGGCCGTGATTTGCTATCATCGGTGGGCCGAGACACCTATGTAGATTATTTTGCACATGGCCAGATATGTACTGTGAGTTAACATTTTTAAACTGCCCACAAGATGGCGCTTATCCCTTACTACACACACACACACACACACACACACACACACACACACACACACACACACACACACACACACACACACACACACACACACACACACACACACACACACACACACACACTGTAGCAATGGGGGGAAAAATAAATAAATAAACTGCATGCAATTCGGACAGGAATCACACAGCATACCAGTTCAAATTGCATGTGGTTCTTTGCAATGAGATTTGCGTCCATTCATTTTGTATTGATGCACCGCAAAGTATAATTTTCGGGAGCATTTGGGCGAGTACTGACACTTGTACAAATGCTTGGTATCGGCACCTTTACCGATGCATCCCTACAAGTTACCGCAATTTTTATTACTACTGTAAAACAAAATTAAAAAAAAAAAAGTCATCCCTCTTTTTTTATTGGAATACCAATGCGAATCAGTGCACTGAGATGCTCTTTTTCCTATACGTAGGTTCAGACTGTTGGAGGACAGCCTTGTGCAAAGCATTGGACTCACAAGGCTTAGACCATTTTCACACTCCTTTTTCCAGCATGGAGTGCTGCTGAGCAGGTTATAAATTGTTTAACGATTTAACCACTTAAGGACCTCCCACCACATATATACTGCGTCAGGGCAGCCCTATTGCGCGAAACGACGTACCCGTACGTCATGCATGAGATACTGGTCACACGCACGCGCCAGCACGCGTTGCACATGGGGGGAGCCGGCCAACTGCGATTGCTCCTTAGAGAGCCAGAACGGGGATCTGTCAATGTAAATAAAGCAGATCCCCGTTCTGTCAGGGCAGTACAGAGTGATCGTTTGTCCATAGTGATTAAAAAACACATAGGTGATCAAATACCACCAAAAGAAAGCTCCATTTGTGTGGGTACAACGTCGCACGACCGTGCAATTTTCAGTTAAAGCGACGCAGTGCGGTATTGCAAAAAATGGCCGGGTCATTAAGGGGGGTAAAACCTACCGGGGCTTAAGTGGTTAAAGATCATTCATTTTAACACCCCAGGGGACCAAGTATATATAGTACTTGGTCCTGTTGTCCCCAAAATGCACGTCTATGCTGGTAGTAGCTCCACCCCCTTTTGAAGCCCAAATTGTGGGTATTCCTTGGGGGCGGTACAGCCAAAACAGAACCCTGCTCCCTCTCCAAGTGGAGTGATGTCACTATTATAAATAAACAATCAGCACTGCCTGTTCATTCATGTTAAAAGACACTCAGTCACTCAGAACTGCGGCTCTGTGTAAAGTATCTGCCGATGCCCTGTCTGTGCATTCATAATAATGACAGACGCATAGTGCTGCAGCTCTGAGTGAGGCATCAGTGGCTGCAACACTGTGTGAGCTTTCCATTTTCCGAATGATCAGCAACATCAACCTGGTGCGCTGTATGACACAGCCCGCCTGCACTGCCTGTTCATCCATAAAACTGAAAGCTCACTCAGCAGTGTGTGATCCATTGGCTGGGCATGTGTAAAAGCAGCCTCTGAGACGCACAGAACCGCAGGCTGCAAATTTTTATTTTTTTTTTGAATAGCAGCGCTGGTCTCCAGATTGGCCTCTGCTCAATAATAAAAAATAAATCTTTCCAGTTACAGGGAAAACCCTTCTGATCATGTTGCTTAGAAACAAAGGGACAGGTTTGAATGAGTCAACTGCGATTAAAAAGTTAAATAGTGTTATCTGATGTTGACATAGTTAAAAATCCTTACCTGCCCAGTTTCATATTTCCCCTGCTGCTTTGGCACTTCAAAGACCCCTACCGTTTCCAAAACTTTACCCTCTGGTCTATTCCTGGAAAGAACAACAATTTTAGTCAAAAACCACATTTAAAACTGATAAAGCAAGTCTACCATAACCATGCTTGCAGACTACAAACAAACATAGGAAGTTCAAAACCAATGCTACAAATTATTTTAAGGAACAGGTATATTATGGGGCTTAAAGTGGAACTAAACCCTCCAGTTCCTTACAGCTGAGAAATGTGCCACCTTACCAACTATTTAGATCTGCATTTGCCATGGTGCTGCACATGTGATCTGCTATAAACTAGAAGAGTACTTAAAAGTTCAGTTGAGAGCTGATACAAGCACACTGGCAACTCTGACATGTATCATCAGAAGCACGCCTTGAATGTTACCGCTTGTTAATAAATCAGTGGGTTTAGTTCCACTTCAAGTCTACGCCCTGGTTCACACTAGGGCGGCTTTAAAAAAAAAAAAAACTCACTACTTCAGAGCTTTTATTGTGACTTCCTTTAACAGAAGTCTATGCAAGTCGCAATGAAATCAGAAAAAAGTAGTGCAGGAACCTTTTTCAGATTCACAGCAATTTGAACGGTTCCATTGTCGGCAATGGGGTGCGACTTGTATTTGGAACTGTCAAGTCAGCGTGACAAATTGCACAGTGCGAACGATGGCTTACTGTAGCGCTGCTTGCAAATTAAGGTGAAACTAAAGTCTGCATACTAACCTCCGCTCCAACAGTTTGCTCCCTCCCTGGCCCAACATCTCCCTTAGTCATTCCTGGAGCCTAACGCCATCTTGAATAACCGGCATAGGATGACATAACTTCCGTGCATACGCAGGAGTTCATTGATTTCTATTGGGACATGCGGCTGCTAATGTAACATGCAGGTGGGTGCGGGTCCTTGAACACGTATTGTGCGTTTGGGGACCTGCACCCATGTGTTATTTTAGGACAGGAATATGCAATTAGCGGACCTTCAGTTGTTGCAAAACTACAAGTACCATCATGCCTCTGCCTCTGGGTGTCATGCTTGTGGCTGTCAGTCTTGCTATGCCTCATGGGACTTGTAGTTATGAAATTAGTGGACCTCCGCTGTTGCAGATCCCTGTATTAGGACATAGTGGCTGTGCCCATGCAGCTGTGTGTCCCAATAGCTGTGGGGCCCAATAGAAATCAATGGGATGCACACAACAGCTGTGCATCCCCAAGCCAGTAAAGGATGGCCCTGTACGGGAAATACATGTCTGCGCCCTGTGTGAATGAGCCCTTAAAAAAGAAAACTAATGCAGCCACCACATCTACCCTGTTTCCCCAAAAATAAGACCTAGCGTGATTGTCGGTGATGGCTGCAATATAAGCCCTACCCTGTTTCCCCGTAAATAAGCCCTACCCTGAAAATAAGACCTACAAGGACTTTAAACTAGGGCTTATTTGGGGGGGGGGGGGTAGGGCTTATATTGCAGCCATCACCGACAATCACGCTAGGTCTTATTTTCGGGGAAACAGGGTCGTTAGGTTTAAACCGATACCTTTACGGTGCGATTTGAGCCCATACAAAATAAATAGGCTAAAATCCCACTGCAAAGAATCAAATGTGATTTGAACATGAATGTGGTGCAATTCCTGTCCTATTCGCATGCGGTTTCCTGCGCCGCTCGAGTGAACCCAGGCTGAAATCATTTTGACTAGCCTGGGCTCACACAGGAGCAGTGCGGGAAACCGCATGCTATTCGGATAGTAATTGCACCGCATTTGACTATTTGCGGTGCGATTTGATTCAAATCGCACTGCAAAGAAATTGGTTTCAGGTATCGGAGCATTTGCACTCGTGCAAATACTTGGTATGGTTGCAACTCTACATCTAATGATTGGTAAGCTGCAACATATTTGGTTTAAAAACGGTTAAAAGAAAAAGTTCACCTGTAAAAAAAATAAAAATAAATGCATGCATTTTACAGGTCAAAACATTTTTAAAAATGTTCTCAGGAGCCTGCAGAGCATTGCATCCACGATCAAGCACTGCAAGGTTCACACTGGCGTGCTGCGGTTTGGCTGCAGCGTGGGTGTATCCAGTTTTTGTGCGTTTTAACCCGCGGTCCCATAGGTTGAGAATATCGCTTTCAGAAAATGTGGCGCAGATTAATAAAGGTCTATATGGGATAACAAAAAGAGGGAAGTGATCTGCGCAAATTCCTAAAGTGATGAAATCTAAAAATATAATAGATGCGGTAAGAAGTCCAATAAGATGTAACACAAAGCATCCAAACAAGTGAAATTGCTCTTCTGAAAAGTGGAAAAGCGATGGCAGCTAAACTGCGGGCAAACACACAAAAATCGTGGATACACCAGCGCTGTGGCTAAACCGCTGTGCACCAGTGTGAACCTGGCCTAATAATGTGTAACCACTGCTAGCATGAGCACACAGACAGAAAGTGGCTGAAAGAGTCCGGAGAAGATCAGCAACACAGAGAAGCCAGAAAGGATGAAAATAAGGCTTTGATCACACAGGGGGCGCTATACCACACAGGGCCAGGATTACCCACATGGGGATGCAGCAGCTGCATGGATGCAGGCACTGTGTGTCACCAAACTCAGTGTCTGCATTCAGGGACACGCGCCCATATGAATACCAAATTGGGACCAAGGGACTGTCTGTGCAGACGCTGTGCCCCAGGTGACATGAATGGGATACACAGGTATACCCAGCCCTCCATGGGCACACACTATAATAGGCCCTGTGTAAACAATGCCTACATGAAAGTTACTTTCTAAAGTACATGCTGCTTTAGCAAACTAAACATGTGTCTAGTATGTACAGCTCAGACATGTGCACTCCAGGAGAGGCCACAGATCCCTGATCCAACACACACTCACTCCAAGCAGCTCACACTATTTCAGGCCTCTTATGTCACCACAAGGTGATCCTGCCAAGCCTCAAGGTGCCACAGCAATGTTTACAGCTGCAAGCAGCGTGTGTCCATAGAGCACAGCGCCCCCCAGAGGAAAGCCCGCGCGCTGCACTACTATGTTACATAAACTCGTGCGCTGTAAAACGTGCACACGGGCCGGCAGGTGACAGGGAATCCCAGTGGATCTCTATGGAATCCCCTCCCCATCCCATACATAGACATGCACGCCCGCCCGTACAATCCTGTTACCGAGAGGAAAGCGCCCGCTCCAGCTGGAAGCGGCAGCCGCACACAGGCTTCAGCAGAGCGGACCGGGCCTGCCGGAGCTCCATACCGACACCGCTGGCCAGGCCTCCCTGGCGGAACCGACCAAGCACCGATAGGCAGCGTCTAGCCGCCATGGTAGTGCAAGAGCCGGACGTCACACGGAGCGGACTTCCGGTACGTAGCCTGTCATGTCATGTGACCTCCCTCCCAGAATCCTCCGCTCTGTGTTCATTGGAAGACATGGCGAGTGAATGCAGGGCGACTGAGCCTCTGCTGAGGCGTCTAAGGGAGGAGAAAGGCGGCCTGTGTGAGGGTACCAGGAGCAGGGCGGAGGAGATACTGAGCCAGGGGCCCGGGGCTCTAGTGCCATTCAATGTCCTGAGGGAGCTACATGCTGTACTACGGAAGAAAGGTCAGAGACAGGGTCACCTACCAGGGAATGACATGAAGGGGCGGGATCTGAGCGACACCTGATCAGTACAAGAGGTCAGGAACAGGCGCAGGGCGACACTGGGTCGGGAACAGGCGCAGGGCGACACTGGGTCGGGAACAGGCGCAGGGCGACACTGGGTCGGGAACAGGCGCGGGGGCGAAACTGGGTCGGGAACAGGCGCGGGGGCGAAACTGGGTCGGGAACAGGCGCGGGGGCGAAACTGGGTCGGGAACAGGCGCGGGGGCGAAACTGGGTCGGGAACAGGCGCGGGGGCGACACTGGGTCGGGAACAGGCGCGGGGGCGAAACTGGGTCGGGAACAGGCGCGGGGGCGAAACTGGGTCGGGAACAGGCGCGGGGGCGACACTGGGTCGGGAACAGGCGCGGGGGGCGACACTGGGTCGGGAACAGGCGCGGGGGGGCGACACTGGGTCGGAACAGGCGGGGTTCGACCGAGGATCAGGAAACAGGCACGGGGTCGGGAACAGGGGCGGGGGCGACATGGGGTAGGGAACAAGCAGGGTTCGACACGGGAACAGGCAGGGGTTTGACACGGGGTCGGGAACAGGTGCGGAGGTGACACGGGGTCGGGAACAGGTGCGGAGGTGACACGGGGGCGGGAACAGGCGCGAGACGACATGGGGACGGGAACAGGCAGGGTTTCGACACAGGGTCGGGAACAGGCACAGGGGCGACACTGGGTCAGGAACAGGCGCGGGGCAACGCTGGGTCGGGAACAGACACGGGGTCGGGAACACTCACAGGGTCAGGAACACTCACTGGGCGACACTGGGTCGGGAACAGTCGCGAGGCAACTGCTGCCGGGGTGATACCACGTAGGGAACAGAGGCAGAGTGACATTGAGACGGGAACAGGCACAGGGTTAGGAACAATTCGCTGGGTGACACAGGTCGGGATCAGGTGCGGGGTGACATGAGGTTGGGAACAGGCACTGGGTGACACTGGGTCGGGAACTGCTGCCGGGTGATACCACGTTGAGAACAGAGGCAGAGTGACATTGAGACGGGAACAGGCACTGGGTCAAGAACAAAGTGCTGGGTGACATGGGGTCAGGAACATGCGCGGGAAGACACCTCAGCCTTATATTTTTTTTTTTTTTTAGGACAGTTTTTTCTCATGATTATGCCCTTTTTCTTTCGTATTTAGCCACCCAGGTTTAACTTTTTGTTTTTTTATATTTGTTGCCAATTGGAATTCAGTGACAAACGCTATTGCTTAATGTCTTTAAAATATCCCCACTTTTCTTCAGTGTTTTTTGTTGCATGTATTTGATCCCATTCAGTATTATGTAGTATGGGGCACAGCATAATAGATTTGGCGCGGGGGCGAAACTGGGTCGGGAACAGGCGCGGGGGCGAAACTGGGTCGGGAACAGGCGCAGGGGCGAAACTGGGTCGGGAACAGGCGCGGGGGCGACACTGGGTCGGGAACAGGCGCGGGGGCGACACTGGGTCGGGAACAGGCGCGGGGGCGACACTGGGTCGGGAACAGGCGCGGGGGCGACACTGGGTCGGGAACAGGCGCGGGGGCGACACTGGGTCGGGAACAGGCGCGGGGGGCGACACTGGGTCGGGAACAGGCGCGGGGGGCGACACTGGGTCGGGAACAGGCGGGGTTTGACCGAGGATCAGGAAACAGGCACGGGGTCGGGAACAGGCGCGGGGGCGACACGGGGTAGGGAACAAGCAGGGTTCGACACGGGAACAGGCAGGGGTTTGACACGGGGTCGGGAACAGGTGCGGAGGCAACACGGGGGCGTGAACAGCCGCGAGACGACATGGGGACGGGAACAGGCAGGGTTCGACACAGGGGCGACACTGGGTCAGGAACAGGCGCGGGGCAACGCTGGGTCGGGAACAGACACGGGGTCGGGAACACTCACAGGGTCAGGAACACTCACTGGGCGACACTGGGTCGGGAACAGTCGCGAGGCAACTTCTGCCGGGGTGATACCACGTAGGGAACAGAGGCAGAGTGACATTGAGACGGGAACAGGCACAGGGTTAGGAACAATTCGCTGGGTGACACAGGTCGGGATCAGGTGTGGGGTGACATGAGGTTGGGAACAGGCACTGGGTGACACAGGGTCGGGAACTGCTGCCGGGTGATACCACGTTGAGAACAGAGGCAGAGTGACATTGAGACGGGAACAGGCACTGGGTCAAGAACAAAGTGCTGGGTGACATGGGGTCAGGAACATGCGCGGGAAGACACCTCAGCCTTATATTTTTTTTTTTAGGACATTTTTTTCTCATGATTATGCCCTTTTTCTTTCGTATTTAGCCACCCAGGTTTAACTTTTTGTTTTTTTATATTTGTTGCCAATTGGAATTCAGTGACAAACGCTATTGCTTAATGTCTTTAAAATATCCCCACTTTTCTTCAGTGTTTTTTGTTGCATGTATTTGATCCCATTCAGTATTATGTAGTATGGGGCACAGCATAATACATTTGGCTTTTTTTTTTATTTAGTGTTCTTGTCCTACCCTCGTGTCTCCAAATATAATTACTATGTGATCACTGTTACCTAAGTTATCCCTTACTTCCAGATCTGCAATCAGCACTGTGTTGTTTGTAATCGGTAGGTCCAGTACAGCATTATTTCCACCATTGGACACATGAAATTGTCCTGCATTACATTAAAGAAATGAGGAGCCGTAGTTGAATTAGCAGTTCCTTCTGCCCAATCAGTATCGGCAAAGTTGAAATCCCCCCATGATAATAGCCTTGCCCTGCCTACCGTTGTCTCTGACTGTCAAGAGATTGGTCTCCTCCTCATCCCTAAGGGGTTATAGTATACACCAAGGGTCTCTAAGAAAAGGGTGAGTTTACTGTCCTTCAGACTTTTAGGGGGGTCTAGACTATAAAATGTCCCAGAATCAGTGGGAGGTATAGTGCCCTGTGATTTGTTTCAGTGGGAGTAGCTGTCCCCCCTTCGTAGGTGTCATTGAGAGGAATTGTCCCCCCCCTTCGTAAGTGTCATTGAGAAGAATTGTGCTCTGTCATTGAGAGAAATTGTCCCCCCATCGTAGGTGTTATTGAGAAGAATTGTACTCTGTCATTGGGAAGAATTGTGCCCGATTGTTGGTATCAGTGGATGAAATAATGCCCCAAGGGCCGGATAAAAGCAAGCAAAGGGCCGCAGTTTGGAGACCACTGGTATACACCAACAGTGAATTTAACATTTATTTTGTCCCTTTGAAGCTCAAGCCACAAAGACTCCACCTCATCATTGGCCCCATAGTAATGTCATCCCTCATATTCACTATCAAATCATTCTTCATTCATTCTTCACATATAAGCACATCCCTCTCCCTCTTCTAACCACCCTGTCAAAAGCCAGTCATTTGAGCTGTCAAACCAGGTTTCTGATATTCCCGAAGGAGTCAAAATCCTCCTCCTGTATCAGATATTGTAGTTCTTCCATGTTATTAACCAGACTTTGTGTACATGCCTTTTTGTTTTTGTAGAAGCACGTATTATTTTATCCTTGCTCATTCTTACAGTGCAGTAAGATTTAGGATGCCTACTAGCATTGGATACTTTAGTTGCATTATCATCTGGTTTGAGGCTCCTCCCTCAACTTTACCTATATCTGCACACTTTCATCCTTGTTCAGTCCACTGTATACCTTCCTGTGATCCCCCTCCTGCCCACCCATCCTAGTTTTAAATTTCCTTCAACTTTTTGCCCATCTTCTCCCCCAGCAGAGCTGCATCCTCCTCATTTAGGTGCAGTCTCTCTCTCTGCTGTAGAGCTGGTTACAAACCACAAAGTCCGCCCAGTTCTCCCATGAATTTTTTTCAGAGCCGATGATTGGCTCTTGTAAAAGCAATCCTAGCAGTTAACTAACTTTCTCTGCCTTCCGTGTGTTTTTCAGGCTGTCCCGTTCCACCGGGATACCCGATCAACCAGCCGGCGCTTCCGCCAGCTGATCATAGAGTCGCACAGAGACTGGAATGGCTCTGTTTGCCTCTATGATATAGGAAACCAAAAGCGGGTCTAATAGATCCCAGATCTCTCAATAATGAGTACCTGTCACTGCCATTTGCTATCATGGGGAATATTTATATTCCCTGTGGTAACAATAAAAGTGATCAACAAAAAATGAAAGCGACAATGTTATAAAAATAATTAAAAAAAATCTTTTAAAGTGCCCCATGCTCGCACGCAAAGATGAACGCACACATTGGTCATGCACGCAAACAGTGAGCGTCTCACACATGTGGGGTATCACCGCGAACATCAGATCATGGGCAGTAATTCTAACCCCAGCCTGCCTGTGTAAATCTAAAGTGGTGACCTGTAAAGGCTATTAGAGCTTCTTCTATGGATAGTAAAGTTTACATCTTTGCAAATTTGTGTGTGTGTTTTTGTGTATTACCACTTGCCCACCATATACTGCATATATATACGGCGGCAAGGTGGCTCCCCTGGGCAGGATCACGTTCCTGTACATGATCCTGCACTTCCAGGTCTGCGGCACACACCTCTCACAGTGGGAGCCAATCAGCGGATCCGGCAGACGCAATGTCTGCCAGGACCTGCAGATCGCTCAAGACACAGGCAGATTGCTGCTCTGTGAGAAGGGAAGTTTGTGATCCTGTGTTACTACAAAGCGGGAACACGGATCTCTGCCTTCACATAGTACAGGCCCCCCCCCCCCCCCCCCCCACACAGCTAGTAAGCAATTCCTAGGCAAACATTTATCTCTTTGATCGCCCCTGATGTTAACCCCTTCCCCCGCCAGTGTATTAGTACAATGACCGTGCATATTTTTAGCACTGATCACTGTATTAGTGTCACTGGTCCCCAAAAAGTGTCGCTTAGTTTCCGATTTGTCCACCGCAATGTTGCAGTCCCACTATAAGCTATAAATTGCAAAATATAAAAATAAATAAATATTCCATAAATCTATCTCATAGTTTGTAGACACTATATAGCTATTGCGAAAACAAATGAATATACGCTTATTGGGATTTTTTTTAACCAAAAAATATGTAGCAGAATACATATTGGCCTAAATTGATGAAGAAATTCGATAAAATTCATAATTTTCTAGCATTGTCTCACCCCCAAGGTTGTTGCTGTTTACAATTTCTTCTAAAGAAACCTGTTACTATCAGCACTGTTCTGTGCAAGCACAGTTCAGGGCACCAACACCTTACTCGCCTGTCCATGCTTATTTAAATGTCCCTTTTTTTTTTTTTTTTTAATTGAGTTGTCTCTAGAAAAGAAAAGGAACTCCGACATAAACATACAGTAAGGTATGTGAGTTGCTTGATCTCATTGTGTCTTTACTCAGTACTGCCGGTAACCGCACTAATCTCAGGAGCACTGGTTGTTGAATCACAATATTGATCTTTTATTCATTATGTTGTTATGAAAGTACTTCTGCCCATGATTCACCATGTTCTTTGCCGTGGGGTCCATAGGAGATTCACCATCTTGACTCCTCCTCCATGTAAAAAAACTGCTAGTTAGCCTTAGCAACCAGCCATCTTCTACCGTTTTGCCACCTTTTGTAGGTTTGTACGTTTTGAAAATAAATATGGTAATGTGATTTGTTTGGATAAATTGCAGGTTTTTGCAACTGTTTGGATCTAAGTTTGTGTAAAGACATTTCTTTTCTTATGTTTTCATTAAATTTTTTCCTCTTTCAGGCTCAGCTGTCTATTTACACGAGCTGCTGGAAGGCAGTGAGATTTGTCTACCTGTAGTGGAACTGCCAGAGCGGGTAATATTGGTTTTCCAAATATTACATGATCGTGATATAAGGAAGAAGTCTCTTAACACATTTTTTCCTTGTTCTGTCCCCCCCAGGGTACAAAGTGCACGTAGAATTTTGTCCTGTTCGGATAAATGCAACACACACACACACACACACACACACACACACACACACACACACACACACACACACACACACACACACACAGTCTGACCACTCTGCTCTATAATGCCCCGTATGGAAAATGTCCGATCGGACCATGTTGTCGGAAAATCCACCCGTATGTGGGCTCCATCGCATTTTTTTTCAGACGGAAAAAATTGGAGAGCAACAAAATCTTATCTGACTTTTTCCGATCGTGTGTCGAGAATTTCCAACGGACAAAGTGCCACGCATGCTCAGATCAAATTATGAGACCAAAGCTATTGGCTACTAATGTGAACGTAGTCCCGTCGTAACGTAATGGGTGACATGAGCTCTTTCCCAGCCTTTCCACAAGGAAACATAAGCAGGAGAAGCTTCTAGTCCTCTGCTGCTGGTAACATGTTCAAAATAAAAAACAGCCTTTGCAATACAGAGTAAAAATAATTAATATCAATAAATTGTCATATAAATATATATTTAAAATAAAAAAATCTTTATTATGTTTTGGCAGTAACATGGTGTGGGCAGATTTCTGCCAGTCGCAGGCTGTGTCACGCCCCTCCAGCCCGTGTCTTAGAATAAGAGGGAGGTGATGCCTCCATCAATCTTCATGTAATATCCTGCCCTATCTGGTTAGTGGGCATGGGGGAGGAGGACGGAGGAAGTGGGCTGTCATTTACCACTGTGTATTTGCCCACATGTGTGACTCTATAGTCACATGGGCTGCTCAGATGTGATAAAGAGGACAGCATAGAAAATCACTGAAAACCGAGCATGTGCAGAGATGCTCCAAAATCCCTCGCTGAATTGGGGACATGGACAGAAGGGGGAGATAGAGAGCAGCCGGATCAACCATTATTTTTGCAGAATACAGAAAACGAATCTCATAGTGACTGAGTGAGTATGAAAAGCATGTAATACACCAGCTATTGATAGTTTTTTATGATGTGTGTTTAGTGACACTTTAAGCTGAGATTCACAGCAATGGTCTCAGGTGCTTGCTCAAGCTCAGTATTGTCACAACACAAGCATTATCTTCTCCATCTACGTCCCTCCTCTTTTTTTTTTCCTCTTTTTATCCACTTATCACACAAGCCAGTACACGCTTGTTTATTCTGCTGCTCCATTTTTTATTTATTTTTTTGTTTTTTTACAGACAAGCCTTATTGAATAAAAGGTTTTTGTACGTACAGAATGAGCATATATTCATCATATGGTCAGACATTGCTACAATTATTGCGGAAAACAACATAGAAACTAGTGCAGTGAAATTAAAAAAATAAACAAGCAATCGCCATTGTGTAAATACAAGGCGATGTATGCCAAACAACACATAATAAACAACAAATATAGCTGGGTAAATCACAGGTCATATATAATGGAGAATATTTGAAGGATTCAAAAGAGGTAGAAGACAAAGCAAAAAACAACCCCAGATTACGTGTAGTGGGGGGGGGGGGGGGGTAAAGAGGTGCCAAATGTATCTGTCTAGGGAAGGGTTTGTTAAAAGGGAAAAGGGAGGATTTAATACAATTGCCAATGGAACCCTCTTTTTAAAAGCTGAATTTATCTCCATAATTGGGGGGAGGAAAAAAGGAGAAGAGGTGCAGGTAGGAGGCTTTATAATGCTTTTAATTGTATCTGCATATTTGTATGTTTAGAACCCAGAACTTGTGGCACGTCTTGAGAAGATTAAAGCTAAGTTGGCAAATGAGGAGTACAAGAGAATCACAAGGAATGTCAGCAGCCAGGTACAGTAGTTTTAACTGTTAGTATGTGTTGAACAGACTAAATCCCAAAAGGTTCATCATTTTCTATCAATCTAGTACCATAGCTGTTTTAAGACAGGGCATAGGATGAAAAAAATAATAATAATTTGGAAGCAGCTTTTGTCACACTTGAGCTGTAGATCCAGACATGTAGGTATTTGAAATTGTATGGAAACCCCAATTTTCCTGTAAAAGTTAAGCTTGGCCCACCTCTTCTTTCTACCAAGCTGCCCTATTGGTCCTATGTTGTGATGGACAGAAACAATGACCAATAGGAATGGGTAGGAAGAGTACAGAGTTTAACTTTTGAAGGAAAACCTAAGACCTGCACATAGCTGTCTTTGGATCTACTGATTATTACTAAATATACCCAAGAAACATAGAAAAGTCACAGCAGAAAAGACCAAGTGGTCCATTGAGTCTGCCCCTTTTTGTTTTCATTTAAATATTTTTATATAGAGTATAGATCTGTTTGTCTCAAACACTTTTTAATCCACTTACTTTTGACATAATCGCTACTTCTGCTGGAAGTTTCAGTAAAATAATAATTTCTAAGGTTAGTTTTAACGTTTTCTCCTAATGATTGTATTTCAAAATTTCCATATTCTTGATCTCTGCTTCATATTGAAAATACTGCCCTCCATAACCTTATTCACACCATTAGGCAGAAAATGCACAGGCAACTGGCCTCGGTGCAAGTGACGGTAACAGGAATCTCCTAATTCCTGCAGCTGTTTTCATCACTCGTGAGCCTCTAGCTGTGGCCACTGAGCCCTGTAGACTTCAAGGACAAGTTGGTGGCAGCCTCAACTATCTGTGGTTGTCCACACAGCTAGTGATTACCTGCGGCAATCACTGCTGGACACAGATTCCTGCCATTATCATTTTCACCAGGGATAGTTGCCCATGAGAATGCAGCCTTAATGTATTTAAAGGTTTTAAACTTGAAATGAAGTCTAAACTTGGACCTACCTATATATGGGACTCAGGACCTCCTTCTTTCTGCTTGTTATTTTAGCCCAGAATTCTGTTAAAAAATGTGCAAATTTAATGGCGCTTTACCATGTGAACTCCTAAATAAATATATATCTCTAAACAGAATCTGGAAATGTATATACAAAATAGTCATATCTATGGAAAAGTGTGTGTGTGTATGTATATATATATATATATATAATGTATATATATGTATGTATGTATGTATATATATATATAATGAATGAAAAAAAAATGCACATAAAATTCCAATGTGACTGTGCCCAACGCCAATAATACAAATTGCTTCTGTATATATATATATATATATATATATGTGTGTGTGTGTGTGTGTGTGTGTGTGTGTGTGTGTAATGAATGAATGTATGTATATATATATATATATATATATATATATATACAGTTTCTCACAAAAGTGAGTACACCCTTCACATTTTTGTAAATATTTATAATTTTATATTTATAATTTTTTTAATATTTTACAATATTCATTATGTGACAACACTGAAGAAATTACACGTTGCTACAATCTAAAGTAGTGAGTGTACAGCTTGTATAACAGTGTAAATTTGCTGTCCTCTCAAAATAACGCAAAACACAGCCATTATTGTCTAAACTGCTGGCGACCAAAAGTGAGTACACCCCTAAGTGAAAATGTCCAAATTGGGCCCAATTAGCCTTTTCCCCTCCCCAGTGTCATGTGACTCATTAATGTTACAAGGTCTCATATGTGAATGGGGAGCAGGTGTGTTCAATTTTGTGTTATTGCTCTCAATCTCTCATACTGGTCAACTGGAAGTTCAACATGGCACCTTGTGTCAAAGAACTCTGAGGATCTGAAAAAAAGAATTCTTGCTCTACATAAAGATGGCCTAGGCTTTAAGAAGATTGCCAAGACCCTGAAACTGAGCTGCAGCACGGTGACCAAGACCATACAGCGGTTTAACAGGACAGGTTCCACTCGGAACAGGCCTCGCCATGGTCGACCAAAGAAGTTGCGTGCACGTGCTTAGCGTCATATCCAGAGGTTGTCTTTGGGAAATACATGAATGAGTGCTGCCAGCATTGCTGAAGGGGTGGGGGTCAGCCTGTCAGTGCTCAGACCATATGCTGTACACTGCATAAAATTGGTCTGCATGGCTGTCACCCCAGAAGGAAGCCTCTTCTAAAGATGAGGCACAATAAAGCCCGCAAACAGTTTGCTGAAGACAAGCAGACTAAAGACATGGATTACTGGAACCATGTCCTGTGGTCTGATGAGACCAAGATAAACGTATTTGGTTCAGATGGTATCAATCGTGTGTGGCAGCAACCAGATGAGGAGTACAAAGACAAGTGTGTCTTGCCTACAGTCAAGCATGGTGGTGGGAGTGTCATGGTCTGGGGCTGCATGAGTGCTGCCGGCACTGGGGAGCTACACTTCATTGAGGGGACCATGAATGCCAACATGTACTGTGACATACTGAAGCAGAGCATGGTCCCCTCCCTTTGGAGACTGGACCGTAGGGCAGTATTCCAACATAACGACCCCAAACACACCTCCAAGACTACCACTGCCTTACTAAAGAAGTTGAAGGTAAAGGTGATGGACTGGCCAAGCATGTCTCCAGACCTAAACCCTATTGAGCATCTGTGGGGCATCCTCAAAAGGAAGGTGTAGGAGCACAAGGTCTCTAACATCCACCAGCTCTGTGATGTCATCATGGAGGAGTGGAAGAGGACTCCAGTGGCAAACTGTGAAGCTCTGGTGAACTCCATGCACAAGAGGGTTAAGGCAGAGCTGGAAAATAATGGCACTTTGTGCCCAATTTGGACATTTTTACTTAGGGGTGTACTCACTTTTGCCAGCAGTTTAGACATTAATGGCTTTGTTGAGTTATTTTGAGGGGACAGCAAATTTACACTCTTATACAAGCTGTACACTCACTACTTTACATTGTAGCAAAGTGTCATTTCTTCAGCGTTGTTTCATGAAAAGATATAATAAAATATTTACAAAAATGTGAGGGATGTACTCAGTTTATTTCCAGATTCTGCTTAGAGACTTGGATATTTATATATGAGTTCATTTTATTTTTTTTTCACATTTGAGAAGTGTCACATATCACTTATTTAAAGGGGCAGCTATTCCCCTGTGATGATATAATAGGGAGCCATCACTTGTTTGCCAGAATTCAGTTTGCTTTTCCCACTGCCTGGCCACAATGTTTGCTTATTTTTTAGTTATCTGAAATAAGTTCTCCAAATATTTTTCCTCTTTAGTTATGAACAACACTGTAGCCTCATTAGTGACATTTACAAAAGGATTCATATAACTTACAAACAGATTTACTTAAAATTTTCATCATATACTTAATTTGAATTGCCCAGGTTTGTATCATGTTTGCTTTGTTATACAAGTCAAGAAGTCAATCAAACAATGGTTTATACTGTACATATAGGATACATTCATTGGAGTAGTTTACCATTGCTGCAATTGTGTTGTCAAATCATGTTGTAAAAATGGCTTGTTATATCCACATGCAAATATCCTCAATTTTCAAATGTCAACAGTTTGCATTTCTTACCCCTTCCACTGCTGGTGATCCACACCTCAGGCATTTCCTACGCAGGCTCAAAGTGTCAGACGTCCCATAGCATTTCCCTACACTCAGGCAATGCTTAGTTTGTAGGTGCGGGATTTCTCTTTACCCTTTTTTGTCTGACTGGAAAATACATTTATCTGTGGAAAATGGCCATCCCAATCTATTCAAATCAAATATGTTTTACTGTGATTCCAGTCACACTTTTTACATTTCTGACGGCTCCAGTGAAGAAGGCTGGCATGCTGAAATTTGTAATAGAGGTAAAAGAAGGCTTAGACAGAATCTCAGCCAGAGTTATATTGGTGTCTAATATCCTAATTGGGAATATTTCTCCTCACTTTCATCATGGTTGCCATACAGAACAGGAACGGAGATAATATCACACATTCAACCTCACCACTGAGCCTTTGTATTCTGACAGCGGGGAGACTTTCCCACCATAAAATTATTGTGCAGGCTACATTTTTTATTATTTTTTTTGCAGTGCACCACAGTGCGTTGCAGCATATGTGCATTGTTATTAGTCAATTTAAAATGAATTGACCACAGCACACCAACTTACATATAATGCCTTACCGCACATGTTTTTTGCCAGGGCATTCATTCTGATTAGTGGCTTAAGGCAACAGTTCCATCTTAGTCACTTTCTTATTTTTCTTTCTCCAGGTTTAATGAATTTGTCATTTTGACCTTTTCTTTTATTTTTATTTTTCTAGAATGGTCGACAGGGAACTCTGGCTGATCTAGGCAGAGAAGGTAAGTTGTCTCCTGTAGAATGGAAGTATGATTTCTAATTTTCAGCTAGTACTATTACTTTTTCTTGTATTCCAGTGGAGCATCACTCCAGTCCTCACTGACAGGGCATGTTCTTTTATCTCTACCTGATAAGTACACATATAAATGTATGATTAGCCTATAATAGGTTAACCATAGACAGGAGATAACTCATCTGATCTCTTCTCCATGAACAGCAGGAATAGTCTCCTAATGTGTACAGTCCAAATAATCTCAACTGTTACTCTATGAAGTGAGCTGAACATACTGTAGGCTAGATCAGATTTGATCACCTGTTTTATTTGTTTCACATTGACCCAAATGGATCTATAATGGTCAATTTATTTTAGCTTTTTAAAGTTTTTTTTTGGTTTTTCATTTTTCTCATAATATAAAATCGTATTTTTGCAAGCGCACAAAGAGTGCACCAAAATACATGTACAAGCATTATGGGTTTCCTAAACAGGGAGCACAGGAGAAAATATTTACATTTAAACTTTGTCTCCCTAATTTAAGTGTCATACAAATCCATCAGAAGAGAGCAGGCAATAAACCAAAAGGAGGGGGGTGGGGTGGTTTTTTACTTCTGACCTGTGTGTATGTGTAAATGTCAGCTATTGAGCTCTGTAAACTAAGAAGCCTAGAGCTGCACCCTCTGACTAGAACTGAGAATACAGAATATACACTATCTCAATCTTGCCTATTTGGAAAAAAAAGAGAAACTATAGAGCTTCCTGTTTTGAGTCTAAAGGCACACTAAGAAAATCGGACGAACATTTTCATCCATTTTCGGACGATTTTTGTATAGTGTGCACACAACTTTTGACAGCCAATTCCGAATTTTCGTACGAAAATTCACAAAGGGACAAACTCAAAATCTTTCTCGTACGGGAACAGAACAAACGATTTTCATTTAATATGTACCGTTTCATAAGATTTTCTACAATAAAAACCAGAAAAGAAAGACTGCGCATGATCAGAAACAATAAACAACAACAAGAAAAAAGCCTTTATTGTACGAGAATTTTAGTACGAATTTTCGTTCATTGGTTCCGATTTGCTGTGAGACAAGGAGGAAAATCATTCGTCCGATTTTTCTTAGGGTGTGCTCTACTTTAGGCCACAGATTGAGTGTTCTCCAGTAATGTTGAGCTCCCTGGTTGGCTGCAAGCCTTCGCTCACATACTGTATATTAGTTCTAGTCAGTTCTACTTGTATATTATTAATTAAAAGAAGCCAATAGCAAATAATTAAATTCCATTCACATCAGTCAAATGAAAATCTAACTTGTTTATAATATACAGCAGCTATAATGAAAAAAAAAAAATGTTGGCCTCTAAAATACATCTAAAATGTGTTTTTCGTTCTACTATATGAGCTTTTTCTCTTGTAGGACCTTTAGGAATCAGTAGATGGTTTTTAAAATTGTATTCCACCTTCTACTTTGTCTTCAAGTATTTCATAAGTGCCGAAACTACAACTTTTGTAGTGTATGTTTTGTTAAAGGAAACCTGTATTGAGATAAATGTACCATTGCCTGGTTGTCATGATGATTCTCTAACTTCAATAATTTGTGAGTCGCTGATCTTTATAAAGCATGTATACAGATAAGACATTCTAACTTTGGTTTTACTCTTCTTGCTTCATGCTTATTTTGGATCAGTGATTTATAAAGTACTGAAGCTAGAGAGAGCCATTCTTAAGCCATAAAAGTTACACAGAGGCCATCAGTACTTATTTTTTTGTGTGAAAGGTAATGCAATACTGCTCCCTTTTGCTCTATAAAGTATACCGGTAAAAGTGTTTTTGCTTTATATATGTTTTGATAAGTGCAACAAATGCCTGTTGAGCCTGCCAGATATACAGCAAACTCCTAACTTCTTTTGCATTTTGCCTGCACTAAAATCCCAAGCACAGTTATTAGGCATGACCTGTCGACTTATGTGGACTACAGAACACCCCTCATGTTATGGAGATGAGGGGGAGTCCTAATCAGCAGAAGCCCAGGTGGATGATGATGCTGCTCCTCCATAGATACAACAGCGTGAATGAGTGTTGTCACCCTACTGCAGAAGTATATTTGCAGGATTACGTGGTAAAAATAAAGAGAAAAAATAAAAATGAATGCAACCACCACGTGTAAGGACTGATCAGCTGCAATATATTATATTTTTGTTTTCATGTTTAGATGCACTTTATAGTTTACTTTCCCCACTGCCTTGCATATTTAGGTGTTGGCTAATTGCATGTTGTAGATGATTTGAAAATATTATTTTATGATAGTAATTATTGACATTTTGTAGTAATTTATATTTTTTGTGTTTACAGTACGACCTCTGAAAAAAATTGTTGTTACAGTCCTCAACTTCTTTGTCACAGTGGTAACAGCATTTGCTTGCACTTATATCGGCAGTCAGTATGTTTTTTCTGAGTCAGCTGCGGTGAGTTTAGCTCCAGTATAATATACCTAGATTGTCATTAGTTGCCATGTATTTACTGATTATTCCCTTTTGGCTTGGTCCCCATGGTGTTTGATTTTTTTATTGAAGGTGTCGCAATGGAGAGCGATTTTTCTGGAACCTAGACACGCACCATAGCATGAGTTTAAGGGTCCACCCAGAAAAAAGCAATGGTATTCAATGGACTTGCCTTTTTTTTAGATTGCCCATACACAGGCAGACCTGTTATAAAAAAAACATAAGTGATTGTGGATTGGCCTCTCTACTTTGAGATTTAGCCCCAATTGGGACCTGCAAGTGTAATAAAAAACACGATGAAGTGTGTTTGCTCTTTTTATTTTAGAAAACAGAATAGATGTCGGAATGTCACTGGGATTTCCCAGCATATTAATACATCTCTGTACAGGCTAAAAAATGCTTATAACAGATGGAAATGCTTATTATATATTAGGAGCTAACCCCAGACCTGATTGTCACAAGAGATACTTGAATCATTTATATTAAATGCAAAAATCAGCCCATGGGTGTACTCCATTAATCTTTCCACTTAAATTTATCAAGACATCTCTGAAATTATTAAATCTGTCTCATTTTAGAAAACTGCCTTTATGAGACTTGTTGATGTCATTGTTCATTAGGCGCAGTATGCAGCAGTCCTGTAAACCAGGATTAGGAGCTTGTGTAGACAGGTGTTTGAATTGTCACCTATACTGTACCAGTAAAGTAAATGGAAACCTGTTGACCTGCGTTTTTTTTAACACATGTCAAACGCAGGAAACCGCCCATCTATATGAGCCTTTCTAATGTATCTTTTTATGTTGGGATCCATTGTTTTTTACTCATGTCAGAGAGCTCCGTGTTTTATTCCATGTTGGTGAATAAATGGTACAGTGATGGTTCGATTCAAATGCAGGTAAATTCTTACTGACAGAAATGTGGGGGATGCTGTTGGTAACCTTATAAGAATACCAGCTGCTTGACTATCTCTGGCTTTAAAACTCTGAACCACTAGCCTGAACATGAAGAATAAAGTCAGAGTGGCATCGGAACACCTGACCTGAATATTTGTTCTAGGTCAGTGCCTAGAACGTAGAAAGTAGTGAAGCCAGCTTGACTTTCAGGCAACTTGCATTTCTAGGGAAAGATTATTAATGGCAGCCTCCATGTTCTCTTATGCTGGTACCTAAACTTTAAATAAAAAAAGTGGTTATGCAATGGATATACTCCACACAAATTCCTCTAAATCTATGGAAGAAAATAATTAACCAGGTATTGCCAGTTTACAAACTCGCATATGAAGCCAGAGGGTGTGCAGGTAAATTCATGAAGATATGGGGGAGGTGGACTGACCTTATGGATGCATGTGAATACCCTGACGAGGAACGTAATTCTTGAGTAGTTGGAATAAAATGAACATAAAATGAGGATAAGATGGGTCTCCTGGAGCAGGTGACTGGACCGAGGTCTTTCTCTTAAAAAGACATAAGTGAATTGTGTAACATGGCGGCTTAGGCTTCTAATACCTATTACCCAGTATGGAATGTGCAGCAGTGTAACCAATTAAAGTTGTTCAGTGTAGTAAAATATAAAATCTTTCTTCATTATGAAATTGATATCATAGAATCACTTCTTGATGTATAGATGGAAATGTAGAGGAGAAATTATATCTTATGAGTAAATGTCATAAGTTGATCTGACAATTGTATAAGGAATTGTTTATGTAATACGTTTGTAAAAGTATCCTTTGTGATGAAGAATAATAAAACAGTATAAAAAAATAAAAATAAAAAAAAAGTATTATATTGTAGCTTTGCAGACCTTAGATAAGGTAAATAAGTTTAGTTTTTTTTTTTTTTTTTTCCTTTCATCTTTACCGGGTAATCCTGTGATTAGCACATTTCCTGTCCCTGGTTTGCTGCACTCACTCCTTCACTTGGAGGGTTATGATTGTCACCCAGACTCAACTTCATACATCTCTGCCTTTTGTTCAACATCTTCATTAAAAAATAAGTCAGCTACAAATACTGTAGCTGCTGACTTTTAATATTAGGACACTTACCTGTCCAGGAATCCAGCGGTATCTTCACCCGAGCCAATTTTTTAATTGGCTATCGGGTGCTGCCGCCGCCATCTCCACTAAGGGAAACCGGCAGTGAAGATGTGTGGCTTCACAGCCAGTTTCGTACTGCACATGCGAGAAATGCACTGCATTCTCTAATTGGGCCTGCTGCGGTGGAAGGAGGGGACTTCAAAACCAGGTACCTGTTCTCCCCCAAAAGATGCCAAATGTGGCAGTGGAGGGGGGAAGGAGGTAGATAAGTGGACCTTCCCGTTTTGGGTGGAGCTCTGCTTTAAATAAGAGATGGGGGGGATTGGCAGTTTACAGGAGGAAGATGACCCTTCCAGGACAGCTCATAGAAAGTGACAAGGACACTGCATTTCTGGCATGATGAACAGATTTTTTTGTATGTACGTAAACCTTTTTATTTAGCCTGAAAAACTAATGCAGCCCACCAAATCCTGGTAAGCCACAATACATAAAATTTGTTTTTGGGTATAGTTATCCTTTAGGGCTTTTTGCTAATATGCTTTTTAATTAGCAAATACGAATTACAGGTTTGGCCATCCATACACAAAGCTTTATTTCTATGTAAATTCTATGTGTTGTGAAGTGAAAATTGCTGATTGATATGTCCTGCTCTTTTTTTACAGCGGATCCTGTCCTCTGTGATTGTGGCGTCATTAGTGGGACTGGCAGAGCTGTATGTGTTGGTTCGGGCCATGGAAGGGGAGCTTGGAGAGTTATAGCAGTTGTTCCTGGCACTCCTGGAGAGAATGCACCCTCTACTGCTGAGCTGGACTCTGTCTGCTGATGTACGAGTTAAAGCAGAACTTCACTCTCTCAATCAATACTATTTTTAATACTTCTGCTGCTAGCATTAGTAAATAGACATGAGAGTAAATCATATTTTTTTCTTTCTCAACATTTCTTCAGTTACTTCCTGGTTTCCAGGCCTAGACAAATTATGTCATACATCCCATGAGTCTTCAGGAGGGGAGCAGGGGTTTTCTCAGCTAAGCACTCTCTCCTGCCTGCATGCCTGAGCTAAGGGCAAATAGATTCCAGGAAGTAAATGCTACATGAATCATCTGCCCATACTGAAGATGGCCACAGCCAGAAATTCTAGGGCAGTGATGGCGAACCTTGGCACCCCAGATGTTTTTGAACTACATTTCCCATGATGCTCATGCACTCTGCAGTGTAGTTGAATCTCATGGGAAATTTAGTTCCAAAACTGGGGTGCCAAGGTTAGCCATCACTGTGCTAGGGGATGTTTTGCAAAGTGATTTCTCAGTGAAATAAAGTATGGATGGATACATTTGCTTTGAATATAAAAAAATGCACTAAATTGCATATTTTGGTTTGTTGGCTCAGATGCAGTGTAGTTCCACTTTAAGATTGCAGTAAAGCATGTTGCACTAAAACAGAGGAAGCCAAGTTTATTTTCATGTAATTTATTAGTAGTTTTCTTCAACTCCTGCGTCTTCAAAAATATCCTTATTTACAGGGATCCATTAAAGCTGTGCATTGTTTAGGGACGGTTTTTAGGAAGGCGGTATTTGGGGTTTGCACATTGTTGAGTGGTTTGATCATTTCCATGCTGCCTGTTAACCATGTTCTCCATTATTATTGAAAAGATCTCTGTATAGCCTAATGTTGGCCATACAAATGGCAGTTGAATCTAGATGATAAACTTTAGCCAGTTTTTAACAGCAATAGATCGCTAACCACTTTTAGATGGTAGGGATGCCTTTGTGATCAAAATCTGGTTGACATTGCTAAAAAAAAATGCCCCTATGTATGACAAGAAAGGCTATTGATGCACATTTGATCAGTGGTGGTCAACATACTTGGGGAAAAAAAGAGCTTTCAGTTGTGACCTTTTCATCGCCAAAGGACTGCAGATAATATTTAGTAAATGTAATAACAGAAAGCTGCAAACATGCCCCAGGAGTTGGTCAGATACTATACACAGGCTATAGTAGATGGTCAGAGACTGGAGACAGGCTTCAGGAGACAGCCATAGACTGGTGAAAGGTTGTCATGAGACTGCTAGCAAATACTGCTATTACTGCTTTAAAATTCAGTTGTATCAAACCTGCGGTTGAAGGAAAGAAAATTGGTTAATATATGGCCAGACTAACAGTGCCCACCATGCACTAAACAGGGTGGATGGAGGAATTGCCCCTGCTGGGACATTGTATTCTATTGTCTGAATCTACTGATCAGTGGCTGCAGTCGCTGATCGGCAGAAACTTTTCCAACATGTCACTTCGACAGAAGTCAATTACACAATCAACTTTAGTCAACTGGGGGATCCTACACACTGATTAAAATTCCCCTGCTCAAATTTTGATCATTGTATGGCCAGCTTTATTAGAAAACATTTCTACAGATAACCTTTTAATGTACAGGGTTAGTTTGTCATATCACAGTAATTACAGAGGTAGTTGTACCTGTGGCAACAGATCGTGCAAATGCTAACCTACAAGATTTATTGACTTTCTCTGCTGTATCGTATGCAAGTTATACATTTATGGATGTGTCTGTTCCTTGTTACAGTTCTAATCTTTCTTGTATTTTTCTATTTAATGTGTAATTTTTTTTTTCTACACCTGTTTTATTGAAGACTGTACTTTATTGCCCTTTGCCTAGAAAATTACTTAAATAAATCTGTACAAATACGTACTTGTCTGCTTTTTAGAATAAATAGCTCACTAAGGCTACATTCACACAAGCGGCCGAGGGCGAATAGTTTGCTGCGTTAAAAGCGAATTAAATGCCCCACCTTGTCATTGGAAACGTACAACCTGGCAGGTTAGCTTTGAGCGATTACATGCGAACAATAGCGGCACTGGCCATTGATTTGTACCCCTGCTGCTTGCACACGCTGTGTGTATGCAGCACATACAGTGGATATAAAGTTTACACACCCCTGTTAACCGCTTAAGGACCGCCTCCTGTAGATTTAAGTCAACAGAATGGCACGGCTGGGCAAAAGCACGTACCGGTACGTCCTCCTTTAAGTGCCCAGCCGTGGGTCGCGCTCGCGTCCCAGTCCTGAGCTTCTTGACAGTGGCCGCGGGACCAGCGGACCCGATCGCCGCTGGTGTCCCGCGATCGGGTCACAGAGCTGAAGAACGGGGAGAGGTCTGTGTAAACAAACCTCTCCCCGTGCTTCCTACACTGCCTGTCACTGATCGGCTGTTTCCTGTCATCGGGAAAGCCGATCAATGATGTCAGATGTAAAGCCACGCCCCCTACTGTAAAAAAAAAAAACACACGTCAAAGACTAAACCCCTCCCCGCCCCCTAGTGGTTAACTCCTTCACTGCCAGTGTCATTTACATAGGAATCAGTGCATTTAAATAGCACTGATTTCTGTATAAATGACAATGGTCCCAAAAATGTGTCAAAAATGTCCAATGTGTCCGCCATAATGTCGCAGTCACAAAAAAATCGCTGATCGCCGCCATTACTAGTAAAAAAAAAAATATTAATAAAAATGCTATAAAAACTATCCCCTATTTTGTAAACGCTATAACTTTTGCGCAAACCAATCAATAATTGAGATTTTTTTTTTTTATTTTTTTTTTACCAAAAATATGTAGAATACGTATCGGCCTAAACTGAGGGAAAAATGTTTTTTTATATATTTTTTGGGGATATTTATTATAGCAAAAAGTAAAAAATATTGCATTTTTTTTCAAAATTGCTTCATTTTTGTTTATAGCGCAAAAAATAAACGCATAGGCGATCAAAGACCACATCGCATGACCGCGCAATTGTCAGTTAAAGCGACGCAGTGCCGAATCACAAAAAGGGCCTGGTCCTTTGGCTGCAAATTGGTCCGGGGCTTAAGTGGTTAAAATGTCAGGTTTCTGTGATGTAACAAAAATGAGACAAAGCTAAATGATTTCAGAACTTTTTCCAACTTTAATGTGACCTATAAACTGTACAACTCAGTTGAACTACAAACTGAAATCTTTTAGGTGGAGTGAAGTAAAAATAAAAAATTTAATAATATGGTTGCATAAGTGTGCACACCCTTAAACTAATACTGTTGAAGCACCTTTTTGATTTTATTACAGCACTCCATCTTTTGGGGATGAGTCTATCAGCATGGCACATCTTGACTTGGCAATATTTGTCCACTCTTCTTTGCTAAACACTCCAAATCTGTCAGATTGCGAGGGCATCTCCTGTGCACAGCCCTCTAGATCACCCCACAGATTTTTCAATCGGATTCAGGTCTGGGCAATTCCAGAACTTTAATCATTTTCTGGTGAAGCCATTAATTTGTTGATTTGGATGTTTGCTTTGGGTCATTGTCATGCTGAAAGATGAAGTTCCTCCTCATGTTCAGCTTTCTAGCAGAAGCCTGAAGGTTTTGTGCCAATATTGACTGGTATTTGGAACTGTTCATAATTCCCTCTACCTTGACTAAAGGCCCCTCTTCCAGCAGAAGAAAAACAGCCCCAAAGCATGATGCTGCCACCACCATGCTTCACTGTGGGTATGGTGTTCTTTTGGTGATGTGTAGTGTTGTTTTTGCGCTAAACATCTTTTGGAATTATGGCCAAAAAGTTCAACCTTGGTTTCATCAGACCATAACGCATCTTCCCACATGCTTTTGGAAAACTTCAGATGTGTTTTTGCAAAATTTAGCTGGGATTGGATGTTTTTCTTTGTAAGAAACAGCTTCCCTCTTGCCACTCTACCCCATAGTCCAGACATATGAAGAATACGGGAGATTGTTGGCACATGTACCACACAGCCAGTACTTGCCAGATATTCCTGCAGCTCCTTTAATGTTGCTGTAGGCCTCTTGGCAGCTTTCCTGACAAGTTTTCTTCTCGCCTTTTCATCCATTTTAGATGGACGTCCAGTTCTTGGTAATGTCTCTGTTGTGCCAGATTTTTAACAACTTGATGATTGTCATCACTGTGTTCCATGGTTTATCTAATGCCTTGGAAATTCTATTGTACCCCTCTGATGCTTTGGCAGCTCTCTGCAGACCGCGTCTTTTGCTGTAGGATGCAACTCAGAAAATCACAGAAAAGACCTACTAGAACAGCTGAACTTTATTTGGGGTTAATCAGAGGCACTTTAAGTCCCCTTTCACACGAATCGTTTTTCAGGCGCTACAGCGCTAAAAATAGCGCCTGAAAAAAGCAGGTCCTTTCACTCCAGTGTAAAAGCCGGAAGGCTTTCACACTGGAGAGGTGCGCTAGCAGGGCGGTAAAAAAAGTCCTGCTAGCTGCATCTTTGGAGCGGTGTATTCACCGCTCCTACCTATTGAAATCAATGGGACAGCGCTGCAATACCGCCGGCAAAGCGCCATTGCAGTGTCGCTTTGCGGGGGGTTTTAACCCTTTTTCGGCCGCTAGCGGGGGTTAAAACCGCCCCTCTAGTGGCCGAATACCGCTGCTAAAACGACGGTAAAGCAGCACTAAATATAGCCGCCGACGCCCGCAACGCCCCAGTGTTAAAGGGGCCTAAATGATGGCAGGTGTGTACTGACTCCTATTTAACATGAGTTTGAATGTGATTGCTTAATTCTGAACACAGCTACATCCCCAGTTATAAGCGGGAGTGCACACTTATGCAACCACATTATTATATTTTTACTCCCCCCCCCCCCCTTAAAAGATTTCAGTTTGTTTTTCAATTGAGTTGTACAGTTTATAGGTCACATTTAAAGGTGGAAATAGATCTGAAATTATTTATCTTTGTCTCAATTTTTTACATCACAGAAACCTGACATTTTAACAGGGGTGTGTTTTATATCCACTGTAGCTCTGCTGGCAAGAACCCACTGATTCTTGACAGCAGCCACCTGTGTGCGTGTAGTTTAACTGTACGCTGATGATGTCAGCACTTTGTTTTTCTGTTAGATAACTGAGAACTCTCCAGACAACTAGCTTATCCCTAATATGGAGTGTGATTTGGTAATCTGAAATCTTCAAGCCCAGATCCTAGAAAAAATTATTTTGAACAGTGGAAATTTCTTTATTATTGTCCATGTTGGAGAAATACCCACTCACTTTCTTCTCTCGTTTTCTTGTCACTGGGACAAAAAGGTATGAGAAATCTCTCCAATACAGAAACAAACACCAGCATAAACATATTATTATTTTATTTATTTATTTCGAATAATTATATCTTTTTTTTTTAGTCTCTGGACCTTCTTTATTTTTTTTTTTCTCCCTTCTAGTACTGCTGAGTTGTCTATAAGCTTTCAACAGGATTTCACTAAGACTGGAAGTAAGGAGTCACAGATGGCAAGAAAAATGTTAGTGGTTCTTATTCTTCTCCACACCAAAAATTGGATCATCATTGGAGTTGCTTTCCTTCCCACTTTTATTACAAAAAAACATTAAAAAGTTCTTACAGGTATATCTTCCCACGCTGGGGTTCTCACCATTAATGCAACAAACATAACATTCAGACTCCTGGCTGTCTTGTGGCAGCTTTACTGCTCTAAGTAGTACCAAATGGTCCTCCTGACCATCAAACATGTACCAGTGTTTGTGCACAGACACTGTACCTCAGCTCTGCGTCTCTCCTTCCCGCATTTTCCTAGCTGCTCTTTCCCTCCTGGACACTCTCCAGCTCGGGCCTTGGGGTGTCTTGACCTGGACCGTATGGTGCATACCAGCACCTCTCACAGCTCCCTTCACACTCTGACTTCTTCGGGTGGGTGGGGCTCTGACCTCTAACTTTGGGCTGTTTCACACGGACGGTCCGTATGTCCGTTTTTCATCCTTCCGTTTTCGGATGAAAAACGGACATACATGTATCCCTATGGGATAGCGGGTGTCAGCGGATGAGCATCCGCTGACACCCGATCTCGTCCGTGTCCGCTATGGTCCGTTTCTGCAGACGGAGGAAAACCCTATTTTTCCATCTGTCTGCAGAGCGGATGGGATGACGACGGACTCTACGGTCTGTCGTCACTCGATCTCCCATAGGGGAGAGCGGCGCTCTGACAGGTCCGTCCCTGCACAGAGTGTAGAGACGGACCTGTCATCTTCCTGCTTAGCGGAGATCACTCCGGCGATCCCCGCTGAGCAAGCGGATATCCACGGGGCGGATCAGCACTGATCCGCCCTTAGTCTCTAACATAAACCCAGCACACCCCTGAATCATTAGTGTGCCTGTTTCCTGGAAAATCTGTCCTGGACCGCCATTTTAAACAGTGACACGGGCTCGACCTGCCACAATATATACAGTGCTGTGAAAAAAGTATTTGCCCCTTTCCTGATTTTTTTTTTTTTGCATATTTGTCACACTTAAATGATTCAGATCATCAAACAATTTTTTATCACACAAAGAT
Organism: Lithobates sylvaticus; assembly: GCA_028564925.1. Taxonomy (NCBI): domain Eukaryota; kingdom Metazoa; phylum Chordata; class Amphibia; order Anura; family Ranidae; genus Lithobates; species Lithobates sylvaticus. The sequence goes on from CM053027.1 coordinate 124,899,295, forward strand.
AACCCAAGTAAATACAAAATGCAGTTTTTAAATGATTTCATTTATTAACCACTTCAGCCCCGGAAGATTTCGCTGCTCAATGACTGCTTTTTACAATTTGGCACTGTGCTGTTTAGCTGGTAATTTTGTGGTCTTGCAATGCTGTACCCAAACAAAATTTGTGTCCTTTTTTCCCCACAAATGGAGCTTTCTTTTGATGATATTTGATTGCCTCTGTGATTTGAATTTTTTGCGATATAAACGGAAAAAGACCGAAAATGTTTAAAAAAATTATATTTTCCACTTTTTGATAATAAAAAAATCCAATAAACTGAATTTTAGTCATACATTTAGGTCAAAATGTTTTAGCCACATGTCTGGTAAAAAAAATGTAAATTAGCGTTTATTTATTGGTTTGCGCAAAAGTTATAGCGTCTACAAACTAGGGTACATTTTCTGGAATTTACGCAGCTTTTAGTTTGACTGCCTATCTAATTTCTTGAGGTGCTAAAATGTCAGGGCAGTACAACCCTCCCCCCCCCCCCCCCAAATTACCCCATTTTGGAAAGTAGACACCCTAAGGCCCCTTTCACACTGGGGCGTTTTTCAGGCGGTACATCGCTAAAAATAGCGCCTGAAAAAATCCGGCCCCATTCACTCCAGTGTGAAAGCGGCGGGCTTTCACACTGGAGCGGTGCGCTAGCAGGACGGTCAAAAAAGTCCTGCTAGCAGCATCTTTAGAGCAGTATAGGAGCGGTGTATTCACCGCTCCTACCCATTGATTTCAATGGGACACCACGGTAATACCGCCGCAAAGCGCCGCTACGGCGGAGCTTTGCTGGGGATTTTAATTTTTTTTCGGTCGCTAGCGAGGGTTAAAACCGCACCGCTAGCGGCCGAATACCGCGGCTAAAACGACAGTAAAGCAGCGCTAAATATAGTGCTGCTTTACCGTCGCCGCGGCTCCTGCCCCAGTGTGAAAGGGGCCTAAGGAAATTGCTGAGAGGGATGTTGAGCCCATTAAATATTACATTTTTTTTGGCACAAGTGATTGAAAAATTACAATAAAATTAATAAAAATTGCACAAATTTGTCACTAAATTATATATCTTGCTCACACATGCCATGGTTATATGTGGAATTACACCCCAAAATACATTCTGCTACTTCTCCTGAGTACGGGGATACCACATGTGTAAGACTTTTTGGGAGCCTAGCCACGTACAGGACCCTGAAATCCAAGCACCGCCTTTAGGATTTCTAAGGGCATACATTTTTGATTTCACTACTCCCTACCTATCACAGTTTCGAAGGCCATAAAATGCCAAGATGGCACACCCCCCCCCCCGCCCCCCCCCCCCCCCCCCACAACCCCCCCCCCCCCCCCCCCCAAATGACCCCATTTTGGAAAGTAGACACCCCAAGCTATTTGCTGAGAGGCATGTAGAGTCCATGGTCCATATGTGAAATTTCACTCCAAAATACATTCCGCTGCTTCTCCTACAGGGATACCACATGTGTGAGACTTTTTGGGAGCCTAGCCGTGTACAGGACCCCGAAAGCCAATCACCGCTATCAGGATTTCTAAGGGTGTAAAACGGTGATTCCACTTCCCCACTACCTATCACAGTTTCAGAGGCCATGAGAGAGGTTTGTTAGGCTGGATTCACACCTATGCATTTTTAGTGCTTTTTGCAGATTTGAACTACAGAACGTGTTCCATGGGAAACCATATTAAATGGACTGTAATGCAAATCTGCAAAATGCAAAAAGAACTAAAAATGCATAGGTGTGAATCCAGCCTTAGAGAACCTTAGTGAACAAACCGCATCATGAAGGCCAAGGAACACACCAGACAGATCAGGGATAAAGTTGTGGAGAAGTTTAAAGGGTTAGGTTATAAAAAAAAGAAAATATCCCAAGCTTTGAACATCTCACAGAGCACTGTTCAATCCATCATCCAAAAATGGAAAGAGTATGGCAAAACTGCAAACCTACCAAGACATGGCCGTCCATCTAAACTGACAGGCCGGGCAAGGAGAGCTTTAATCAGAGAATTAGCCCATAGTAACTTCGGAGGAGCTGCAGAGATCTACAGCTCAGGTGCGGGAATTTGTCCACAGGACAACTATTATTTGTGCACTCCACATATCTGACCTTTTATGGAAGAGTGGCAAGAAGAAAGCCATTGGTGAAAGAAAGCAATAAGAAGTCAGTTTGCAGTTTGTGAGAAGCAATGTGGGGGGGGGCGGGGAAGATACAGCAAACATGTGGAAGAAGGTGCTCTGGTGAGATAAGACCAAAATTTAGATTTTTGACCTAAAAGCAAACCGCTATGTGTGGTGGAAAACTAACACTGCCACCACCATCCTCACCGTGAAACATGGTGGTGGCAGCATCCATGTTGTGGGGATGCTTTTCTTCAGCAGGGACAAGGGAGCTGGTTAGAATTGATGGGAAGATGGATAGAGCCAAATACAGGGCAATCTTAGAAGAAAACCTGTTAGTCTGCAAAAGAATTGAGACTGGGGTGGAGGTTCACCTTCCAGCAGGACAATGACCCTAAACCAACTGCCAGAGCTGCAATGACATGGTTTAGATCAAAGCATATCCATGTGTTAGAATGGCCCAGTCAAAGTCCAGACCTAAATCCAATTGAGAATATGTGTCAAGACTTGAAAATTGCTGTTCACAGACACTCTCTATACAATCTGACAGAGCTTGAGCTATTTTGCAAAGAAGAATGGGCAAAAGTGTCACGCTCTAGATGTGCAGAGACATCCCCAAAAAGACTCTGTAACTGCAGCAAAAGGTGGTTTTACAAAGTATTAACTCAGGGTAACTGAATTTAAAAAAAAAAAAAACATTTATCATTTTCCTTCCACTTCACAATTCTGTGCCACTTTGTGTTGATCTATAACATAAAATCCCCTATTTAAAAAATGTATGTTTTTGTATGTAACATGACAAAATGTTGAAACTTTCAAGGGGTATGAATACTTTTTCAAGGCACTATATGTGCCTATACTATAAGGCAATATATAAAAATAAAGCAGTATCATCACTAAAAATGTGTAAATGTTCAGGTGGCCAAAGTCATAAACAGTACAAAGATATTTCAATAAACTTGCTTGTTTCTTTAACTGCTTTCAGATCACCTGCAGTACATTTACTGTGGGTGGGTGGCGTGGGCAGGCTAGATCACCTACCTGTACATAATTAGGCCTGGTCTGGGTTTAGGGTGCACATGTGCCCCCGCCCCATCTGTGCTGTGATTCACTGCAGCACAATTTTGTTATCAGGTTTCGGCCAATGATTTTGGTCTTGAACCTGCTGGTCGGCTGTAGCAAATCACAGTTTCAGACACCTAGTTAGGCACATGTAACCCTTTAAATCGCTCCAGTTACCCTTTGATTGCCCTGTCAGTGTCATTAGTACAGTGTACAGCATTTTGTTTATACTGATCGCTTTATTAGTGTCACAGGTGACTTAAGATAGCATCAGAGTCAATTAGATTGCCCGCTACACTATCGACATCTGCAGTTAACCCCTTGATTGCCAGCAACACTATCGCAGTTACACTATAACCGCCACTACTAGTATAGTGTCTGGAAGAATCAGTATTTTAATTAGTATCAGAACTATATTCGTGTGCCCATTAGTATAGTGTCCACAAAAATGCAGCGTTAGCAGGATCACCCTGAATTAACAAGAAATCAAGCACAGGCCCACAGAGCCCATCGTAGCCTTCCAGAGATGCTTGCAAACACTAATTGGCTTCCCCCAGATTCATCAGCCCCCGTTATCCCCCCATTCACAGCCTAACCCAGGCTTCAGGTGAAAACAGTGAACTTAACAACCCCCCTTAACACCTTGAAAGTTGTTTTTCAACAACCACCTCTATAATTTCAATATGGACCAAATTAATGTTTATGCTTATGTTTATCAAACAATGAATTGTTTGAATGGAGACTTATCATGGTTTCTGAATGTAAGACTTTTTTGGGCATAACCCTTAATTAACATGGGTTTTACAAAAAAAAATAATGAATTGTGGTCATATTGGTCCACAGACCTGAATCATGATATGCCCATGTTCTCTGCTGCAATGGCCAGGCATAGATATAAGCACATAATGCGTTTCATGCATTTCAGTGACAATACCCTCTGGGAGGTATTCAAGCAATATCTCCCCAGCAAGTGTGCCAGATATACTGTGTAAGTTCTGTGAAATGGCCACAGGCTAGGCTATGCATATCTTTTTTAGAATTTACGAGGGGAAAGACTGTGAAGTGGAGCCCCCTGAATGCCCAGACTACATGGGGAGCAGTGGCAAGATAGTACGGGACTTGGTGTCACCCTTGTTTCGTAAGGGGTACCATTTGTGGGTGGACAACTTTTGTGCAAGCGTGCCACTTTTTAGACAATCAAGAAATTGGCTGCTGTGGCACCATGCGATCTAATCGCAGGGGCTTCCCCCAACAGCTCATTAACACCCCACTTAGAAAGGGGGAGAAAGCCTACTTGCGCAATGAAGAACTACTTGCAGTGAAGTGGAAGGACAAACGGGATATATTCATCCTTCCTTCCATTCGCGCAGACACGATGGTCCAACTTAACACAGCATCTGATGTCATTGAAAAAATCTTTATATGGAAGGCGTAGACTTTAACGACCAAATGATGAAGCTGTATTTAGCTGCCTGCAGAGCTAGACACCAGTACAAAAAAGTGTCTATATATTTATTTCAATTGGCTATATACAACACTTTTGTAATTTACAAAGCAACTGGAAGGACTGGATCCTTCTTAAAATTTCAGTAAGTGATCACAGCCCTTTTGTATCCAGATTTCACTGTGGCCCAAATCCAGATGCAGTTAGCCGGCTGCATGAGAGGCATTTTCCAGATGTCTTTCAAGGTACCCCGAAAAACAAAGGTCACCCCAAAAATGAGGTGCCTGTAGTAAACACGGAATGAGACATGACAACCGGTATTTTTGTCCCACCTGTCCTGGCCAACCTAGCATCTACATCAAGGTCTGCTTCCATTGCAGCATGGCACAGTCTAGGGCACACAATTCTGCACAAAAAGAGTCCCAAAAGATGTTATAGATACTCAGGAAACTGTCTATCACATTTTAGGAGAGCCTAAAATCAATGGCTGGAAATTTTATGGTTCTAAAAAGTTGTTACAAAAAAGTAAAAAAAAAAAAAAGTTGTTTTATTAACTGCTTCAGCCTCGGAAGATTTTACCTCCTTCCTGACCAGAGCACTTTTTGCGATTCGGCCCTCTGTCACTTTAACTGACAATTGCACGGTCGTGCGATGTTGCACCCAAACAAAATTGACGTCCTTTTTTTCCCACAAATAGAGCTTTTTTTTTAAATTTTTGGTGGTATTTGATCCGATTGTCCGACCGTGTGTATGCAACACCAGTGTCGGACTAAATCCGTCGAACAAAATCTGATGGATTTTGTGGTCGGATTTTCCGACCGTGTGTATGGGGCATTAGACCGAATTTTAATGGTTCACAGACTGTCAGGCAAAATGGATTTGCAGGGTTCCCGCACCGCATGTTCACTGTCATCTGACTTACAAGCTGCATACTATTTCGGAAACAGTCTCCTCGCTTAAAATTATGCTAAAAAAAATGTTTAAAGATAGGTCAATGGCATTTACCATCATGAAAGTATTTAGCCTACATACCTCTGAAAGTATTTAGCTTGATAACAGATTCCCAAGAGGAGGAAGTGGCCACACCATCCTGCTTGCTAATTGTGTGGTACCCTATGAGCAATTCTGTTTTTTATTCACTAAAAGTGAAGGATTTTTTAGATTGTTTAGAACTTTGGGCTATATGTAACAAATTATACAAATGAACCATTATCTGGAAAGCCTTATGTCCTAATCATTGCAATTAATCGATCAATCACATACCTGGACTGCATACTGTATATTTGATATACTGATGTTCAGTAGAGCATTTCTTCTCGGTAAAGAGCTTGTGCAATCCAGCACAGGTTTTATGCTAAAATCACCATGTGTAATCACAGCTGTAACCCTGAACATGAGACAGACTGGCTGAGTTTAACATTGTCGATTAATGTTTTGATATCTGTTAAGCCCTTCTAAAAAACACTTAATATTTTATTTGTGATATGCACAGCTCTAACCTGACTATAAAGTTATGGCTGGATTAGGTAATGCAGTAAATCCAGAGCTCCATCTCCCTGACAATCATCTGAAAATAAGGGGCCGGATTAAAGTAATGTTCGCGAAGATTAGTTGGTATTACATCTGATTGTGATATTCACCGACAGTCCGGAATTGTGGTTTCGTAGCATGTTTATTGCAAAGTTCTTCAAGAATAAACTGAAATATAAATACTACTGAAAATTAAAATAGGAGATAAGCTGAAGAAGATTGTTTATGATAACCAATGTAATATACCTCTTAAATAGTCCTCACAATGAAAAATAAGGTGGAAAACCTTGATTTAGGAGGTTCAGATTAAGGGATTGTCTGATATACTTATTACTTTTTTGTTAAGCAGAAATATATTTGTAAAATAATAGTCAGAATAAATAGCTGGTACAATGGCTTTGGGTACCTTTATTGTGTTGTATTCCATAAAGAAGTGTCCGTTGGATTTTATAGGTCCAGTGCAAAACTTATTGGTATTTAGTTACTAATAGATACTTTACTGTATAAAAAAGCTTTTTAGTAGCTAAACTATAATAACTTCACCTTTTCTCTAATTTTTGCATTTTACCTGCATATGGCTTTATTGCAGTTTACCGATTCGCACATGCATTTTTTAGAGTACAGTGTATTTTCAGTGAGCATGTTTATTGAGGTTATATTGCAATATTCACCCTAAAGGAAACCTGCCATGAGAGATAGATATACATAGGCTTCCATTATTGACCTTTCCATACAGTAATGCAGACTTGCAATCTCAGCACTGCAAAGCAGAAAACAGAGCCTGGGTAATTATGAGTAAACATGTCGTGAAATAAAAAAAATTGCTCCCAAGGGCCTATAGGCAGCTGAAAAAATGTAACTAGATCAAATATATAAGAAAAAATAAATGTCTTTATTGTGTACAAATATATATATATATATATATATAGATAATATATAATATATATATATATAAAAAACTTAAATGAACCACTTCAGCCCGGGAAGGGTTTGCCCGCTTCCTGACCAAGCCGTTTTTTGCGATTCTGCACTGCGTCGCTTTAACTGACAATTTCGCGGCCGTGCGACGTTGTACCCAAAAAAAATTGATGTCCTTTTTTCCCCACAAATAGAGCTTTCTTTTGTTGTTATTTGATCACCTCTGCGGTTTTTATTTTTTGAGCTAAAAACAAAAAAAAAGTGACAATTTTGAAAAAAAATACAATATTTTTTAAGTTTTTCAATAATAAAGATCCCCAATTTTTTTTTTTTTTTAAATGAGTACATCATCAGTTTAGGCGAATATATATATTCTTCTACATATTTTTGGTAAAAAATCACAATAAGCATATATTGATTGGTTTGCTACAAAATAGGGGATAGATTTATGTCATTTTTATTTTTTTTACTAGTAATGGCAGCGATCTGCGATTTTTTATTGGGACTGGGACATTGCGGTAGACAGATCGGACACTTTTCACACTTTTTTGGGACCAGTGACATTTATACAGCGATCACAGCTCAAAATAGCCACTGATTATTGTATAAATGTCTTTGGCAGGGAAGGGGTTAACACTAGGGAGCGATCAAGGGGTTACCTGTGTTCCCTATGTGTGTTTATAACTGGGGGGGGGGGGGGGTGGGAGTGACTGGGGGGAGGAGACATATCATTGTTCCTATTTAGTAGGAACACACGATCTGTCTCTACTCCCCTGACAGAACTGGGATTTTGTGTGTTTACACACACAGATCCCTGTTCTCGTTCTGTCAGGAGTGAACACAGGCACGCGCATCGGCTCCAGGGACACGCTGCAGGCGCCTGCTATAGCATCTTAAAGAGCCAATGTATAGCTATGGCGATTTGCGCAGCCATGCCAACCTGTTGCAGTTATACTGCTGGTCGGCTAGCAGTTAAAAGCTACATGAGCGCTGGTATGCATGATATTCAAAACAAATGATATGTCAATGTTACATATGCAGATAGCAAGAATTGCAAAGTGTATTTCTCAACACTTCATGCTACCGCTCAGAAAACCTCATCCCAGTGCATATCTACCAGGACCCCCTTGGTCTGTTTCCTGAGACCTTTTTCAACCCTCAACAACAATCTCTTTTGGGGTTTTGATGTATGTCAACTGAGATGGCACCTGCTGAATCTCACATGCTTTTAATCTTTATGACCATTGTTGAGTCATGGGATGGAGGACATTGTAAGTACCACTTTTAAACCTCACTTACTGTCATAGGAGCCATCAATATATACAGTTTGATGAATGTTTGTAACACAATTTTTATTTTTGTAGACTGTATCTACAATAACTGCAAAAAACTATCTTTGAGGAAGAAAATAAGCTGAGGGTGAGTGTGGAGCAGGGGTGGACTGGGCCAACAGTTTCCTAGCTGATTGCTCCTGGCAGAAGTGGTGCAATTTTTTTTACAGGGCATCAGAGCCACGCTGGTAACGCCCTATAAGAACGGCCGCACTGCTTCTGCCATAAGCGATCAGCCAGGAAACTGTCAGGAGGAGAGATAGGGCCGTATCGTACAGAGCGGGGATTTCCCCAATTCCTCCCTGTGATTCCTGCTGCATTGATGGGCACTGATGAGGCTGCACTTATGGGCACTGAGAGACTGCATTGATGGGCACTGATAAGCACTGATGAGGCTGCACTGATGGGCACTGATGAGGCTGCACTGATGGGCACTAATAAGGCTGCACTGGTGGGCACTGATGAGACTGCACTGATATCCACTGATGAGACGGCACTAATGGCCACTAGTGAGGCTGCACTGATATGCTGCACTGATGGGCACTGATAGGCTGCACTGATGAGGTGGCTCTGATGGCCACTGATGAGGCGGCACTGATAAGGTAGCATGGATATGCTGCACTGATGGGCACTAATAGGCTTCACTGATAGCCACTGATGAGGATGCACTGATGAGACGGCACTGATGGCCACTGATGAGGCAGAAATGATGGGCACTAATTGGCGGCACTGATGAGGCTGCACTAATGAGCAGTGATGAGGCTGCACTGATGGGTACTAATATGCTGCACTGATGGGTACTAATATGCTGCACTGATGGCTACTGATATGCTGCACTGATGGGGCTGCACTGATGGACACTGATGACCACTGAAGAGTCTGCTCTGATGGGCACTGATAGGCTGCACTGATGGGCACTGATAGGCTGCACTGCTGAGGCGGCTCTGATGGCCACTGATGTGGCGGCACTGATGGGGCTGCACTGATGGGCGTGATAGGCTGCATTGATGGGCACTGATAGGCTGCACCAATAGCCACTGATGAGGCTGCACTGATGGCCACTGATGAGGCAGCAATGATGGTCACTGATAGGCTGCACTGATGAGGCTGCACTAATGGGCACTGATAAAGATGCACTGATGGGCACTGATGAGGTGCACTGATGGGTACTGATGAGCCTGCACTGATAGGTACTGATATGCTTTATGTTAATATTGTTAAAGTTGTTAATATTTATTTTTTGTAACTTAATTCTGCATAAAACATTTAACAGTGTCATTTCATTAGATAATTTATGAGGGTGTGTTTAAGGACGGAATTACTTGTGGGGCAGGGTAGGAGTCGGGTGGAGCAACTGGTGGTAAGTAACTCAAGGCCCGTACTAGCTCAGGACTTGACAAATTTGAGCCCTGTCAATAGGACAAAAAACATGCCTGCTTTAATATTTCTCAGTGCACTGCAAGGCAACACATGTGTTCTTTATTTCATGCTCGTAATGTGCATTGAGGATACACTCTGCGTTTTTGTAACAGGTGTTAAAATGGAGCTTTAGGCCCCTTTCACATGGACGGACCGTTCAGATCCGCCTGTCAGTTTTGACGGCGGATCTGAACAGGCGCTCCATGTTAGTCTATGGAGCGTCAGATGTCAGCGGAGACATGTCCGCTGACATCCGACCCGGTCCGATCCGCCAAAAGCAGACGTATGGCCCCACGTCCAGATCCGTCGCTATCGGATCGGGTGAGATCTGATGAAAACGGACACTGTCCGTTTTCATCCGATCTCTCCATAGAGACCAGCGGCGCTCGCAAGCCCCTCCCCGCCTCAGTGAGCGGAGAGAGGCTTGTCATCCGCCGGCTCAGCGGAGATCAACGGAGAGATCTTTTATATTTTTAGATTTTCTACTCATGTGCCTTTTAAGTCCAATTTGTTTTTAGTTAATTACTCTTACAATTACAGCCTTGGGCACCATGTGGGCCAGCCGCCAGTGCCCTAACAACTGCTGATGCCATCAGTTGATAAGAAGGACGTCTGGCACCTAGACAGCATCCTTGTATGACTCCTCACCCCTCTCTGTCAGGGGTCACATTAGCAGCATGGTGGAGAAAAAAATGAGTGCGCAAAAGTGTATTTGCGTTGCAAGAAATAAATATCTCTAATGTTGGGCCTCCTATGTGTGTGGATGCCACTGCAATAGGTAAAACTATTAAGGGTGCCATGAAAGTGTGCATCATTTTTTTTATTTTTTTTTTATTTTATTTTATCAAAGCTCAATACAGTTTACAAAAATGTAAAACAAACTGCACAACATAGTTTACATCTGAGAAATACATTTGACCCTCCCCACCTCCAGCCTTCCCCTCACTCCCACCCTCCTTACCTCCCGCCCTACCTCCCGCCCTACCTCTCGCTTTAGTAAGTTATTTATTTTCACCCGTATCAACTCGTTGCCCCTAGTCTCCACTGGTTATTACCTCAACATACTTTCACGACTTCTTGAGCTCCTTCCAACGTTCCCACATCCATCAACTGCTCTCTTTCTTCCTCCCTGCTAAACCTCAGGCCCTCCATATTGTATGTTTCTTCTATAGTATTAACCCAATCCTGAATTTTGGGTCTTTCTTCATCCTGCCATTTTTTTGGTAAGAGACTTTGCGCTGCTTTCAACAAATGGGGAATAGTTGTGCTGGGGGGGGGGGGGGTTTGGGGGTGGCGGAGGTCCAGGAGGTGTGGGTCAGTCGGTCGCTCCCAGCCGTCCCCCCTTCCATGGGGGGGGGGGTGTTTGGGGTTGTAGGTCGGAGTCTCACCCCAGGATGGGAGAGACACCAGAGGAAAGAGAATGCAGTTTCGTCAGTGTCTTGGGGGTCTGAGAGAGGCCAAAGGCTAATGTCTTATCTTATCTCCCTGATTCTCTCCCCTTTATCCCTCATTGGCAGCCTGTGAACTTCAGCAATAAGCTTCTAACTGAGCCAAGACATACAATCAAGGCTGGAAATGTACATATTTTAGGTAACTGCAGAAAGTGACATATAGTTTTTGAGACCAAGTAATGGGGGAGAGTTTACAATAAGGAAGTGACTGCTCTGGGCTTCAACAAAATGGCGGCCGCCAGCAAGAAGAAACAGGAGCAATGCTCGAGGCAATTTACAGCATGCCACACACTAATGTTGTTATCATAATTATTAATGTAGAATGTAACAAACGTTCCAACAGATGGAAGGAAAAAAATGTAGCTAAACTGGTAAAACTCATTTATTAAATAACATTAAAAAACATTATTTTTACTTTGTTTAATTGAGTTTTCTATTAGTTTTTTATTATTAGAAAAAATAAAACAGATGGCAACAAAGCCTGAAAGTTCATTTACTTTTTAGGAAATTAAAAATGGTCAAACTTCAGGATGGTTTTGACATCTATGCACAACAGCTACAATTGTGACAAAGTACCGTGTCTGGGTTCACAAGCTGATCATTATTAATGTTGTTTAGGAAAAGTTTTTATCCAGGCCATGGTATATCTTGTGGTAGTAAATTAAACACATTGCGATTTGTGTTTTCAAAAATATTCAGCAACATCTGCAGGATTTGCTACTACTAGAAACCAATATTCAAGTTTTCCATTGTTTCATAAGTTCAGCTGTCCAAAGAGAACAAATCTACAAATACAGGGAATATTAGTCCTTCTACTGCAAATGTCTATTTGTATTATGGGTAAGTAGACTGAGCTAAAAATCCCCTAAATTAGTAATTATGGCGGCATTGTAAATTACATCTGAGATGTATCCTAGAGAGGTCTGTGATCTGTTTGCATTCACAGTGTGAGGAAATAACTCCCAATATGATGGCCCAAGAGAGGGAGTTGTGCATTGCCCGAGGTCCATCAATTGAGTGCTATACAAGGTGGCCTCACAGCCATATACTGAATTCATGCCACTCATGGTCAAATTCTGCCACTGGGACTCCTGCTCATAGGCACAGTTATAGGTCTCTTCTGCTGAGTATTGCTGGGAAATGGGTGGAGATGTCTGTAGGAGTGAGGGGAACCCAGACTGCTGAACTCCAGGTACCTGCTGATCATCATGCCCATAAGGTCTAGGCTGGTTTGGCTGGAAGGTCATGGTGACCAGGGGATCTCTTTGACTGTAGCTATCTGATGGTGACATTGCACTCAGGCGAAGATGAGGAGGATGAAATGATGAACCTTTCCGATAAAGTGTCTTGTCCAACTTGCCACTCTTATTTTTCCGAGCTCTGCGGTTCTGGAACCATACCTGTAAATGGGGAAAAGCCACTTTAGTAAAAGATAAAAGGTGTACTTATGTACATATGTAAAGAATGCATAAGAGATTGGGGGATGAGAAATATTAATTTTCTCCATTAAATACCTTGTAACTCATCAACACATAATAAAATCAGCGCTACTAGTAAAGAACAAACTGTCACATACTGTTTTATTTATTAAGCTTTTCTTTGCTCACAGTTAATCCCATAGTCTGCCGTAATAAAATGATGAGTTAAAACATACTGAAATATATGACACATTTAAATGTCCTCTTTTTTAACTACAGTATGTTTCCTCCTTCACAATAAAGTGTATCTAAACACTCAGTACACTACCTTTTATATCCCCTCTCCAGCCAGTCTGCGTATAGAAGTGTGATTACTTTATTAGGCCTCATGTACACTGCTGCTGCGTTTTTTTCAACTGCCCCTGAACTCTCCTCTATGTTATCTTATCAGTACATGTACACAGGGTCGTTTACAGTCATTTCTAGGCAGTTGAATTTGGAGGTTTTTTTTGGAATGCAAAAAAATAGGTTAAAAAATGGGTGTCATAGTAGCTGTGCATGTTAGCAGCTGTATTAGTGCCATAATAATTGTACATGGTAGTTGCTGTATTCGTGCCATAGTAATTGTACATGTTAGTCAATGTATTATTGTCTTAGTTGTATGTGTTAGTTGTGTATTAGTGCCATGGTTGTTTTAATGTGTTAGTTGCTGTATTAGTGTCCTTGTAGTTGTACTTGTTAGTTACTGTATTAGTGTCCTAGTAGTTGTACATGTTAGTTACTGTATAGTGTCCTAGTAGTTGTACATGTTAGTTGCTGTATTAGTGTGCTAGTAGTTGCACTTGTTAGTTGCTGTATTAGTGTACTAGTAGTTGTACATGTTAGGCCCCTTTCACACTGGGACGTTTTTCAGGCGGTACAGCGCTAAAAATAGCGCCTGTATACCGCCTGAAAAAAATCCGGCCCCATTCACTCCAGTGTGAAAGCCGGCGGGCTTTCACACTGGAGCTGTGCGCTAGCAGGACGGCAAAAAAAAAGTCCTGCTAGCAGCATCTTTGGATACCGCTCCTTCCCATTGATTTGAATGGAAAACCGCGGCAATACCGCCGCAAAGCGCCGCTACGGCAGTGCTCTGCGGGGGGTCTTTAACCCTTTTTCGGCCCGCTCGCGGGGGGTAAAACCTCACCGCGAGCGACGGAATACCGCGGCTAAAACGACGGTAAAGCAGCGCTAAATATTAGCGCTGCTTTACCGTCACCGCGGCTCGCCGCCCCCCCCCCAGTGTGAAAGGGACCTTAGTTACTGTATAGTGTCCTAGTAGTTGTACATGTTAGTTGCTGTATTCGTGTACTAGTAGTTGTACATGTTAGTTACTGTATAGTTTCCTAGTAGTTGTACATGTTAGGGTATAGTGTCTGAGTAGTTGTACATGTTAATTGCTGTATTAGTGTGCTAGTAGTTGTATATGTTAGTTACTGTTTAGTGTCCTAGTAGTTGTACATGTTAGTTGCTGTATTAGTGTGCTAGTAGTTGTACTTGTTAGTTACAGTATAGTGTCCTAGTAGTTGTACATGTTAGTTGCTGTATTAGTGTGCTAGTAGTTGTACATGTTAGTTACTGTCTTGGTGTCTTTGTAGTTGTACATGTTGTTTACTGAAATAGTGTCCTAATAATTGTACATGTTTGTTGCTGTATTACTGCTCTAGTAGTTGTACAGGTTAGTTGCTTGCTGCATTAGTGTCCTAGCAGTTGTACATGTTAGTTGCTGTATTCACGGATTGACTTTACCTGTACTTTAGACTCCGGCAGTCGGATGATCTTGGCTAGCTGTTCTCGGGTGCTGATGTCTGGATAGGGGATTAATTCAAACACACTCTCCAGCTCCATCTGCTGCCATTTACTATATAAAGTTCTCTTACGCTTCCTCTGGCTGGGAGTCCCATTTACCACAGATCCTACTTCCTTTTGTTTTCCTTGAAATGTGTCACCTTGGAAAAATTAACATATAAAAGTCAGTATCGTTTCCTCTAATCACTGCACTCAGATTAATTCTATGTTGGGCTCTGTTGTAGCAATATTATTACAATTATATTAATGTATTATAATAGAAGATACTTAAAATGTTTAGATTCTCATTGTAACCCATTAGCTTTTTAACAGGTTATTTAGTCAGATTAAAAAAAAGCTGAACACTTATGCCCCGTACACACGATCGGAAATTCCGCCAGCAAAAGTCCGATGAGAGCTTTTGGTCGGAAAATGCGACCGTGTGTATGCTCCATCGGACTTTTGCTGGCGGAATTTCGGCAAGCAAAAGATTGAGAGCATGTTCTAAATTTTTCGGTCTGAAAAAGGTCCGATCGTAAATTCCGATCGTCCGTACAAATTCCGACACGCAAAATTCATACGCATGCTCGGAAACAATTAGACGCATGCTCGGAAGCATTGAACTTCATTTTCTCGGCTTGTCGTAGTGTTGTACGTCACCGCGTTCTTGACGGTCGAAGGTTCAGAGAACTTTTGTGTGACCGTGTGTATGCAAGCCAAGCTTGAGTGGAATTCCATCGGAAAAACCATCCAAGATTTTTCCGACGGAAAATCCGCTCGTTTGTACGGGGCATAAGTGGTTGCCTTGCGCTGGTCTTTACACTGGTTTAGCAAGGCATATAGCAAATATGCAGGGCCAATCCCAAGCCATCTTTTACTTGTGTGATTTCCGCAAACTTAAATTAGAATGGTTGCTATAGGGTTGTTGCACTATGTAATAGTAATAGTCTGGTTATTGTTGCCTTACTGAATAACTCTAAAATAGCTTTTATCTTGATCCTTTAGGGAAGTCTATCCCACCTCAACTCTAAAAAGGAAGATTTGTTTTATCAACTCATCCTCCCACAGTCATTATATTTTGTATTATTTGTTATTCCCTATTGTAAGCTCTTACAAGCATGGCCTTCATAAACCTCTTGTCTTGAATTGCATTGTAACTGTACTGTCTCCCCTTACATTGTAAAGCACTGCGCAAACTGATTCCATTGTATAAATCCTGTATAATAATCCTTGCATTTGCATAACATGTTTATTCACTATTTCATTTCTGTAGAAAAAAATTAAGAATAAGCCAGAATATTTTTCAGCATGCTGAGAAATCCCTTATGCTCAGGCATGTTCTGTCTTTACTGTCCGATGTGCCTTAAAGAGGTGGTCCACCGAAAAAAAATACTGCAGCTGCTGACTTTTTAATAAATGGACACTTACCTGTCCAGGGTCCAGCGATGTTGGCAGCCGGAGCTGATCAGTCGCTCGGCTCTTGGCAGCTGCCGCTGCCATCCTTGGTGACGGAATCAGGAAGTGAAGCGCTGCAACTTCACTTCCCGGTTCCCTACTGCGCGTGCGCAAGACGCGCTGTGCGTCCTAACTGGACCCCGATATCTACTGGGACCCGTGTGTGTCCCAGTGGACGGGAAGAGGCGTAGACTCCCGTGGGAGTCTATGCCCGGAAGGTGGGTGCAAATACCTGTCTTAGACAGGTATCTGCACCCCCCTTCCCCCTGAAAGGTGCCAAATGTGACACCGGAGGGGGGGAGTGTTCCAAAAAGTGGAGGTTCAATTTTTGAGTGAACCTCCGCTTTACGTTGGCCATAGATGGATCGAATTTTGGCAAGAACCAGACAAATTTTTGTTCCATCTATGAGCAGGCTGGTTGTACTAAAGTCAATCTATCGATCAACTTCAGTACAACCAGCCTATGGGGTTTTTTTTTTGTACGATTACTGCTGCAGGGTAGAATACATTAGCACAGTGGGAGGGATTTCCTCATCAACACTGACTGTGTTTATAGGGGAAACAAGTGATTTCCTTCTTTCCTTTAGAGCCCTTTCACACTGAGCCGTGGGCAGCATTAGCGGTAAAGTGCCGTTCATTTTAGCGGAATTTTAGTGGAGCTATTCGGCCAAAGAAATGGTTAAATGTACCCGTGTAGTGCCGATGCCGAAGCCCTTTGCAGGCGCTTCAGCAGCGCTGCCCATTCATTTCAATGGGCAGGGCGGTGGAGGAGCGGTGTATACACCGCTCCTCCACCGCTCTAAAGATGCTGTTTGCAGGACTTTTTTTAACGTCCTGCCAGGAGAGCGCGCCAGTGTGAAACCACTCGGGCTTTCATATTGGGGTGGCAGGGGAGGCATTTTTCAGGCACTTTACAGGCGCCATTTTTAGCCAATGCTGCTAGCATTTTGTTTTGCATTGCTTGCAGTAATCAGGCAGAATCAGCTTAATGAATATCCAAACCTGTGATAAAAATTGAATGGCGGCTACATTACTTTTTTCAGGTTGAGTAAATTTCCTGTAAATACAGAAAATTACCTGTTGTGCCTGATATTTTCTTTTATACGTCTCCCAGCCACTATCTGTGAACTACAATACACCTCTCTATGTCATGTGGAGATATTTGTAGTCTAAATCAGAAGAGCAACATAGGGTGACAACACTGCTCCACTGCAGTACAGTGAGTATGTATAGTCACTCTAGGCATGACTTCCAATACTTTGTAATATAAACACACTGTCCCTCTTTTTGAATCAGATCCCCCCCCCCCATCCCTCTCTCCTCCTCATTTGTCCCTCTTTTTGAATCAGATCCCCCCCCATCCCTCTCTCCTCCTCATTTGTCCCTCTTTTTGAATCAGATCCCCCCCCCATTCCTCTCTCCTCCTCATTTGTCCCTCTTTTTGAATCAGATCCCCCCCATTCCTCTCTCCTCCTCATTTGTCCCTCTTTTTGAATCAGATCTTCCCCATCCCTCTCTCCTCCTCATTTGTCCCTCTTTTTGAATCAGATCCCCCCCATCCCTCTCTCCTCCTCATTTGTCCCTCTTTTTGAATCAGACCCCCCCCCCATCCCTCTCTCCTCCTCATTTGTCCCTCTTTTTGAATCAGATCCTCCCCATCCCTCTCTCCTCCTCATTTGTCCCTCTTTTTGAATCAGATCCCCCCCACCCCTCTCTCCTCCTCATTTGTCCCTCTTTTTGAATCAGATCCCCCCCATCCCTCTCTCCTCCTCATTTGTCCCTCTTTTTGAATCAGATCACCCCCCCATCCCTCTCTCCTCCTCATTTGTCCCTCTTTTTGAATCAAATCCCCCCCATCCCTCTCTCCTCCTCATTTGTCCCTCTTTTTGAATCAGATCCCCCCCCATCCCTCTCTCCTCCTCATTTGTCCCTCCTTTTGAATCAGATCCCCCCCCATCCCTCTTTCCTCCTCATTTGTCCCTCTTTTTGAATCAGATCCCCCCATCCCTCTCTCCTCCTCATTTGTCCCTCATAAGAAGTCAGTTTGCAGTTTGTGAGAAGCAATGTGGGGGGGACACAGCAAACATGTGGAAGAAGGTGCTCTGGTGAGATAAGACCAAAATTTAGATTTTTGACCTAAAAGCAAAATGCTATGTGTGGTGGAAAACTAACACTGCCACCACCATCCTCAACGTGAAACATGGTGGTGGCAGCATCCATGTTGTGGGGATGCTTTTCTTCAGCAGGGACAAGGGAGCTGGTTAGAATTGATGGGAAGATGGATAGAGCCAAATACAGGGCAATCTTAGAAGAAAACCTGTTAGTCTGCAAAAGACTTGAGACTGGGGTGGAGGTTCACCTTCCAGCAGGACAACGACCCTAAACCTACTGCCAGAGCTGCAATGAAATGGTTTAGATCAAAGCATATTGATGTGTTCGAATGGCCCAGTCAAAGTCCAGACCTAAATCCAATTGAGAATATGTGTCAAGACTTGAAAATTGCTGTTCACAGACACTCTCTATACAATCTGACAGAGCTTGAGCTATTTTGCAAAGAAGAATGGGCAAAAGTGTCAAGCTCTAGATGTGCAAAGCTGGTAGAGACATCCCCAAAAGACTTGCAGCTGTAATTGCAGCGAAAGGTGGTTCTACAAAGTATTAACTCAGGGTAACTGAAAAAAATGTTAAAAAACATTTATCATTTTCCTTCCACTTCACAATTCTCTGCCACTTGGTGTTGGTCTATAACATAAAATCACCATAATTTTTTTTTTATGTTTTTGTATTTAACATGACAAAATGTTGAAACTTTTAAGGGGTATGAATACTTTTTCAAGGCACTGAATATATAAACATAAAGCAGTATCATCACTGAAAATGTGTAAATGTTCAGGTGGCCAAAGTCATAAACAGTACAAAGATATTTCAATAAACTTGCATATGTGCTTGTTTCTTTAACTGCTTTCAGATCACCTGCAGTACATTTACTGTGGGTGGGTGGCGTGGGCAGGCTAGATCACCTACCTGTACATAATTCGGCCTGCTCTGGGTTTAGGGTGCACATGTGCCCCCGCCCCATCTGTGCTGTGATTCACTGCAGCACAATTTTGTTATCAGGTTCCGGCCAATGATTTTGGTCTTGAACCTGCTGGTCGGCTGTAACAAATCACAATTTCAGACACCTAGTTAGGCACATGTAACCCTTTAAATCGCTCCAGTTACCCTTTGATTGCCCTGTCAGTGTCATTAGTACAGTGTACAGCATTTTGTTTATACTGATCGCTTTATTAGTGTCACAGGTGACTTAAGATAGCATCAGAGTCAATTAGATTGCCCGCTACTCTATCTACATCTGCAGTTAACCCCATGATTGCCAGCAACACTATCGCAGTTACACTATAACCTCCACTACTAGTATAGTGTCTGGAAGAATCAGTATTTTAATTAGTATCAGAACTATATTCGTGTGCCGATTAGTATAGTGTCCACGAAAATGCAGCGTTAGCAGGATCACCCTGAATTCAAGCACAGGCCCACAGAGCCCATCGTAGCCTTCCAGAGATCCTTGCAAACCCTAATTGGCTTCCCCCAGATTCATCAGCCCCCGTTATCCCCCCATTCACAGCCTAACCCAGGCTTCAGGTGAAAACAGTGAACTTAACAACCTCCCTTAACACCTTGAAAGTTGTTTTTCACCAAACACCTCTATAATTTCAATATGGACCAAATTAATGTTTATGCCGAACAATGAATTGTTTGAATGGAGACTCATCATGGTTTCTGAATTTAAGACTTTTTTGGGCATAGCCCTTAATTAACATGGGTTTTACAAAAAAAAGAATGAATTGTGGTCATATTGGTCCACAGACCTGAATCATGATATGCCCATGTTCTCTGCTGCAAGGCATAAATAAATAGCACATAATGCGTTTCATACATTTCAGTGACAATACCCTCTGGGAGGTATTCAAGAAATATCTCCCCAGCAAGTGTGCCAGATATACTGTGTAAGTTCTGTGAAATGGCCACAGGCTATGCATATCTTTTTTAGAATTTACAAGGGGAAAGACTGTGAATTGGTGCCCCCTGAATGCCCAGACTACATGGGGAGCAGTGGCAAGATAGTACAGGACTTGGTGTCATCCTTGTTCCGTAAGGGGTACTATTTGTGGGTGGACAACTTTTGTGCAAGCGTGCCACTTTTTAGACAATCAAGGAATTGGCTGCTGTGGCACCATGCGATCTAATCGCAGGGGCTTCCCCCAACAGCTCATTAACACCCCACTTAGAAAGGGGGAGAAAGCCTACTTGCGCAATGAAGAACTACTTGCAGTGAAGTGGAAGGACAAACGGGATGTATTCATCCTGCCTTCCATTCGCGCAGACATGATGGTCCTAATTAACACAGCATCTGATGTCATTGAAAAAATCTTTATATGGAAGGCGTAGACTTCAACGACCAAATGATGAAGCTGTATTTAGCTGCCTGCAGAGCTAGACACTGCTACAAAAACGTGTCTATATATTTATTTCAATTGGCTATATACAACACTTTTGTAATTTACAAAGCAACTGGAAGAACTGGATCCTTCCTAAAATTTCAGGAAGTGATCACGGCCCTTTTGTATCCAGATGTCACTGTGGCTCAAATCCAGATGCAGTTAGCCGGCTGCATGAGAGTCATTTTACAGATGTCTTTCAAGCTACCCCGGAACAAAGGTCACCCCAAAAATGAGGTGCCTGTAGTAAACACGGAATGAGATGTGACACCCGGTATTTTTGTCCCACCTGTCCTGGCCAACCTAGCATCTGCATCAAGGTCTGCTTCCATTGCTACCACACACTATTGGAGTATTAGTCGAGGGTACAGCATGGCACACAATTCTGTACAAAAAGAGTCCCAAAAGATGTTATAGATACTCGGGAAACTGTCTATCACATTTTAGGAGAGCCTAAAATCAAAGGCTGGAAATGTTATGGTTCTAAAAAGTAAAAAAAAAAATAATTGTTTTATTAACTGCTTCAGCCTCGGAAGATTTTACCTCCTTCCTGACCAGAGCACTTTTTGCGATTCGGCACTGCATCGGTTTAACTGACAATTGCACGGTCGTGCGATGTTGCACGCAAACAAAATTGGCGTCCTTTTTTTCCCACAAATAGAGCTTTCTTTTGGTGGTATTTGATCACCTTTGCAATTTTCATTTTTTGCGCTATAAACAAAAAAAATGCGACAATTTTGAAAAAAATTCAATATTTTGTACTTTTTGCTATAATAAATATCCCCCAAAAATATATAAAAAAACAAATTTTTTTCCTCAGTTTAGGCCGATATATTTTCTCCTACATATTTTTGGTAAAAAAAAATCACAATAAGCGTAACTTGATTGGTTTGCGTCTACAAAATAGGGGATAGTTTTATGGCATTTTTATTATTAATTTTTTTTTTTATTAGTAATGGCGGTGATGAGCACTTTTTATCATGACTGCGACATTATGGCAGACACATCGGACACTTTTGACACTATTTTGTGACCATTGTCATTTATACAGCGATCAGTGCTATAAACATGCACTGACTACTGTGTAAATGACACTGGCAGGGAAGGGGTTAAACACTAGTGGTTAAGTGTATCCTAGGGAGTGATTCTAACTGGGGAAGAGGGGGGGCTACAATTCACATGACAGCAATCACTGTTCCCGATGAAAGGGAGCAGTGATCTCTGTCATGTCACAAGGCAGAATGCCTTGTTTAGTTAGCCCCGCTAATTAAAGGGGATGTACAGGTACACCTATTTGCCCACCGCTGCCATTGTCCCAACGTATATCGGGTTGCAGCGGTCAGCAGTGGTTAAATTAACCACTTACGGACCGCCCGCCATCGTTATACGTCGGTATTTTGAGGAGGGATATCATTGATATGGCAGCAGCTAGCTACCATAACCCCGGTATCCTCTTCTTCAGCCGGTGGTCCACTTTCAGATAAAAGTGGTCATTGCGGCAGATTCGCCACGAGATCACTTTTAGAAAAGTGAAGGAAGAGGGGCCCCCCCTCCCGCCGCGCTCCGGTGCCCTCTGCCAATTACCGGAGCCGTTGGTGAACATAAAAGGTAGCACGCAAGCTCGTGTGCAGAAGCGAACGCATTCGTGAGCAGTGCCCGCATATGAAAACGGTGTTCAAACCACACGTGAGGTATCACCGCGATCGTTAGCGCAAGAGCAATAATTCTAGTCCTAGACCTCCTCTGTAACTCAAAACATGCAACCTGTAGAATTTTTTTAAACGTCGCCTATGGAGAACCCGCATCCAAATCGCAATGGTGTGAACCCAGCCTAAGGGCCAGTTCACGCTGCTGCATGGTGCGCGATCGCATGTGATTCGCACCGCACTGCAGTGCAAATCACATGCGATGTCCATGGGATGCGAATTCAGCCATACAGATAGTATGGCTAAATTCGCATTGCATTCGGACCAAACTCGGACAGGACCCTTTTTTTGGTCCTCAGCAGAATCGGATCGCATCGGTGCGATCTGATTTCTATCCGACTTTGCAGATCACACTGCGATAAGCAAACTGATTTGGGGGTGTCATTAACTTTTAATTGACACTCCCAGCAGTTCGCATAGAGCAGTGTGAACTACAGCCGGGAGACATGCAATGCGGGAACCCGCAGTGGATTTGCAGGGTTCCCGCATTGCTGCAGTGTGAACCGATCCTAAATCAGCAAATACTTTTGTGATTACACAGTGGCTAGTGCACAGAACATCACACAGCTCTCATTCCATTTCTGTGTATATTTACTTATATATGTGTATATATATATATATATATATATATATATATATATATATTATTTTTTTTTTTTTTAACGGAATCTGTCATTAAGCTGAATCTGTCTACTGGAAGCTGCCATTGTATGACTTACAAGCTGCATACTATTTCGGAAACAGTCTCCTCGCTTAAAATTATGCTAAACAAGTGCTTCCCTGCCATGGAGTTAGCAAGCAATCCTGTAGGCATGTTCAAAGTCTGGCCCCGCCTTCCTCATCTAATACGGCCCCCCTGGTGATTTGGATATATGTATATCTTTTGATATAAAGATATATATCGTATTTATCGGTGTTTCCTCGGAGGGGGCGAGGCGAGTGCCGTCAGATTACATACAGGAGAATCTCCTGTTTACTCGGCGGCATCTGTAATAGGATGTCCTGTCTCGTGGGATGCCATTGGATGACTGTTCTGTCTATCATAGGAGGGGGGACTTTGTATTAAAGAGGCCGCAGAGTAAACAGGAGATTCTCCTGTATGTAGTCTATTGGCGCTCATCCTGCCCCCCTCCCTGTCCCCTCCGAGGCTGCAGATGGGCAACGATCAGGCTGCATTCATGGCAAAGGTAAGGCTGCATTCATGGCAATGGTGAGGCTGCATCCATGGCAATAATAAGGCTGGATTCATGGCAATGGTAAGGCTGCATTCATGGCAATGGTGAGGCTGCATTGATTGCAGTGGTAAGGCTGCATTCATGGCAATTGTGAGGCTGCATTCATAGCAATGGCAAGGCTGCATTCGTGGCAATGGTGAGGCTGCATTTGGGCACTGACTAGGCTGCATTGATGGGCACTGACCCTTATTTTTGCTTCACAGTTCTTTGTTTAAAATTAAATTTTTTTCCTGAAACCTCCCTCTTAAAGTGAAGGTGTGTGTTATACGCCTGTGGGTGTTATACGCTGATAAATACGGTATATCAAAATGACACGCCTGAGCTCATCCTTAGTCCTGAGCGGTGCTCAGGGATTCGTTGGGGGCCACAAAAGATATATATATATATATACAAATAACACACCCAAGCTCATCTCTTCACCACACACAGCCACAAAGGCAAGATAATTCTTGTTGGGCATTAGTGCTCGGACGAACACACTTAAGCCCCATACACACGGTCGGATTTTCCGATGGATTCTGTCCTATCGGACAATGTTGTCGGAAATTCCGACCGTGTGTAGGCACCATCGGACATTTTCCATCGGATTGTCCGACGGACAAAGTTGTATCTCCTGCTCTAAAAATTTTCCGACAACAAAGTCCGATCACACCGATTCCGATCGTGTGTAGCGAATTCCGACGGACAAAGTGCCACGCATGCTCAGATCACATTACAAGACCAAAGCTATTGGCTACTAGCCTCTACGTAGTCCCGTCGTAGGCAACAAACGTCACCACGTTCAGAATGATCGGATTTTCCGACAACTTTGTCCGACCGTGTGTATGCAACACCAGTGTCGGACTAAATCCGTCGGACCAAATCCGATGGATTTGGTGGTCGGGTTTTCCGACCGTGTGTATGGGGCTTTAGACCGAATTTTAATGGTTCAAAGACCGTCAGGCAAAATGGTCGGCCCTCAAGCATGTTCACTTCATCAAATCTGGCCCTCTTTGAAAAAAGTTTGTAGGTCAATGGCATTTACCATCATGAAAGTATTTAGCTTCATAACAGATTCCCAAGTGGAGGAAGTGGCCACTCCTTCTTGCTTGCTAATTGTGTGGTACCCTATGAGCAATTCTGTTTTTTATTCACTAAAAGTGAAGGATTTTTTAGATTGTTTAGAACTTTGGGCTATATGTAACAAATTATACAAATGAACCATTATCTGGAAAGCCTTATGTCCTAATCATTGCAATTAATCGATCAATCACATACCTGGACTGCATACTGTATATTTGATATACTGATGTTCAGTAGAGCATTTCTTCTCGGTAAAGAGCTTGTGCAATCCAGCACAGGTTTTATGCTAAAATCACCATGTGTAATCACAGCTGTAACCCTGCACACGAGACAGACTGGCTGAGTTTAACATTGTCGATTAATGTTTTGATATCTGTTAAGCCCTTCTAAAAAACACTTAATATTTTATTTGTGATATGCACAGCTCTAACCTGACTATAAAGTTATGGCTGGATTAGGTAATGCAGTAAATCCAGAGCTCCATCTCCCTGACAATCATCTGAAAATAAGGGGCCGGATTAAAGTAATGTTCGCGAAGATTAGTTGGTATTACATCTGATTGTGATATTCACCGACAGTCCGGAATTGTGGTTTCGTAGCATGTTTATTGCAAAGTTCTTCAAGAATAAACTGAAATATAAATACTACTGAAAATTAAAATAGGAGATAAGCTGAAGAAGATTGTTTATGATAACCAATGTAATATACCTCTTAAATAGTCCTCACAATGAAAAATAAGGTGGAAAACCTTGATTTAGGAGGTTCAGATTAAGGGATTGTCTGATATACATATTACTTTTTTCTTAAGCAGAAATATATTTGTAAAATAATAGTCAGAATAAATAGCTGGTACAATGGCTTTGGGTACCTTTATTGTGTTGTATTCCATAAAGAAGTGTCCGTTGGATTTTATAGGTCCAGTGCAAAACTTATTGGTATTTAGTTACTAATAGATACTTTACTGTATAAAAAAGCTTTTTAGCAGCTAAACTATAATAACTTCACCTTTTCCCTAATTTTTGCATTTTACCTGCATATGACTTTATTGCAGTTTACCGATTCGTACATGCATATTTTTTTTTTAAAGTGCAAGTACAGTGTATTTACAGTTAGCATGTTTATTGAGGTTATATTGCAATATTCACCCTAAAGGAAACCTGCCATGAGAGATATATATAGGCTTCCATTATTGACCTTTCCATACAGTAATGCAGACTTGCAATCTCAGCACTTGTAGTATAGCACTGCAAAGCAGAAAACAGAGCCTGGGTAATTATGAGCAAACATGTTGTAAAATTAAAAAAAAATGCTCCCAAGGGCCTATAGGCAGCTGAAAAAGTTAAACTAGATCAAATATATAAGAAAAAATATGTTTATGGAACATAAATGAACCACTTCAGCCCGGGAAGGATTTGCCGGCTTCCTGACCAAGCCGTTTTTTGCGATTCTGCACTGCGTCGCTTTAACTGACAATTTCGCGGCCGTGCGACGTTGTACCCAAAAAAAATTGATGTCCTTTTTTCCCCACAAATAGAGCTTTCTTTTGTTGTTATTTGATCACCTCTGCGGTTTTTATTTTTTGAGCTAAAAACAAAAAAAAAGTGACAATTTTGAAAAAAAATACAATATTTTTTAAGTTTTTCAATAATAAATATCCCCAAATTATTTTTTTTTTTTAAATGAGTACATCATCAGTTTAGGCGAATATATATATTCTTCTACATATTTTTGGTAAAAAATCACAATAAGCATATATTGATTGGTTTGCTACAAAATAGGGGATAGATTTATGTCATTTTTATTTTTTTTACTAGTAATGCCAGCGATCTGCGATTTTTATTGGGACTGGGACATTGCGGTAGACAGATCGGACACTTTTCACACTTTTTTGGGACCAGTGACATTTATACAGCGATCACAGCTAAAAATAGCCACTGATTATTGTATAAATGTCTTTGGCAGGGAAGGGGTTAACACTAGGGAGCGATCAAGGGGTTACCTGTGTTCCCTATGTGTGTTTATAACTGGGGGGGGGGGTGGGAGTGACTGGGGGAGGAGACATATCATTGTTCCTATTTAGTAGGAACACACGATCTGTCTCTACTCCCCTGACAGAACTGGGATTTGTGTGTTTACACACACAGATCCCTGTTCTCGTTCTGTCAGGAGTGAACACAGGCACGCGCATCGGCTCCAGGGACACGCTGCAGGCGCCTGCTATAGCATCTTAAAGAGCCAATGTATAGCTATGGCGATTTGCGCAGCCATGCCAACCTGTTGCAGTTATACTGCTGGTCGGCTAGCAGTTAAAAGCTACATGAGCGCTGGTATGCATGATATTCAAAACAAATGAGATGTCAATGTTACATATGCAGATAGCAAGAATTGCAAAGTGTATTTCTCAACACTTGATGCTACCGCTCAGAAAACCTCATCCCAGTGCATATCTACCAGGACCCCCTTGGTCTGTTTCCTGAGACCTTTTTCAACCCTCAACAACAATCTCTTTTGGGGTTTTGATGTATGTCAACTGAGATGGCACCTGCTGAATCTCACATGCTTTTAATCTTTATGACCATTGTTGAGTCATGGGATGGAGGACATTGTAAGTACCACTTTTAAACCTCACTTACTGTCATAGGAGCCATCAATATATACAGTTTGATGAATGTTTGTAACACAATTTTTATTTTTGTAGACTGTATCTACAATAACTGCAAAAAACTATCTTTGAGGAAGAAAATAAGCTGAGGGTGAGTGTGGAGCAGGGGTGGACTGGGCCAACAGTTTCCTAGCTGATTGCTTCTGGCAGAAGTGGTGCAATTTTTTTTACAGGGCATCAGAGCCACGCTGGTAACGCCCTATAAGAACGGCCGCACTGCTTCTGCCATAAGCGATCAGCCAGGAAACTGTCAGGAGGAGAGATAGGGCCGTATCGTACAGAGCGGGGATTTCCCCAATTCCTCCCTGTGATTCCTGCTGCATTGATGGGCACTGATGAGGCTGCACTTATGGGCACTGAGAGACTGCATTGATGGGCACTGATAAGCACTGATGAGGCTGCACTGATGGGCACTGATGAGGCTGCACTGATGGGCACTAATAAGGCTGCACTGGTGGGCACTGATGAGACTGCACTGATATCCACTGATGAGACGGCACTAATGGCCACTAGTGAGGCTGCACTGATATGCTGCACTGATAGGCTGCACTGATGAGGTGGCTCTGATGGCCACTGATGAGGCGGCACTGATAAGGTAGCATGGATATGCTGCACTGATGGGCACTAATAGGCTTCACTGATAGCCACTGATGAGGATGCACTGATGAGACGGCACTGATGGCCACTGATGAGGCAGAAATGATGGGCACTAATTGGCGGCACTGATGAGGCTGCACTAATGAGCAGTGATGAGGCTGCACTGATGGGTACTAATATGCTGCACTGATGGGTACTAATATGCTGCACTGATGGGTACTGATATGCTGCACTGATGGGGCTGCACTGATGGACACTGATGACCACTGAAGAGTCTGCTCTGATGGGCACTGATAGGCTGCACTGATGGGCACTGATAGGCTGCACTGCTGAGGCGGCTCTGATGGCCACTGATGTGGCGGCACTGATGGGGCTGCACTGATGGGCGTGATAGGCTGCATTGATGGGCACTGATAGGCTGCACCAATAGCCACTGATGAGGCTGCACTGATGGCCACTGATGAGGCAGCAATGATGGTCACTGATAGGCTGCACTGATGAGGCTGCACTAATGGGCACTGATAAAGATACACTGATGGGCACTGATGAGGTGCACTGATGGGTACTGATGAGCCTGCACTGATAGGTACTGATATGCTTTATGTTAATATTGTTAAAGTTGTTAATATTTATTTTTGTAACTTAATTCTGCATAAAACATTTAACAGTGTCATTTCATTAGATAATTTATGAGGGTGTGTTTAAGGACGGAATTACTTGTGGGGCAGGGTAGGAGTCGGGTGGAGCAACTGGTGGTAAGTAACTCAAGGCCCGTACTAGCTCAGGACTTGACAAATTTGAGCCCTGTCAATAGGACAAAAAACATGCCTGCTTTAATATTTCTCAGTGCACTGCAAGGCAACACATGTGTTCTTTATTTCACGCTCGTAATGTGCATTGAGGATACACTCTGCGTTTTTGTAACAGGTGTTAAAATGGAGCTTTAGGCCCCTTTCACATGGACGGACCGTTCAGATCCGCCTGTCAGTTTTGACGGCGGATCTGAACAGGCGCTCCATGTTAGTCTATGGAGCGTCAGATGTCAGCGGAGACATGTCCGCTGACATCCGACCCGGTCCGATCCGCCAAAAGCAGACGTATGGCCCCACGTCCAGATCCGTCGCTATCGGATCGGGTGAGATCTGATGAAAACGGACACACTGTCCGTTTTCATCCGATCTCTCCATAGAGACCAGCGGCGCTCGCAAGCCCCTCCCCGCTCAGTGAGCGGAGAGAGGCTTGTCATCCGCCGGCTCAGCGGAGATCAACGGAGAGATCTCCCGCTGAGCCGACGGACAGAGGCGGGCTCCGTAGAAAGAAAATAAAGCCAGAAAATAAAGTCCTTATAGATCACTTCAGGCCAGCCCATTTTGCAGGTATAGCTATGCAAAACATTAAAAATAAGTGTCTATACTGTTTAAAATCTAGTGGTGCGCTGTCTCACCCTGCTCTGCACATGCTTAGTTGCTCTCTATTCTCAGCACTGTACTTAAAATCAAAGCAACTAGAGCAGCCTTTATCAACAAGGGTGCCTTCTGGGTTCTTCAGGGGTGCCTTGACAGAATGTCTAAAAATTGCCCAGAAATTATGTACAAGCCAGCGGGTAGAACAAGCCTGCCTTTTTGTTAGACAGAGCCTTAGGTTTTCATTGTGCAACATTTCGCCATGACCCTATGCATGTTGCTTTGATGCATGTACATAATTATATTTGTGTTTTTTTCTTTTCCTATTAATATATAGGCTTATGTGCTGTTAATATCACTATTATTATGTATTAAATCTGTTAATATATACCTTTGTAGACCTAACTGCTCCTGAAGAAGCGATATCTCAAAAAGCGCGGAACATGTCGAGCAAGCTATTCTATTAAAGTGGACCCACACATCTGACTCACCCTCGCTACTGAAGACTCAGATAATTTCTTCGAATAATATAATACTGATCCATTCTTGGTTTTTTATTTTTTTGTATCATAATTTGAATGAGTCTCCTTATAGGGTGTTAGATTCAGTCCTATATGATGTCCTACTATTTTCTCATCATGTTATGTATGATGACTTTATGCACACGCAACTGTTTTTCTATTGCGTTTTAAAAAATAAAAAAAATTTTGTTACTTTTTAGATTTTCTACTCATGTGCCTTTAAAGTCCAATTTGTTTCTAGTTAATTACTCTTACAATTACAGCCTTGGGCACCATGTGGGCCAGCCGCCAGTGCCCTAACAACTGCTGATGCCATCAGTTGATAAGAAGGACGTCTGGCACCTAGACAGCATCCTTGTTTGACTCCTCACCCCTCTCTGTCAGGGGTCACATTAGCAGCATGGTGGAGAAAAAATTAGTGTGCAAAAGTGTATTTGCGTTGCAAGAAATAAATATCTCTAATGTTGGGCCTCCTATGTGTGTGGATGCCACTGCAATAGGTAAAACTATTAAGGGTGCCATGAAAGTGTGCATAATTTTTTAATTTTATTTTTATTTTATTTTATCAAAGCTCAATACAGTTTACAAAAATGTAAAACAAACTGCACAACATAGTTTACATCTGAGAAATACATTTGACCCTCCCCACCTCCAGCCTTCCCCTCACTCCCACCCTCCTTACCTCCCGCCCTACCTCTCGCTTTGGTAAGTTCTATTTATTTTCACCCGTATCAACTCGTTCCCCCTAGTCTCCACTGGTTATTACCTCAACATACTTTCACGACTTCTTGAGCTCCTTCCAACGGTCCCACTTATCCATCAACTGCTCTCTTTCTTCCTCCCTGCTAAACCTCATGCCCTCCATATTGTATTTTTTCTTCTATAGTATTAACCCAATCCTGAATTTTGGGTCTTTCTTCATCCTGACATTTTTTTGGTAAGAGACTTTTCGCTGCGTTCAACAAATGGGGAATAGTTGTGCTGGGGGGGGTCTGGGGGTGGCGGAGGTCCGAGAGGTGTGGGTCAGTCGGGCGCTTCCAGCCGTCCCCCCTCCCCCCTTCCATGGGGGGGGGGGGCATTTGGGGTTGTAGGTCAGAGTCTCACCCCAGGGTGGGAGAGACACCAGAGGAAAGAGAATGCAGTTTCTTCAGTGTCTTGGGGGTCTGAGAGAGGCCAAAGGGGGGGGACACAAAAGAGTTAAACTTATAAGGCTAGTGTCTTATCTTATCTCCCTGATTCTCTCCCCTTTATCCCTCATTGGCAGCCTGTGAACTTCAGCACTAAGCTTCTAACTGAGCCAAGACATACAATCAAGGCTGGAAATGTACATATTTTAGGTAACTGCAGAAAGTGACATATAGTAATGGGGGAGAGTTTACAATAAGGAAGTGACTGCTCTGGGTTTCAACAAAATGGCGGCCTCCAGCAAGAAGAAACAGGAGCAATGCTCGAGGCAATTTACAGCATGCCACACACTAATGTTGTTATCATAATTATTAATGTAGAATGTAACAAACGTTCCAACAGATGGAAGGAAAAAAAATGTAGCTAAACTGGTAAAACTCATTTATTAAATAACATTAAAAAACATTATTTTTACTTTGTTTAATTGATTTTTCTATTAGTTTTTTATTATTAGAAAAAATAAAACAGATGGCAACAAAGCCTGAAAGTTCATTTACTTTTTAGGAAATTAAAAATGGTCAAACTTCAGGATGGTTTTGACATCTATGCACAACAGCTACAATTGTGACAAAGTACCGTGTCTGGGTTCACAAGCTGATCATTATTAATGTTGTTTAGGAAAAGTTTTTATCCAGGCCATGGTATATCTTGTGGTAGTAAATTAAACACATTGCGATTTGTGTTTTCAAAAAATATTCAGCAACATCTGCAGGATTTGCTACTACTAGAAACCAATATTCAAGTTTTCCATTGTTTCATAAGTTCAACTGTCCAAAGAGAACAAATCTACAAATACAGGGAATATTAGTCCTCCTACTGCAAATGTCTATTTGTATTATGGGTAAGTAGACTGAGCTAAAAATCCCCTAAATTAGTAATTATGGCGGCATTGTAAATTACATCTGAGATGTATCCTAGAGAGGTCTGTGATCTGTTTGCATTCACAGTGTGAGGAAATAACTCCCAATATGATGGCCCAAGAGAGGGAGTTGTGCATTGCCCGAGGTCCATCAATTGAGTGCTATACAAGGTGGCCTCACAGCCATATACTGAATTCATGCCACTCATGGTCAAATTCTGCCACTGGGACTCCTGCTCATAGGCACAGTTATAGGTCTCTTCTGATGAGTATTGCTGGGAAATGGGTGGAGATGTCTGTAGGAGTGAGGGGAACCCAGACTGCTGAACTCCAGGTACCTGCTGATCATCATGCCCATAAGGTCTAGGCTGGTTTGGCTGGAAGGTCATGGTGACCAGGGGATCTCTTTGACTGTAGCTATCTGATGGTGACATTGCACTCAGGCGAAGATGAGGAGGACGAAATGATGAACCTTTCCGATAAAGTGTCTTGTCCAACTTGCCACTCTTATTTTTCCGAGCTCTGCGGTTCTGGAACCAAACCTGTAAATGGGGAAAAGCCACTTTAGTAAAAGATAAAAGGTTTACTTATGTACGTATGTAAATAATGCATAAGAGATTGGGGGATGAGAAATATTAATTTTCTCCATTAAATACCTTCTAACTCATCAAAACATAATAAAATCAGCGCTACTAGTAAAGAACAAACTGTCACATACTGTTTTATTTATTAAGCTTTTTTTGCTCACAGTTAATCCCATAGTCTGCCGTAATAAAATTATGAGTTAAAACATACTGAAATATATGACACATTTAAATGTCCTCTTTTTTAACTACAGTATGTTTCCTCCTTCACAATAAAGTGTATCTAAACACTCAGTACACTACCTTTTATATCCCCTCTCCAGCCAGTCTGCGTATAGAAGTGTGATTACTTTATTAGGCCTCATGTACACTGCTGCTGCATTTTTTTCAACTGCCCCTGAACTCTCCTCTATGTTATCTTATCAGTACATGTACACAGGGTCGTTTACAGTCATTTCTAGGCAGTTGAATTTGGAGGTTTTTTTTGGAATGCAAAAAAATTGGTTAAAAAATGGGTGTCATAGTACATGTTAGCAGCTGTATTAGTGCCCTAATAATTGTACATGGTAGTTGCTGTATTCGTGCCATAGTAATTGTACATGTTAGTCAATGTATTATTGTCTTAGTTGTATGTGTTAGTTGTGTATTAGTGCCATGGTTGTTTTAATGTGTTAGTTGCTGTATTAGTGTCCTTGTAGTTGTACATGTTAGTTACTGTATAGTGTCCTAGTAGTTGTACATGTTAGTTACTGTATAGTGTCCTAGTAGTTGTACATGTTAATTGCTGTATTAGTGTCCTAGTAGTTGTACATGTTAGTTGCTATGTTAGTGTACTAGTAGTTGTACATGTTAGTTACTGTATAGTATCCTAGTAGTTGTACATGTTAGTTAGTGTATAGTGTCTGAGTAGTTGTACATGTTAGTTGCTGTATTAGTGTCCTAGTAGTTGTACATGTTAGTTACTGTATAGTGTCCTAGTAGTTGTACACGTTAGTTGCTGTATTAGTGTGCTAGTAGTTGTATATGTTAGTTACTGTATAGTGTCCTAGTAGTTGTACATGTTAGTTGCTGTACTAGTGTGCTAGTAGTTGTACTTGTTAGTTACTGTATAGTGTCCTAGTAGTTGTACATGTTAGTTACTGTATAGTGTCCTAGTAGTTGTACATGTTAGTTGCTGTATTAGTGTGCTAGTAGTTGTACATGTTAGTTACTGTATAGTGTCCTAGTAGTTGTACACGTTAGTTGCTGTATTAGTGTGCTAGTAGTTGTATATGTTAGTTACTGTATAGTGTCCTAGTAGTTGTACATGTTAGTTGCTGTACTAGTGTGCTAGTAGTTGTACTTGTTAGTTGCTGTATTAGTGTGCTAGTAGTTGTACATGTTAGTTACTGTCTTAGTGTCCTTGTAGTTGTACATGTTGGTTACTGAAATAGTGTCCAAATAGTTGTACATGTTTGTTGCTTTATTACTGTTCTAGTAGTTGTACAGGTTAGTTGCTTGCTGCATTAGTGTCCTAGCAGTTGTACATGTTAGTTGCTGTATTCACGGATTGACTTTACCTGTACTTTAGACTCCGGCAGTCGGATGATCTTAGCTAGCTGTTCTCGGGTGCTGATGTCTGGATAGGGGATTAATTCAAACACACTCTCCAGCTCCATCTGCTGCCATTTACTATATAAAGTTCTCTTACGCTTCCTCTGGCTGGGAGTCCCATTTACCACAGATCCTACTTCCTTTTGTTTTCCTTGAAATGTGTCACCTTGGAAAAATTAATATATAAAAGTCAGTATCTTTTCCTCTAATCACTGCACTCACATTAATTCTATGTTGGGCTCTGTTGTAGCAATATTATTACAATTATATTAATGTATTATAATAGAAGATACTTAAAATGTGTAGATTCTCATAGTAACCCATTAGCTTTTTAACAGGTTATTTAGTCAGATTAAGAAAAGCTGAACACTTATGCCCCGTATACACTATCGGAAATTCCGTCAGCAAAAGTCCGATGAGAGCTTTTGGTCGGAAAATGCGACCGTGTGTATGCTCCATCGGACTTTTGCTGGCGGAATTTCGGCAAGCAAAAGATTGAGAGCATGTTCTAAATTTTTCGGTCTGAAAAAGGTCCGATCGTAAATTCCGATCGTCTGTACAAATTCTGACACGCAAAATTCATACGCATGCTCGGAAACAATTAGACGCATGCTCGGAAGCATTGAACTTAATTTTCTCGGCTTGTCATAGTGTTGTACGTCACCGCGTTCTTGACGGTCGAAGGTTCAGAGAACTTTTGTGTGACCGTGTGTATGCAAGCCAAGCTTGAGCGGAATTCCATCGGAAAAACCATCCAAGATTTTTCCGACGGAAAATCCGCTCGTGTGTACGGGGCATAAGTGGTTGCCTTGCGCTGGTCTTCACACTGGTTTAGCAAGGCATATAGCAAATATGCAGGGCCAATCCCAAGCCATCTTTTACTTGTGTGATTTCCGCAAACTTAAATTAGAATGGTTGCTATAGGGTTGTTGCACTATGTAATAGTAATAGTCTGGTTATTGTTGCCTTACTGAATAACTCTAAAATAGCTTTTATCTTGATCCTTTAGGGAAGTCTATCCCACCTCAACTCTAAAAAGGAAGATTTGTTTTATCAACTCATCCTCCCACAGTCATTATATTTTGTATTATTTGTTATTCCCTATTGTAAGCTCTTACAAGCATGGCCTTCATAAACCTCTTGTCTTGAATTGCATTGTAACTGTACTATCTCCCATTATAGTGTAAAGCACTGCGCAAATTGATGACATTGTATAAATCCTGTATAATAATCTTTGCATTTGCCTTTTGCTTTGTTTATTCACCTTTTTTCTTTTCTGTAGAAAAAATGAAGAATAAGCCAGAATAAATAGCAAATATGTTTCAGCATGCTGAGAAATCCCTTATGCTCAGGCATGTTCTGTCTTTACTGTCCGATGTGCCTTAAAGAGGTGGTCCACCGAAAAAAATACTGCAGCTGCTGACTTTTAATAAATGGACACTTACCTGTCCAGGGTCCAGCAATGTTGGCAGCCGAAGCTGATCGGTCGCTCGGCTCTTGGCAGCTGCCACTGCCATCCTTGGTGACGGAATCAGGAAGTGAAGCGCAGCGACTTCACTTCCCGGTTCCCTACTGCGCGTGCGCAAGACGCGCTGTGCGTCCTAACTGGACCCCGATATCTACTTGGACCCGTGTGTGTCCCAGTGGACGGGAAGAGGCGTAGACTCCCGTGGGAGTCTA
The DNA here is from genome assembly GCA_028564925.1 of Lithobates sylvaticus. Classification (NCBI taxonomy): domain Eukaryota; kingdom Metazoa; phylum Chordata; class Amphibia; order Anura; family Ranidae; genus Lithobates; species Lithobates sylvaticus. Next base: position 124,934,883 of record CM053027.1, read on the forward strand.
TGCCCGGAAGGGGGTGCAAATACCTGTCTTAGACAGGTATCTGCACCCCCCTTCCCCCTGAAAGGTTCCAAATGTGACACCGGAGGGGGGGAGTGTTCCGAAAAGTGGAGGTTCAATTTTTGTGTGAACCTCCGCTTTACGTTGGCCATAGATGGATCGAATTTTGGCTAGTTAAGCAAGAACCAGACACATTTTTGTTCCATTTATGAGCAGGCTGGTTGTACTAAAGTCAATCTATCGATCAACTTCAGTACAACCAGCCTATGGGGGGGTTTTTTTGTACGATTACTGCTGCAGGGTAGAATACATTAGCACAGTGGGAGGGATTTCCTCATCAACACTGACTGTGTTTATAGGGGAAACAAGTGATTTCCTTCTTTCCTTTAGAGCCCTTTCACACTGAGCCGTGGGCAGCATTAGCGGTAAAGTGCCGCTCATTTTAGCGGCATTTTAGTGGAGCTATTCGGCCAAAGAAATGGTTAAATGTACCCGTGTAGTGCCGATGCCGAAGCCCTTTGCAGGCGCTTCAGCAGCGCTGCCCATTCATTTCAATGGGCAGGGGCGGTGGGGGGGGGGTGTATACACCGCTCCTCCACCGCTCTAAAGATGCTGTTTGCAGGACTTTTTTTAACGTCCTGCCAGGAGAGCGCGCCAGTGTGAAACCACTCGGGCTTTCATATTGGGGTGGCAGGGGAGGCATTTTTCAGGCACTTTACAGGCGTTATTTTTAGCCCTTTAGCACCTGAAAAATGCCCCAGTGTGAAAGGGGTCAAGAAAATTGCATAATCTATGGCCAGCCTTACTGCTTGAATTTTGCCAATGCTGCTAGCATTTTGTTTTGCATTGCTTGCAGTAATCAGGCAGAATCAGCTTAATGAATATCCAAACCTGTGATAAAAATTGAATGGCGGCTACATTACTTTTTTCAGGTTGAGTAAATTTCCTGTAAATACAGAAAATTACCTGTTGTGCCTGATATTTTCTTTTATACGTCTCCCAGCCACTATCTGTGAACTACAATACACCTCTCTATGTCATGTGGAGAAATTTGTAGTCTAAATCAGAAGAGCAACATAGGGTGACAACACTGCTCCACTGCAGTACAGTGAGTATGTATAGTCACTCTAGTGCCGCGTACACACGTGCGGACTTTTGCCGGTGGACTTAGTCCAGCGGACAATCCCGCCGGACTTTCCAGCTGGGTCCGCTGGACTTTCCGAGCGTGTGGACTTGCCCACACACGCACGGACTTCTCCGGCGGATAATCCGCCGGCCAAAAGTCTGCGGGACTTTTGAAAATGAACGGACTTGCGCACACACGGAGCAGTCCGTTCATTTCGAACGTAACTTCAGGTTACGTAGCTAGTGCAGGCAGTAAATGCCTCCGCGCTAGCTCCGTGACCTGGCATGGAAAAACCTAAAAAACGGCGTGGGGGTTCCCCCAAATACATGTCAGACCCTTAACCGAGCACGCAGCCTGGCAGGCCAGGAAAGGGGTGGGGACGAACGAGCGCCCCCCCCCTCCTGAGCCGTACCAGGCCGCGTGCCCTCAACATGGGGGGTGCCCTGGGGAAAGGGGGGCCGTGCGGCCCCCCCACCCCAAAGCACCTTGTCCCCATGTTGATGAGGACAAGGGCCTCTTCCCGACAACCCTGGCCGTTGGTTGTCGGGGTCTGCGGGCGGGGGCTTATCGGAATCTGAGAGCCCCCTTTTATAAGGGGGCCCTCAGATCCCGGACCCCCCACCCTATGTGAATGAGTATGGGGTACGATGTACCCCTACCCATTCACCTAAGGTGTAAAATGTAAAGTAAAAAAAAACACACACACTTTTGAAAAAATAGTTTATTGCACTGCTCCGGGGGTCTTCTTCCGTCTTGGGGGTCTTCTCGCCGGACTCCCCCGCCATTTACCAAGCTCTTTTACCGAGCGGGGGAAGTCCGGCTACCTTCTTCGTCGTCGCCGCCGTCGTCTGGGGGTCTCGATCCGCCTTCAGGGGTCTTCCGGGGGTCTCTTCTGTTCTTGCGGCGGTCGTCGTCTTCCGCGCCGCCGGCGCCGCCTTCTTCTTCTTCTTGTCCTTCTTCTTGTTCTTCTTCCGATGTTGACCCGACGCTCTCTCTGCCCGGAATGCCTGTGCCGCGCTGCGCTGGGACTTATATAGGGGCATGGGGACAGGGTCACATGCTCATGTCACATGGTGACCCCCCCCCCTTGCGATGTCACAGTCCCAGCATCCTCCGGGACTGTGACAACACAAGGTGACCCTGTCCCCATGCCCCTATATAAGTCCCAGCGCAGCGCGGCACAGGCATTCCGGGCAGAGAGAGCGTCGGGTCAACATCGGAAGAAGAAGAAGAAGAACAAGAAGAAGGACAAGAAGAAGGAGAAGGCGCCGGCGGCGCGGAAGAGACCCCCGGAAGACCCCCGAAGGCGGATCGAGACCCCCAGACGACGGCGGCGACGACGAAGAAGGTAGCTGGACTCCTCCGCTCGTGAAAGAGCTAGGTAAAAGAGCAGAAGAGAGCAGAGGAGTCTGGCGAGAAGACCCCCAAGACGGAAGAAGACCCCTGGAGCAGTGCAATAAAATATTTTTTCAAAAGTGTGTGTGTTTTTGTACTTTACATTTTACACCTTAGGTGAATGGGTAGGGGTACATCGTACCCCATACTCATTCACATAGGGTGGGGGGCCGGTATCTGGGGGCCCCCTTATTAAAGGGTGCTCCCAGATGCCGATAAGCCCCCGCCCGCAGACCCCGACAACCAACGGCCAGGGTTGTCGGGAAGAGGCCCTTGTCCTCATCAACATGGGGACAAGGTGCTTTGGGGGGGGGGCCGCACGGCCCCCCTTTCCCCAGGCACCCCCCATGTTGAGGGCACGCGGCCTGGTACGGCTCAGGCGGGGGGGGGGGGCGCTCGTTCGTCCCCACCCCTTTCCTGGCCTGCCAGGCTGCGTGCTCGGATGAGGGTCTGACATGGATTTGGGGGGAACCCCCACGCCGTTTTTTCGGCGTGGGGAGTCCCTTTAAATCCATGCCAGCTTACGGAGCCAGCGCGGCGGCATTTACTGCCTACGCTAGCTACGTAACCTGAAGTCACGTGCTAAATGAACGGACTTGCCGATGAGCGGCAAGTCCGTTCATTTTCAAAAGTCCCGCGGACTTGCCTACTAACGGCAGGATTGTCCGCCGGACTGCCAAGTCCAGCGGATAATTTTAAAACCAAACTTAAAACTTTGGCGCCAAAAAGTCCGCCAGACTTTGGCGCCAAAAAGTCCGCCGGCGCCTACACACGAGGGGATTATCCGCTGGACTTCAGTCCAGCGGATAATCCCGCGGGATTGTCCCTTCGTGTGTACGCGGCCTAGGCATGACTTCCAATTCTTTGTAATATAAACACACTGTCCCTCTTTTTGAATCAGATCCCCCCCGATCCCTCTCTCCTCCTCATTTGTCCCTCTTTTTGAATCAGATCCCCCCCATCCCTCTCTCCTCCTCATTTGTCCCTCTTTTTGAATCAGATCCCCCCCCCCATCCCTCTCTCCTCCTCATTTGTCCCTCTTTTTGAATCAGATCCCCCCCCCCATCCCTCTCTCCTCCTCATTTGTCCCTCTTTTTGAATCAGATCCCCCCCCCATCCCTCTCTCCTCCTCATTTGTCCCTCTTTTTGAATCAGATCCCCCCCATCCCTCTCTCCTCATTTGTCCCTCTTTTTGAATCAGATCCCCCCATCCCTCTCTCCTCCTCATTTATCCCTCTTTTTGAATCAGATCCCCCCCCCATCCCTCTCTCCTCCTCATTTGTCCCTCTTTTTTAATCAGACCCCCCCCCCATCCCTCTCTCCTCATTTGTCCCTCTTTTTAAATCAGATCCCCCCCATCCCTCTCTCCTCCTCATTTGTCCCACTTTTTGGTCTGATGTATAGACCTCTATAAAAAAAAATTACTATTTAGTTACCAGAAGTGTTATGCTGCTGTCTGTTAGTGTGTTACTTAGAATAGCAAGTATAAAGAAAAAGTAGAAGTCAAAAAAACACTTAAATTAAACCAATAATTTTTTGCATATCAATTCCAAAATGGCCCACATAACTGCATTGCAAGAATTTGTCCTTTGCCTACATACTTTACAATAAAATATGTCCCTCTTTCTCATCTCAGAAAGTTGGGATTTTTTTTTTTGGGACTCCTGGAGGGATCACCAGGTGAAATAAAAAGGGGGAAAAAAAGCGCCTGATTTTAGAAAACGAATGCAGCCACCACATCGGTGGCTGCATTAGTTTTCTAAAATCAGGCGCTTTTTTCCCCCCTTTTTTTTTCACCTGGAGTCCTGTCCTAAAACATACCTCCCAACTTTCTGAGATGAGAAAGAGGGACATATTTTATCTTATCAAAGATCCTTCTTATCAAAGGAATGATAAGCTACAATAAATTACATGTTTGTTTTTCTGTTTAGATACACTGCAAATAAAAATGTGAGCCTCAGAAGTTCTTGTTATCGCTAGCGGAGATTTTTCAGCATGTAGGAAATCTATACTATTAATTAATTCTCTTCCAGGGGGAACATATGGGCAACTTATGGAGGTCTGCTGATTTTTTCCAAAGAAGTTTTTAGACATTTTATTGCACCGGACTGAAGCATGCAGCCTCTATATGCACAAAAACTGTAGGCAGTGCTGAAGTGTCAAATGTGTATCTTGGCTGCTATGCAAAGTATGCAAATGGAGGTTATTTACTAAAACTGGAAAGTGCAAAATCTGGTGAAATTCTGCATAGAAAACCAATCAGCTTCCAGGTTTTATTGCCAAAGCTTCATTGAACAAGCTGAACTAGAAGCTGATTGGCCACCATGCACAGCTGCACCAGATTCGGTGTGCACCAGTTTTGGTAAATCTCCCCCATAGTCTAAAATATGTCAATTAAAGCAGCATTGTAGTGATTATCACCAATTTGACTTCAAACTAAAATCTAACTTTGAGCTACTTTTTGTTTTTGTTTAAAATGCTCCTTATAATAAATAATAAAGCACCTATTGGTAAATGCGATTCAATTAAAATGTCATAGTGCATTGCATAGTGATTCAGTTTGCAGTTGCAACGCTATATAAGTCTTTCATTCATTCATAAACTACCAGACAATCCATTCCTATTGCTTTTGTAATGATCAATTACTGGCATAGAGACATATTCCCATCTTTTAACCTTTAGGTTCAGGGGCAATATTTAAAACATAGTCAGGGACCATGTCAAATATTTACCTATAGGTTCATGGGAATTACACATTTTTTTTAAAAAGTTCCCCTGATCCCATTTAGGTCTCTGAAATGATCACAGGCTATTTCTGTACATCTTTTGTGAATGAGCCCCTTTCCTTATAGAAGGATGATCACAGAAATAATGCAGTCTGTAATATTAGTAATTGAATCTGATCAGTGCCCACATTCAGTCCCCCTCCTTACCAGTGGTTGGCACATGATGAGCCCACAGTGGCTGGTCCCTGGCAGAGAAGAAGACGGATCTGATAATATTCTCCATCAGGCTGTGCTGTACCTGTGCTGTGCTGTGTAGAGACATCTTATAGCCCAGCAATGCCCCCTCCCCTGGCAGCCCTCAGGCTCCACCTCACCTGCTGCTTTTCATGTGCCCATGTCCTGGCTGACCCCCCCTTTGATCAGATGACAATACACAATGTCTGACACCTGCTCGCTCTTTAGATGCTGCATCTCTTGCAATCCACTTTCTTCCAGTGTCACACGGCTCAAGATTTCCTGACACAGGAAGAGGGGCTACCGCCCCCCCCCCCCCAGACTCAGCATCACCAAAGGGACGTAAAAGAAGGAAATAGGAGAGGAACTCCATTCATATAACTGAAAGCTTGTGTATTCATTTATTTATTACATCCATTTATAGAGCACCGACTATTTACACACAGCTTTTTTTATATAGTGTACAATCAGTCCCTGCCCTCAAGGAGCTTACAATCTAAGGCAGAATTTCTCAACCAGGGTTGTGTGGGGTTACCGCTACAGCTGTCGCTAGGGGCAATGATGAGTTTAGTCTAGGTCTACAGTACTGCTACATGATGATGATGATGCGTTTCTCAATTCGTTTTTGTAGCACATTTTTACATGCATGCTTTTCATGCTTCATGCACTTTTTTTGGAGAAGGAGAATGAATTTTAGGGGCCATTCACACCAGAAACTGCACATAACTGTGCGCTTTTGACTTCATGTTTACATGCGTTTGAAGCACGATTGACGTGCATTTGACGCACACTTGAATGCATTTTGCACTGCGTTTGCGTGCATTTTTCTATATGTTTTTTTGGCTTAACCACTTGCCTACCAGGCACTTACACCCCCCTCCTGCCCAGGCCATTTTTCAGCTTTCAGCGCTGTCACACTTTGAATGACAATTGCGCGGTCATGCTACACTGATGAGGCGGCACTGATGAGGAGGCACTAATATGCCGCACTTATGGGCACTGATATGTAGCACTGATGAGCACTGATAGGCGACACTGGTGGGCACTGTTAGGTGGCACTGATGGGCACTAATAGGCGGCACTGGTGGGCACTGATAGGCGGCACTGGTGGGCACGGATAGACGGCACGGATAGGCAGTACAGATGGGCACTGATGGGTGGCACTGATGGGCGACACTGATGGGCATTGATCGACAGCAGGGATGGGCATTGATCGACAGCACTGAAAGGTGGCACTGATTGCCAGCACTGACTGGCATCGCTAATGGGCACTGATTGGTGGCACTTGTGGGCAGTGGTGGGCACTGATTGCTGCCACTGGTGGGCACTGTATGCTGGCATTGGTGGGCACTGATTTGTGACACTTTTTTTTTCTTTATTGTAATTAGGTCACTGATGATCAGTGCCCTGATTACATTCCTAGATGTCCCCCTGTGAGGAGATGCCGCTGATCGTCTCTTCTCTCCTCACACTCTGTCAGTGTGAGGCGAGGAGAGCCGATTACCGGCATCTCTGTGTTTACATGTGACCGGCTGTGATTGGACACAGTCGATCACATGGTTAAAGAGCCGCAGACGTGGTTCTTTACAGAGATCGGGGTCGCACCGTGTCCTAGCAACACAGCGCAGCGTCATATGACGGCGTCCCAAAACGAGAGCCGCACCGCCCCGCCGTCATTTGACGGTGGGCTGGCAGCAAGCAGTTAAAGGGGTGTGGTGCAGTGCATTTGCAGTGCAGAATAATGCATCATGTGCTACTTTTTTTAGGCTCAATGGTGTGAACTATGCCCATAGGATTACCTTGATTTTGGGCTGTCTATGCATCCAACTGCGTTCGGTGTGAAAGGACCCTTAGGGCCGGTTCCCACTGGTGCGATGTCCGAGATCGGATGTGATTCGCACTGCACTGCACTGCAAATTACATGCGATCTCTATGCGATGCGATTTCAGCCATACAGATAGTATGGCTGAATTTGCATCGCATTCGGACCAAACTCGCACAGGACCCTTTTTTTGGTCCACAGCAGAATCGGATCGCATGGGTGTTCACACCCATGTGATTTGATTCCTGTCCGAGTTTGCAGATCGCACTGCGATATGCATACATTTAACTGACACTCCCAGCAGTCCGCATAGGGCAGTGTGAACTGGCGCCGGGAGACATGCGATGCTGGAACCCGCCGAGGATTCGCAGGGTCCCCACATCGCAGCAGTGTGAACCAGCCCTCTCAAAACTCTGTCCAAAACGTACTTTCCATGCGTTCCTATTGAAGTTTGTGGGGCAGAAAAACAAAGCTGCACCTGCATGAAGAGCCCATTCACACCAGAAACTGCACATAACTGCATTTGAAGCGCGTTTGAGTTGGAGTTTAGTCAGGGAGCTCCTCACCAAATTCCTGGTCAGGGGTAGCTACCATAGTTAAATTATTAGAGATCCATTGATCTTCTACCACTAGGTGGCCGGGTACTTGGTTGTACTAGATATGAAATGGGCAACCCAAGGTCAGGTTATGGGTATGTGGGTGTCCCAGCCAATGGGCAGGGGTTTTCTTTGGTCCCTTGGCCTGCTATATATTCAGGTGAGGTCAGGTGATCTGTGTTCTGTGCCACCCGGACTGCCGCCTGGGTGGACATGTGTCGTCTGCCCCAGGCTACTAGGCCGGAAATTGGGCCTATCTCAGGGGCATCTAGCTGCCAGGCTGTTGTGAGGGCCTATCCAGAAGAGGGCATCGCAGGGTTGGGACTTCAGCTGGCAGTCCAACTAAAGGCGATGGTTCTGCCAGCCGGAGATCCTGTCAGTGGTCGGAGGTAGAAGGGAAGCTGTCGCCACAAAGGGACAAATCGCATTTAACAATGACCACAGTGAGTAACTGAAGCAAGTACCCTAAACCATATTCTCACCAAAGGGCACGGTGGAGAATCGGGAAACTTTAGGCGGTGATCAAGTCAGGGACGCAACCAGCGGGGGGGACGGTTGAACAGCAGCCTTGTGTGTCCAACCAGACCCAACCAGCAGAGAAGCGGGGTGGGGGTGACGCTAGAGATACCAAAAGCTGGATGGAAAACTCAAGGGATTCATAGTCAGTGAATCAGTGGGTCTAGTGAGAGACCAGGAGCTCAGTGTTAGAACTACAAGGAGCAGTTGTAGTGGAGCTGAAAGAACTGATACGTTAGGAACTGTTAAAGGACTGTTACCCTGTTACCAATAGGAGACAGCAATCCTGCCCGTGCAGAAGTGGTGCCTTGCTGGGGCCTTTCCAGGTACGGCTGTTCTACTATTGAAGTCTCGGAGTCTGCCAATTGAGTTTTCAACTATCTAAGGGTGTCCCTCTTTCCCCACAAATATATAAAAAGGTCTGTCAAAAGAAAAAAAAACTCTTTTACATCCAAGAAGTGTCTGGCGCCCAACAACTTTCATCATCTTTGCACATACTATGCCTCACAACCCACCACCTATTGAAGGATGTCAGCTATTATTGGCCTTGGGGGTTCTCATTAGACCAAAAGCGGTAAAAGACCTTGCTACAAATGCATTTAGCATTTGGCTTTCTTGTCTTAAAAGGGCGCGGTGCGGGTGCAGTGGCGCTTGTAGTGTGTTCCATGCAAAATGCAGTATGCTCTACTTTTTTTATCTGCGCTGCACTGCAATGATGTGAACTATGCCCATAGAATTACCTTGAGTTTGAGCCGTCTATGCAGTTGGAGTGCAGTTCAAAATTCATCCAACTGCATTCAGTGTGAAAGGACCCAAAGTGTCTTCACTTTTTAAAAAAAAGCATCTATACGTGCAAGGAGAAAATGCGCAGTAGATGTGCAGTTTCTAGTGTGAATGGGCCCTTAACTTAAGGGGGGAGGGGGGATTTTTTCCCATTGGTCAACAGTGTCCTTCTCCCACTGACCATTATTATAAGGGGTTCTTCTCCCACTAGCCAATAAACGACTTCCCGCAAACTGCTGTAGCTGTATGTTGGTACTTTGACTTAGAATACCGGGTTTATGGCATCAGATAACTATCATAACCCCTGTATTTTCTGAAACGGCAGGCGGTCCTCCTTGAGATAAAAGTGTTTTTTATCGGCGGCAGGAGAGGTGCCCACCCCCTCCTGCCACGTTCCGGCCATCTCCGCCGCTTACTAGAGCCGCCGTTAGCGGCGGAGACGATCCGATCCTTTCACCTCAGAGGCTGTGAGTCGAGTGAGGGAATGACGGCCCCCACTCAACTCAATGACATTGGATGACGGAAGCGAGGTCAAACATCACTTTCACCCAACGGCCTTAAAGGGCAAATTTTTTTTTATTGCATAAGTGTAAATGTGAGATCTGAGGTCTTTAAAGAGACATTAAAGAGGTCCTGTCAAGGAATCTTTACATTCCTTGTAATAGGAATAAAAGTGAGACAACATTTTTTTTTTAAAGGGACAGTGTAAAAAAAAAAAAAAAAAAAAGTCAAATCAATTCAAAAAAATATATATATTTTTTAAAGCGCCTAACCCTCCGTGCTCGCATGCAGATGCAAACGCATACTTAAGTTGCGCCCACATATGTAAACGGTGTTCAAACCACAGACGCGATCCTTGGAGTGAGAGCAATAACTCTAGCAAAAGACCTCCTCTGTAACTCAAAACTGGTAACCTGTAGAAATTTTTAAACGTCGCCTATGGAGATTTTTAGGGGGCAAAGTTTGTTGCTACTCCACGAGCGGGCGCAATTTTGAAGCTTGACAAGTTGGGTATCATTTTACTTGGCGTGACATTATCTTTCACAATATAAAAAAAAAAAATTGGGCTAACTTTACTATTTTCTTATTTTTTTATTTAAAAACGTGTATTTTTTTCCAAAAAATTGTGTTTGTAAGACGGCTGCGCAAATATGGTGTGACATAAAGTATTGCAACGACCGCCATTTTATTCTCTAAGGTGTCTGGAAAAAATTGATATATATATATATATATATATATATATATATATTTATGGTCGGAGCCCTCGGTCCTTAACGATGTGAAGGAGCAAACATAAACACGCCACAAGACAGACAACAAACTAGACCTGAAGTGTGCCCTGGTCTACCGTAAGGTAAGCCCTGGTGAGCTGCGCCGTGAGGCCCTTTCTGCTAGTAGAGTAGTTAAGAAAAGGGCGCTTACCTGAGGAGTAATGGCTGTTTCTGTAGAGAAACGTGTTGGAGTGTTCTGAGAAGGGGAATGGGTGGGCGGGTACGGCGCGCTGGAACCGACACCGGCCTCGTGGAGAGGTCTGGTGTATATACCCTCCGGGCTCCTCCCATAATTGCAGGCCACCATACTGGCCTTCCTATTTATGGTCGGAGCCCTCGGTCCTTAACGATGTGAAGGAGCAAACATAAACACGCCACAAGACAGACAACAAACTAGACCTGAAGTGTGCCCTGGTCTACCGTAAGGTAAGCCCTGGTGAGCTGCGCCGTGAGGCCCTTTCTGCTAGTAGAGTAGTTAAGAAAAGGGCGCAAAGACTTGTTTTTAGGGAGGTAATGATTTATTGTTTGGCAAAAGATTGTAAGACTGGTTGTGCCGTGAAGGTGGTGACTCAGACTAGGGTTAGTTGAGACCAGTGAGGGATGGCAGCCATGGTCGAATCGGCTCCGGGTTCCTGGGAAAAGAACAACGGGAAATTGAATCGGGACAGCGCGTCAGCTGAGGTGTTACACTTGCCCGGGATGTGGATGCAGAGGACCTTGAACTGGTTTAGCAGGGATAATTGTACCAGCCTGCGCAGGAAGGCCATAATGGTCAAGGACCTGGACCGGCCTTTGTTTATGATGTCAGCTGTGGCCTGATTGTCAGTGGAAAAAAACCACCGTCTGGCCTGCCCAACTGCTTCCCCAGGTTTGTGCTGCTGCCACTATTGGGTATAGTTCGAATAGGGAGGAGGACTGGCTGAAACCGGGGATTGCCAAGATTTCTGGCGGCCATGGACCGGCAAACCAGTGGGGGCCAAAAATAGCTGCGAAGCCCGTGGAGGCAGCGGCGTCAGTGACAATCCGGGGAGAAGAGGGAGATGCTGCCGGAATGAACATGGAAATGCCATTCCAGTCAGCCAGGAAGTGGTCCCACATGGAAAGGTCGGCTATAGCTGCCTGATCAAGTCTGAAGATCTGGTCTGGGTCTTGACATCCTGTGAGGAAAACTAGGAGGCGGGAGACAAAGGATCGTCCCTGAGGGATGACTCTCACTGCGAAATTTAACATCCCGAGTAAGGACTGAAGTTGCCTCCTGGAGCACCCCTGGGTGGCCGTGAAGGAATGAATGACTTCCCTGATGCGAGTCAACTTGTCTGGTGGTAGGCTGGCCTGCATGGCCTGAGTGTCGAGTATGACGCCTAAGAAGGTGATGCGATGTGCTGGGCCTTCTATCTTCTTCTCCGCTATGGGGACATTGAGGTTGGAGAAGACCTCCCTTAGACTCGTGAGGTCTACCGGGGGACGGTTGGGGTCTTCGATAAGCAGAAAGTCGTCCAAGTAATGGATCACTTTCTGGCAGGATGCGTGGTGCGAGAGAATCCAGGACAGGGACTGTGCAAACGTGTCAAAGAGCCATGGGCTGCTTTTGGATCCAAAGGTCAGTTTCGTGGCGAAGTAGTACTGACCTTTCCACCTGACTCCGTGCCAGCGCCACAGACACGGCTGGATTGGTAGCAGCTTGAAGGCGTCTGCGACGTCTGCTTTGGAGAGCCAGGCGCCCTCGCCTGTGTCTAGGATGGCCTGGATAGCAAGGTCGACAGAAGAATATTTGAGTGAAAATTCTTGTGAGGGTATAAGGGAATTTAAGCTAGGTGTGTGAGAAGAATAAGGCGCGGACAAATCATAAATTAACCGGAGTTTATTTGAAAATGTCCCTTTTACAAGCCCGATAGGGCTAACTCTCCAAACGGAAAACGGTGGGTGAGAGAAGGGGCCGATCATGTACCCTCGGTCAAGTTCGTTTTGTAGTAGGGTACTGATGGCTTCCTCGTCGGTGGCTGCTGACAGCAGGTTTTTGCACTCGTGGGTGGTGTCGGGGAGTGTGATAAGCCCCGTGTGAAAGCCTGTGGTGAAGCCTTGTACCAGAAAGGCTGCTAGTGAGGGTGATGGGTGTGAGGTGAGGTAGGACTGCAGCCATCCGATATCAATACGGCTTAGTCAGGCTGAGCTGAGCTTATTGATCCCGCAGGTGATCCTGGGGTGGGCTTTGCGGCAAATGAGGCAGACGTGGAGGAGTCTGCAACGTGAGAAGTTGCAGATCCCCAAATTGAAATTGTTGCATATCGGCGCCCCTCCTAATGTTCGGACGGGCCGTCCGAGTCTGTCCTCCTGGGGGTGTGGTGGGGTTGCGTCTGAATACTGGGATGTGTGCGGGGCAGAGGGGAAGTTGGGGAGGCGTCTACCATCGGGTTCTGAACACCAATTGGCGGTGTGGGTGGAGGATTGGCAGTTAGCGCACAGTGGGGAGCGGAGGCCGGCGAAATGGCGACAGAAGAGTTCGGTGTCGATGGCGCTCCAGTCCGTGGTTGCCTGAAACTGACTGAGCTTGGCTGCTGCCTTTGCTGAAAAGGAGCGATGGTAGTCGTAGAAGGCGCTGCCTCCGTACTTGTACCCTAAATCTGTGACAGCATGAAGGTAGAGGTCTAGTTCTTCCCTCCTGTCGGGTTTGATGGAACAGATGACATCCCGAAACATGCCGAAAGCAAGTACGAATTCCGTCACCGTGAGCTTTCGTGTAAGCCTGTGGTCTTTTGCCTTCAAGATAACGGAAACGTCGCCCCAAGCGTAGGCCTTGTTCTCTGTGACATCGTGTACCGAGATCAGAAGGGATGCCAGGTTGACGTCGCGGCCATCTAGTATTTCCTTCCTGATGTTTGCCGGGATAAGATGTGCGGGGTAAACAGAAAAACCGGCGTGGGGCGTAGCTGTAACGCATGATGCGGGGGTGGCGGGGGCGGCAGCTGGTGGAGTGGGGGTTCCTTGCTGGAACTCCAAGGTCCCCACTCTGGCCTGGACATCAGAGATGGTAGTAGATAGAGAGGAGACCAGCGTGTGAAGTTGGGACACTGCCGAGGCAATTGTCTGTAGTGATGCCTGAGTGTCTGGTGGGGTTGGTGGGGATGGGATGGGGAACAGTAGTCTGTACAGTTCGGCTTTCCTGGCCGTGATGGGGTAGGGGATGTTCCTGCGCCTCAGCTCAGCTGAGAGTCTGGGGATGGTCCAAGCTCTGAAGGCTTGAGAGGAGTTGTCTGCCGGACCCGCTTCGGGGGGTGATGGGGGGGGGGGTGAAATCGTCGCTGCTGGCCAGAGACATGGCGGCTGCTAGAATAAAAGAGGGGGGGGGAAGGGAGGGGGGGGGGATGCATGTTTGTCTCGGGTTTCTTTTTTTTTTTTTTTTTTTGATTTGAAGGGCAGGAGAGCATATATATATGTATGTGGCTGTGGCAAAAAGGGGGGGGGGGGGGGGGGGCAGGGTGGGAAACCTGTGTGACAGGTCTTTGCGCGCGTGCGCTGAGTGGGATGTTCCATGGGCCTATATGTAAAACTCGGGGGAGGGGGTGCGTGACACCCGAGGTGAGCCAGGAGGTGACTGGCCGGATGGTTGATGCTCGGGTGTCCGTCTGTGCTCGGCACGGACTGGTTAACCAGAGCCCCCCCAGGGCGGTACTGGGGGGAGTGGCTACTGGTTGATTTGCTAAGTAGGAATGTTTCGATCTGTAGCATTTGACGTAGGTTCGGTCAGCTAATACTTGCACTGCCAGCAAGTCATGAGACTAGGTGACCGTGTCTGCGTAGTGAAGGCTTGTGCTTCGAAAAATAGAGTGATATGCATAGAAGTATGTGACAGTTACTAACGCCTGGAGATTTAATCAAAACTATGGTGTTCTGCTTGGGTGGGGAGGGGAGATGTGTGAACGAAGCAAGATACCGTTCGACGGTATGGTAACAATTGGGGGTGCGCGTGAGCGCTGGGTGAGTTTGTTTCTTTGGCCTGTGGAACTCAGAGAATGCGTGACAACCGAGGTAAGCCAGGAGGTGACTGACCAGGTAATCGGTGCTCGGGTGTCCGTCTGTGCTCGGCACGGACTAGTTCAACCAGAGCCCCACCAGGGCGGTACTGGGGGGAGTGGCTGCTGGTTGGTTGCTAAGTAGGGATGTTTCGATCTGTAGTAGTTTGACGTGGGTTCGGTCAGCTAATACTTGCACTGCCAGCAAGTCATGAGACTAGGTGACCTTGTCTGCGTAGTGAAGACTTGTGGTGGACGTGTGAGTGAGGGGATGCTTGCACTGGGTAGCGGGCGTAACAACCAGTGGAAGTGGGGTAATTGTGGGGTAGAAAATGACAGACAATAGCAGTTGAAATGACTCAGTGAAAAAACAGGGGTTTCGACGTAGCGACGAAAAAGCATAAATCCTACCTGCGACGCTGAAGCGGAACGAACTGGGGGTGCGATCGGGAATCGAATCCGTAGTCTGGAACGAGGAGCGTCGGACAACTCAGGAACATGTACTGAGTTGTTTGTCGGCCTGGTGACGTGTAGTACGGCGCGCTGGAACCGACACCGGCCTCGTGGAGAGGTCTGGTGTATATACCCTCCGGGCTCCTCCCATAATTGCAGGCCACCATACTGGCCTTCCTATATATATATGTGAAGCGCTCTCCCCCCCTTTACTACACACTCTGGGGGGGGGGGGCGGCTTTGGATTTCTGGGCTTACCTGTTACCTCCTCCTTGTAGCTCGTTGTTTCTTGTCTAGGGGTTGATACCCAGTAATTGCTGAGACTGACACTCAAAGTCCCTTTATTTGCATAAAATGTTGAAACAGAACACAGTCTCTCAGTTGGGAATAGAGGGTATGGGTGATAAGCTCAGGCACTTTGAACTTGCTGACACTCTAATAAATGTCTCTCTAGATGATCCAGGGAGTAGCCACTCGCAACTGGATAACTCACTGTTGGATAAATCCTTGTTTGTAGATCTAGCAGCCAACAAGTGATTCGGATTTAGCAAAGTCTCTGCCACAGACTTGGTTAGGAAACTTCAGATAAACACACCAAAGTCTCTCACAGGAACTTGATTGCAACTGAAGGATGAGTTAGGAACTTTTCCTATGGTACCTGTATCTTTCAGCCGTTTCGGCGATACCGTAGAAGATGCGGATTCAACCAGTGTCCATACACCTCAGCTTCTAGGCTTTTGCCGAGCAGCCAGCCTTGTGCATGGCCCTCCGAAGAAGAGTCCTCTCCTAGTCGCTTGTCGAGTTGCTGTGCCTCTCCAATCCTGAGAGGACACCGGGACACTTCAGAATCCTCCTTCAGTTACTGCGCCTCGAACTAGCCAGTTCCGAGGAAACGGATGGATCCCCACCCCAGAACATGAGGGCCTCTGGGGCTGGTCATGATGACCAGGCCTACGGGGTTAGCAGACACGCTGGACCGAACCCCTCACGGGGCTGGTCCAGACCGGAACGAGCACCAAAAGCACCAACGAACACCTTTTGATCACGTGACTTTAGCACCTTAAGTACCCCTTCCCGGAATACACAGCGGGGCCAGACGCACCCACTGATTGGCTCCGGGAAAAGATTGGTACCCAATGCGTCCAACCAGGCTGCGTTCTCAGCCGCTCACAGGTGCTCACCTCACCTATGACCAGGCAGAACTCTAGTACAGCCCAGCCAAACTGATGCCAAACTGCAAACTAGAACAATTAACCCCAAAACTCCATTACAGTTTTGGGAAAAACTAAATTTTCAAGAATAGCGCACACTTTGCAAAAGTGTCGGCGCTACATATGTTTGGGGGTTCTAAGTAATTTTCGAGCAAAAAAAAACAATTTTAACTTGTAAACAACAAGTTTGAAAAATAGGCCTGGTCTTTAAGTTGTTAATGTATGGGACCACTACACCGACACTAATATAAAAAAGTCACTTTTCCACTGACCACCAATATCAGGGGCACAACAATTTTCACATTATTATTTGTTCCAATTCATAATTGCTACTGAAAATGTTTTCTTTTAGAGACGGGGAGTGTTTAAAAAAAGAAAAACCCTAAAAAGAAAAAACGATCTGCTCTGGGTGTCAAATATGTAAATAGTGCAATAGTAATGATTTAGTAAAGGTTTCCCCAAGACATGAAAATTATTTCAAGGGTTCATCTCAAAAGGTTGAGAAAGATCATGCAAACTCTATGCAAATAGCATTCAGGATGGGATTTCACTTAATGGCACCAGTTCTTCAGGGCATAAGTGCGCTAACCACAAAGCCACTGTGCTGCCCTAGTGCCAATGCATACACAAGCCAACCTGATCTGCAGATGTCATTATAGTTATCATCTCTTCTGTTGAAGAAACATTACATTACATTTCTTGTCCGGGAGCACTTTCAGAAAAAGCATCCTTCCTGAGCTAACACTGACCCCAAATGTACACCAGCACCTCTGATACTCACCTTGCTTGCCTAGTAGTAATGTATAGCTTGATAGCTAGGTTCTCTAACCACCTACTTTTTTTTAAAACATGCAATTTAAATCTGTGTTTATACTGTACATCACATCATAATCTCTATCTGGAGCCTATCGGATATGATCTACCCTTTTATCTATATTATACTTACATATAATGTCTATGTATGTTTGGAAAAAGTAGGTAGTGTTCCTAAACAATGATAGGGGCTTTATGTGGAATCATATAGAAATGGGTTTTGTTTATCTAACCAAAGAACAAACATTGAACATTTTCCATCATACTAGTCCTTCGATGAGCTGGCTGCATTCGTTTCCCTTTTCAAGCTAAGTACATTTTCTGCAAGTACAGAACATACCATTTGTGCCTGATAGAAACCCAATGTCCTTCTAACTTGTTTACTGAACTTACATCTCAAAAAATGTTTCCAGAAAAAATGATATATAAAGTCTTTATAATAACTTGAGAATGAAGCCAGGCAACTAGCATTTTTAGCAGTCAGCAATGGCAGTACAGATTTTTCTCTCAGTACAGGTTTCTTTCAATATGCATACTATTTTTTTCCTAATGGCAAAGAGATAAAACCCAAGGTCAATATTGTACAAAAAAACTATATTTTAAGGCAAGAACTCAGCATATATCCAAGCCCGAGACTCATAGGGGTCGGAGTACATGCCGCAGCCAGCAGCCTATACAAGTTAATAACAGGCCATCAGCTGCCACAGCTGTATACCTATAACCACTCATCTGAGTGGTTACATCAGTACCGGGATGTCAGAAAAACGTGGGTATATGAAAATGGGTACACCACATCCTATAATTACGTATACAAAAACAACCCCAAATAAGAAAGGGGGGAATAAATATCAGGACTTTCTTGATGCCCCACGGATACACAGAGTCATAGATACATAAAAAAAAGAATCTGTATTTAAAAACAGTTGTATACATCAAAGTGCAACAGCAACACATTTCTTTGAAAAAGGCATGCTCTCCTAATATCTTGGGGTGGTTACCCAAGAATATCAAAATCACAGAGCACTTGGTATAGCTTCAGAGCATAATTATGATGATATGGGCACAACGTCAGGTGTATATGTTCCTCAACATGTTTCTTGGCGGAAGCATCTTCCTCAGAAGGCCGCAGGGAGCAGAACTTAAATCTAGGAAATTAATAACACGTACATCAAAAAAACAAAAACAGCAGATAATACATATAAACATTATTGTACAATCAAAGAGCAAAAAGGCAAAGTAGTCATAAGCAGGTGGTGGACATCAGGTGGTCACTGATGGCTTACCAAACACACAAGAGCAATGCTCATGCAGAGAAGCATAGGAAGGTCCAGGTGACAGGTATCCCCTGGGGGGCAGACATGGGAGCCAGATGTATAGTTTCATGTACACTACAGCTCCTAAGCCTGAGTGTAGGAGCTTTTGGCATTTTTTTGCCAAAGCTCCTTAACCATAACCACATAAAAGCCTATGTGTCAATGTACACATAGGCTTTTAGCCGCGTTTAGGAGCTGTTGCCATTAGGGGAGGTTCAACCTCCCTCTCCTGAACGCAGAAGAATCGTGTTCAGGAACGTTTTGACTGCTGGCCATAGGAAACCGCAAATTGTTGTAAAATCGTGCTGCGTTTTGCATTTTCCCATGGTCGTGGTACATCATGGCCAAGTGTACATAAAGCCTAACACAGGTAAATGTGCTGTAACAGGCGTTCAGCCATGGCATCTTACAGCCGGTTATTGATTTGTACAGGCTGTTGGCAGTGGCGGTAAGCCAATACCTGTAAATCCCAGGCACAGAAATAACTTGAATAATTGGGGTGTATGCCCAAATGCGCCATCAGCCTTTACAGTAAAGAATTCATTCATCACCTGGTGTGGTGTCCTGTTCTCTTAGAACTTTTGACAACCTTTTCTTTTTTGCTGCCTGTAGCCACATTTGGAAAGCTTTTTTATTCCATTTGTCTATTTGACGAGTGTCAACAAGAAGAAGAGAAAATCTTCACACTTCTTGTCTATTTGATAGGTATCAGACAAAACAGGAAGTGATGGGAAATCACTGCTGGAGACAGCAATGAGAACAAATTCTGGTAAAACTAGGAAAATATACAACCTCTTCCGTGATATATTGCTATTTGTATGCCATTTATAGATAGATGTCTCTTCATTTCCTGTCCAGGTGAAGGATATAAGACAGAACAGAAATGAGGGGAAATCACACTGGCAGCATTTCAAATTTGGGGTTCTAGCCCTTTTAAATTCTTTACACAGGCCAATTCGTCACCTCAACCCACAGATACAGTAAAACCTTGGATGGTAAGCATAATTTGTTCCAGAAAAAAAGCTTGTAATCCAAAGTACTTGTATATCAAAGCAAATTTTCCCATAAGAAATAATGCAAACTCAGATGATTCGTTCCACAACCATTTATTTATAGGTCCTTCAGTTTATAGTCCTAATAAAAAGATTAGAAGCAAAATCCAGCAGGAGCTGCATAGTATTAAAAAGAAGAGGGGCGCCTCTAAGTGTAGCAATATGTTGCTAAATGTTGTACCTTCATTAAATGTAACCATATTGCTACACTTAGAGGCGCCTCTCTTCTCTTTTATACTCAGTTGTGACATGACGCTACTTGTATATCAAGACATCACTTGTATATCAAGTCAAAATGTATTAAAATGTTTTGCTTGTCTTGTAAAACGCTAGTTACTCTCAAACCAAGGTTTTACTGTACTCACCTTGCCTGCTGCTACTTTATACATTGCCCGCTCCGAATTCCTCAAATCAGCTAGTGTAGGGCACCAGAGGGAGTGGTGGTGGGACTTCCTCTGCCATGTGACAAAACTGACACAATGATGAGAACAGTATTCCATGGATCCCTAACTTGTTTTTAAGAGCAAATCAATAGATTTATTTTGTATATTTCTGTCTATCCAGGTTCCCTTTGAAATGCGTTGCCTTTTAGCAAAGGTGTGACAGTGCCAAAAATTCAGTAGCACTATTCTGTTCGGTGAGGCACATTTTTTGGAAAAGAGCCAGGGACATCTTTTCGGTGTTTCCCACACATAGGGCAGCCAATTGAAATGAATGGGTTGCCCTACACACGGTGTGCAGGAATGCTCCAAGACACGTGGAAATGCACCTGCACTTAGTTGCACCTGTAGGTGTGAACCAAGCCTAAAAGACAGAAGATTTACTTATTCACACAAAAAAGCAGACAATGCAAAGTTTAGAGTTCGTTATTAACAATCAGCATGGGGTAAAGATGCTGCAAGTTCAAAAACTGCAGTGACACCTTACTGTTATATTAAAGGAACCCTGTCATTGCTGACCCCGGTCTAAGAACATTACTTTCTTCCTGTCTATGCCTTCAGGGCTTTCTCAGTGGCTTGCCTGAAACAATCATACTTTTTAGGCAGTCAAAACTCATGATTGGTTTCAGGTTTTAAGCTCAGAACAAGTGATACCAATGGATCAGCATGACAGCCAGGCAATTAGTATTTTCATAAGCAGCCTTTATACTCAGTACAGGTTTTCTTTAAAGCTAAACTGCCCTCACAAAAAATGTTATATTAAAACCACTTGCCAACCAAATAACTTATGGCAAGGTGAAACTGCTGCGCTGGATCATGTACCTAGTACATGATCCAACACTTCAAGGTAGGGAGCGCGCATGCGCACTGCCTGCAGGCTGCTCTTGCTGTGATTATACACGGCAGGTACAGCAGACTCATTGTCAGCCGACACCCGCCGATCCTTCGGTACAGAGTTAGAACTGCAGTCTGCCTATGTAAACAAGGCAGATCCCCGTTCTATCAGTAGGAAAGGCATGGATCCTGTGTTTCTGCAAAGCAGGAACACGAAATCACTGTATTAGTGTCACTGGTCCCCAAAAACTTAGTGTCCAACTGTCCACCGCAATATCGCAGTCCCGCTATAAGTTGCTTATTGCCGCCATTACTAGTAAAAAGATAAATAAATAAAAATATCCTATAATTTGTAGACGCTATAACTTTTGCGCAAACCAATCAATATACTTATTGGGATTTTTTTTACTAAAAATATGTAGCAGAATACACAATAGGACATCAATTTTATTTGGATACAACGTCGCACGACCAGTTAAAGTAATGCAATGCCATATCACAAAAAATCATGAAGGGGAGTAAATCTTCCAGAGGGCAAATAAATATATTTCTCATTAACCACATAGGCTATAAATTCTCGGTGTGCGCTAAATGTCCTTGCAAACCCAGATATTACCTTGTATAAACATTACTGTGCTTCACATAACTTGTGCAGAGAGCAGAGCTGTGGGAGGGACTCAGCAAGCCCACCCACTACAGGCTGCCTGCAGGAGGGGGTGGAGACCAGACCAGGCACACTACACAAAGAGAGAGAGCAGTGATGACCGGCAGTGGCGGCTGGTGCTCAAAATTTTTGGGGGGGGCGCAAACAAACAGCCTCACTGTGCCATCAAACGCTGCCACTGTGCCCATTAAATGCTGCCACTGTGCCCATCAAACGCTGCCACTGTGCCATCAAACGCTGCCACTGTGCCCCTCAAACGCTGCCAGAGTGCCCCTTTAAGTGCTGCCAGAGTGCCCCTTTAAGTGCTGCCAGAGTGCCCCTCTAAGTGCTGCCAGAGTGCCCCATTTAAGTGCTGCTAGAGTGCCCCATTTAAGTGCTGCCAGAGTGCCCCATTTAAGTGCTGCCAGAGTGCCCCATTTAAGTGCTGCCAGAGTGCCCCATTTAAGTGCTGCCAGAGTGCCCCATTTAAGTGCTGCCAGAGTGCCCCATTTAAGTGCTGCCAGAGTGCCCCATTTAAGTTCTGCCAGAGTGCCCCATTTAAGTTCTGCCAGAGTGCCCCATTTAAGTTCTGCCAGAGTGCCCCATTTAAGTTCTGCCAGAGTGCCCCTTTAAGTTCTGCCAGAGTGCCCCTCCAAGTGCTGCACTGTGCCCCCTGCCTGCCCTCTGCACTTACCTTGTCTCGATGTGCAGCTGGTGACGGCGGCAGGCGGCGAGCGGTGTCTCATCGTCCGAGATCTTCTTCTCCCGCGCTCCTCCTGTCTTCTGCTATCTTCCGTTCCGTCCGAGGTCTTCTTCTCCCGCGCCTGTCTTTTGCTATGATTGGACGCCTAGCGTCCAATCACAGCGCCTGTGGCTTCAGCCAATCAGGTTACAGGTAACAGACCTGGCAACCTGATTGGCTGAGAGGCGGGTCTGTGTTAGGGAAGCGATGTATTCGCTTCTCTAACACAATACTGTGTAATCAGCGAACGCACAGCCGTGCGCCCGCTGTTTACACTTAGGGAAGCCTATTAGAGCACACCGCTCTAATAGGGTCCCCTATTAGAGCTTACAGCTCTAATAGGGGCGCTTCCAGCAACACCCCCCCCACTGTAATTCAGATGCCCGGCGCCCGATCAGGGGCCGGACACCTGAATAGGGGGCGGCAGCGGCCGGTGACAATAGATAGATTCATGCAATGCATGAATCTATCTATTGGTGATAGAGCGGTGCATACTGCACTGTGCCCGGCGCCCTTTTTTAAAGGGACATGTTGTTTAAATAATATTTTTTTTTTTTTTGAACTTTTTTTTTTTTTTTTTTTTTTATATTTTTTTTTTAACTGGACGGGGGGGGGGGGGGGGGGGGGGGGCCCGGGCGCCCCCTATGGACGGGCCGCCACTGATGACCGGTCTGTATTACAGGAAGCTCCTGCACAGAGGCAAAGTTTCACACACTGCATGTATCTGGAAGATATACACACAACACACCAAGATTCAGGTGACAATACACATGCCTCTTGTATGTAGGCTGTGTTCACAATTGTGCAATACAAAAACGCAAGCAAAATTGTGTGTGCTCCTCTGAAGCACAAAATCACGCAAAGGTTTTTGCAGGCACACTATGGTGCCATTTTCAATGTCACCCGAATTCTCCTTGGTAAAGTGTGTGAGCAATTGCACACCACAATGCATGGTAACAAAGTACCATTTGTTTTGGTGTGGCGCAGTTTACAAAAAAAAGGTCCTTGCACTTCTCTTGTGCGATTGTTACAGTTGGGGCAGTCCATATAAATAAATAGATTGCTCTAAAATTCTCATACTTAAACATGCAAAATACGCTGGCTCACTGTTGCACTTGCACAGGTATGAAGGGAGTCTTGAACAAAATTCCCTTCCAGTCTTCTATCTCTGTCAAACAGGGATTGTACCCTTATTAGACATGTGACGTTTGTTTCATTACAAATTTAAATTCTGACAAATTTTTCGTTATTTGAAAAATTTCTGAATAACAAAAGTAATGCATTTAAACGAATCCGAAATAAAAATTTAGGCAAAATTAGAATAGTTTTTGAATCAAATTCAAATAGTTTTCAAATTCTAATTGTTTTCGAATCAAATTTGAAGTCGATTTTCTGAAGAGAATAAAATAGACTGGAAAATAAAGGAATAGAATATAAAGTAATAGAATATAATAGAAAATAAAAGAATAGAATACAATAGAGTAAAACAGAACAGAATAGAAAATAAAAAAATAGAAAAAAATATAGAAAATAAAGGAATAAAATAGAAAAAAAAGAATATAATATAATATAGTAAAACAGAACAAAATAGAATAAAAAGAACAGAATAAAATAGAATAAAAAATAAAGGAATAGTATAGAATAGAATAAAAAATAGAATGTGATAAAATAGAATATAACCATCTTCTGAAATTTGAATTTCAAATAGAATAAGTTTGAATTTGAGTACAATAGAAAAGAATAGAATAGAAAAGAAAAGAATAGAAAAAAAGAATAGAAAAGAAAAAAGAATAGAATGAAATAGAAAGATTATAACCTTCTTCTGAAATTCCAATTTCAAACATAATAAATTCAAATTTGAATATAATAGAAAAGAATAGAATAGAATAAAAAAAATAGAATAGAAAGAATATGAGCATTTCCCCAAATTCGAATAGAATACATTTTAATAGAATATATTAGAATAGAATAGACGAGACTAGAATAGAAAAGAATAGAAAAAAAAACAATAGAATAAAAAAAGAATATAACCATCTTCCCGAAATTCAAATTTTGAATAGAATAGATTTGAATTTGAATAGAATAGAAAAGAATAGAGTAGAATAGAATAAACAATAGAAAAGAATATAACAATAGAACTGTATTTTTAAATTTGAATAGAATAAATTTGAATTTCGAATAGAATAAATTTGAATTTGAATAGAATAGAAAATAATAGAATATAATAAAAGAAAAGAAAAGAATAGGACAGAAAATAAAAGAATAGAAAATAATAAAAAAAACAATAGAATAGAATGAATATAACCATCTTTCAAAATTTGAATTTAGAATAGAATAAATTCGATTTAACCACTTAAAGAGGAGGTCCAAAAAAAAAACTGACACTTATATTGTTAGTCTGAAATCTGTAACACAGAGAACACCTCACAACCTGATACAATGCCCCCCTAGTTTGGGCATACAAAGACTCAATGCAGTAATGAAACTACCTGACCATGTATGGGGGGGGGATCAAATTGGCACCAACCAAAATGATGTCACATTGCAAAATTCAGGCAACTACATATTTGCTAATTACAAATCTCCAAAGAGAAGGTATAGCAATACCCCCAGGAGGAGGAGGAGCCGCTGATTTGTTTTGTAAGTTCTCTGCACACCTGAAGATGACATGCCCGGCTCACCCAGTACTTACCAACATACCTTGAAGTATCTTAAAGAATTTATTAGGCCAATCATAGCCTAAAAGAAGAGAGGATTAGCAAGCGTACAATAGACATGTGCACAACAAAAAAATGTGTTTATTTTTGTTTAGTTTTTTTCGTTTCCGTTGATTCGTAACGATTCGTACATTCGTAAGTCGTTGGTGTTCGGATTCGTAACGATTCGTACATTCGTAAGTCGTCGGTGTTCGTATTCGTACGATTCGTACATTCATAAGAGTTATTTTTTCGTTGATTCGTTTTTTCGTTAGTTTAATTTTCGGATGCATTCGTATTTATTCGTACATTCGTAACATTCATAACATTCGTAGATTCGTAATCGGAGCATAATTCATAATTTTATGTAATGTGTATGCTATTATTACATTTTAATAATTTACGAATCGAAAAAAAAAGTTACGAATCGAAAAAAAAAAAAGTTACGAATAGAAAAAAGTTATGAATGTACGAATTTTTGGTTTAATAGAGACACGGAAAATTACGAATCGAAAAAAAAAAAAAAAAAAGTTACGAATCGAAAAAAAAAAGTTACGAATCGAAAAAAAAGTTACGAATGTACGAATTTTTTTGTTCAATCCATTCGAAGCACGTTTAGCAGCACCATTGTAAGGGACACGGAAAATTACCAATTCAACAAAAAAAAAAAGTTACGAATGTACGAATTTTTTCGTTCGTTTTTCGGATAGTACATTTGTTGTTTCTAATTAGTTTTTTTCGGATTTTCGTTGTTTTTCGGATTCGTTCGATTCGAATGATTCGTTAATCGGATTCGCACGATTCGAACGATTCATTATTCGGATTCGTACGATTCAAACGATTCGTTCATTCATACGAAAACGAACGAACGAACGAAAAAAAACGAAAAACAAAAAAAAAACGAAACTAATTGCACATGTCTAGCGTACATAGTGCTAGGACAAGGTAATCTAGAGCCCCGTGTGAACATGCCCAATTTCACCCCCCCCCCCCAAGATGTATGAGTATTTAGTGCCAGCTCAAATCCTCTTATTCCACATATGCTCCCAGCACAACCCCCCCCCTCCAAAAAAAAATATTCCCCCTTCCAAGCACAAATCCTCTACCCCCCAAATCCCCCATCCTAGCACAAATCCTCTTCCCCTATCTCCCCTCTCAACACAAATCCCCCCAGATTACCTCTCTTAGCACACCTCCCCCATAACTTTTGTGCAAACCAATCAATATACGCTTTTTGTGATTTATTTTTTTACCAAAAATATGTAGCAGAATACACCTTGGCCTAAATTGATGAAGAAATTAATTTTTTTTTATTGAGAATGTTTTATAGCAGAAAGTACAAATTTTGAAAAAAAAAAAAGCAATATTTTTTTGTCTTTTTTTGGTTTATAGCTTGAAAAATAAAAACCGTAGAGTTGATCAAATACCACGAAAAGAAAGCTCTATTTGTGGGGAAAAAAGGACATACATTTGATTTGGGTACAGCGTTGCACAACTTCTCAATTGTCAGTTAAAGCAGTGCGGTATCGCAAAAAATTGCCTGTCAGCAGGGCAGGACTTAGGGTGGTGGGGGCCCCTGGGCTTGAGTCATTTTCGGGCCCTACCATCTATACATTACCACTGTATTTATCGGCGTATAACACACGCCGGCATATAACACACATCCCAAGTTTAGGAGGGAAGTTTAAGGAAAAAAAAAAAAAAAAAAACTTACATTTAAATGCCCATCAATGCAGCATTATCAGTGTCCATCTGCAGCCTTTTCAGTGTAGCCTTGTCATTTTGCAGCCTTGCCCCAGTGTCATTTGCAGCCTTGGAAGTTTAAAAATGGCGCCGCAGTCCCGAGCGGAGCCGAGTGTACTCGGCTCGACTCACAGTCACAGACATCCCAACCAGCAAAAACTAATTTCAGGGAGGTGACGCAACGCGACAAGACCCCCCCCCCCCCCACATGACACGTTAGTATATGTGTGAACATTTTCTGTATGTGTGTGTGTATAATGTCACTCATATGCGGCCTATGTCACACATATACACCGTATATCACTCACATACAGCCTATGTAGGCTGTGTGTGTGAGTGATGTGAGTTGTATATATGTAAGACACACTACAGGAGATGGTCAGAGACTGCAGACATGATACGAGAGATGGTCACAGAGACTGCAGACATGATACGAGAGATGGTCAGAGACTGCAGACATGATACGAGAGATGGTCAGAGACTGCAGGCATGATACGAGAGATGGTCAGAGACTGCAGGCATGATACGAGAGATGGTCAGAGACTGCAGGCATGATACGAGAGATGGTCAGAGACTGCAGGCATGATACGAGAGATGGTCAGAGACTGCAGGCATGATACGAGAGATGATCAGAGACTGCATTTATGGTTGAACTCAGTGTACAAGTATATAGTATTGCAGGGCTGTGCCACTCTGCAAGATAAAGTAAGTAATCCTATAATAAAGTACAACAAGTGACAAGGCAGCAGCACATTTAATTTCCAAAATAATTTTTTTCTTACAAACAGTGATCTGGTCAGGATTAGTGGAGGACAGTAAACAGTTAATGGGTCTGAAAATTCTAGCCTGAATCAGAAGTAAATCCTTCACAAAAACATCAAACTATGCAGCACACACAGAGCTCTGGCTAAATAGCTGAGCTGAAATGGTTAACAGCCAGCCTTGTGTGACCCTCACTGGACACAATGCAGGTGGGCTGCAGGGTCTTCTTATCAGTGCAGTGTGCAGCTATAAAAAAAAAAAAAAAAAAGAAAGAAGGAATACAGAGTGAGGGGGAGGCTGATCAGTAACATTGCACTGCCTGAAGACATACATTTCTGGAAGACGCTGTCCAGCCAGCATTACTGTGCAGTGCTCCCCACCATCTTCTTTCCATTCAGCCAGAATGATGTATGTGCTCAGTGCTGCAGGAATTTGTTGTGATCATACCTTCCTCTGTCCTCCTCGGGCTTCAGGTACTGTCTATCTCCCTCCTGGTGCCCCCATTCAGCACCTGTGTAGTCAAATGTGGCGGGCTGGAGAGGGGGAGGGTTACACTCTCCACACTTGCTCCTCCAGCCCTCGCTGTTAGACATTCCTCAGCCCCGCCTCCTGTTCACAGCACAGCCCCTGCCACTGCTTCTCTCTCTCTCTCAGCAGCTGACAGGGGCCCTCTGAGTGACAGGCTCATCTAATCTATGTATCTCGGTGGGGCTGGCGGGGCCCCCTATTGGGCGGGGCCCATGGGCTTGAGCCCAGTCAAGCCCAATGGTAAGTCCGGCCCTGCCTGTCAGGAAGGGGGTAAAACCTTCCAGAGCTGAAATGGTTAATCTAGCACTTAAGCCTACTGCTCTCCTTTGGGGTACCCAAAGGTGCCTCTGTTTTTTTACATCCAAGCAACGCCTCTGGTGCAGAGGAAGATTGTCCCCTCCAGGCCACCATAATTTAACCACAACCACTTCCTGAGGTGTCCCTCATTCTCAAGTTCTAAATTTGAGAGATGCCAATTTCCTGCTGTCTATTACCCAGGGTCTGAGGCAAGCTAGTCAGGTAATTGTAACTTTAAAGTTGTTCTGAATCTCTCTCACTTTTCTTTCCTTTCAGTTGCCTGCATTGCCCTTCATTACTGGCCACGCCAAGGATGTTATAGACCACCCTAGCTATAATAGGTAAACGCTTTCAGGTAAGTGTGTGTAATTACCAAAAAGAAGTTTTGTGGCTGATGACAGTCTGACTAGAGCCAATATCATTATCAGTGCTCATCCAGAAGTCACAAGCTATTCTTAAGCTTGTCACACAGAGGGCATTCCTCAAGGTCAATGGGACACGTCAGAGGTTACCATTCCTATCATCAGTTGTTCCAGGTCCCATCAAGGAGGCCAATGTTAGGCATGTGGACAGCTGACACTGTCAGGCAGCCAGGGGCGTATTTACCATGAGACAAACAAGGCGTTTGCCTTGGGCGGCATTTTTCAGGGGGGTGACACCACTTCCCAGGCGACTGCGCTATAGCCGAATGATGGCTACAGCGCGGTCGTCCAGTTCTGGGAGGGCGTCTATTAAAGTCCTCCCAAAACCGCTCTTTCTGCGGTGTGCACCTGGCACGCTCTTTGATCAGAGTAAAGAGCCAATCACAGCAGCTTTTTACCACATGATCAGCTGTGTCCAATCGCGGCTGATCACGATGTAAGCACACTTGCCGGTTATTGGCATTCCTTTCCTCACACTGTCACAGCATGTGGAGAGGAGAGAGCCAGTAACCGGCCAGTGTGAAAGGGGACATCTACACTGATCATCAGGGCACTGATCATCAGTGCCCTGATGATCAGTGTAGCCCCAACAGTGCCAATCAGTTCTGGCAATCAGTGCCCATCAGTGCTGCCCGTCGGTGCTGCCCATCGGTGCTGCCGAACAGTGCCCATCAGTGCAGCCTATCAGTGCCCATCAGTTGTGCCAATCAGTGCCTCCTCATCAGTGCTGCATATGAGTGCAGCTTCATCAGTGTCTCCTCATCATTGCCCACCAATGTCACCTCATCCTCTGCCCTATGTCCTGCCGACCCAATCCTTTGCCCCACTGACCACATATGTGACACTTGGACGAATCGTGTCTCAGGGTCTGATGAGGAAGCTGCAGCTGTTCACTGTGAATGGCTGCAGCTTCCTCATCAGAACCTGACACAAGAACGGTATAACGTGGCTGAGATGGGACAAATTTAGATGGGGGGACGCCTAATTTTAGTCTTAGCACAAAACCAAAATGCACCACTGCAGGTGGCACTGTCCAGTCATCATCTATCAGCATCACAGTGTATCAGTCAAGTCGGGAAGATGACAGTGGTTATACCCATGATTATATGGGTTCATTGGAACCTCAGTCCAGTTTAGGTGGGGTTCCTGAGGCAGTGGCAGAAAGACTGACTCCTTAAACAAATGTACTTGACAGCTCTCATTAAAGTGGAAATTCTAATCTAACTACACTGTGAAAGGTAGTTGCTTATACTTACCTATTCTGAGGGCACTCCTGTCCGGTCACGTGATCTCCCCAGCAGTCACCCATAGGTTTGCCATGGGGCATCACTTCTGGGAGCTGATCATGTTACGGGACCAGAGTGCCCTAGAATAGGTAGTAAGTTTAGTTAAGAATAGTCTGGAATTCAACTTTAAGCACTCCGTATGTTAGTGAATAAGAGTCAAACCTGAGGATTTGTCACAAGTTATACCCTGGCTGTTGAACTATTGTTACATTTGATGCCAGCAAGTTAGGTTGTGAGACTAAGGTAAAATTCAGAACAGTCTTTCAGGGCCCATAGGTCTTTGTTTCTAACATTACAGGGAAAGCTATGAAGTTACAACTGGATGACAGGACATCTGTTGTGGTCACAGAAAAGCAGGTGTGACCACCACTTACATTCCTGGTCATCAGAAATTCCTGTTGGATTCCCTGAGCCAAGAAAATAATAAACAGCCACAAATAGTCCCTGCAAAAAAGTCTTCCTTTAGACATAGTCACCAAAATAGATCTGATGGTGTTTCCATCCTACACTGCGTGCAAGTGTAATCTGGCCCATGGAACAGTTTTTTTCAGCAGAGGAAGCAGATCCTTCTCGTACCCATGGAGCTTCAGTTTGGGATATCTGGGGTAAATTGCATTGCCTCTGCTGCACATGATATGTAGGGTACTGAAGGGAATAATATCCTTAATTTCCTTTTTTTGACAGAAGTAATAATGGTCGTTCCATTTAGATCTCACAGACATTGCTTTCATCTGATTCAGTCTCAGACAATAGAGCCTTTAGTTATTTCAAGCACGGAAGTTGCTTCTCCAGGCGAGCAGTCACTACAGTCCGAATGCGCTGGGTGCAAGCCACGGCCCACCACCGATGATCAATAGGAAGAAAAGAATGGCTGCACACCACAGGAATGTTCCAGCAATTTTATTCCCAAAAATATCAATAAACAGCCAAAAAAGACAGCGTGTCCGAACCCAGTAGGTGACGCTTGCCGTTCACACTGACCTCAGTGCTTCTTCAAATCTTATACGTGGCACTGATTACATGTGGCACTAATACGTGGCACTGATGAGAGATGGCACTAATACGTGGCACTGATGACATGTGACACTGATAACAGATGGCACGTGACACTGATGGGTGGCACTGATGACAGATGGCACTGATACGTGGCACTGATGATAGATGGCACTAATATGTGGCACTGATGACAGATGACACTGATATGGCACTGATGACAGATGGCACTGATGTGGCACTGATGACAGATGGCACTTATACATGGCACTTGGGACAGATGGCACTGACAGGTGGCACTGGGGACAGGTGGCACTGGGGACAAATGGCACTGGGGACAAATGGCACTGGGGACAGGTGGCAGTGGGGACAGGTGGCAGTGGGGACAGATGGCACTGACAGGTGGCACTGGGGACAGATGGCACTGGGGACAGGGGGCAGTGGGGACAGGTGGCAGTGGGGACAGATGGGACCTTATTTTCGTTTTTTTTTTTTTTTTTTTACTTAGGCCGATGCAGCCGTTCATCTCTCCCTCCTCACTCACTGTCTCTGTGTGAGGTGGGAGAGCGGCGCTGAGAGATGATCTCATATGTTTGCATATGATGAAATCAGGAGTGTGCATTGTGGAAGTAAACAGGAGGACATCCAGGGTACTTATACTCATTTATATGGGGGGGGGGGGGCGGAGGATCTGGGGGCCTCCTTGTAAAAGGGGGCTTCCAGATTCTGATAAAAGGGGGCCTTGTAAAATGGGGCTTCCAGATTCCCATAAGCCCGCCACCTTCAGACCCCTACAACCACCGGGCCAGGGTTGTAGGGAATAGACCCTTGTCCCCAAGGTGCTTTGGGGGGAGCCCCCCTCCCCCCTCCCCCAAAGCACCCCCCCCATGTTGAGGGCATGTGGCCTAGTATGGTTCAGGAGGGAGGGAGGCGTATTCGCTCGTCCCCCCCTTTCCTTGCTTGCCTAGCTGCATGCTTAGCTAAGGGTCTGTTATACAGTTTGAGGCAGACCCATGCCATTTTTTAAAATTCTGGCATGTATGTGGTTCCCCTTAAAATTCATACCAGACCTAAGGGTCTGGTATGGATTTTGAGGGGGAGCCCATGCTTTTTTTTTTTTTATTATTTAGGCTTGGGTTCCCCTCAAAATCCATACCAAACCTGAAGAACCTAGTATACATTGGGAGGGGAGCCAATGCTGTTTTTTTTTCTAACAGCAAATGAGTCAAACTAGCACTATTCTGACTAAAACTAAACAGATTCTGACGATACGAAACAAATTATTCGGTCCATTAACGAATGCATTCAAAAAAAAATTCTTCACTTTACGAATGGATCTGAAAATGAAACAAAACAACATTTTCTGGCATGCAAGGGGTCGATCTTCCAATAACCTTAGAGATCGCACTCTGCCAGAGTGATTTCATCATCAGGCGCAGCCTGCAAAAGTATTTAATCAAAAAGCATCTGCCGGGAACAAGGATGGACGTGCAGACGTAGGACGTAGGCACGGAGGGAGGGGTCAGCCCGCAGGTGGAGGTTTGAGATGCGATGTGGAGCAGCGAGCAGGATCGTCACGGAGTGTGAGAGGCTCCAGGAGAAAAGGGCGCGCGCGCCGGACGGGAAGACCGAGATCGATTCAGCGCTGCACGCCGGCTAACACATCCAAGCCGGGGAGATCTGGCCGAACAACCTAACCTACGGCGTCCCTGCACGGCGCAATGTCCTGAGGCGGTCCTCTACGGCGTTCCTCCAGCGCTCCCCCGGGTCCGTCCCCCTCCTCTCTCGTCACCCCTCCGGCCCCATCACTGGCTCTAACTATCATGTCCGCTGGAAACAAGGTGAGCCCTAAGCCAAGCATAGGCGGATAAACCCAGGTGGACGCGAAGCCAATCTGTGAGTATACTACAGGCACTCTGGTCGGAAGCGTCACTCAACAACTGAGGTAAGCCAAGGCTGCTTATAAATATCATTTTAAAGGAAGAAGATAAAGGGTGGGTAATGCCTGGAAAAGCCCAGGTCCAGTAATGTACTTTTATATTTCCGGTTGGCTGTAAAGAAGGGGAAAAGAAAGAAAAAAAAAAAAAAAGAGAACCCCTCTCACAAAATAGCTTTGGGTGAGCACACTCGCAGGCTCACACAGTGTAGCACTCCTTATGGTCAAAGTGCCCTGTGCTGGATTTCTTCTGGACTGTGGTTTTACTGTTTTCTTTTGTGTGTTTTTTTTTTTTGTCTTGCGGCTTTGGCTCTCGACTAGAAGAGTTTGAATAGACCACCCCCCCCCTCCTCCCGCTAACCTCCCGAGAGTCAAGATAACATTCTAAGGGAAGAAGATAAAGCTTTGTATGCTCCCTGTCGGTTGATAGGGAAAAAAAAAAAAAAAGGAAAAATAATCCCTCTCCCATAAGGTTCCTATGGTTTCACACTGGCAGGTACACACAGTGTAACACTCTCTAGGGTCAATGAGTGCCCTGCGTTGAGTTCTCTTGGACTTTTGTGTTTCTTTCCCTTCTTTTAGCTGTCTGTTTTGGCCCTGTTTTGAGGTGTGGGAACAAACTCCCCCCCCCCCACCTCCTTACCACCCAAAACCTTCTGAGAGCTATTTGCAAATCATTGAGGGGGTAAGGGGAGTATAAAAGCAAGCGGGCTGTGGGACATATATGCCCTGGAAGCGACAACACCGCTCAAAGATTGGGAAAAGGCCATAGTTTTATTGTCAAGAACTGAAGAGAGAGTGGGAGAGGGAAAGAGAGGAGGAAGAAGGGGGGGAGAAAGACTCTGTGACCTTTCTTTTTTCTGGAATCGAAGTAGACATGAGTAGATTTCCTACTGCTCCACCTCTTCATACCCTGATAGAGCCCGAGGGAGTAAGCCCATCAGGAGAACCCGGCTACTATCCTTTTTTCCTTTGTTAGGACATCCCTCCGAGACACAAATTCCTAACCTGGTCATCCCCTCCCCCTAGGACCATCAGTACCTGAAGGCCTCTCCCCACGCATTCCCACATTGGTTGCTGACCACAACAGAACACAGCAACTATACCAGGGATACAATAAAATTAAGCATACCCTAGGGGTAGTGGAAAAGTGTGGTATAGCAGAGGAGCTTGGGCTGAGGCGGAGAACAAGAGGGGTGAAGTGAGAAATCATGAGTAAAACCACAACCAAAGCCTCCAAAAAAGGGGCTCCTAAAACACCGAAAGAAGATACGAGCACTATTCAACAATATTTAAAACAAGGAGGAATCCCAAAAACCCCGGAGACTAACCACCAGCCCAAGGCCACTATGGAGAAAATTAAAGGTACCTCTAGGAAAATGGAAGGGGCTCATGACCAATCTAGAGACGATTACATAAATGAGAGCGAAGTGGAAACTAGTAGAGTGGATGACCACGATCGGGGCGACCAACTCCCAACAAAAAGGGAAATGGAGGCAATGTTATTAAAAGTGGAAAATGTGATAAAAATGGAAATAAATACTTTGAGAGAGGATATGGGCCACTTATTGACCAGAGTCGAGGTGGTAGAGGAGAGAGTGGAGGAAATGGCCAAGGAAATCAATAACATTAAGATTACACTCAAAAGGAGCCAACTGAACCAGAGAGAAATGCTACAGAAAATAGAAGATCAGGAGAACAGAGATAGAAGACAAAATGTCCGCCTCAGGTCGATTCCAGAACAAAAAGGGGAGGACCTTGAAAAAATAGTCAGATCACTTTTCTGCCCCATAATAGGATTAGAAGAGGGGCAATTCCCGGCGATTGAAAGAGCCCATCGCATTGGAATGATGGACCGATTAGAGCACGGAAGAGCAAGGGATGTAATAGTTAGGTTCCGGAATTTTAGGGATAAAGAAAATATCTGGCAGAAGGCACGAGGTAACCCCCCTTTACAGTACGAGGGCACTGAGATACAGCTCTATGCGGATCTCTCGGCACGAACGCTGGAAAGAAGACGGCTTCAGAGACCGCTGTTGGAAGCAATGCGCAAAGAAAACATAAAATATAGATGGGGGTTTCCATCGTGCCTCATCGGTTTAAAAGAAGGACGATCAGCCAGACTTAGGGTGCCAGAGGAGCTGCAGGACTTTTGCAACAACCTTGATATTCCTATTCCCGCTCTTCCCGGATGGACAGAGAGTTGGGAGAGAGATTTTGGGGCGGGTCGGGGGTGGCGGGGGGGGCGGGCGGGGCAAGGGGGGAGCTAAACTTAGAAAATAGATGAGATTTCAATCAATATCCACCTGGCCCACTTTTTCCCGAGTCCAACTGGGAAAAAGAAAGTGGGAGGGGGCGGGGAAAGAACCCCACCTCACCTTAACTGTTCCGAGGGACTCTAAGAAATGGGTCACCAACGGAATAGAGACCCGAGAGGGGGTCGGGGAGGGGGGGGGGGGAGGCGGGGAGGGGTTGGGGGAGGGGTTTAGGAGGGAGGGAAGGGGTTCGGGGAGGGAGACTCTCATCGCTGCCCTTTATGTTGGTAACTTCAGTATTAATTGAATAATGACTCCTGATTTGAAATTCCTAACGTATAATGTCAAAGGATTGAACTCTCCTAGCAAGCGGCATATAATTCTCGAAGAGATAGGGAGATATGGGGCCAATGTGGTTTTCCTTCAAGAAACACATCTTGCTCACAACACAAATGTGAAACTGTTTTCAAGAACATACCCTACCTGGTTTTATGCCGATACTTCTTCAAGTAGATCAAGAGGGGTGGCTATTGGCTTTTCAGGAGATATGCATTTTAAGTTGGAAGACAGAAGGGTCGATCCAGAGGGGAGGTATCTGTTCCTGAGGGGAACCCTATTCGGAACAACTTATACCTTGGCTAATGTTTATGCGCCAAATAACTGCCCCATCAAGTTTATGAAGGGGATATTGCGGAAGCTGGGGGCCTTCAGAAAGGGATATGTAATTCTTATGGGTGATTTCAACTTCATCATGGATTCCAGTTTGGATAGTACGTCCGGTGGCCAGGGGACAAGAAACGAACAGGTATCCTCGATAAAAAAAGAATTATATAACAAACAACTGATGGACGTGTGGAGGGTCCAGCATCCCCAAACAAGGGACTATACGTTTTTCTCCCCTGTCCACGGGACGTACACCAGACTGGATTATATATATGTAGAACACGGAATCTTAGATAGGGTATTACAAACAAAAATAGAGACAATTACGCTTTCCGACCACGCCCCTGCCTCCATGACCCTTGCAGTCCCTGAATATAAACCTCCATCCTGCGGGTGGAAACTAAACGAGGAGTTACTGCGAGACGGGGAAGTGGTGGAGTGCGTAAAAAGAGAATTGGAAGTTTTTTTTACTAACAACGATAACGGGGGAAGTGAATGGAGCTAATCTATGGGAAGCACACAAAGCATTTATTAGAGGGATATTGATAGGGAAAGCCGCGTGGTCTGAAAAAGAGAGGAGGAGGAAAGTGCAGGAATTGATGAAGGACTTATACAATTTGGAACAAAAACATAAGGCAGCCTCGGCCCATAATCAGGAATTATTCCAAGACCTAATAGCAAAGAGGGAAGAACTCAAAGACTGCATTGAACACGAGGCAAAGCAGATCTATAACAGGACAATAAAAGAACGGTACATCTGGGGGAATAAATCCAGCAAACACTTGGCGAGAATAGTCCAAAAACAAAAAACAAAAAATTATGTAGAAAAAATCCAAGCCAAAAACGGGGAGTTTAAATATGTCTCCCAGGACATTGCTTCATCCTTTAGGGAGTATTATAAGGAGCTGTATTCTGTAGATCACAAGGAGGCGAAAAAGGGGGACCAATTAAAAAAAAATAAAAAAATTTCAGACTTTCTTAATAGAGCTGGGCTGGGATCTCTGGGTCAGGAGGATAGAGAGGCACTGGAACAGCCAATTTCGGAGGCAGAAATATTGCGGGCCTTGAAGAACTCCTCTTTAGGGAAAAGCCCGGGCCCAGATGGCTTCTCCATCTTTTACTACAAAACCTTTAAGGAGATCCTGATCCCTAGACTACAACAATATATGAATGGGCTGGGAATAGAATATGCCATGGGAGAAGCCTCTCTGCTAGCAACTATAACGGTACTTCCCAAAGAGGGGAAAGATGGATCTAAGTGTTCTAATTACAGGCCCATCTCTCTGCTGAACGCAGACACTAAGTTGTATGCAAAGATCCTGGCAGAGAGAGTGAAAGGACATCTTGAGGCATTGATCCACCCGGATCAAGTAGGCTTTGTCCCAGGGAGGGAAGGGAGGGACAATGGAGTTCGGACTCTATTGGCCCTCCAGAGGATGAGAGACTCGCGGGCCCCCAGTCTGCTCCTGTCAATAGATGCAGAAAAAGCATTTGACAGGGTAGACTGGGGGTTCATGTTTAGTACCTTAGAGTACATGGGGTTTGGTCCGAGATTCCTTAGTCGTATCAAAGCCCTATATGGGCGCCCAAAGGCAAATATCAAAGTAAATGGAGTCCTATCTGCACCTTTTGAAATGAGGAACGGGACGAGGCAGGGTTGTCCCCTGTCCCCTCTGCTTTTTGTCCTGTCCCTAGAGCCTTTATTGGCATCAATTAGAAAAAACCCAGACATAGAGGGATGTAAAGAGGATGGGGAGTCCCATAAGTTGGCTGCTTTCGCAGACGACATTCTGTTTTATGTAAGTAACCCTCGGAAGACGATGCCCACTCTCTTGGAGACCCTTAAATTATACGGAGCCCTTTCAAATTTCCGCGTTAATCAGTGGCGTCACTAGGGTTGGTGTCACCTGGTGCGGTAAAATATGGTGTCACCCCCCCCCCCCCCGTCACTGAGCAATCCGGGGCACTGAGCAGGCTAGCGCATCAGCACAGCTCTCCCCCAAGCCTGCCATAGTGCTCTGTCCTGCCACTGCGGAGTGACAGCAGGAGTAGGACAGAGCAGTAGACACTGAGCAGGCTAGTGCATCAGGCTCTCTTCTGCCTAGCCTGCCACAGTGCTCTGCAGGGTGCTGGGTAGGCTAGTTTTGGGACGGCAGCATCATGGTGCGCATGCCAAACCAGCCCCTGTAAATGTCGTGGTTTATGCCAGTGCGCCAATCCATGCACTGTCACGGATGGGGGTGACATCATCACAGTCGGATATCACTTCCTTCTTAATGGTGTCACCCAGGCCTGGACTGGGACAAAAAATAGACTCAAGCATATTAGACTGAGCCCCAAGTCTAAATACCCCCTAATGTAACAGTGTAATCCCCTCCCAGTTTAATCCCCCTGATGTAACCCCCCCTGTGTAGTACCCCCGTGTTATCCCCCTAAGGTACCCCCCGTGTAATCCCCCTAAGGTAACCACCCCCGTGTAATCCCCCTAAGGTAACCACCCCCGTGTAATCCCCCTAATGTAACCACCCCCGTGTAATCCCCCTAAGGTAACCACCCCCGTGTAATCCCCCTAATGTAACCACCCCCGTGTAATCCCCCTAAGGTAACCACCCCCGTGTAATCCCCCTAAGGTAACCACCCCCGTGTAATCCCCCTAATGTAACCACCCCTGTGTAATCCCCCCAAGGTACCCCAGTGTAATCCCCCTAATGTAACCACCCCCTGTGTAATCCCCCTAATGTACCCCCATGTCACTGTGTAATCCCCCTAATGTACCCCCTGTGTAATCCCCCTAATGTACCCCCTGTCACTGTGTAATCCCCCTAATGTACCCCCTGTGTAATCCCCATAATGTACCCCCTGTGTAATCCCCATAATGTACCCCCTGTGTAATCCCCCTAATGTACCCCTGTGTAATCTCCATACCCCCTAATGTAGCCCCTGTGTAATCCCCCATAATGTACCCCCTGTATAATCCCCATAATGTACCCCCTGTATAATCCCCCATAATGTACCCCCTGTATAATTCCCCATAATGTACCCCCTGTGTAATCCCCATAATGTACCCCTGTGTAATCTCCATAATATACCCCCTGTGTAATCCCCATAATGTACCCCCTGTCACTGTGTAATCCCCCTAATGTACCCCCTGTGTAATCCCCATAATGTACCCCCATGTCACTGTGTAATCCCCATAATGTACCCCCTGTGTAATCCCCCTAATGTACCCCCGTGTAATCTCCATACCCCCTAATGTACCCCTGTGTAATCTCCATACCCCCCTAATGTAGCCCCTGTGTAATCCCCCATAATGTACCCCTGTATAATCCCCCATAATGTACCCCCTGTGTAATCCCCATAATGTACCCCCTGTGTAATCCCCCATAATGTAGCCCCCTGTGTAATCCCCATAATATACCCCCTGTGTAATCCCCATAATGTACCCCTGTGTAATCTCCATAATGTACCCCCTGTGTAATCTCCATAATGTACCCCCCTAATGTACCCCCTGTGTAATCTCCATAATGTGCCCCCCTAATGTACCCCCTGTGTAATCTCCATAATGTACACCCCTAATGTACCCCCTGTGTAATCTCCATAATGTACCCCCCTAATGTACCCCCTGTGTAATCTCCATAATGTACACCCCTAATGTACCCCCTGTGTAATCTCCATAATGTACCCCCCTAATGTACCCCTGTGTAATCTCCATAATGTACACCCCCCCCCCCTGTGTATATCTGCCCATAGTGACATTGCATACATCTCTCCCCCCTACATTCACAGACCTCAGATCAGCATGGCTCTGTCCACATGGATGTCCATTGTCCCTCCTCCTAGGCTCTTCCTCCTGTTGTGTCCCGTCAGTGTGGAGGAGGAGCCTTGGCTCCAAAGAGTGTAATTGTGATAGGCAGCCGGCATCTCTGCCTGCCTGCCTGTCACGATAATAGGGGATTGCAGTGCCGCTTCCCTGAGGACATACAGGCGCCGTGCACTGGGCTATGGGAACCCGTGCTGCCTGTCTGCCTCACAATTATTTCTCCTCCTCACCGAACATCGCTGAGCAGAGATAGTGCTCAGTGGACGGAGGAGGAGGAGAGAGCCGCGGTGCGTCTCAATCCAGTGCCGTGCCGGGTGTCACCCCTCTGTCGGGTGACACCCGGGTGCGGCCCGCACCCCCCGCACCCCCTTTGCAACGCCGCTGGCGTTAATCAAGCAAAATCTCATATTCTAAATATCAATGTAAACAAAAACGAGCAGCAGATCTTAAAGAAAGAACATAAATTTGAGTGGAAGAAGCAAATAAAATATCTAGGAATAGACTTAGCCATCTCAACTGAAAAACTCTATAGAATTAATTACCTCCCCTTGCTTGATGAAGTGAAAAAAAAATGCAATGAATATATTAGCAGGCCCTTGACCTGGATTGGACGAATAAATACAGTAAAAATGATGATACTCCCAGTAATAACGTACAAGCTCCAGATGCTCCCTCTCCCCTTACCTCTCCAATACTTGAGGAAGCTCAACTCAATACTGATGAACTTCGTGTGGAAAAATAAGAAACACCGCACGTCTTTGAAACTTTTGAAACAGGGCAAGAATCAGGGGGGACTGGCGGTCCCCGACATAATTAGTTATTATCACGCAATTGCACTTATTAGAATTTTAGAGTGGGGGAAAACAAACTCAAATAAAAGATGGGTACACTTGGAAAGGGCACTGAGTAAGGCTCACTTGGGAAGGATTATCTGGAACCCCCCAGAGTTTAGAGCACTAGATGATCACACTCACACCATCACACGTCACACGTTTAAAATATGGGACAAAGTTTACAAGCAGCTGAACGGTAATTATAATTCACCATTATTAGCACTTAAGGAGAACGATTATTTCCCCCCGGGGAAAAAAGAAATAGGAGGGAATTGGATAATTAAAGAGGAAACACAATTAGGGGATGTAATATTTGCGGGTCAACCATTGGCACTAAATGAACTAAAAAAAAAAGTGGATATACTTAAAATCAATGAGTGGCGGTACCTCCAGATATGCCAGTTCGTGAAAAAACTCCCACAACCAATTAGGTTTCGTGGAGACCTGACGAAGATTGAGCAAATATGCACAGCAGAAAACACCAAAAAGTCTATATCAAAAATTTATAAGTTGTTGATCGAGGCGGATAGGCTGGAGGTCCCCCCTTTCATCGAAAAATGGGAGAGAGAATTAGGGGCACAGATTAACACGGGGATGGTCAAAAAAATACTGAAGCTTACACACAGCACGTCAGTAGATATGCGAATAGCTGAAATGAACTATAAATGTCTAGTTAGGTGGTACACGACCCCCGACATAACAAACAAATTTCAGGAGGGGAGATCCCCCAACTGTTGGAGAGGATGCAATGTGAGAGGAAATATGGGCCATCTATGGTGGGAATGTCAGAAAATACAAAAATACTGAGAGTAGGTCCTGAAGTACATTAAAGAAATCACCCAAATAGAAGTAAAAAAAAAGGGGAAAAAAAAAAAGGGGTAAATAATAGCTGCTGAACAAAAATTGGAAGTAGGATCAAGAGAAAGTTTAGAGAGGTGAAAAGGTAAGCCCCTATGATGATAAGTCTTGATGGGACAGAGGTTAAGACCTCTCTGACATAGTCCTACTCCAAAGATTCCTCTGAGGCGCAAAAAAAAAAAAAAAAAAAAAAAGCATCTGCCGGATGGCAAATTGGGCATCATATGGCACCTTCTTGTCCCATTATCTGGTACACCCGGCATCTCTGACAGTGGTTCAGTTTGGGAGACTTCAGTGCTTGTGCCATGCTTGTGCCAAGAAAACTGGAAAATGGTATACTTACCTATAGGTAAACTTATTGGGTAGTTGGTCCTGTGGGGTAAGAAGAGGTAGGGCTGTATATGCTGCCATGCTTATGTGCCAGGAAAGGAAAAATACCAATAGGTAAGTATACAGTTTCCAGTTTTACCAACAGGAAATTGATTGTTACTATACCTGCAAGCTAAATATGTAAATTTTTGATGACCTACAGCTAGACAAATATATGTAAATACATGTGATTGTGGCTCCCTCTAGTGGCCCAATATATATATTTGTGTGCCATGCTTCATAGATCTGTCCTCAAAGGAGATGAAATAATAACAGAAATATGTGTGCTGCCACTGCTGATCTCCTTCTGTAAAAGGTTAGGTGAATTTCCCTTACCTTGGAGAGATTTCTTCTCACTACCTGTTGCATCTTTAGGGATCTTTATTGGGACAGACAGAAAAAAAAATAACCTAATAGGGCTTTTAACCCCTACTCTATCCAAAAAAAGAACCTATGAGGGCTTTATTTTAAATGGCATGGTTTGGTGCAGTGGCTTTCTTATATTTTCAATGGGCTGTGTTAATATAATGCACATTAACACATTGTACAAATGTACATTTAAGAGCCTGCAAATGATGCAGCCCTGTAAAATTGGCCTGCAGCAGGGGATTTTTTTTAGAACAAGCCTTAAGATTTATTTAAGTAACCTCTAATGTTAATGTATAAAGTCAGATTTAAGTTTAAATCAATGGCATTGCGTAACCCACGCAATGCCATTGCACCTGGGGCACCTGGGGCAAGGCAAGTAATTTTTGCCCCCTAACCTGTGGACTTACCTATTCTCAGCTTGCTCTGGTCTGGTCACAGGATCCCCTGTGTTAGAGGAGGGGTGGGGGTCCCCCCCAAATCCATCTCAAACCCTTATCCGAGCACGCAGCCCAGCCGGTCAGGAAAGGGGGTGGGGACGAGCGAGCGCGATGTGAAAGAGCTAGTAAAAGAGCAGAAGATAGCAGAGGAGTCCGGCGAGAAGACACCCCAAGGGGTCACCATGTGACATGAGCATGTGACCGCCCCTTGTCCCTATATAAGTCACATCACAGCGTGTCTCTGCCATTATGGCCAGAGAGAGCGTTGTGTCAACATCGGATGAAGAAAGAAGAACAAGAAGCAGAAGGTGGCGGCGGCGACAATGACAGCGACGGCAACAGAAGCCCCGGCCAACGGCAAGAAGAACAGAAGAGACCCCGAAGACCCCCGAAGTCGGAACAAGACCCCCAGACGGCGGCGACGAAGAAGAAAGCTGGGCTCCTCCGCTAGTGAAAGAGCTAGTAAAAGAGCAGAAGATAGCGGAGGAGTCCGGCGAGGAGACCCCCAAGATGGAAGAAGACCCCCGGAGCTGTACAATAAAATATTTTAAAAAATTGTGTTGTTTTTTTTTATTTACACTTTTTTCCTTAGGTGAATGGGTAGGTGTTGAGGGCAAGTGGCCTGGTACGGCTCAGGGGGGGGGGGGGGGGGCGCATGTTTTTTCGGCGTAGGGATTCCCCTTTAAATCCATACCTAGCACACAGACGGTGGGATTGTCCGCCGTACTGCCGAGTCCAGCGGACAATTTTAAGTCTGAACTTAAAAGTTAGTCCGCCGGACTTTTGGGAGGAAAAAGTCTGACGGAGCCCACACACGTGCGGATTGTCCGGCGGACAATCCCACTGGAAAGTCCGCTCGTGTGTACGCGACCTTAGCTGCTCTGTTTTTCTCTCTCTCCCTACCAGTCCACCAATACCTTTACAGCAATTCCCCACTGCTCCTTCTTCCATTGGAGCTGCAACCAAAATACCTGGTGATGCTTATTGTCAGAGCCTAGAGGGAGCAGTGACATCACCCTCTCTATCATATGACAGTGCTTGGTCCTACTGCTTGACTAGTACACCCACCATCACATGCTAGCCTACATATGCTGGCCACTTTCGCTAATAAGATTAGAGGTAGGAGTGGTAGGGTATCGCTGGAGAGGTGAGTATTACGAATTATTGGGGGCTTTTCACTTACACCGTCACTTTGCCCTGAATGGGCCATGACTGTATCTCTAATATGGAGGGTCACCATCAGCATTCCAAAATGACAGGGAATGCAATAAAAAATTCAAGAGCGCAATCAGGGTGGCTAAAATAGATTATGAGGGATAGATTGCTAAACGGAGTAAGTATTTTTTCGCATATCTTAAAGGCTAGGTCAGAACATATTGGCCCCATAACAGATGATCAGAGGAAGTTGGTCACAAGTGAAAGAGAGAAGGTAACTGTATTAAATTCATTATTCTCCTCAGTTTATACAAAGGACAATGAGGGGTATAGTAAGCAAGACAGTAATGTTAATAACATTTTATTTAATGTACCCTTGTGCATGCCAAAGACCAGTGTTCGAAAAAGACTTGCAAAATGTAATGGGAATAAATCACCAGGACCAGATGGTTTACACCAAAGGATTTGCATAGATCTTAGCCAGGTTATAATAACCAGACCATTATTCCTATTTTTTAAGAACAGTTTACTGACTGCAATGGTGTTAACAAATTGGTGAAAAACAAATGTGGTACAAATATTCAAAAAAGGGCCAAGTATTTTGCTGATGAAAATAGCATCATTAATAGTAACCAACCTGGATTTATGAAGGACTGTTCTTGCCAGACCAACCTTTTAATGTTCTATGAGGAGGTGAGCTGTATTTTGGATAGAGGAAGGCCTATGTAGTGTATCTAGATTGTGCTATTTGTTGCAGAACCCCACAAACACTTAAAGTTAGGTCTTTTGGCATCGATTATAGTGTATTGCAAACTAGTTATAGGAGTGCATCTAGAAGATGGTGATTAATGGCATACGTTCTGAAGTGTCAGGAGTTATGAGCAGTGTGCCCTGGGACTCTGTCCTGGGACCAAATCTGTTTAACTTGTTCATAAATGATATATAGAGTTTGGAATAAATGGTTGGATCTCGGTGTTTGCTAATGATACAAAGCTAAACAGAGCAATAACTTTGCAACAGGATATAAAAACTTT
Source organism: Lithobates sylvaticus (assembly GCA_028564925.1). Classification (NCBI taxonomy): domain Eukaryota; kingdom Metazoa; phylum Chordata; class Amphibia; order Anura; family Ranidae; genus Lithobates; species Lithobates sylvaticus. Next base: position 124,979,316 of record CM053027.1, read on the forward strand.
ACAACAGGACTTTGTTTAAAAAGAGTGGTGGGCTGCCAAAATGTAGGTGAGGTTTAACATTGAATAATGTAAAGTAATGCAATTGGGAGCTAAAATATAAGTAGGGGGAGACCCTCCTGGGGTATTAAGGATGGAAAAGGATCTGGGGGTCTTAGTAGATCATAGATTCAGCAATAGCATGCAATGTCAAGCTGTAGAAAACAAGGCCAGTAGACTAAAAAGTCTAAAAGCATGCATTAAAAAGAGGATCTACTCAAGAGATAAAACTACAATTGTATCACTTTACAAAACTCTGGTTCAGCTACATCCTGAGTATGCTGTCCAGGTTTGATCATCAATCTTCAGGAAGGATGTCCTTAAACTGGATAGAGTCTTTCCAACTATGTAATTTTTAGATGCTGTGCAACAAGTATATAGATTAATGAAAGGCAATTACATTATCTGATTTAGGAATGATAGAAAAAAAAGAGGTTTTTAAATTTGTGCCTAGGGTTCTTAAAAAAAAAGAGAGAGATATTTTATTTGATGGTAATTCAGCAATAACATGCAGTGATCTAAAAAGTTGACCAACATCAGTAAGATACTTTTTAATAAATAAAGACATGAGTACATTTAAGATACACAAACAAGATATATTTATTGTGTGATCAAAGAAAGAAATTGTTATTATTTTATTGTTAACACACATTTTTTAACATTATTACACAGATGATACGGAAATGCATGCTGCACACCCTTGTCGGGTTTTACGTCTAGACTTAATCGGAAAAAAAAATTAACTCCTTGACTTTTTTTGTTTGAAAGTCTTCTTACACCCCAGCCAGTATTCAGCAATTGGGCGAGGATAAGGAGGATCGGTGAAGTCCACGCGCTTTGTCTGGAGGTTGACGCGATAATATTTATCTGTTGGTAAAAAAACAAAAATAAATTAATTACACAAGATGAGACCGCTCTTTGGGAGGTTAATGGACAACATTTTCTAGTATGTGCTATCGCTGTTCAAGACTACAACTGCTCACGTAGTTGCTGATAAGTCTGACATATCGATATGATCATCAGTTGATCATTTGTGACTAAACTAATCGACTTGAAAACCGATTGGATGCTCCATTTGACTGATTTAGTGGCTTTTTTTGCCAAGTAGATTGATCATGGAGGAGTTTTTGCTTCTGACCGCTTCAAATCAATTGACAAAATATCTATCTGTATGATGAAGACCTGATCATAATAGGGAGCAATTAAAAAATCCTTTTTATTAGATCATTTAGATATATGATCGACAGATCAGAATTTCCAGTTAATGGTAAAGTCATGTGACGTAACGCATAGGAACAGAAGTGGGTGACATCATTTCCTATGTTGGCCATATTGGTATTCCTTTGATGCATTATTGAATTTGATGACTCCTATACCTTTGTGCAGGGATGTCTTTAATATTGATTGGACCTTGGGCAAACGTTTTTTGGGCCCCCCTCAATGCAATTTCGCTCTCCACCTGCTCTGAGACATACAATAAATAGCAGCAAGACTCAGAATCAGTTTACTGAATCAGATCAGGCAGAGATTGCGATTAGTTGCCAGAGGTTACAGAGCATCATCACCACTCACTGACTGGCTGCTAAAGGTTACAGCACACATTATGGCTCGCTGATTATTTGCTAGAGGTTAAAGCACATGACTTCTGCTTGTTGATTGGGTGCTAGAGATTACTGTACATCAATACTGCTCACTGATTGTTTGCTAGAGGGTACTGGACATCAATACTGCTCACTGATTGGTTTCTAGAGGTTACTGGACATCCTTGCCACTCACTATTTGGTTGCTAGAGGTTACTGGACATCCTTCCCACTCACTAATTGGTTGCTAGGAGGTTACTGCACATTATTACTGCTCACTACTTGGTTGCTAGAGGTTACTGCACATCCCTACCACTCACTAATTAGTTGCAAGAGGTTAGTGTACATCATTACTGCTCACTGATTGGTTGCTAGAGGTTACAACACATCATCTCCTCACTGCCTGCAGACCATGGACTGGGGAGATGAAGGGACTCATCAATAGTCAGAAAACTCCCAGGAATCCTAGAACTCCTGAGATCAGTGGCAGTGCTGGAGGAGGGGAGGATGTGATTAGTGGCAATGCTGGGGGTTTGATGGGATCAGTGGCAGTGGTGGGGGGAGGGTATTAGTTAGGAAGCAGTACACTGGCAAATTTTGAATCATGTAAAGCAGAGCTGGAAATATTTGGCAAGTATATAGTGGTGGATTCTACACTGACCACCAATGTAATGGGGAATTTACAATGACCACCAATGTGAGGGGGGATTTACACTGACCACCAATATGAGGGGGAATTTGCACTAACCACCATGTAACAGGGGATTTTACGCCACCCACCAATATTCAGAGGGATTTCTACACTGACATCAATGTAATAGGAGCATTTACACCAAACACCAGTGTAAGGGGAATTTACAATTACCTTCATGTAAGGGGAAATTTACACTGACAACTATTGTCGAGGCGATTTATACTGACCGCCAATGTAACGTGACACTTCTACACTGACCACCAAAGTTAGGGGGGATTTACACTGACCACCAGTGTAAGGGCAATTCTGCACTTACCACCAATGTAAAGGTAAATGTACACTGATCCCCAATGTAATGAAGAATTTACAACGACAACTAATGTAATGAGGAAGTTTACACCAACAACCAATACAGGGGGATTTCTACACTGGACACTAATGTAAGGAGGATTTACACTCACCACCAATTTAAAGGGGGCTTCTACATGGACCACCAATGTAAGGGAGGATTTTAAACTGACCACAAATGCAAGTTAGGATTTTTTTACTGACTCGCAATATAAAGAGAAGTTTCAACACTGACCACCAATGTAATGGGGATTTACACTGTTAACTAAGGCTCGGTTCACACTGGAACCAGCTGTGGATGGCACAGAAGCACTGTGCGTCCCTGTTCTCCATTTCAGGGACGAATCAGGGCCAAATCTATGCCTGAATTCGGCCCTGAAACAGAGCCAAAGACACACAGTGTTTCTTTACAGTGCGCTCCGCAGCCGCAATGGAGATATGTGAACCGGCTCCATAGGGAGCCAGTCACATTCTCCTGCTATACGAATTGGATGCGGGGGAAACTCGCATCCAATTTGCATAGGTGTGAACCCGGCCTAATATAATAGGAGCATTCACAGTAACCACTGTAAGGAGGGATTTACACTGACCACCAATGTAAGGTCACACTGGCCACTAGTGTGAATGAAAGGATTCTACACCAAGCCCCAATGTAATGAGAAGATTTACACTGACCACCAATGTCACTGAGACATTTAGCCTGTTTACACATTTGTGTGTGGTGGGAATGCAAAATTGCTTTCCTGACACCACAGAAACGTGTTGCCCTTTAGCAGATACACAGCAGTGCCATTAATTGTTAATGACACCCTCACACATCTACTGATATGTCGGTTTTCACATGCACCAAAATTTTATTGGTGCTATGGCAATGATGGGGCCCGCCCTGCCCCTTTTGCCCTGCCTTAAAGACGGCCCTGCCTTTGTGAGTGTCTTTTTTACCGTGTCCTTTTTACTTTTTAATAAACTACTGTACTATGGAAGTCCTTGTTTTTTTGAGCTCTTTATCTGAGATTACCAGAGGATTGACTGGATCTACTTAACCCAAGGACAAGCTGAGTGGACAGTATTGGAGTTTGATTGGAAGTGTCATCCGACCCTTGGGGGTCTTTTCTGGATGTGAGCCTGCATGCTGGCTGGTGGAGGATCACAGTCACAGTTTTTTTTTTAAATGAAGCAGGGTGTGTTAAGAAGAAGCACCATTTTTCTACTATTTTATGTTTATTCATGGACATTTTATTATTTATTCCTATTCATGTTTATTGATATTTTGAAGCAGCCTTGTTCAGTTTGCTATTGTTGTATATTGCTATTGTTGTATACATATACTTACTGTGTTTACTTTTCCTTATTGCATCACATCACTGTGCATTGCTTAACATAATTTATATTTAAGTGTTGACACCCCTGGAGGTTTTTTTTTCATCTGTTACACACAGTTATTCGCTTTATTTTTCCTCATCCTATTTCATGACATCACATTGAATTTACCAATTTCATTAAATCACTGTGCATTGCTTCTACCAGTTTTGCTATTAGGTGTTGGCAACCCTGAATGGTGTTTATTGTCATTTTTAATGATTTATACACTTAGTAGTGTTTAGATATATACAGGTATATCACTTATCTTTTCTTTCCTTATTCTCATTTTGCACGATTTTACATTTGTTTGTACACCTATTTGTTATATATTTGATTGTTTTGCCTATTTTTCCATGGAAGATTGATTGTTGGTCAATTTGTTATTTTATTTAGTCTACACATTTACCTGTGAGGATTGTTATTGGTTTTGTTTATTTCACTTGGAGAGGGGTCATCACCTCTGTAGTGTATGTATTACCTACACTATGGCACAGTGCAATATATATTACATAGTTAGGTGTACTAACCACATGATGCATGCATGGTATATACCAGCTATTGTTTAAATTGTGTTAAAGTGGGCCTTGCATGAAAATGCACGGTCTGCTTATGTTGCACCCACTACTCCTATTTAAAAAAAAAAAAGAAACTCAGTTAAAGCTACAGAAATACACTGTAAAAAACGTAAACATACTTAACCTACACTCCATCTTTTCATGTGCTCACCTATGCAAGGGCAATGTCTGAATAGAGAAAGTCCCAAAAAGTAGCTTACAATAAACACTAAGGTTTTATTGAAAATCAAAGGCACAACATGTGTCATTTAACACCTTGACACCTTTTGCACTCAAAAATGCTTAATCAAATCCCACAGCAATGCACTCCTGCAGCGTTACATGTTCATTAGATTTGTGATCCTTAGATTTCCCATGACCCCACGGTGAGGCCCAGTGATGCCCACTAGCAATGGGCTTGGGTTCGGATCAAACCTGCCAGGGAGCCGGCACTGCACACTGCCAATCATAGGCAGTGTGTGTATGTGCAGCTGCTGGTCAGGAAATGCCTCACAACGGCTTCCTGGCAGGTTGATCTAAACGCATTAAAGCCCATTATTAATTCCCACAAAAAGCAGCTAGAAGCCATGTGCAAGCTAAATATTTTTAGCATTTTTCTTCTAGATTTTATAGGGGGGCATAGGGGAACATTTTACAAATGGAGTTAGCCTTAAAATTAAACCATCCCGCTTAACAGACCTGTAAAAAAATGCTCTTTGTATAATAATGCAACCTACCATCTTTAAAGAAGAAAACACTCTGAACGGGTTGGCACCTGGGTTGACTTTCAGGAGGAAGCCAGTCAGGATCATCTTCGTAATCATCAAAGCTATATAAGTCATGGAAGTCAAAATATGATGGTTTGGATGGTTTCCTCTTACGGTTCTTCCTGCGGCTGCTCTTTCTCCTCTTGCTCCGGCGCAATGCAGGTGGCTTCTGCTGGGGTACATAAATCCTGCTTGGCAGTACAGCATCCACTCCATTAGGCACTCCTCTCCAGTCCCTGGATATAGATTTAGGTTCTGCACTGTTACCTGTGTGAATAATGATTTGTATTTTTATTGGATGTACAAATCAGTCTATATTTCAGTCTATAAAGCTGTTTAACCACTTTAGCCCCGGAAGGCTTTACCCCCTTAACCATCTCAATACAGTGCATTTTCACCCCCTTCCTGCCCAAGCCATTTTTCAGCTTTCAGCGCTGTCACAATTTATATGACAATTGCGCAGTCATACAACACTGTACCCAAATTAAATTGTTTTCATTTTGTCCCCACAAATAGAGCTTTCTTTTGTTGGTATTTGATCACCTCTGCGTTTTTTATTTTTTACGCTATAAACAAAAGAATAGCGACAAGTTTGAAAAAAAACAATATTTTTTACTTTTTGCTATAATAAATATCCAATTTTTTTTTTATTTTTTTTTATTTTTTCCTCAGTTTAGGCCGATACGTATTTTTCTACATATTTTTGGTAAAAAAAATTGCAATAAGCGTATATTGATTGGTTTGCGCAAAAGTTATAGTGCCTACAAAATAGGGGATAGATTTATTGCATTTTTATTATTATTATTTTTTTTTACTAGTAACGGCGGCGATCTGCGTTTTTTATTGTGACTGCGATATTGCGGCGGACATATCGGACACTTTTGACACATTTTTGGGACTATTCACATTTATACAGCGATCCGTGCTATGAAAAAGCATTGATTACTGTATAAATGTGACTGGCAGGGAAGGGGTTAACACTAGGACGCGCTGAAGGGGTTAATATGTTCCCTGGGAGTGATTCTAACTGTAGGGGGAGGGGATTGACAAGGGGAGGAGACCGATCAGTGTTTCTCTGTACTGAGAACACATCATCGGTCTCCTCTCCTCTGACAAGACCGTGGATCTGTGTGTTTACATACACAGATCCACGGTCCTGCTGTGTTACTGGGCAATCACGGGTGCCCGGCGGACAGTCCCCAGTAACACAGCGCGCGCACGCCCCCTGGTGGTGCACCGAAAAGGCGAGGTCGTCATATGACACCCTCCTGCCACGAGAGCTGCGCCGCCTGGTTATCAATTGACAGCCGGCGGTCAGCAAGCAATTGATGACCAGGCCATTTTTTGCGATATGGCAGTGCGTTACTTTAACTGACAATCGCGTGGTCATGCGACGCTATACCCAAATAAAATGTATGTCCTTGTTTTCCCACAAATAGAGCTTTCTTTTAGTGGTATTTGATCACCTCTGCATTTTTTTTTTGCGCTATAAACAAAAAAAGAGCAACAATTTTGAAACACATCCAATAAATTTTTTTTTAAAAATCGAACTTCTTCATCAATTTAGGCCAATATGTATTCTGCTGCATATTTTTGGTAAAAAAAAATCCCAATAAGCGTATACTGATTGGCAAAAGTTAAGGCATTTTCATTTTCTTTTTTTTCTTTTTTTTTACTAGTAATGGCAGCGGTCAGTGATTTTTAGCAGGACTGGGACATTGCGGTGGACAAATCGGACACCTAACTGACACTTTTTGACACTTTTTTGGGAATCAGTGACATTATTACAGTGATCAGTGCTAAAATATGCACTGTTACTGTACGAATGACACTGGCAGGAAAGGGGTTAACATCAGGGGGCGATCAAAGGGTTAACTGTGTCCCTAGGAGGTGCTTACTAACTGTGTGGGGGATGGATATATATATATATATAATATATATATATAGTGCCACCCCAACGTGGTCTGCTATGAGATGAGACTGCAAACACCAATAGTGTTTATTTTAAGTTCTGTAAGCAGATGGAACGATAATGGCTTAGGCAAATATTATTTTCAGTATTAAACTCTTATGCCGCGTACACACGATCAGACATTCTGACAACAAAATCCTGGATTGGCTCAAGATTTGAAAAAAATGCAATATTTTTTACTTTTTGCTATAATAAATGAGATGTTGGCTCAAACTTGTCTTGCATACACACGGTCACATAAATGTTGTCGGAAATTCCGAACGTCAAGAACGCGATGACATACAACACGTACGACGAGCCGAGAAAAATTAAGTTCTTCTGCTTGATTCCGAGCATGCGCGGAATTTTGTGTACACGCGATCGAAATTTCCGACAGCGATTTTGTTGTCGGAAAATTTAAAAACCAGCTCTCAAATTTTTGGTGTCAGAGATTCCGACAAAAAATGTCCGATGGAGCCTACACACGGTCGGAATTTCCAACAACAAGTTTCCATCGACCATTTGTTGTCGGAAATTCCGATCGTGTGTACGTGGCATTACACTTAACACATATAAACAGGCCTGCGATACATAAAGGGCTTACAGTAAATTGAATGGAAGCAAGCAAGAGAACCTGAGAGAGAGAGACTATGACTGCAGATATAAAAGGAAGGAGAATTACCTTTTTTTATCAGACTGCTCCCTTTAACTCCTGATGCCATAGACCCAATAAACTCAGTGACACAAGTATAGAACCAACCAGAAAGGTAAAACTCAGTGTTAATTTTGCCAGCAAATTTTGATTTAGTTTTAGTCTTATGCCCTGTACACACGTGCGATCAGATCGTGTTGTCGGAAACATGTGTGGGCTCCATCTGACTTTTTCCGTCGGAATTTCCGACACACAAAGTTTGAGAGCTGGATCTGAAATTTTCCGACAACAAAATCCGATTGTTTAAATTCCGATCGTGTGTAGACAATTCTTTTTTTAAGAGTCAAAACTGTTCCTTTATTGAAGCAGATTATTGTACAGGTTACAACATGTGTCCAACATGGACGAATCAAGTAATTATTACATTGCATTCAATACACTAGTATTCAACAACAGGTCTATCAACAAAGCAGCATTGCTCAGAACGGATCTACTCAATTACATCTTTTGCTGGTGACCATTAAGTCCCCATTCCACCCCCCGATCCCTGGACCTCTCATAGCCCACCCAGGTCACATCCTCATCCTGTCCAGGGTTTCCATACCCTATCAAACTTTGGGGGGCAGTTCCTATTCATGTATGTTAGTTTGTACAATGGGAGTACGGTGTTGATGGACTTTTCCCAGGCGCTAATTGTGGGAGGGGAGGATGCATTCCATTTCAGCACAATCTCCCTTTTGGCATAGAAGAAAAGATACGTCAATAGCAATTTGGTGTATCTAGGTCTTTGATCATCGTCCTGGATGCCCAGTAGCGCCAGCTCGGGAGACACCGGAAGGCTCATTTGAAGGCGCCCATTGACAGAACCCACCACCTCCCTCCAGTAGACCACTATTTTAGGGCAGCTCCAGAACATGTGGATATACGTTCCTTCATTACCTAAGCAGCGGGGGCAGTCAGGCGACCGCTGCGGAAAAACCCTGTGGAGCCTCTGGGGGGTGTAGTATACCCTATGCAGGAACTTGACCTGAATAAGGCGCTCTCTGGAGGATATTAGTAATGCAGCACTATCGGCCAGACAATCAGTCCAATCCTCCAGGTCTAGATCTGGAATGTCTGTCTTCCATTGGTCATATAGTCTATCTATCTTAGCTGAGTCAGTCTTCAGGAGGTTGATATATAGGGCCGAGAGGGGTTTTTCAAGTTCGTCCTGTGCTACCACTTTCTCAATGGGGTCCATCTCCATCCTAATGGGGGCGGGGAATTGGGCTCTGGTGGCATGATTCAGCTGCATGTATCGAAAATACATCCAGCCTGGCAGTTGATGTTTCTCCTGGAGGATCGGGAACGGAGCCAACCTTCCAGCCACCATAATGTCACTGACGGTCTTTATCCCAAATCTGGCCCAGATCACCGGATCCGGTACAGACCTGATGTGGGGGAGGTTGGGATTTCCCCATATTGGACATCGGGGAGACCAACAACGTGTTCCCTGGAGTCCCTTTCTTGAGGCGGTCCATACCCTAAGGGTGGTTCGAGTGGGTAGCGGGAGATCTGAATAGGCCCCCCCACCCCTATACACTAAGTTACCTAGCTCTTGTAATGATCCTAAGATCGCCGCCTCCAGGCACACCGCTGCGTTGCCCCTGGAGAGGACATACCACCACCTGACCGTGACCAAGACCGCCGCCCAAAAGTATGTCCTGTATTCCGGCAATGCCAGGCCGCCACATTGCACCGGGAGAGTCAGGGTGGACCTTGCCAGTCTCGGGGCGGCTCCCCCCCAGATAAATGAGCCTATACATTTGTCGACCTCCGCAAAAAAGGATCTGGGTATCCAGATGGGGCTGTTTCGAAAAACATACAGGAACTTAGGAAGGAAAATCATCTTTAACAAATTTATGCGGCCCATAAGATTAAGGGGCAGAGATGCCCATGTGGTGCACTTATTCCGCAGTTGGGTCATAATTGGCCGAATGTTAAGATCCTGAAAGCTTGTCAGCTCTCTCCTGACCTGGATACCCAGATACCTAAATTGATCGACCCATATGAGTGGGATTCCGGCGGTCCCCTCCCGTGCCCGTGGATCTAGGGGGAAAATGTTGGACTTGGTCCAGTTAATACGAACCCCTGAGAACTTTCCAAACGTGTCAAAAATATCCAGGGCAGCCTTCAATGAGTCCCCCGGGTCCTGAAGGTAAAGTAGCGCGTCGTCCGCATATAGTGAAATTTTTTCAACCAGTGTTCCCACCTTTAGACCCTCCACTCTATCCGAGTTCCTAATTAGGGTTGCCAGGGGTTCAAGCGCCAGGGCAAATAGGGCTGGGGACAGCGGGCACCCCTGACGCGTCCCCCTCTGTAGGGGAAATGAGGCCGATATCCTGTCATTCGTCCTAATGCGGGCCCTGGGCGTCTGGTAGAGCATATGAATCCATTTAATGAACCTGGGCCCAAACCCAAACCGACCCAAGGTCTCCCACAGGAATACCCACTCCACCGAGTCAAATGCCTTCTCAGCGTCCAGGGAGGCTATGACTCTCCTACCACTGTTGGTGTGCGTGGTGGACATGTTAAGAAAGAGGCGGCGGAGGTTGATGTCAGTACCCTTCCCAGGCATAAACCCGGTTTGGTCCGGATGGACTACCTCCCCCAGGACCGACGACACCCTGTTGGCCAGGATTTTTGCCAATACCTTAGCATCAACATTGAGAAGGGATATCGGTCGGTAGGAGGCGCAGTCCTCCGGATCCTTGCCGGGCTTGGGTATCAGGATCACCACCGCCTCAGACATTGACTCGGGGAGGGCCCCCCTCTGAAAGAACTGGGCAAACAGGGACACGAGCCGGGGCGCCAGCAGGTCTAAATGTTGAGAGTAGAACTCCCTGGGCAGGCCGTCCGCCCCGGGAGTCTTCCCCGCCTGAAGCTGGGAAATTGCCGTCTGAACCTCCTCCAGGGTGATGTCTGCCTCCAGGGCCTCGCAAGTCTGGTCGCTAATAGTCGGTAAGGGGATCCCTGCCAAGTAGTCGGACAGTTCCCGGGGGGAGTACTCCACCCTGGTGGAGTATAGTTGTTTGTAATATTGGGCAAATCTATTATTAACGTCCTGTGGGGCCCTCAATAGCGACCCGTCTGAGTCTCTGATCGCGGCAATATAGGTGGTAGCGAACTGTCCCTTTGCGAGCCACGCCAATAGGCGACCGCTCTTATTACCGTACTCGAAGACCCTGTGTGCCGTACCGAGAAGGGACTTATGCATACCATCTATCCTGCAAAGGGACAGTTGGTGTAAGGCAAATTGCCATTCTCCGTACGCCTCCTGGGTCGGATTAGCCACATATGCCTCCTCCCCCCTCCCGGCCTTCTCCTCTAGATCCTCCAAAGAGCGCCTGGCCTTCCTTCGAGCATTCGCTATTCTGGCAATGTATTCACCCCTGGTCCAAGCCTTAAATGCGTCCCAAGCAGTCAGGGGATCTGTGCCTTCAGAGTTCTCCAACCAAAAGTGGCAAACCCCCTCCTGCACTAACTCCTGAATCTCTTCATCCTCCACCCAGTACCTAGACAGCCTCCACAGCCTCTCCCCGGGCGCCCCAAAGGACAACCTCAGGAGAAGCGGTGTATGGTCAGATATACCCCGGGGCAGAATACTACTATCCACAGTTTTAGTAAGCATGGAGCGGGATGCGAACATCAAATCAATGCGAGATAGGGTTTTGAATGTCGTGGAATGACACGTGTATTGTTTATTCAGAGGGTTAGAGTTACGCCATATATCTGTGAGAGCAAAATCGTTAGCCCATTCAGTCAGTCCCGGGGTCCACCTGGAGGTGGAGTGTAGTCTATCCAGGCCTGAGGTGGGGGTCAGATTAAAATCTCCCATTACCAGGACATCATCCACCCCATACTCAACCACCGTCTGCATAATTTTGTAAAGTAGGGAAATGTCCGCCGGGGGAGGGAGGTACAGGCCCACCAACACACATGGGTTATTTGCAATCAATGCGTGGATAATCACATACCTACCCCCGGGATCAATTTTCACCCCTATAAGCTGGAATGGTAGCTGTTTGTGGACGAGAATACTGACCCCCCTGGAGTAGGTGGAATACGTTGTGTGGTAATGGCTGCCCACCCACGCCTTTTTAAGACCCAAAATACGGGAGCCGACCAAATGTGTCTCCTGAAAGACACAGATGTGCGGCGTGTATTTTTTCAAAAAATTGAAAACCAGTGATCTTTTGTGCGCTGAGTTAAGCCCGCGCACATTCCAGGAGATTACAGAGACTTGAGCCATGGGATTTGGAAGATAATGATTGGTACCAGGGCATACACTATGGATGTGACCTCCCCGCTACCCCAGGTGACCTGCCGGCCCAACCAGTGCCCAAATATCATTCCCACCGTTTCAGTAAATATAGTACATCTTAGCATATGCAATAAATTATTCATTAGACAGGTATAATCTTGACTCTTTTTTGAAAAAAAAACATTTTGAACCATGACCAAACTAATGGTCAGAACTCTATCGGCAACGGCCGGTTCCTTCCCCACCCCCCTCCCCCCACCCCGCATGTCCCACCCAAAGTAAGACAGCATCAATCCCAAGAACTCGCCCGAAGGCAACCAACGTCCAACGTCTGGGGGACGTGTATACCAACAAGAACGGCAGTTCACTGTGTCTGGACCATCCGGTCACTCACAGTAGTTAACACCAATCGGTCTTTTTCATCTGTACGTGCTAGGAGAGCATCCATACAGAGAGATGCCACTTGAACATATATTGAGACAGGCAAATCAATCTTTGTTGTTCTCCTGGGCAGGGCCAGGGGCTCTTCACTTAAACGTATCGTGGGCGAAGTATGTACTGCATAAGAGACCAAGTAGTATAACAGAGACAGTTGAAAGTAAATGGAAGGCGCGGATGTCCCCGGTTGCATTCCTGCGACCCGGGACCGTCTATCAGGGAAGGAGAGGCCCAGTCCCCCCACCACCCGCAGCCGGGGGGGGGGGGGGGGGGGGAGCCTCCAAGCATGGGTATCCAGAAAAAACAAAAAGAGGGAAAAAGATGTGTCCTTCCTGGGAAGAGGGGGGACAGAGAGCATTATGTCCAGTCTACTCACGCCCGCCGCCCCCTTACCTCCATCCAGCAGGTCATCCGCGTATGAGTGGGCTCAGCCGAACCCACCCCAGACAAGTCAGAGGTAAACAATTAAATGACCCGGGGCTCCAGGCCTACAAACAGGCCCAACCGCGCAGACCTCTCAGAGGTGCTAGTTCTTTCCCAGGGGCCAGCGTTGTCTCATCCCAGGGGAGGGAGAGTCTCCAGCCATCTTGCAGCCTCCTTGGGGGACGTGAAGAATCTTGTCGTTTCTCCGTCAATGACCCGAAGTTTTGCGGGGAAAAGAACGCTGTACTTTATGCCCTTGGCTCTGAGACCCGCTTTCACAGCATCGAATGAGCGTCGCAGTTTCTGCGTCTCAATAGAGAAATCCGGGAACAGCATTAATCGGTTGTTCTGGTATTTCAGGTCCCCCGCCGCTCTGGCAGCTCTGAGTAGCTCATCCCGGTCCCTGAAGTTCAGGAGCCGCATTATGAAGGTACGTGGAGGGGAGCCCTGCGGGCCGGGCTGTGGCGGGAGTCTGTGTGCCCTTTCCACCGCAAAATAAGGGGATAGGTGAGCGGCCGGTAACAGGGCTTTGAGCATGTCTTCTGCAAACACCGTGGGGTTCTTACCCTCCGCTCCCTCCGCCAGGCCGACGATCCTGATATTATTCCTGCGGCACCTGTTTTCGGAGTCCTCGGCCCTATGCTCCAGGATCTTGACTCTCGACTGCAGGGAGCGGATGGCGCCTGTGTTTTCATGCGCCACGTCCTCCACCAGGCCCACGCGGTGTTCGGCCTCCGACATCCGGGAGCGGACCTTGTCCAGGTCCTGCCTGAGGAGGCCTACATCCATCTGGACCTCCTCTATCTTGCCGGTCAGGGCTGTCTGGCATGCAGCGATCGCCGACTGACATGTTGCGATCGCTGCCATGACCTCCGGGATGCCTGGGGCGGATGGAGCTGCTCCCTCCGGTGCTTCTGTTTGCGATCTTGGACACGCCCCCGTGTGTAGACAATTCTGACGGACAAAGTGCCATGCATGCTCAGAATAAATTACGAGATGAAAGCTATTGGCTACTGGCCTCTTTCTAGTCCCACTTTGTTCTGAACGCTCAGATTTTCCGACAACTTTGTGCAGCCGTGTGTATGCAAGACAAGTTTGGGCCAAAATCCGTCTGAAAAAATCCGACAGATTTTGTCGTCGGAATGTCCGACCATGTGTACAGGGCATTAGTCTTAGGACTAAAATGGCATTTTAGTTTTAGTCCCATTTTAGTATTCTGCAATTGTTTTAGTTTTAGTTGTATTTAGTCGACTAAATCTCCAATACATTTTAGTCAACAAAAATGTCCTACGTTTTAGTCGACTAAAATCTCCAGTACATTTTAGTTGACTAAAACCCATTTTAGTCATCTAAAATCTAATGGGTGTAATTAAATTGTAATGCATTAGTTAACATTTCTCTACAATTTCCAAACTCAATATATACTGCTGGAGTGAAAAATCTCATATATTATTTAAGGTATTGTGGTATGAACATGCACTACAGACCAGTGTTAATTTTGTCAAATTTCTATTTAGTTTTAGTCTTAGTTTTTTTGACTAAAATGCCATTTTAGTTTTAGTCCCATTTTAGTCTTTTGACTAAAATGCCATTTTAGTTTTAGTCCCATTTTAGTCATATCAAAAAGTGTAGCTGCTGACTTTTAATAAACACACACACTCACCTGTCCCACGGTCCAGCGATGAGGCCGCCTGAAGCCTTGCTTCTCTCCTTCTCCTCTCCGTGGCACCAGCATTAGAGCTTGCGGCTTCACAGCCAGTTGTGCACTGCTCATGCGCGAGTTGCGCTGTGTCTTCTCAGTGGCTGGGCAATCTTCTGGGACCTGTGACGTGTCCCAGAAGATTGCAGGGAGGGAGTGGGGAGATTAGAACTTCCACTCAGCGCCTTGGCACCATGAGCAGAAGTGGGAGCGGGTACCTGTCAAAACTAGATACCCAGTCCCCCCAAAAAAAATGACATGCCAAATGTGGCATGTCAGGGGGTCAGGAGTCCTTCAAGTGGAAGTTTCACTTTTGGGTAAAACTCTGCTTTAACAAGGGCCCAGAGAGATTCCTGTATAACTGCATCCAATGCTATAAATAGCAAGTGCAAAGTGCCTCCTTGTTAGAACTTGCAAAGAAATTGAATAAACATGTCTGCATGCAGTGTCTCTTAGGGTGTAAAGAGGGTGGGCTTCTGCCCTCTTACAGATCTAGATGACACCAAGCTCAAGGCAATAAGAGGGGCAGGTGCACAAAGAATTTGTGTTTAGATGGAGGTTCCCAGCCGCACGCCCTGCAGCGCTGGGATTCAGTGGGATCTGTGCTGAGGGTGATGAGAGTGACCCCCAACCGACAGGAAGCTGGCAAGGATGGATGCATCCACACACACCTGTCGGATGCTCTCCCCACTGCCGTATTCCTCCGACCATCCAGCGCTTTGCTTGCAGCTAAAGGCCGTGGTTTAAAAGAGTGACCCCTCCCCAGACTAGGCTATATATCTCTTCTCCCAGCATTCTGTTCTTCCTCCCAGCCAGCTGGAACTTGTAGTCTGCAATGGTCTGGCTCCAGTGCAAATCCTGGCTCCTCAAACTACATGTCCCAAGATCACCCGCTCTCATGTGGGGTCTCTGCTTTCTCTGCCGTCAGGAAATGATGACACAGTATGCAGGCTGAGTGCTAGAAGAAAGCATTGCAACTGATGTTATAAAAATGTCCCAAGATGACACTGGCAATTTAGCCAACACCTGGCTATATCTCTCTCTTTATATATATATATATATATATATATATAATATATATATATATATATAATATATACACACTCATATACATTACACACGCACACACGTATACAGTATATATCCTGTCCTGCTTTACATTTTACAGATGCTGCCAAGCAGTGACAGAGGAAGCAGGGGACATAATTCCTATGCTTCCTCCTCACATCACGGCTGACTCCCTCTTCTCTCCCTGCCACCTCTAAGGTAAAGAATCAGAGAGGGAGATCATTTATACAAATGGCCAGTCAGGTTCTTACATCACACCTTACTGACTAGGCCATGTGTATTGGAATTACCGGCAGCTTTCAATGAGGCGCAGAAAACATCATCTCCACTCCTCACCGCAGCTTAATAAATTGCTGCACATTGTACATAAGCCGTGATAGTCACTATCACAGCTTTTCTCAGTTCAAAAAACATACATCTAACTGTCACTTTTCCTGGACAGCCTGGTCTGTTAAAGGAAGTTGAAAAATAAGAAATTTACTGGCCAGATCAACAGGTGGAAAAAAATAAGGAAACAAATGTCATCACATTTAAAGATTGGTAAGCAGCAATATAATACATTTTTGTCTTTGGGTTTAATACCGCATTAACTTTGCAAGGACGCTTTCCTTTCAGAATTTTTAAATAACATTAACATTGCAAAATTTGCAACCGGAATTCTGCTACTTTGTATGCTGTAAAAAAAACATTGCAATGTTCATACAGATTTTGGAGAACAGATCTACCTGTGAACAATTGCCCAAACAGTAGGCTGAATATATCTTCCCAGCTGTCATCTTGCATTGTTGCATATCGTGTAAATAGCTCTGATGGGGGTGAGCCAAGACACTCCTCTCTGGTGGGTTGCTTAGTGAATTCATACTGCCAGTATTGTCTGCCTGTAAAGATGTTGTAAAGAAGAGCAAGTTTCAGAAATAACTATAACCAAAAAACATTTGAAAGGTGAAGTGTTATCTACTTCCCTGGTTTTTCTTTCCTCCCTCATCAACTTGCAAATGACATATTTAAACAAAACCTTTCCCTTCTTATTATAAACGTTATTTTAGACCCAGTTATCTCATCATGTGATTCTCGATGTAATAAAGGCATATAATCATTATAATGGTTGGTGGAAGGGCCTGGCAGGGGTCTGTACAAAGCTTCCTCAAAATATCATAGCACCCTGCCTCAGTGCTCCTCTCAAGAGCCCTCAGCCCTGATATAAGCAGTGGGCTGACTCTTGAGACTAGTTATATAATAATCAAAATGCCTTGATGGGTGGGTGTCAGTTTGGGGAAGTAGGTGGAGGCTGGCTGCATTTGCATGTAGACTGCCCCAAGTAACACCCATGTGATGCTGTGCCTCCACGATCGAAAGAACTGAAATCCAATGAGCAAAAGGAGTAAACCAGGGACAGTATGGCTGCAGAGGAAAGAACTGGATGATGACAGACATCCTCCAACCACAAGAGTTCAAGGCTGAAGGTAACAATGTAGTTCAGATTTAAACTGTGGGTACATATAGTCATGTGTATACAGAGTAGCTCACCTGGAGCAGGAGTAAAGAGTCTCCTGTGGTCAGTGGTTAAGCGTACTGGATATGCCATGGGCATCAAGGTATGGGTTATGTAGTGGCCCAAGAGGGACCTATTATAGGAGTCACAAGGAGAACTGCAAGTGGGTCCAGGTGGTCAGAATAAGGGCCCTTACCTTTATAAATGTTTACCTGGGTTATAGGATAGTGAATGAAGATATGGTACAGTGTACAAAAAGACACTGCCTATCTCTTTAAAAAAAAAAAAATAGAGATAGACTTTGATAGACAACCTACTTGGCCAAGAAGAACACAGAGAGGGGAGGAAAGACGTATTGTCAGCAAAACTACTATGAAGTTGAATCTTTCAAATTAGATTAGGTTCAGGATTTAGGACTCTCAGGCTATGGAGAATAGAATTTAGAAGTCCCCTGGCTGAACCTATTATGCGTATACCTTTACAGTATACAGTATACTGAGAGTTGTACTTTAAGATTTGTAGTCTGGAAGGAAGGAAGGTGTGTCTGCTATTTAAGACTAATTTTAGCACCATAACTGCTCTCTGTAAAGTTTTCCAGAAAAAGTCCAACTAAATGCGTCACATTACCTTCTTTATAAATACGCCCCATTATCATTGTCTATTTATTTATTTTTTATATACTGTATTTTAGAGCTGCATAATTAATCGTTAAAAAATCGTGATCTCGATTCAACCCCCCTGACGATCTCTATTGCAGAGTTTGCCGATTCTTTCATATAACAAGTGGAGAGACTTATCTGCTCACTCAGCTGTCAATAGAAAACATCTGGGCAGTCTGCCAAGTTTTTAAAATGAAACATTGTAACTAACTCTTCCTTCTTAGATCAAAGGGAAACTTCTGTGTGTAAAGAAAAAATCCAGACAGTCTGCCAAGTTTTTAAACAACATGTAAATGCAGGAAGTTTAACCACTTAAATTCTAAATCTTTTTCTGACACTTGTTTCTTAAAGCGGACCTCCACCCTAAAGTGGAAGTTCCGCTCATCGGAACCCTCCCTCCGGTGCCACAATTGGCACCTTTCAGGGGGGAGGGGGGTGCAGATACCTGTGCAATCCATGTATCTGCACCCACTTCTGGGAATAGCTAGCTGCAGCTAGCCGCAGATGTCCCGCCACCCTTGTGTTCTGGGAACACAGTTCCCAGGAAACCAGTGAAGACACGCAGCGTAACTCGCGCATGCGCAGTAGGGAACCGGGCAGTGAAGCAGCAAAGCATCACTTCCAGATTCCCTGACAGAGGATGGCGGCGGGGGCAGCCAAGAGACGAGCGATTGCTCGTCATCTGCTGCCTACATCGCTGGACCCTGGAACAGATAAGTGTCCATTTATTAAAAGTCAGCAGCTGCAGTATTTGTAGCTGCTGACTTTTAATATTTTTTTTTTTAGGTGCCACTCCACTCCATCAATATTTTTTGCTAGAAAATTACTTGGAACCCCCAAACATTATATATATTTTAGTAGAGACGTTAGGGAATAAAATGTAAATTGCTGCAATATTTTATGTCACACTGTATTTGCCCAGCGGTATTTCAAACGCAATTTTTTGGGAAAAAATACACTTCAATGAATAAAAAAAAACAGTAAAGTTGGCCTAATTTTTTTGATTTAATGTGAAAGATGATGTCACGCCGCGAGAATCATGATCTATCCTCTAAGCAAAAAAAAATTGTGATTCTAATTTTAGCCAGAATCGTGCAGCTCTACTGTATATGCAAAGTATTAAATGTGCAATCCCAGAAGAAAAATGCAGTATGGTATTTAGCCACTAGATGGTAGTATTCTAATTTGTAATGCAGCAACATAGTTGTATGAACATTATATGGTATATCATCCATAAATTCAAACTATAGGTATACTATGCGTTCATCAGAATGCATCATTTATTTTGACTTATTAAAACTAATAATTAGCATACAGGTATACAATTCACAATCATGCTATATCATTAGGTTTCATAATTTTCAACAAAATCCTATATCTTTCAGTGTATGAGACTAATGGGATGCATAAATACTATATTCAATAAAAAAGGTTTTGTTTTCTCTAAGTTATTCAGTAGGTGCATGAATAATATTATTGTGTTAACTTTTTATTTGAATTTTGTAGCAAAACATCCTTTTACAAGTTAAAAAATCAAATGTACCTTTAAAGAAATATGCTCTCTCCTTGCCTTGGTAGTTATTGGCAGGCAAGGCAAAAGCAGCATCTATATCATTTGGTATGTTCTTAAATCCAACATTAATGTCCCGAGGATAGTCCGAGTCCATAACGCCATCTGAAAATCGCCAGTACTGAGCACCCTACAGCACCAAGAGAAAGATATGAGGATGTGGTTTAGGAATGTGACATAAGACCCATGAGACATTACAAGCATGACTCCCACAGGCATGCTGGGACTTGTAGTTTCGCAACAGCTGGAGGGCCGCCAGTTTGACACCCCTGGTCTACAGAGTATGATCTGTCAGGTACCTGCAGATTATTACTGTGTGTAAAAAAAAAAAAAAAAAAGGAGGAGGACAGAACTATGTCATTTAATTAATATCCGTAAGTTTAAACTTCAGATTTCACTGGCTGCATGCTTGTTCCATGTCAGTCGCTCACTAGGCAATGATCCAGGATCAAGATGACACATCCAAAAACAAGTCAGATAGCTTTCAAATTTCTACCACTACAGGGACCCATTCAATGGGCCTAGTATTGGAAATAAATGGCCTAGGATGATAATTTTTCTATTTATTGGCAAAGTTTAGCATGGATTAGAGTAAGAGGTACATTTCTAGCTCTTATTTTGATTTGAGAGGCTGATAGATCCCCTTTTAGTGAGGCAGGGATGGGGATTGGCTATTATAAATGGGTAGGGCTTAATTGGTACTGTTGGCAGAGCTTATAGAAGAACTAAAGGCAAACCTTTTTTTTTTCGGATAGCATAAGAGAGTTCATTGGGGAGACATACATATATATTGTATGTACATGTAGGTAGTCATAGCTAATTATTACTTGCTCTGCTCCCTGCCTTGAGTTGCGATACAATAGTTGCTCTTACTTGTGCTCTTTCTTAGGCTGGCTCTACATTTTACAACTTTCTTGTATTATTTTCCTAGATTTACCTAAACCATATAATATGAGTTTAAACCAAAACACTTTAAATTTGTAGCAAACAGACAGGCCCTCTTACTACATAGTTGAAGCTAAATCAAAAGGAAATTGAATAAGAAAATAGTATAATGTATGGCCAGCTAAAGAGCAGAACCCAACACATCATATTCTTGATATGAGCCTGTTGTACCATGTACTTGTGTTAAAATGATCCCGTTCTCATTGTATTGCTTCCTTTGTGTGAAATACTTGTTGATCCTACTGGTCTCCTATTTCAAACTGACCATGCTAGGCATGAGAGCACATCCATTTCAGAGTGGTCAGTTTTTTGGCTGTGTTGGGAGAATAGCCAGTCCAATGGTCAGACTTGTGCAGACACATCCCCCCCCCCCCGCCGCACCGCCATTCAATGTGCTGTTTTTCCACCCCCAGCTCTCTGAGCCCCTTATTCAGCTGAGAGCAGAGATCATCCGATATATATATATATATATATATATATATATATATATACACATACACACACACTGTATATATATATATATATATATATATATATATATATATATATATATATATTTGTATATATATATTTTTTATATATATACACACACACAAATGTTTTTGCCTTTTACTACTATTTTAAACTGAATGGGTTGTTTTACAAGGCAAGGGTACGCAGATCCTTTATTAGAGCAGTTGCAGCTATTATAGCATCCTGATATAATGGGGCCAGCTGCTGCTGATATGAGAAAGCAGAGATCATATCCAGTATAATTTAAAACAAAAAATTGGCACTTTTGCTTAATGTTAATGACATTGGAGGGTTCTTAGATACATTTGGCTTTACACACTTGCCATGCTTGCATGCTCCATCTCCCTCTCTGCTGTCCTCCTTAGTGTTCCACTTTCCCTCCCTGTTCTCCTTTTTGGATCACCTCCTATTTACTGTCAGCATAATTGGAGTACTCCAATTGTGGAATCAGCTTTGCACCCTAAGGACTCCAACTCCCACTCTGTTCTCCTCTTCACTGTTACGTTCACCATATTTCAGTGTTACATTTTCTTCCTGCATGGCGATTTCTATGAAGTTTTATTGTCACCTTGTACCCGACTGGAGTCCACAGACCCCAGAGTGATTGCATGCTCAGAATATAAAGGTAATGGGCCATCAACATTTAAAGCATGCACAAAGCACACATCAACGGAGTGCACAGTCAGAACATGCACAGATAAAGCACATTTTTGGATCACCTCCTATTTACTGTCAGCATAATTGGAGTACTCCAATTGTGGAATCAGCTTTCACCCTCTTGTTTTTAGTGTATAAAGGACTCCAACTCCCACTCTGTTCTCCTCTTCACTGTTACGTTCCCATATTTCAGTGTTACAATGGCGACTTCTATGAAGTTTTTATTGTCACCTTGTATGCACAGGATGCACAAAGCACACATCAACGGAGTGCACAAAGCAGCACAAACAGTAAAATAATGAAAGGAAAATCCGGATGGCTGCGCACCAAACTGAGATCCAAATGCCTTTATTTGCATAAAACCATGAAGAACATGAAGAGCACTACATGTACAAGCAAGAAAGGAACTGCTCCTCTCTTGCTTGCACATGTATTGCTCTTCATGTTCCTTATGGTTTTATGTAAATAAAGGCATTTGGATCTCAGTTTGGTGCGCAGCCATCCTGATTTTCCTTTCATTATTGCTTCAGCTTCGACTGGGCGGGCACCCTGCAGCGAGGAGATCCTGTTGTTGGAGCCAGCTCACCTGTGAGCAGCATGGATCTTTTGCGTCCCCCCAGCAACAATAGATCTTCCCCATGAACAATAGACTCCCCGCAGCAACAATAGATCCCCCCAGCAGCCATCATCAATGGACTTTCCCGCAGCCAGCAGCAAAAGACCTCCCCCAAAACATTAGATCCTCTCCAGTAATAATATATTCCCCACCAGCAACAATAGATCCCTCAGTAGCCAGCAACAATGGACCCCCTTCCCCCCCAGAACAGTAGATCCCCCCAACAACATAAGACCCCTCCTTAAGAAACGCTGTACCTCCCCCTTCCCCAATCACCACCAGTGACAATAGATCCTCCAGCAGCTAGAATCAATAGACCCTAAAGCATGCTCAGACAGCCCTTGCTAATATATAATTCAGTGCTGAAGTTGCCAGAACTGTTCCCACTGAAAAAAGCCCTGGCTTTAAGGATTAGTGAAGGTTTATTTGCTCTCTTGCGCCATTTCTGTTTGCCACAGAGGGGAAAACATAACACAGGGTCCATTGAACCCTACAGAGACAACAAGTTACAGTCCATGGGTGTCTGAACTCAGAGCAGGAAACAACAGAACACTACGTAGCTGTATAGATTGCAGTGAGGATGATGGGAGTTGTACAGATGAATAGATTTCAGTATGGAATATGAGAATTGTATAGATGCATACTTTTCAGTAAGGAAAATTGTATGTGCACTCTTATGCCGCGTACACATGACCGGTTTTGCCGTCGCAATTAAGTCCGAAGGTTTTTTCGACGGAATTCCGACGGAATTCAGCTCAAGCTGTCTTACATACACACGGTCACACCAAATTCCGATGGTCAATAACGCGGCGAGGTACAACAAGTACGACGGCACTATAAAAAAGAAGTTTAATGCTTCCGACCATGCGTCGAATTGTTTCCGAGCAGGCGTCGGAATTTTGCATGTCGGAATTGCATACACACGAACGGAATTTCTGATAGAAACTTTTTCCGTCTGAAAAATTGAAAACATGCTCTCAATATTTTGCTGGCCGAAATTCCGCCAGCAAAATTCCGATGGAGCCTACACACGGTCGAATTTTCCAATGAAAAGCTCTCATCTGTCTTTTGCTGGCCAAAATTCTGATCGTGTGTACGCGGCATTAGTTTATCAAGCCTTTGAACAATAGCTACACCCACTGTAATCCACACAGTCCTCTTACTGATTTGTGTTCTTTCATATATTCCTATTATAAGGGGTATGTGTTTTGTCTGTATTCTGAACTCTAGCCTGATTTGGTTTACTGCATTTGCTCATCTTCTATTTAGAATAATCAGAGGAACCACCCACTCGCATATTACTGTGATCTTCACTATATGAATTATTTATTATAGGTACTTAGCGCTGTCAATTTATGCAGCACTTCACATATATATTGTACATTCACATCAGTCCCTATCATATTACAATCTAAGTTCCCCCAACTCACATTCATACATACACATAACAATTTAGACAGGAGCCAATTAACTTACTAGCAGGTCTTTGTAGTGTGGGAGGAAACCGGAGTACCCGGAGGAAACTCACACAGGCACAGGGAGAACATGAAAACTCCAGGCAAGTAGTGCCATGATTGGGATTCGAACTGACAACCCTATTGCTGCTAGATGGAAGGGCTAACCACTTTATGCCATTATGTTAAAGAATTATTACCTTATACAGATGAAGTATTACTTCATCTGTGTTAATTAATACGTATTACTTAATGCTGTCTACCTCTCCTTCTCTTTACAAATATGTATATATTTTTTTATACTAACCCACAAAAATGCTGCTGTCTATGTCCCTTCTATGAACCCAATAAGTCTATAAATCCCAATGGGTACCTACCTTCAGCAGGTAGGGCTGAATCAATTGCCCCCAGCAGCAGGATTGCTGGGAGCAGCAGTGCTCTCATGTCAGCTGTCTAGTACGCAGATTTCAGTCTACTGTGTGGCTTGCTGGTCTCTGACCCTTTGGTTTATCCCCTTGTTTGCTTGAAGTTACAACACTGTTGTTTGTGAAGACTGAAAAGATAACAAGATCTTCCTCCAATTCCACAGGCAGGGGTTTACTGGAATCCTGGCATTTATGAAACACTGTCAGCGAAACTTCTGTAATGAATTGTATTTTTGTTGGCACTTGATACATTGCAGTTTAGGCTTTGGCATTTGGTGCCAGGATAATTAGGCCAACACAGTTTCCAAAGCTGGCCAGACTCTGGGCATGTATTAACCATTCAAAATATCTTTCATTAAAAATCAGATGCATTGCTTATTTTTTATTTATTTTTTTAAATCAAAGGTTTATTGAGTTTTAAGCCCCATACACACGGTCGGACTTTTTCATGGATTCTGTCCGATCGGACAAGGTTGTTGAAAAATCAGACCGTGTGTATGCACCATCGGACAGTGTTCGTCGGTTTGGCCGACGGACAAAGTCTTATCTCCTGCTGGAAAACTTTGCCGTCAACACGGTCCGATCACACCAAATCCGAGCGTGTGTACGCTTGTCCGACCGGACAAAGTGCTACGCATGCTCAGATCACATTACAAGACCAAAGCTATTGGCTACTAGCCTCTACGTAGTCCCGTCGTAGGCAACAAACGTCACCACGTTCAGAATGATCGGATTTTCCGACAACTTTGTCCGATCGTGTGTACGCAAAACCAACATCAGACAAAGTATGACGGACATGGTCCGGCGGACCTGGTCCACGGATTGTCCGCGCGTGTGTATGGGGCTTAAGGGAAAGAGTTTATACAGGACACCTGTACAATGCAATGTATATAATAAAAAATACAACCCAATAAACAAACACAAGAGGAAAAACAAAAACAAAACACTGGTGTCAATTATTTCCATATTCAGTGATAACTGTACTTTGCATATAAAGACATAAAGAATGGGGAGGAGATTAGACGATGCCGATACAATGGTATACTATACAAACTAAGAGATACAGGTCAAAAAGGATTGTAACCATCTATCGCAAATTTTGGTATACTTGCCCGGGCATCCTCTATTAATGTAGATAATCTTTTTGTAAGGTTATTCGTTTTTTGTGAGCCAGGCAGCCAGCGTGGGGGTAAGGGCCTGAATCAAATTCCAGGCTATGATCTTTCCAGCTGCAAATAGCCAATAGAAAGCCAAATAGAATCTATCCGGGACATGGTAGAGTGGGAGCTGGAGAAGCAAGAGTAAGCCTGTCGTTTAGGATATATGTGTCGCCAAGTATTAACCAGATTAAAGCTCATCATTAGGCGTGCAAACCTGGTGTCTCGGTCTAGCCTAGGCGTCTGTGACCCCAGGCCCATGCGGTCCAGATAGGGATTGGCCACCATGTTGAAGTCCCCCAACCAGATAGCCGGTATGGAAGAGTGTTTGGCCATGAATGAGAATCTCTCACTAAGAATAGTGTAGTTATATGGGGGAGGAACATACCACACCAGGATTAACAACGCATTACCTGCTATCTTAGCGTGCAAAAAAAACATATCTACCCTGGGGGTCCAACAACACTGACTGAAGCTCAAAGGACACTGACTTTGCCACAAGCACTGAGACACCCCTGGAATATGTAGTATGAGTGACGTGGAATGCCCAACCAATCCAGGGGTGCCGCAGCATCCGCCGTAAATATCCCTGTACATGAGTCTCAACTAAGACTATCACATCTGCCCGTTTGCCCGAAAGTACAGGGCTGCGGTGCGTTTCAGTTTGTCTCGTAGGCCACTGACATTCCATGTTAGAAATTTCAACCTAGCCATAGGGAGACCACAGAAAAATGGAGAGGCCTAGAGATATTGGAAGCCCCTATATAAAACAGTTGTGATGAAGTGTATATAGAAGTTTAGCATACAATCAGCATGTAAATGGATAGCAACTAGGGATGGGCCGAACGGACCCCTGTTCGGTTTGAACCAGAACTTCCGAACACCGCGAAAGTTCGGGCCTGAATAACGAACCCCATTAAAGTCAATGGGACACGAAAGTCAAAAATCAGAAGTGCCCATTTTGAAGGCTTATATGCAAGTAATTGGTCATACAATGGTTATAGGGGTCCGGGTCCTGCCCTGGGGGACAGGTATCAATAAAAAAAAAGTTTATGAAAAACGTCATTTTTAAATAAGCAGTGATTGTTTTATTTTTAAAGTGAAGCCTAAAAATTAAAAATTCCTTCCAATATAGTGCTTGGGGGGTCCCCTTAGTCTACCTGTAAAGTGGCAGATCTGTACCATGTCTAGAATCTGTTGCAGCAATAATTGCATTTATAAAGCCAAAAAAAATGTTTTATTTTCCCTGCAAGCTGCCTTTATTTTGCTCAACAACAGTTGGGGAGCCAGTATGTATGATGAGGCCACAATGTTGTGTACTGGGAACAAGATTAGAGATTTGTTTGATACATTCTGGTGTCACTTTGACTTTGTATAGAACTTAAGTAACAGGTGCGTAAAAATTGGTCTATGGGTGTCGCTGGCGCCTTCCCACCGTAACCCTATAGAGGCAAAAAGAATTGCAATGATATGCACCTGTCAAACAGGTGCTGAAAAATTGGTCTTTGGGTGTTAATTGTGCCCATGAAACCTATGCCAAAAACTTTCTTCCAGATGAAATGATTGAACACCCTCAAAGCTAGGCAGCCTCAAAGTCCTGCAGAGATTCCACATCCTAAAAAGACTTAATCAGTGACATCGGCATCAGGGGCTTCATAGCTGGTAATCCAGGACTGATTCATTTTTATAAAAGTCAAACGGTCCACGGAGTCTGACACGTTCTATGATCAGTAACGACAGTGGGGCAGTGTACAGGGGTCAGCACAGTGGAGGACAGGGGTCACAAAGGCAGAGGACAGGGATCAGTAGGGTAGAGGAGAGGGGTCTGCAGGGCAGTGTACAGGGGCCAGCCCTACGGAGGACAGGGATCAACAGGGCAGAGGAAAGGGGATCAGAAGGGCAGTGTACAGAGGTCAGAAGGGCAGTGTACAGGTATCAGGAGGATGGAGGACACGGGTCAGCAGGGCAGAGGACAGGGGTCAGCAGGGCAGAGAGCAGGGGTCAGCAGGATGGAGGACAGGAGTCAGCAGGGAGGGAGGACAGGGGTCAACAAAATGGAGGACAGGGGTCAACAGGATAGAGGACATGGGTCCACTGGCACAGGATAGGGGTCATCCGGATGGAGGACAGGGGTGAGCAGGATGGGAGACAGGGGTGAGCAGGATGGGAGACAGGGGTGAGCAGGATGGGACACAGGGGTGAGCAGGATGAAGGGCAAGGGTCAGCAGGATGGAGGACAGGGGTCTGCTGGACAGAGGACAAGGGTCAGCTGGCGAAGGACAGGGGTCAGCTGGACGAATGACAGGGGTCAGCTGGATGAAGGACACGGGTCAGCTGGATAAAGGACACGGGTCAGCTGGGCGAAGGACAGGGGTCAGCTGGGCGAAGGACAGGGGTCAGCAGGGCAGTGTACAGAGTGTCAACCCCCCTTTCACCTCTTAGCCAAAATCCCCCCACCCACTCCTAGGAAAAGTCCCTCCAATCCCCTCTTCTAGCACATATCCCCCCATTCCTTTTTTTCTAGCTCACCCCCAAATTACTCTTCCCAGATCAAATAGCCACCCCCCCTCCACAAACCTCTCATCTCAAGCACAAATGATTCTTACCCCCTCCCCCATTGTGTTTTTTCAGATGACCAGTGGCGGCTGGTGCTCCATTTTTTTTTGGGGGGGGGCGACAAACACTGATAGGGAGCCTCTGGTGTGGTTGGGAAGCAGGGAAGCTACTCACTGTGCCCTGTGGCGATGTCAGGTGGCTCCTCTCCTCCATGTCCGGTCCTAGGCTGAGAGGAAGAGCGCTGTGAACGGCTAGAGCAGGCAAGGAGACGTGCTGCTTCACATTCAGTAAGTCCTCTTCCAGATCAGGGGAGTCGGTCAGTGACCTAGGGAGGAAGGGAGAGAGATCACACGGTGGTGAGAAGGGCGATAGTGTGTGCTCATCCACTGGTGCCATTGGGTCCTTTGATAAGCTCCTCTGTCTCAGGAGTTGCATGGTGAGCCGCCTCCATCTTGTGAGTGGCTGGCGTGGAGGCCAAAGGTGGCCACAGCTTCAAGAAGCGCTCCATGTTGCGGTGGAAGGCTGCGGGAGGTGGGCCGTGCTTGCTGGGTTCCAGAGGGACTAGCAGGCACTGGGATATGTAGGGTAGCTGTAGTGGTATTGCTGCAGGAGAGCCGCGGACCAGGAGCTCTGGAAAAAAGCCTCCTCACGCTGCCATGCCAAGACCACGCCCCCAATACAGTCGCTTCTTCTCTCTGCCAATCTGGTCTCAGGACCCGATTAGCCGATACCCAATAGCTATTGTCACACAACTGGGTGGGCTCAGGGCGCACTGCACTGCACCCCAAGCCCACCCTTTTTTAAGCCAATTAGAGCCTCTGGCTCTAAACATGTGCTTCAAAATGAAATGTGCATGTAGATTAGGGACTGGACGCATGGATTAGGGGGGCACCCTAATAGAGCAGCCACCTCTGCAGATAACACAGGATCACTCTTACATCGGGCTGTTCACACACGGTTTGATTACCCGCCCCCTATCTCCTCCAAGGGCTGCTCATCTTCCAGCAGAGGGAAATGTGGTTAGGGGGCGGGTAATTAAACGATGTCAGTCCAATCTAGCGATTCTGTGTCACCTGCTGCATGGAAGAGGGGGAGAGCACACGACAACCCACACCTCATCCTGGCTCTCTCCTGTCTGCCACTATCACTTCTCAGCTGACTTTTTCACTTTAGTTCCCTGAATCAGGCTGCCCTCTCCTCCCCAGAATATCCATGAGGTGACCGGCCTGGGGGACACAATTGATCTGACCCTAGATCTGGCCATGGCACTTGTGCGGACTTGCTCCCGAGCCACCCCGTCTTCATCTATTTCCACAAACCAGGTGGGTCAGCCTGGCCCCCTCTTCCTCAACACAGCATTTGATTAACAGCAGCAAGAGCCAATGGCTCCTGCTGCTTTTAATCTGCCCAGTAAGGAGGGAGATAGCGGAAAGAGCTGCTGCTCTCATGCACGTAGCTGGATCAAGATTGGGCTCAGGTAAGTATAAGAGAGGCTGGGGGGATCCTGCAGCACAGAAAGTGTTTTACCTTAATGCATAGAATGCATTAAGGTAAAAAAAATTAAAGTGTTTGTTACCCCAGTATTTCATATTCGTAATATATCCCTGCTGTACCATGTACTTGTATGAAAAAGTATCCGGTATCTCTTTGTATTGCTTCCTTTGTGTGAAATCCCTGGTGACCCTGTCAGCCCCTCTGCTTTCCTATTAAAAATTGGCCACACTAAGCACTAGAGTACATTGTGGTCAGTTCTCTAGCTCTGCTGGGAACTCAGTATGCTCTCCTCAAATGATCAGACTTGTTCTGACATGCCCCCCCCCCCCTTACAGCATATCACTGGGAAGATCAGTGTACTGTTGCTTCTCCTCCCCCCAGCTCTAATGCAGATGAGAACAAAGGGAATGTGATCACTTATAACAAAGGAAAAAAAGGTATTTATAATGTTTTTTGTTATATCTATACACAAATATTTTTGCCTTTAATTTCTGTGTTAAACTAAATGGGTTGTTTTACAAGGTGATCAGAGCGATTTTGCAGCACTGCTGCACTGCTGGTTAAAATTACTGTATAGCTTCCCCAATGAACATAATTAATTAAAAACTATATATAGAAACAAGCTTTTAAAATCATAACACTGAGAAGATTTTTTACTATAAAACTGCTAAAAATATTTTTGAATATTATAAAAGAGACTATAAATGCATTAAATTAAAATAAGAAGCCGTGTTC
This sequence comes from Lithobates sylvaticus, assembly GCA_028564925.1. Lineage (NCBI taxonomy): Eukaryota > Metazoa > Chordata > Amphibia > Anura > Ranidae > Lithobates > Lithobates sylvaticus. Next base: position 125,009,464 of record CM053027.1, read on the forward strand.
TACCATGTTATATTTTTTCCTATTATCAAACATAGAAATGATACAATGAAATAAATAGATCTCCTCCTTTCCCCTTCTCTCTTTCTTTCTTTCTATGCTGTTAAGCCAAGTATTTGACACCCAAGAATAGCCAAGTGTCTTCTGTGCCTTTTTTAAATCTGTTTAATAATTGATGCTGTAATTGCTATTGCTATAACATGCCAGAACTCTGTTAAAAGGAGCACTGATCATAGTATTCAGCTGCCTGGAATATGGTTACTCAGAGAAGATTGATTTATGGGCAGGGTACTTTGGTAGGACAAAAAACGTAATCAATATCTTGCTAACCCATTATTCAAATAATATAATGCTAAATTCTAGGAAAACAGCTAAATGCACTGCATGTTTTACCTGCCAAGACAGCAGAGCCAGGTGGGTGACCTGACATTCCCCAAATGGGGATAAAAGATATCTAAACTCAAGAACAAAATGATCTTCCTTATGTAAGCTACTCATCCGCCACCCCCCCCCCCCCAAAGTAAAAGAGATAAAGTGACAATAATGGCCCCCTCCAAGTCTAAAGTGGAGGAATGAGTGTAGCCAACCTAGGACAGGAAGTGAGTTTAGAATTACCAGGAAGAGCAGGTGCTTTGCTACTGTATTTTACCTCCCAATACACCAGAATTGGGAGTTAAACAGAAAGGGTGGGGATCAAAGGGGGAGAAGGGAAGAGAAGGTTTGTAAGAGACAGTTGTGGAAAAGGAAAAAAAGAATTGAACATCTCAGATGCCGGTGAAAGGGAACTCAGGTGAAAAAAGAGGAGCAAGGTCCCTCGCCCAGGGAACAGGGCAGTCTCTGGGACTCATCTCCGAATGCGAGGCCCCTTCAAGATAGGCATCACTAAAGACAAAATGTTGCCATGGTCTCCAGAAGGCGTGCAAGGTCTTCTCTCGGTTATACAAAGTAGCAGTGAGATCCTGCATGTCCCTGAGTTCATTAACTTTGGAAAACCACAAGGATTTTGACGGCGGTTTCTCGGATCTCCAACATAAGGGGATGGATGCTTTCGCCGCATTCAGTAACTAAATTGTGAGAGAAGCCTTATACTTCTTGAATGGACGGTTTGAGAGATGCAGCAGACAAGCCGCAGGTTTCCCCTCCAGGTCGACACTAGTCAGATCCTTGATAGTACCGATCACCTCTTGCCAAAAGGGTCTAAGTTTGGGACAGTCCCAGAAGATGTGTAGCATTTTTTCTCTCCACGTTACCACATAGCCAGCATGTACTGGGGACCTGGGGGTAAAAGTGGTGTTAAGCGACAGGGACCCTGTACCAACCAAATTTTGTAGCCAGTATCTTGAATTTTAGTAGCCATAGAGGACTTCTGGGCAAAGTAAAGAATCTTCTCTCTCTGTGCGTCAGTGAATTTGGTTTCAAGGTCCGATTCCCATTTTGAGAGGAACCCAAGCTCATACCCTGCCGCTGGTCGGATAAGTAGCTCGTAGATCAACTGTGGCAAATACGTTCCAATTTGGTAAGCTGTCGAGACATGCCGGTAGAGCGTGAGTATCGACTGGGAAAGTTACGCATCTGTAGGCCACACCAGATGTCAAGAGGGGGGTCAGCGGCCGTCTCACATGCAGAGGGGGAGAGCTGTCCATCGGGCCCTAAAAAGTCACAGAGATGGAGCCACCCACTTACTGCCAGATGTTGAAAGTGAGGGTTCTGGAGGCCGGGAGTAAATTCTGGACTACCCAGGACCGGCACCATGGGGGAAGGGATTGGTGATAATGGGGGGTGCTTGAATACATCCCTGGTCACCAGCAATGTGCTACCAAGAGTAGGATGTTCGCTGGGAGGAGGTGATACATGGCCAACTCTTTGCTGTGCCATCGTAATCCTCAAGTTCCATGGCTACCCTCTGTTTCTCGGCACCATGGCAGTGCCAGTCCACAACCCTGGTGAGGTGAACTGCTCTGTAATAGGCCTGCACATCTGGGAGTCTGACTCCACCCCTAGGCTTCGTAAGGTGAAGAAGTTTAAGCCTCTGATGGGACTAAACAAATTCTCTAAACATAGAACTCATCCGCCTAAAGATTGCAAGGGGAGACGAATAGGCAGTGCCTGCATCAAATATAGCACCTTAGGAAGCATGGTCATCTTTAGAGCACTACAGCGCCCAAACCAAGTTAGGGTAAGAGAGTGCCAGTAAAGTAACTCGGTCTTCAGACGAAGAAGCAATGGGGCGAAGTTGGCTGCATAAAGAGCAGAGAGGTCAGGAGTGATGTCAACCCCCAGGTAATGGATTGAGTCAGTTCCCCAACAGAGAGGGAAAGAAGAGCGCAGAGATATGGCCGTAGTTCTATCAACCTTAATGTTTAGAACTGAGGACTTAGGTAGGTTAATTTGGAAATAAGAGAGGGTGCCATACTCCTGCAGAGACTGCAGCAACCTTGGGAGAGAGACAAGCGGATCCATTAGGAAGAAGATCAGGTCATCCGCAAATGTGGCTACTTTGTGCAGCCCCGACGCCTAACGATAACCTATGACACCAAGGTCTGCCCGGACAGTAGATAGAAAGGGCTCTAGGGAAAGAATAAAAATCAGGGTAGAAAGAGGACAGCCCTGTCACGTACCATTATGGATATTGAAAAAGGCAGATCTCGTCTCATTGACCTTGACGGAGTGGAGTGGAGTAAAGAGACAGAATCCAGTGAAGCATAGATGACCCAAGACCTATATGCTCTAGGGTGGCCCGCATAAAGGCCAAATTCCCCTGGACGAAAGCCTTCTCTGCGTCTGTGATTTGATGTACGAGCTGCGTTAATCAGATTCACCAATTGTATTGTATTGTCCTGAGGTTCGCAAAGGGGTACAAACCCTGCCTGATCCCTATGAATGAGACTGGGAATATGGGGAAGCAGCCTATTTGCCCAAAAGTCCGTATTCAGGAGCGATAATTCCTGCATCTCAGAGGGTCCTTCTCTTCTTTTGGAATGAGAGAGATGTATGCTCTCAGGCTATCCATGGGGAAAGGCTTCCCTTCTGTAATGGAACTAAGTGCAGTTACCAAAGGAACAGACAGCGTCTCAAAGAAGGTTTTATAATAGGCCGGGGTAAAGCCATCTGGGCCGGGGGCCTTTTTCAGTTTGGACTGGGCCAATGCTACCCCTAGCTCCTCGATTGTGATACAATTCGGAGGGAGCTGGAGGAACCTATCGGGAAGCGATAGCATGCCAGATGCGGCAAGATACGACGGTATGGTTGATCTTGCGCCTGAAGTGGAACCTGCAGGGGAGGGGGGGTCTAGATTGTAAAGGCCCTTGTAGAAGGCTTTAAACTCTGTCGCTATCACGGAGGACGTAGTCAATTTCTGTCCAAGAGGGCCAATGATGTGGGGAATGTAGGTGTTGGTGCGTGGACCCCGAAGGGCCCTTGCCAGCATCGTACAAGATTTATTCGAGAACTCATGGTACATGGTACGATGTGTCCAAGCCAGTTTTTGCTTAGTTTTGTGTTAAAGGAGGGAGCGGAGTTCCTCACGAAACCCTGAGTAGCTCCTGGTACGTGGATCGTGCAAGGCTGGCCTTGTGGGAATGTTTTAAATTACCAAGCGACTTAAAAGTTCATCCATGCGACGCAACCTCTTCCTTTTGATGCACGCACCTATTTGGATAAATGTACCCCGTATAACTGGCTTATGGGCCTCCCAAACTACCAAAGGGTTGTCTGTCGAGGCTCCATTGAGCACAAAGTATCCCCGCAGGCCAGCCAGCAGCTCTGCGCGTATCTCTTCTGATTGAATTAGGGCTTCGTTTAGCTTCCAGGATGGGGGGGGGATCCGAGTCTCTGGGCCTAGCTGGAGAGTTAGATGAACTGGCGCATAATCCGAAAAAGATAACCCTGGGTAGATCCTTATGCACAATCAGGAGATAGTCAAGGCGAGAGTAGGTATGGTGAACCTGCGAAAAAAAGGAGTAGTCACGTTCTTGAGGGTGCAGCAGCCGCCAAGGGTCAACCAAATGAAGGAGATGAAGATCAGTCTTCAAACGCTTAGGGCGGGAGTAGGGGAAATGGGATGACCCCCCCCCCCCCCCGAAAACCAAGAGTCCCTCCGCGAACTCCATAAGCACTTGAAGGAGCGCCTTAAGAAACTGTGGGTGGTCTGCATTCAGAAAGTAAACATTGGCAAAGGTGATCTGCGTGTCGCCCACCTTCCCCGTCAGGAGAATAATACGGCCCTTAATGTCTGTCTGCATCGCCCCAAAGGTCCAGGGGACCATTTTGGCAATCAGAATGCTAACCCCTTAGACTTAGAGATCAGTGAGGGACAGTGATACACCGTCGGAAAGGCCTTGTTAGTCAATTTAGGGACCCTGTCACCCCTTAAAGTGTGTTTCCTGCAGCAACCTGAGTTTTAGTTTTCCTCAAATTAGCCAGAAGCTGAGAATGCTTCTCAGGAGCACTGAGACCTCTCACGTTAAGGGAGGTAACCTTGAAGAGATCCATGACAGCCTCTGGGCCCATATTCGGTCACATGGGGCTCTGAGATAGATTCACTACTAGTATTTCCTGGGTGAAGGGGAAAAAGGAGGGGAAGGGGGATGAGAAAGAGGAAGGAGGGAGGAGCAGTGGGGAGATGACAGAGAGGAGAGAAGAAAGAGAAGGGTGGTCGAACTACAATATAGGTAAGGACCTTGGGGAGGCACAGAAAGAGCTCACGCAAGAGTCTGCCCTATCTGGGGATGGATAAGGTGCTATGTGCAACCTGAAACAGGTGGCAAGGTTTGAGAACTTAACACACTTGGAGATACATGGACACATAGCAACTAGAAGCATGTAATAATTGATACCACAATCACCAGTATCAGAATAAAAGAAGGCATGGCACAAACAGAGCTGCAATGGTGCATGAGGTGATCGGGGATGTGCCACCTGGACGGCTGTCTGGGTGGACGTGTGTTATGTTGCCCCGGGTGTTAGGCCATAAACCTTAGGCATATCTGAGGGACATCTGGCTGCTAGGCTGTCTGAGGGCCTATCCAGAAGCAGAAGAGCAGCTCAGGGTTGGGACTATGGGCTTGTAGTACAACCAAAAGTAACGGTTCTGCCAGCCGGGGAACCTGTTGCGGTCGGTGGTAGAGGTGAAGCTGTTGCCAATAAGGGACCATCCACCTTGCTACCAGAGACCACAGTGAGTGAGCTGAGGCCAGTACCAGAGCAGACTTCTCGCCAGCCGGGGACAGTGAAGAAGTGGGAAAATTCAGCAAGTGCTTAGTCAGGGACCTAGCGGGAAAGCAAAGGTGACGCTTGTGGAGCATCAGTGAGTGCCAAGCCAGGGACCTAACGTGTCAGCGGAGGTGAAGCTTGGGGAGTATCTGTGAGTGCCAAGCCAGGGACCCAGCAAGGAAGCGCTTGACGCTTGAGGAAGATACTGAGTGATAAAGTGGAAGAGCTCAGGGGATCCAGTGGCTAGTGGATCTGAAGTCTAGTGAGAGAGAGACTGGGAGCTCTTTGAGTGAAGACCCACAGTGAGTGAGTGTGGGGTAAGGAGAACTGTTCATGTTGCAAATATTTGAATACCATTACCATTAGTAACAGCTACAAGATTGTTCCCCATAGGAGACAGCGGTCCTACCTATAAAGAAGTGGTGTCCAGATGGAAGCCTTCACCTGTATAGTTGTCCACCTATAGAAGTCTCGGAGTCTGCTAATTATGTTTGCATCTACCTAATGGTGTCCTGGCCCTAACCCTCTCTCCCACAGTTCTGTTCAAGAGACAATAAATCTCTTTGCATTCAAAAAGTGTCTGGCGCCCACCTGTTCATCTTGCATTACACCCACCATGCCTTGTAATCCACTCTACACTGAAGGATGTCAGCAGTCTCCAGAACTCTGGAGGTAACCATTAGGCCTAAAGAGGCTAGGGACTTTGCTACACTAGCAACATAAGGATTATACATAGTCGATGTTGATTGAGAGAGGTAAGTTCCACTTTAACAACAAAAATATAATTCATTGCAGTTTTCTTTTATTTTCACCTAGTGATTTTGCAAGTAACACACATCCTAGCCTACGGTGACAAACAACGCTCATACATTATACTATATCCATAGTGTAGCAGCAATGTCACTGTAGAATAGGAAGTGTGTTAGGACTACAGAACACCTCCATCTGTCCATAACCCTATAACATATGGGGGAGTTTTTCTGTAGTTCACAGAGGAGATAACATCATCAAGTATGCTGTACAAAGGAAAACACTAGATTTCTGAAATGATCAAAAGGTATCTTTTTGCACTTGTTGAACAGATAAAGCAAAACACTTTCAACAGTACATTTACCAGACCAATGTGGACCAAATAAAAGAAGTTCATTGTTAGGATTTAAACAAGGACACTTGCCCTATTTTTCTAATTTGCTACAATTTAAATTTGCATTCTGATTATCTGAAGCACTCTGGAAATAATTCTGTGGGAATGAGGTCATATTAATGTACTGTTAAACATTTTAGAGCTGAAAAGCAAATGACCGCACCATACCACAAATAGAGAATACACCAGGATGTAGCCACAAGTTAATCAATGTTTTCTCTTGATTTAAAAAATCCGCACTACAAATGAAACCAACTTTACTAAAAATATTTATGCTGAGCACTTAGAGACTCCTCAATACTATGTTTGCAGTACACGAAATGTCAAATTACACACACTTTAAAATGATCACTTATTAAAAATAACTTTGTAAATGCTCTGTATTTTCTGATGGAGATATGTTACCAGTATGTAGGGTGGAACATCTAACATGTTGCAGCTCCTGCCACCTCTCCCCCCTGATCCCCCCCCCCCTCACTGTGACAGCGGGTGGGGGATCCTCTCCCTGCACCCTCTGTCACAATTTAGGAACACCCACCCACACAGCCGCGTCATTTATTCACAGAGTTTTGTGACTGAATGAACAACCACTATCTTCGGCCACCGCAGCCGACGGCTTGTAGTTCTGATTGTACTGCAAGGGCGCTGGTGAGCACTCTCATAGTTCATTAATTCTTCCTGCAATTCAGTAACTGCCTCAGTGATCGCTGGTGCAATGCTTTACAGGCCCCAGTGTAAAAAAAATTATAAATGCACATTTTTTTTACCTGCAAAAAATGTGTATTTATTTTTAATTTTTTTATCAAAGGTGAACATATCCTTTAAATACACCAATGTTTATCCTTTTTAAAAGTATGCGTTCACTTTAATTCTAGCAATCAACAATGCCCTTCTGATTTTACAGACGTATATTCTTTTTAATATTTCACCTCTGGGTTTTGAGTAAAACTGGTCATAGAAGAATGAAATTAGCCTGGCTCAGCTGGGACCAGATGAAGTCTGATTTCCTTTGGAGCTGAATCCTCGACTGGTTCGTAGAATTAAAATGTAAGGCTACCTTATCTTACTGTAATGGCCCAGGCAGATGTGGTGCTCAGATCTCATTAGACTCGTGGTGGAAACCTCTTCGACTCTCCCAGGTCACCCAGATCTTCTGTCTCAAGGACCAGTTTACCACCCTGCTTTATGATTGCTGGCTTTAACAGCATGGCTGTTAAAGTCCAGGTCTTAAAAGATAGGGACCTAGCTGATTCTATTATTCCTAAGAGCCCTTTTACACTGCCAGCATGGGGGCGTCGGCACTGGGATTGCAGGTGAGGCTTTTTTCAGGCGCTTTACAGGTGCTATTTTTAGCACTATAGCGCCTGAAAAACACCTCCAGTGTGAAAAGCTAGGAAATACACTTCTCACAAGGTCTATCATTGGAACTGGAAGGCATACTTTGCATAGTAGCTCCATGGTATTTATCCTGGTCTTTCTCAATACTGGTCCTGTTAAGAATTTGGCCAGATCTTAGCTCTTGAAATAATTTTCGAAATACCGGTCAATCCAAGCAGAGTGGAATCCTTGGAATATGCTTCCACTCTAATCTGTTACATAGATTTCCAACCACCAAAGAGGTCAAACACAGAAGGGCTCTACCTGTTTTCTGCGTTTTGAATATACAACCATCCCCACCCTTTACTACTTTCTTATTCTTCTTGCCTCTTTCTCTCTATCTAAATGTTTATAAAAACTCAGGTTGACAATCACTGGATTCAACCAGTCATCTTCCAATGACTTACTGACAGTCTTTTTAAGCTACATTAACAACTCTTGCTGTTATATTTACGATTCTTCTGCCATTCTCTTTTAAATATCGCCAATTGCACAAGGACAAACAGAATCATCATCATATTCTCTTTCATAGAGTTAGCCATTACTTTGACTTGTGGTTGTCCAAGACAAAGCTGCAAACTCAGAAATTCCCCTCCCCTTGCAGAGGTGATGGCAACAAGGAAGGCTACCTTGTGAGTGAGAAAAAAAGAGAAATCTCTGAAATGGTTGCTTATTTAGGATACATAGCAAGTCCTGGGGAAAAAAGTGTGGGAACTCCCACCCAAGATCCACTCGCCCACCAAAAAAAAAAAATGATACGCTCATATGCACGAACGCTTCAAAAGTGGTATATTTCATCCAATTTCCGTATTGTGTGTATGAAGCTTAACTGTTAGTACATAAAAAAAACAATCCTCAATAAACATAAATACGGTAATTCTCTGAATAATCAGCATTTATTCAGTTGTGCTTCCATGCAAATGTAAACATCTTGTTCTGATCTTTATTGGGGAATTTTATTTTGTATATAGAGTGTTTATGTGGTGAGTTTACAATTTTCATTGAACTGAGTTTGGATAACATAGGGTTAAATGGAAAGGTCATAAATGAACTGCACATTATCTGGACAGAATGCTTGGGGAGATAGTGATGTGTTCCTGTTCCTTAGGAGATGTATGTTAGCTTGGGGGGCTGCAAACTCTGCAGGGCTCCAACACACACTCGCTGCTATTCCAACCCTTCACATATTTCCACATAAATTTCCCTCCTGGCATTAAACTTTGCCAGGTATTGTGCTCAGCTTACCACACCAAACTGATGTTCCTCCCTCAGCTCACCTCTCTCCCTGCATGTCCTGTGAGCAGAATAGCTGTGCTCCTCCTCTGGGTTCTCATCATATGGCACTGAAGATAGAGGAGGGGGGGATTCAGTGGGACACACAGAGCAAGTATGCAGGAGACTGGGGGGGGGGGGAGATGAGGAGGCAGAAAATCAGGAGGGGCCGGCGGGGAGGAGCACATCACGAGAGGTCTGAGTAAATACAATCTCTTAGCAGCAGGGACCTGATCTACCTGTCAGCTAGCTGTGATTGACAGGTAGATCGAAGCGGAAGCTGTCATGGGGCCCCCTACTGGCAATGCCTGAATGGTCAAGTGTGCGGCACTTACTATTGCGAGCTGTGTCTGCAGCTGCTGGTGTAGCACCTGCCACACAGCTTGCATACTTCAAAGTCTTGCAGGACACGGCTGCTAATGGGAACTGAGTTCCTGTTGTGGAAAAAGTACAGGAACTCCGTTCCCATGCGTTCCTGCAGGACTTGAGCCCTGATACATAGTATACAGCAATGTGGTTTTAACTACGTTAGGCCCCTACACACAAAGTCTACGTTCAGTTCTGTCAGTTTTTAAGGTGAACCTGATGAGACCGTTCATTCATCCCTCGATTTTTCGCATTTATTCATCCCTTTGGACCGATGAGTGTAAATGGACTTGCGTCCATTTACACCCACCTACCTCCGGCCTGGGCCTTATCCTGTAAATATAAATGTAGCACCCTCTAGCTAGTGTGCTAGTGTAAATAGGTTAGTTGTTAGAGTAAACAAATTTGCTTGGCTGAGAGCCAGGTCTGGGTGTGAATCTGGGTCAGGGTTTAGTGACTCAGGGAGGCTGGGTGACTCATCTGCCAGCTCTCTTTGACACTTCCCCCGGTCTGAAAGTTGGTAGAAACTTCTATAACTGGAGGGTGGGAGTAAGAAGGGGCTGCCATGCATATTTATGAGGTCATCGACCAATTCCCAGCAAAAGGGGTCTGGAAGGGAACAGGCCACCTCATAAATAGGTATGGGTCATGCCAGCAGGGGCAGTCGGGCGGAAGATGGAGGTAGAGTGCTGAGGAGGCTGTCAGAGGCCTGGAGCTCGAATGCTGGATGATTCCCTCTACAACACATGGAGGAAATCCTTCCTGGAGGCACGGGAGCAAGTGAGAGGACAGCAAGAGCAGGTCAGCACGTCTGGGAGATCTCGTGAGTGTCAGCGGGGTAGGCTGGTAAGTGTCAGCCTGGAGGACTGTGGAGAGAGTGTCAGTCTGGAGGACTGTGGGAGAAGTTAGTCTGGAAGGCTAGTGAAAGGAGCAGCTGCAGCCAGGCAGTTGGCAGCGCCTGAAGAGGTGGTGCTGGGATCAGTGACCACAGAGAGGAAGTGCTGGGAAAGTGTGAGCTGTGTCACCCTATCTTCAAGTATAGGGGCTGTCTGTTGGGCCTTCATGCCACTACTGACCCTCCATTCTTGGCCAAGTGGTAAAGAGACTTAAAAATCACTTTTACTGAACCCCAAAAGGAACGTATACTTTTCTTTGTGCAAAAGTCATCACTTTGAAGTAAATTTCCTACAAACTAATCACACGTTGGTACTGCACCCCGTCAATTTAGGCTAAATTATTTTCCAACCAGTCTGAACGTTGCTGGTGCTGTGAGCATCACCCAGGAACTATTCTCCACATTTTTTGTAAATGCCCCAAGCTTCAAACCTTTTGGCAACCAGTCCTTTGACTCATTCACAAATGTATGGACATTTCCCTACATAATGACCCAGCTGAAGTCCTAGTTAACCTTACTCCCATGTCAAGAATGCGTTATCACAAATCTCTTCTCAAACATCTTCTCAATGCTGCCCAGGTGTGTATACTGAGCCAGTGGAAACAATAGTCTGCCCCTACAGTGGCCCAATGGTTCACAAGGGTTAATGATATTGAATAGATGGAAATCCTGACTGCTACCATGTGGAATAAATCTGAGGAACATAAGACCAGGTGATTTTACTGGGACCTTTTCCGCTTCTCAGATAAATACCTCCATTATACATAGCTTCAGCTCTATGCCTGACGCTCATATTGCATGATGTAAACAGAAGTCCCTCACCCCCTAGGTGGAACTTTTTTCTTCCATAAAACCCTCCCCTCTTTATTTTTTTCTCTGTCTTCCCCTTTTTCATTTTAATTCCTAAAAATTTAGTATGTCTCGACCCTAGTGGGACGCCCCACATCAGACTTCCCGTGGTGACGTTTGTTGCCTACGACGGGACAACGTAGAGGCTAGTAGCCAATAGCTTTGGTCTTGTAATGTGATCTGAGCATGCGTAGCACTTTGTCCGGTCGGACAACCGTACACACGATCGGGTTTGGTGTGATCGGACCGGGTTGACGGCAAATCTTTCCAGCAGGAGATAAGACTTTGTCCGTCGGACAAACCGACGAACACTGTCCGATGGTGCATACACACGGTCTGATTTTTCAACAACCTTGTCCGATCGGACAGAATCCATGAAAAAGTCCGACCGTGTGTATGGGGCTTTAGAGATCAAAGGGACTTCTCCCCATTGTGGTGCGAGTGATTACATAACTTGCTTAAGAGGATCCCTAGACCTTCATATCCTAGGTACCTGGGTTGCCTAAATACATTTATGGCTTTATCCTCTGGTAACTACCTGGAGTGACCTTATCTCGGGTAGGATGCATCCAGACACTGATAGTATATATGTTATTTTGTATTGATAATCTATTCTGTGAAGTTATAATTTCATTGTGTATGTCGAATACCACTAAATAAAAAAAAAAGTAAAGTATAGGGGCTGTCAATCTCTGCCTGTAATGGGCCTTTGCTACTAAAATTGTAACTAGGTGACATAGCTGGGTTCTGCAAGCAAGTGAGGGCTCTAGGAAGAAGTGGATCTTACTTAGGAAGAGTTGTCCCTAAAGTTGTTGGAAGTCAAGTGGACATCCCATAATCTTCAGTCCCTATCCAAGTTTATATCCCTCAATAAAAAAACAAACAAAAACAAAGTCAGTGACTGTGGAGATTCGGTGTGCCTGACTGTACAGGGTGGGGGTTCCCATTCTACTTGCAGCTCCTTAGGGAGTGCACTACATTAATAAAGCATAAAAAAAATGTAACAAGGGGTCTAATTATTCCCTATTCTATCCAAAACTAAAAAAATATTACACAAAAAAAATATTGCCGTCACATACTGTACACTTTATAATGGCAAGATGTAATTCATGTGAATGCTGATGTAGCACCCTGATGTTTAGGCAGGGTTGCTTCTAAATTTACCTGGCAGGTATAGTTACCTTGGCTCATTGTTGGGGATCAATTGAGTTCATCTAAATCTGGAAATGCTTCTGCCGCTAGGTGGCTGGGTACCTGGCGACATTAGATAAGATAAGGACAAAGCAAGGACAGATTAGGAGTATATGGGACATCTCAGCCAATGGGCAGGGGTTTTCTTAAATCCCTTGGCCTGCTGGGAGAACCTATATATTTGGGTGCAGTCAGGTGATCAGTGTTCGATGCCACCTGGATGGCTGTCTGGGTGGACATGTGTTGTATTGCCCGGGCTGCTAGGCTGGAGTTTGAGCCTATCCTGGGCACATCTGGCTGCTAGGCTGTCTCAGGGCCTATCCAGAAGCAAGAGATCAGCACAGGGTTGGGGTTGCAGCGTGCAGTCCACCCAGAAGTGCCGGTTCTGCCGGCCCGAGAACCTGTTGTGGTCGGAGGTAGAGGGGAAACTGTTGTCACTAAGGGACCAACCGCCTTTTTTACCAGGGATCACAGTGAGTAGCTGAAGCAAGTACCAGAACAGTATTCTCACCTACCGGGGACAGTGAAGATCTGGGAAACTACAGCAGGTGTCAAGCCAGGGACCCAGCCAGCGGAGGTAACGGTTGCTTGTGTGTCAAGCCAGGGACCGAGCAGACCAGTGGGGTGAAGCTTGAGAAGTATCTGGAGTGCCAAGCTAGGGACCCAGCAGAGAAGCGGGAGTGACACTTGAGGAAGATACTTCAGTGAAGATTGGAAGAGCTCAATGGATTCGGTGGCAGTGAATCAGAATGGGTTTAGTGAGAGTGACTGGGAGCTCAGTGGGTTGAGAACCTACACGAAGTCACTGTAGAGAAAGTAAAGGAGTTCATTACAACTTCTGGTGTCTTGCTGGATGACTTTCCCTGCATGGCTGTCTACCTGTAGAAGTCTCAGAGTCTGCTAATTAACATTGTAACTACCTAAGGGTATCCTGGCTCTAACCGTCTCTCCCAAAGTTCTGTTAAAGATAAATAAAATCCCTTTGCGTTCAAGAAGTGTCTGGCGCCCATGAATCTCTCTTGCATTACACCCACTATGCCTTACAACCCACTATATACAGAAGGATGTCAGCAGCTCTTGGCTCTGTAGGTTCTCATTAGACTAAAGGAGGCCTGGGATCTTGCTTACATTATCCTTTTCCTGTTGACGTACAAAAGTCATGGAACTAAAGTTACGCAATGCTGAATGTGAACAAGTAAAAAAATATTTGGTCTGACCACTGCATGTTTCTGTTTTGTGTATAAATGTGAATTATGCAAGAAGCAAATACCCTCTCTGCCATTTTTTCCTACCAGGGACACAGAAACGAATTGAGTAGTACTAACCGAGTAAAGATAATATCAGCATATATTGACCAGAGACCTTGACATGATGTTTCCCTACACAGATAACATTCCTTCATGAAAGGATACAAAACCCTCCATGTAGAGAAGATAAAGACAATTGACACATTTGTACTTTGTAAAAAGCGAAAGAAACAAAGTGATAAGTGCCCAGTGCAGTAATTCATTACAGCCAATCAGCATTCATGCTGCTTCAGGTTAGTCCATCTAAACCCGCTTGTTTTTTCCTCTCAGAGTGATAAACATGCATTTTCTAGGCGAGCTGGCATGGTAAGTGTATTAAAATAAATGCCATTCGCCTTTTTTTTTTTTAATAGTAAATGTGACTGAAACAAAGCTGTGATGTGAAAAGTGGGTCAGGAGGTTTCATATGCGGTTTCATGTGTGTGTGTGTTGGGTGGGGGAAGTGGTTCCACATGGTGAGCTACACTCTCCTCATCACAAAAATCTGCAAAACGTTTGCAGAGTGGCAGCAGGGTGCTAAGTGATGGTACTCTTTTTGTGTTCCAGCACCTGTCACGGAAAGAACTCCTGTAGTTATTACTGTGAGGCAATGTGATCTCTGCAGGACAGTACAAGTATAGTCCCGACTGGATTTGGGAAAAAGTGACAGAGTGGCGTGGGAATATGTGATCAGGTAAGGACCACAAACGCAGGGGGAGGGGGGTTAAGTGCACTGCCACTGATCATCAATGCATGGTGGAGAGGAGGGGTTAACAGTATAGTTTAGAGCTGAACTCTGGGGAAAGTGCAAGGGATAAATATTCCTGAAGTCTATGGAGCCAAAAACGTCTGTAATCTGCCCAAAAAGAAGCTTCTGTACTTTTTTGAGCAACGCCAACGCCCAAAAACACCTAGGTGTGAACAGAGCCTTACATCTAGGGTACCAGAAACAGCAGCTTTACTTACGCGGTCCTCTGCTCCTCCACACTGTAAGACTGGTCCCTGCAGCCTCTTCACCTCTACGCTCTGGCCGTCAGATCCTCCTAACAGCACAAAACACTCTCCTGCGCTCAGGAGCTAAGTCCATATGTAAGTGGTGTAGCCAACCCTTTGGGAACAATATGGAAAGTCAAAGGTCTTGCTGCCCTCCTCAGAACAATGGATATCCTTAGAGCTGAAACATATAGAAAAACAGGGAGGGCGCACCGACCTTGCGCATTAAATAAAAATAAAATCAAATAAAAACAAGAGTCATACTCACAAACAAATGTTAAAAAGAAGGCTTAACATTGCTCCAAGAGTTCGGAACTGTGTCTTCTAGACACCTGCAACCTGGACTGGGTATTAGGAGGAACCAGATGGTATTGCAAATGGCTTACGCATTACGAGGGAGTACCCTCTTCATCAGAGCCTCAGTGATAGCCAGATCCTCCTGACATCATTAAAGTGGTTGTAAACCTGAAAAAACAAAACAAAACAAAAAGAAACTCTGTAAGACAAAGGCAAAATGAGCTAGTATGCATCACATATTAGCTGATTGTGAAATACTTACCTTAGATCGAAGCTGTTGCAGTGGCCCTGCACACCACTGTGACTGACGATATGTCTCCCAGGTTTATTTCCGGGTTTGCAGGCCTCAGCGATGTGATTGGCCAGAGCCGTGATGATGTCACTCCCACGCATGCATGCAGGAGCCGCTGGTCACGGCAAGCTGCTAAAGAAACGTTTCTTCAGTGCGCATCCCCCGATGACATCGGCATAAGCGTATATGATAAACATCTTGTAAACCTTGTATTATAGGCTTACCTGTAGGTACAAGTGGTGTAACAGGGTTTAAAACCCCTTTAAGACTGATGCAGAGTCAATAGTCCTTCATTGGATGGAGAACATCAAGGAACAGTCCACTGTCGGAGCACCGATCTGACAGGGAAGCAGAGGATCTGGTAAGTAAAACTGCTCTTCGATCCTGCCCCCTAGACCTAAATGAACATTTAACACTTACAGAGCGGGGGCAGCCCAGCTGCAAGGGAAGATTTGTACTTTTGCTGCAGCTGGTCTTTACTACACTGCATCTGAGCACCACAACCCAAAAAATGCTATCTAATTCATTTTTAATTTTGAAGGCAAACTCTCCCACCCATCCATGTCTCCATGCTTTATTTAGTTAAGAAATCACTTTGAAAAACAATTCTGCCTGTGGACATCTTGAGTAAGGGCTGATGATTCATGTAGCATTTACTTCCTGGAATGCATCTGCCCTTAGCTCAGTCATGTAGGCAAGAGGGTGTGCTGAACTAAGAAAACCCCTCCTGGGATGTATGACATCATTTACCTAGGCCTGAAAACTAGGAATTTAACTGAACAAATGTTCACGTTAAAACAAGTAAATGTGATATACTTTCCTATATAGTTACTAATGCTAACAGCATAAAGATTAAAAATAGTCAATGTTGATTGAGAGAGTGAAGTTCCACTGCAGACTGATTCTAATGCTGGCCATACACTATACAAAAAATCGGCCGAAAATTCGGTCATTAGACCATTCGTTCGTTTTTCCGGCCAGTTAATGGGCACAAAATCGATTTTTGAGCCGAAAAAAACAAAGGACAAGTTTGGAAATTTTCTCCCGAACAAACGATAAATTGAAAGGTTAATGTGTTTCCCGTCCAACCTATCTGCACTAGATATATATAAAAAAATGAACATAAAATGTATTTATTTATGTCCACTGAATGATTTATCGGTCATTACATGATGGCACTATCGTTTGCGCTCACGGCCGAACCTTTGTTTTTCGAAAATGGGTTTGGCCGATTTTTTGGATAGTGTATGGCCAGCATAAGGCCGGCCATAGATGCCTTGTTCAGCCCTCTGAAAACAAACAGATTCCCCCATGCACACAAGTGCCATTATATTCTGACAGCGGGACTCCTCTGTTGTCAGAATACACTGATTAATGGCTGCAGCTGGCTGATCGAATAAATAAATAAAATCCTGACAGTCCTGTTTGACAGAAGTTGATCTTCAGATTGACTTCTGTCAACAGATGGATTGAAATTTGGCTTGTACCTGCTTAACCAGCTGAATTTAATTTAATTTATGGGCAGCTAAGAGTCATATAAAATGCAATGGAGTACAAAGCTTTTCTTTACCATTTATAAAAGATTCTACAAAATTATAAAGGTATGCAAAGTATTTTATGATATAGCCTGACTGTTTATAAAAAATGCTTATGATATCTCATATCTATAGTAAGAAAACAGCAACATTTCATACCTGGCAAATAACTGTGTGTTAAATGATTTACAATATACAAATTAACATCTAGCACAATGACTTTGCAGTCTTAAAAAGCAGCAGAGAAATCCAATATAGTAACATATTAGAGGGCAAGACCTTAGAAGCCTATGTCAATAAAACTGCCATCTGCGTAGTATAGAAAACACGAAGAATGCTGCTCTGTGCTCTAATGCCCTGTACACGCGGTCGGATATTCTGATGGAAAAAGTCAGATCGGATTACGTTGTCGGAAAATCCGATCATGTGTGGGCTCTAGTGGGCTTATTCCGTCTGAATTTCCGACGTAAAAAATTTGAGAGCAAGATCTCAAATTTTCCAACAACAGAATCCAATCAGACTTTTTCCGATCGTGTGTAGGGAATTCCGACGGACAAAGTGCCACGCATGCTCAGATCAAATTACAAAACCAAAGCTATTGGCTACTAGCCTCTATGTAGTTCCGTAGTATGCAACGAACGCCACCACGTTTGGAACGATCGGATTTTCCGACAACTTTGTCCGACCGTGTGTATGCAACACCAGTTTTGGACAAAATCCGTCGGACGGATTTTGTGGTCAGAATTTCCGGGGGCTGTGTGTACGGGGGCTTAGTTTAATTCTCAAAACAATGTATAAGGCAATGACAATCTACGTCTATGTTTCATTCGGCACCCATTTCTATAGAGTTATTGTCTAGGAACAATCACTTGCAGGACCATAAACACAGTATCAGTATATAATAAAGCTCTAGAGTGTCTGAACAATAGCAGAGACTCCTTTTCTTGTGTCTGTAGTCTATAGGTAAGTAATTATAAATAACAGGAGGATGTCCCTGTGATCTCTTTGTTCTTATGTATTCACTTCTTGGAAAACAACTCTAGATCTGGGCTGTCCCATTGTCTGCAGCATGCATCCATAGCATGGCTGATTGGAGGAGAGCAGAGAATCACCTCCCAACTCTGCTGTATAGCTGTAGCTGAAAAAAGCAGAAGAGGATGTTGTCACCAAGGAAACGAAAAATCTGACTGTTGCCAAGAGGCTGAGCAGAAGATCTGTGACGTCACTCTGCGGCTGTCCATCTGAGATGCTGAAAACACAGACAAGAGAGCAAGAGAGAGACAGGTACAGAGGGGGGGCAGAGGAGACTCCAGGGCTGCAACACCAGACACAAAGCTGGAGCAAAAGCCTCCTTGTAGATATATTTAAATGAATGCATCTTATTCAGGATGACTACGCTTTTATGAAACCGCAGTATTAGGTGAGATGGGGACTATCTATGAGGGTTTGGCTGCATGTTACCATATACATTAAAACCTAACCTAACAAGTTTATTTTAGCCTGTTATGGTTTCCAGGTTTGGTAAGCACTTGATATTTGAGCATTCTTATGTAATCTTGACATGGATTGCTTGTAACTTTAGTTTTCTTGGATATTCTTGCATCTGCAAAAGTTAGTGTTACTGCATCCACTGACCCTTTCTACTGTAACTGATCCTTTATATAATATGTCATGACAAAGCATTTTTGTAATGTAATGCGATTGCACCCAACAGCCTTGCATGTTTTAGTTTATCTGCTATTTGCACAGAATGTCTTTAATGAGACATTTTGGCAAAATGATTTTGCAGATCTAATAATTACATGTTCTTGTATGTGTTCATGGTTATTTTTAGATGGTAATGACCTGTCTACATTGATGTTTTGTTGTAGGCTGGACACCATAAAAATAGTTTGACTTCAGCAATGCTCTAGGAAGATCCATGGTCCTCACCCTTCTCATCTCAGCCTACAAACTCTGCAGGTATATCAACATGTTTAACCACGAGCGCCTTATTGTGCCTGGATATGTAAACAATATGTGCTGGTGGCAGACATCCGGGGGTGCAACCAAAAGTCAAGACGTGTCCCCAGGAGCTACCGTAGATGTTCAGATGGCTTTGGACAGGGTCGTTCCTGACCTGCATGTGGCCATTTCTAAGCTAAAGCAAGCTATGTGTGAAAAAAGCATTTGTGACACCATCACAGAAATTTTCCAAATGGTGGAAGAGGCATGGGTGATGCCAGCAGTGGGAAGAGAGGTTGCCCAGGGCTTGTGTGAAACGATCAGACTGGAGGGCGCACTAGACCTTCTTCTGAGTTTTCTTCAATCAACAGAGAAGGAGGTGCAGTACAAGGCATGTCAGCTCCTGGAACAAGTCCTGGTGGCAGAAAATCGGTAATTACTTTTAATTACTCTACAGATGCTGAACATTACATTATATAGCTGGAGCTTCACTATTTAAGTGAGCTATAATGAGTAAGACAGTCACATTACTTTACAAGGAGAGCTATAACACAATTTGGACAGAAAATATATCCAGTTCAATTCTCATTTCACACAGAGCAATAACAGAATCTGAATAGATGACATAGGGGTTTATTTACTAAAGCTGGAGAGTGCAAAATCAGGCTAATTTCTCCAAAGAAACCAATCAGCTTCCAGGTTGTATTGCCAAAGCTTAATTGAACAAGCTGAGGTTAGAAGCTGATTGGCTTCCATGCACAGCTGCACCAGATTCTGAGTGCATCAGCCTTAGTAAATCGACCCCATAGTCTTTAAAATAAAAATATTTTAAAAAATAAAGATTATTTAGAAAGTGAGACTTTTTAATACTACTTTGGGAAAATTATTAGGTAGGAACATTACATTTGTGACAGCCATACATAAGTAGTGTTTAAACAAAAACATGAAACTACCTAGTGAATATAATGTGTGTTGTGTATGCTCTTCTCATTTCTTTCAAACCTGATCAGCAACAGAGGAAGCAAGTCTTAGTTTCCTACCCACCGGAAATCATCATGCGCTTAGCAGTTACAAGAATCTGTTAGGCTCGGCAGTTTGTTGCTTTGAAGATTTGTGTGTATGGTATACATTATTAATGATGAGATGATGTTATACTGTGCTGGTTCCCATCAGGGCTCAGATGACATAACCTAATCCAATTTATAAATTTTGGAAAATAAATCAAATAATCCTAAATCATAATGACATATGTTAATGAAAAGAAGAGGTATTTAACAACAAAGTAAAACTTTAAATTCACTTTCGGAAGTTTGTTTTCGTACTCACAGCTCCCCCCTGTAGTAATTGGGGTTGTAATCGTTACCCCTTTACCTGATCCAAGTTGGGTAGGAAATCTACAGTTCACAATCAGGAGAAACGAGGCCTTCTAATTTAGTAGAGTCTAACTTTTCATCTTTATGGCACAGGGAGGGCAGAGCCCCTATAAAACCTCATGGCCCTTCAAGTTTATTGTTAAATTCAAATCCACTAGAAAGATCTGTGCCATTGCTAGTCATATCTTAATTTATTGAGTAATCAGTGTCATCTTTTAACCTTCATAATGGTCCACTTTGCTGCTGAGCTCTTTGGAGGTTGCAGGATCTGGAGTATTTTTGGAGACCAAGCGCCTTGAGGCGATTTAGTTCGCATTTGCAGCGCTATACAAATAATTCATTCATTCATTCATGAAATCCATGTTTTTATTTTATTTGTTTTATTTTTAAAGAAAGGATCAGTAACCTTGGTGTCTTTCTCCTAAGATTGTCAAATATAGGGAATTGTCTAAATACCCTACACCAGTGATGGTGAACCTTGGCATCCCATATGTTTTGGAACTACATTTCCCATGATGCTCATGCACTCCGCAGTGTAGCTGAGCATCATGGGAAATGTAGTTCCAAAACATCTTTGGTGCCAAGGTTTGCCATCACTGCCCTACACCATCATACCTGGCTGAATGAGAAGTACTTTAAAATGGACCTGACATACAAGATTCGTGGGGGGCTGCTCGTTTGTGGGCTGGCCATCAAGAGATTGTAGCCAGTAACAACAATCTTCACGCAATGGTCATGTCACTGAAAACTAGTGAATGAATAAGTTGAAAATTGTTTCAGCACACAAAAATAGTGGCAGTGGCAGTAGGCCTGAGCGAGTGCATTTTTATTTATTTAATGGTTTAGGGATGGCTTAAAACATTAGTCAGTAGATGCAAATTATTATCAATAGTCAATTTTGCAAATACAAGAGAATAGAACACACACAGTCGGGTGTTCAGAGTCTATTTTTTTTTTTTCTTCAGCTGAAGCAGTATTTTTTAATAGAAAATGTGTTATATGTTAAAACAATACAAGGAAGTTAACAAGCCACAAGAATATGGTTTCTTTAACGCCCACAAGTGTCAACTAACAGAATGGATGTACTTTATCACAAGCAATAAGCTCATTTTCTTGTTCCCTAATGCCTAACTTGATAAATAATTATTCCCAGGTAATTTTTAGTGTGAAGTAGTTGAGAGGTGATAAAAAACATATGAATAATGAATGATTAATGTAAAGGTTATATGAAAAACCCTCCTATCATTTTCAGCCAGGGAAGCTGCCATCTTGGTCTCTGTCTAATCTTCAACTGCCATGATGCTGCACATGTGATCAGTTATGACTCCAGCCATTGGATGGTTTGACAGTTTGGTTGAGAGCACAACCAACGTGACAGCTAGCATTCTACGGCATGCCGGGAACGTAACTTTTTTTTGAAGCTGTTAAATCGATGGGTTTACTTCAGCTTTAAGTTGAATCTGTTTGTAAGTCGGAACAGGTAAATTTTTTAAGTGTAGCTCCAGCCAAAAAATCTATTTTTAAGTTTTTTAGATAACATAGAGAAGGTTTATCACCCCTGTAACATTTGTTTTGCTGTCTGTGCCCCTGTTCAGAAGATTTTTTTCCTCACCTTCTGTCCCAATGACAATTGGATTTTGAACATTTTGGGTTGTTAGGGAAGCATGGACTGGTGATAAAGCATCAGTGGCGACACCTTTTTCCCATATTAACTCTTACAGGAGTGAATTTCCCATCCTAGGGGTGGATTTCCTCTCACTTCCTGTTGTCTCCCTCCGTTTGTAAGTAGGAGTCGTTTGTAAGTCGGATGTTTGTAAGTAGGGGACCCCCTGTATTTTTAAAAATGTTGTCACATAAATTGTTTTTTTTTTTCCTTTTATTGTCTGTTTGTACATTGTAACTTTAATACTATTTTGTAATTTTGTTGCATACACAGTAGCAAGCGCTGTTAATCACGGAGCTTCTCAACAGTGTATTATCTATCCCAATAATGAATGATTACTTTAAATGTAACATAAAATGAGAAAGATGCAAACCTTCAATTACAGATTTCACAGCCTAAATTAAAGTTTTATCAAGTTTTGGGAGCTTGGATATTATCCTGTGACCACAGTTATAGACTTCACATACAAATGTAGGTATGGATATGTTTCTTGGGGGGGCACAGCTCATTAAATAATAATTATTTTAATGGGAAGATTAATAGGAAGCTCTAAAATTTCACAATGTAGAATTTATTTTGTAAAAATATTTTCCATTAGGAACTTGGCCAGCATATGATCAGGGTGGGATCTCTGCTACCGCCAAGGTAGAAGGGCTGCCAGGGGCAACACAGTCACCAGTACATAATGTTTCTGACACCAACACTTACTCACGTGTAATAAAAGGTTCCAGACCTTTCATTACACAGTACCTTGCCTGCTAGAGCAATTTGGCTGGTTCCTAATAGTTTCTGTCTCTGCACAGTTTGTGTATTTTTATTGGCAAAATAGTGTACTACGTACTTACGCTTCACCCACACTGGGTCTGTACACTTAGAACTGAACTGTTTTCAAAGAAGCATGACCAGTTGCACTACTTAGCTAGACGTTGGTTCAGGGTACAGTGTATCAATGTAGACCAGTCTCATTTGGACTCTTTAGTCTTTGCTTACCTTTGATTGTTACAAATGCCTGATCTTGTTAATGTACTACTAAACAAGCCATTCGCCTAGGATAGTAGGCAAGGATTTGCATTTAGTCATGCATGTTGGCCTTCCTCAGTGCAGTACTGCAAAAGGCCAACAGACTAACTACACTGGATTCTTTTTTAAATGCAAGTTGTCTACCATTTATGCCGACTCACTGGCTTTGATACATTCTAAATGACTAATCAGCCAGTAGATCAAATCAGAGAAAAATCCTCATTTGCATTCTTGTTCTAGGTCAGCGACTTAAAGCATTTTTAAAAGTCCAAAGAAATAAATGTAGAATATGATCGTAGATATGGGAAATAATGTAACTCCAAGTTTTTTTGTTGCATCTTATATAGATCAAGCTGGCCATAGATGGTTTGATTCTCTGCCGATTCAGCATGGACCGGCAGAAATTGAAACCATCTATGGACAGGCTGAATGTACCAGCATGTTGGACTTTTGGCATGCGATTATTTCCAGCAGCTATAGCCACTAGCAATAATCGCTGTCTTCTCCTGGCAGGGATGGCTCCCTGCGCCCACCACCAGGAGAAGACAATAGCTCTGCGGGAGGGATTCTCCCATCAACACTGACTGTGTTGATGGGGGAATCAAGCGATTTTCTTTCCTGCAACCTGTGTTTGCAGGAAAGAAAACCACACCAGCTATGTTCTTCCCTAGACTTTGTTGGCAATAAGTTAGTGGGATAGCTAAGAACAAACAAGAGCTTTGCTTCAAGTCATGACTAAGGCTAGCCATACATTATACAATGCATTTTCCTATAATATGAGGTCAAACCTAAACACTTTCAATTTGTATTAAGTCAAGCAGGCCCTTGCACTACATGGTGAAGGTAAATCTAAAGGAAACTGAATTAGAGAATTGTATAATGTACAGTTCCTTGAAAAAGTATTCATACCCCTTGAAATTATCCACATTTTGTCATGTTATAACCAAAAAATTTAAATATATTTTATTGGGATTTTATGTGATAGACAAATACAAAGTGGCACATACTTGTTAAGTGGAAGGAAAATGATAAATGATTTTCAACATTTTTTACAAATAAATATCCGAAAAGTGTGGAGTGCATTTGTATTCAGCCCCCAATACTTTGTAGAACCACCTTTCGCTACAATTACATCAGCAAGTCTTTGGGGATGTCTCTACCAGATTTGAACATCTAGAGAGTGACATTCTTTGCAAAATAGCTCCAGCTCGTTCAGATTGGATGGAGAGTGTCTGTGAACTTTTCAAGTCTTGCCACAGATTGTCAAATGGATTTAGGTCTGGACTTTGACTGGGCAATTCTAACACATGAATATGCTTTGATCTAAACCATTTTGTAGCTCTGGCTGTATATTTAGGGTCATTGTCCTCCTGGAAGGTGAACCTCCGCCCCAGTCTCAAGTCTTTTGCAGACTCTCACAGGTTTTCTTCTAAGATTGCCCTGTATTTAGCTCCATCCATCTTCCCATCAACCCTGACCAACTTCCCTGTCCCTACTGAAGAAAAGCATCCCCACATATGATGCTGCCACCACCATGTATCATGGCGGGGATGGTGTGTTCAGGGTGATGTGCAGTGTTAGTTTTACGCCACACATAGCGCTTTGCTTTTAGGCTAAAAAAATCAATTCATCTGACCAGAGCACCTTCTTCCACATGTTTGCTGTGTCCCCCACATGGCCACTCTTCCATAAAAGCCAGATTTGTGGCTAATAGTTGACCTGAGGACAGATTCTCCCACCTGAGCTGTGGATCTCTGCAGCTCCTCCAGAGTTACCATGGGCTTCTTGTCTGCTTCTCTGATTAATGCTCTCCTTTGCCCGGCTTGTCAGTTTAGGCAGACAGCCATGTCTTAATAAGTTTGCAGTTGTGCCATACTCTTTCCAATTCGAATGATGGATTGAACAGTGCTCTGTGAGATGTTCAAAGCTTGGGAATTCTTTTTATAACCTAACCCTGCTTTTAAACTTCTCCACAACTTTTTACCTGACCTGTCGTGTGTGTTGCTTGGCCTTCATGATGCTGTTTGTGCACCGAGGTTCTCTAACAAACCTCTGAGGGCTTACTAGAACAGCTATATTTATACTGAGATTAAATTACATACAGGTGGACTCTATTAACTAATTAGGTGACTTCTGAATGCAATTGGTTCCACTAGATTTAAGTTAGGGGACTGAATACAAATTCACGCCACACTTTTTAGATCTTTATTTGTAAAAAAAAATTGAAAACCGTTTATCATTTTCCTTCCACTTCACAATTATGTGCCACTTTGTGTTGGTCTATCACAGGGGTAGGCAACCTCGGCACTCCAGCTGTTTTGAAACTACAAATCCAATCATCTGCCTCTAGGAGTCATGCCTGTGATTGTCAGGGTCTTGCAATGTCTCATGGAACTTGTAGTTTCACCACAGCTGGAGGGCCGAGGTTGCCTACTCCTGGTCTATCACATAAAATTCCAATAAAATACATATACGTTTTTGGTTGTAATATGACAAAATGTGGAAAATATAATACTTTTTCAAGGCACTGTATAGCCAGCTTAAATTGGAGGGCCACCCTAAAAAAAAAAACAGCATTAATATTCTTAAAAAAATTAAAACTGTGACGGACCCCCGTACTCCAGATGTCCGCCGTAAATGCTTCCTCTGTCCGGTACCACACAATCCAAGACCCCTTAGCTCACCCAGTCACCAGACAACACCAGTGTAGGGTAAAAACCAACAGACTACTTTATTCAAGCACATGTTATACAGATCCCACTTCCAAGCACTTCCCCCCACCCTTGGAACACAGGGCGGGTTAAACTGTCCAATGACAATGGACACACAGGTCAGGTGTGTTTAACTTCTCATCAGTAAACAGTCCTAGCAGGGGGGCTGCTGGAGGAATCCCCCCTCCCTTCATAGAGATAAACATGCCATAATATCTAAGGCAGACAGACACAATAGAACATTGGTATACAGCCACACCCCAAACGAATCACAGCAAATAGTCCAACAGCATGAGACATCACAAATTATATATACATATATACAGCATTGAATCTGACTAGCACAGATTATAGTGGGGTTCTCATTCACCCTGTGCCCCTATAAGAGACAAAGGGTGATTTACACATAAGAGGGTCCGGGGAAGCTGGACAAGGAGCCTCCAGAACCCTGCAGGGCAAGCTGAGTTCCACAAACCCCGACCCAAAGTCACTCCTGTCACAAAAACATTTGAATTTTTTTTTTTTTAACCTTACCAGAAATCCCTGTTGCTAGGCAGTCTTCCTAATCTGCCTCCTTCCTACTCTGCAGTGATCTTCAGTCTTCTCTCCTCCTCGCGTTGTCTTCTGGGTAATGGGGCGAGCTGTGTTCTGGGAACTGTGTGTTTCCTAACACAGCGCGTCCCATTCACAAAGCGATGCGTGACTCGCGCGTGAGCAGTAGGAAATGGGCAGTGAAGCCGCAAGGCTCCACTACCTGTTTCCCTTAGTGAGAATGGCGGCGCTGGGACCCCGAGATCCGAGGGACGTGTCGGCCTCGGCGGCCGACATCGCGGGCGCCCTGGAAAGGTAAGTGTACTTATTAAAAGTCAGCAGCTACTTTTTTTTTAGCTGCTGACTTTTAAAAAATGTTGTTTCCCCGCTGAAACACCCCTTTAAGGCCACGACTAAGGTCCTATCCCTCACAGTAACATTCTCTGTAACCCACGCTAACAATTCCTCCCTTTTCCGTGGAAATCTATAGTTATGTACAAAGATGACCAATCCTGATAGAGCTGAGATCACAAACAGCTTGATTATTAAGGTTTTGTCTCATGTTTACTGTAGACAGCCTTAATTTTAACTAGCTGGATTGGCTCACGTATGTGGATGATTTGAGGTTTGAATCTGAGCCTAGTTTGTTTTACAGTCATTTCTGTGTGCTATACTCAATCTACAAATGGCCAATATCTCAGCACTTTCCTACATGTGGTCAAAAACAATTTCAGCGTGCTTCTCAAGCAGACATTACTGAACAAGGCATAATTTCAGACAAGCTCAGGGTACTACATTGCTGTAATTTCCATTCACTTGAATAGAGGTTAATGTACTCTGTTAGTGCTTTAGAGGTTTCTTCAGTTTCCCAAAGACGATTCTTAGGATTTATGTATTCAGTGCTAAACTGTTTTTATAAGAGTAACATTACACACACACCAATGCTGGTAAATGAATCATATTTTTTGCAATTTTTTTTTTTTTAAATGCTGAGTTAACCCAAAACTGATATTTCAGAATTGAAGAGATACTGCTGGGTTAAATCACCTATTAGCTATTCATTTGTTTGGGACTTTGGCAGCAACTTGTCCTCACTAAAGTTCCTGACTCCCAAGCCACTAGAGCAGGGGTGCCCAACCTTTTGAAGAGCGAGGGCCACTTAAGCGACTTGGTAACCGATCGCGGGCCACAATGAGCGGAGCGGGTGGATGGCATGTCCGGGTCCGCTCTGCATTTGCAGAGCAGACACGGACGCAGCCCACGATACTTTTTAGCATATTGTATTGGAGGTAGAACACAAGTCGGTTTATGTCTGCCACTCTTTAGAGGTGAATGGAGGGTCCAATTGGTCGGACTGACCATGTGAAAGGGGCCCAAGGCTGCTTTCACACTGATGCGCTGCGGTTTACCCGCACCACGTGTGCAACGCAGTGTACCTTTTGTCTTTCCTGCAGTTTGCAATAGACATCTATTCTAGCTCACCAAACTCGCAGGTAATAATAGAAGTCTATGGCTCAGTGCAGGTAACCCACAGGTAAATTGCTCTGCACCTGCGGATCAGTTTGAAAGCAGCCCTGTAACCACTGCAGAACAGATATGCCCATATATACACTGTGATTTTAGTAAAAAACTAACCTTTAATAACAGTATTCTATTCTATCCCAGAGCAGGAGGTCGCAGGCCACATCAGAGGGCTCCGCGGGCCACATGTGGCCCCCGGGCCACTGGTTGGGCACCCCTGCACTAGAGTCATGCTTGTCTTTAGGTAAGGCAAGATAATCGGTACATCTTACTCTACTTACAGTATTTTCAACTCTTTTGTTTCAATGCTCAACCTGTAGGTAACTAGGATCAGAGCCTTCCCTTAGTGAAAGAGTGGGTTTGATAATACATTTAGCCTATGCATGCGCCCTTTACATTCTTTAACAAACACACCTCTATTACAAGGTTCCAAAACACATTTGATCTCCTATGCAATAAATGCATCCAGTCTCTAACAACCCATAATTTCTTTCTGTGCAACAATAGAGTCCGTTTTCATCCGATCCGCCAGACGGATGGAAAAGTAGGGTTTCCATACGTCACACTTTAGCGTATCAGGGCATGACGGATGTCAGCGGACATGTCACCGCTGACATCCGTCACTCAATAGACCTGTATGGAGCGTCCATTCAGGTCTGCCTAAAAAACTGACAGGCAGACCTGAAGGGTCCGCCCGTGTGAAAGGGGCCTTAACATAAGACACAACTTTAGTCCCTGCATGCAAGGGTGACTCTAGGATGCTACGAGATAAAGGAACCACCTGCCTGAATCAGGAAACTTAAAGCAGCCTTCATGACAGTACTTAAATTGTTACTAAACCCAGGACCCTGCATTCACTATATCTGGTCTCCCACACTACACAGAACATGGAAATACAATTATTTTAGTAAATATAAACTGCTAAATATCTTTCTCATCAGCAGTATTTAACAGTCTTGTGACTTTTATCAGTGTCTGGTTAAAGCTTGTAGGAGGAGTTTTCATTCTCCCCTGATTGTCCTATGGGACTGCAGGACCCCTGACCCTCTGTCTGGACAGTGCTGATTGGCCCTGTGCTGATCACGTGCACTCTCCTAAGAAAAAAACAAAACTCTCTAGCAATACACACCAAACTGAACATGTGCAGAGTGCCCACAAGGCTCTGTTCTATCGGGAGATAAATTGGGAACAGTGGAAGAAGGGGAGGATCAGCGAAGTCAGGCTCAAACAGCCTTTTTACACAATACAGAGGATTAACCCCTTAGGCTACACAGTGAGTATAACAAGCATGCTTTACTGCATATACAGGCTGATTTTACTGTTGTGAGTTTAGTAGCCCTTTAAACTGAAACACAACTGTTTGGTTGTGGTACTGCCTGCTAAATGCAACAGGGGGGTATAATGTTTGCCACAGCCACAAAGCAAAGTATCATGGCATATGTACACCCTCACTCCAACCACCTGATTTTACCACCCGCTACCTGCAAGCGTAAACAAGCTCTAAAGCCCCATACACACACGCGGATTATCCGAGGACCAGGTCCGTCGGATCATGTCCGTCGTACTTTGTCCGATGTTGGTGTTGCGTACACACGGTCGGACAAAGTTGTCGAAAAATCCGATCATTCTGAACGTGGTGACGTTTGTTGCCTACGACGGGACTACATAGAGGCTAGTAGCCAATAGCTTTGGTCTTGTAATGTGATCTGAGCATGCCTAGCACTTTGTCCGTGGGAATTCGATACACACGATCGGATTTGGTGTGATCGGACTTTGTTGTCGAAAAATCTATCCAGCAGGAGATAGGACTTTGTCCGTCGGACAATCCGACGTACACTGTCCGATGGTGCCTACACACGGTCGGATTTTATGACAACATTGTCCGATAGGACAGAATCCATGGGAAAATCCGACCGTGTGTATGGGGCTTAAGAGTCACTTATAAGAGCCGTTGACTCTGATATATCAGATGGGAATACTCTGCTAGCGAATTGGACTTGAAAGCAGGGCTCTCAACTCTGCAATCTGTACATAGCACACTCCTGAACTCTGCACTCTATACATAGCATACCCCTGATCTCTGCACTCTGTACTTAACACTATCCTGAACTCTGCATTCTGTATGTAGTTCACTCCTGAACCCTGCACTCTGTATGTAGCACACTCCTGAATTCTGCACTTTGTTCTGAACCCTGGACTCTGTACGTAGCGTACTCCTAAACTTTGCACTTTTTTTTTTTTAAATATCTTTTTATTGATTTACAAAAACAAACAGAGCAAACAACAAAAAAGAAAAAAACAAACAAACATACAATGGTCTTACATGGCAACAATGTGGTCCCTGTGGGGACCTTGTTACAGTTATGCCATATACAGACAGCAGGCATATATCATATATTATGATTGTTTGTACAGCAAATCAGTTCCCAGGGTCACAGGATATTGTAGTTTAACATTTGTATATAATGGTACAATATCTGATATATTCATTGTGCAGTCGGCACCCACTTGAGATCTATTTTGTGGAGGGTCTACTAAGAGGCCTCCGAAGCAGAGGAGGAATCTGCCAACCATTTGGACCAGACTTTGTCATACTTGTTGGGGCAGCCTCTATTGGCGTATGTGTCTTTATATAGAGGTAGGCTATTGTTGATGAGTTGTTTCCACAGGGAGAGAGGAGGGGGGGTTGGTTTGCGCCAGCTAAGAGCGATGGCTTTGCGAGCATAAAACAGTAGGAGTCCCACAAGCGTGCGTCCCGCCACCGTAGGGATTAGTTGCTCAATCAGGCCTAGTATGCAAATTGCCATTGATTGTTGCAATGGTACAGAGGTAATAAAGTCTAAGATCTCTTTCCAGTAACTGGTAATTGCTGTGCAGGTCCAGAAGATATGGGTGAAATCCCCAGGAATCACACCACATCTCCAGCACCCGGGAGGGGAGTCAGGGTTCATTTTGTGCAGTCTGTGGGGGGTAAAGTACGCCCGGTGAACGATCTTGAACTTGATCAGGTGGTCTCTCAGAGAGACCAGGGAGTTAAAAGGGAAATCCTATATGTAGTCCCAGTCGTCGTTGTCAAGATCAGGGATGTCATGGGACCATTTAGTTCTTAGCTTTTCCAACGCCGGGAGAGAGGTGATAATCAAATGTGAGTACAATTGAGAGGTGGGCTTTTTAGCAAAACTTTGCACTTTGAATGTAGCGCACTCCTGAACTCTGCATTCTGTATGTAGTGCACTCCTGAAGTCTGTATTCCTGATTTTTGCACCAGATTTTTGTCCAGAACTCTGCACCCTGTACGTAGCACACTTCTGAATGCTACACTCTGTATATAGCGTGCTCCTGCACTCTGCACGTAGCATACTCCTGAACTCTGTACTTCTGATCTTTGCAATCCTGAACTCTGCACTCTGTACATAGCGCACTCCTGAAACCTGAACTCACCCCATATGTAATGCACTCCTGAACTCTGTGTTCTATATGTAATGCACTCCTAAACTCTGCACTCTGTACGTAGCACACTCCTGAACTCTGCACTCTGTATGTAGCACAATCCTGAACCCTGCACTCTGTACATAGCACATTCTTGAACTCTAAACTCTGTACATAGTGCATTTCTGAACTTTGGCAGAGTTGGTTGTGGATTTAATACCACTTTCAGCCGATTGGCAGATGTTTTTCTGGCATGCCCCTTCAACAGAAGCCAGACGCTGTCGGACAGAAGCTGGCCGGCCAATATTCGGCTCATGTGTACAAGGTTTTAGGCTTTTTTACAATAAATAAACATACCTGAACATAACAATCACCTAATTAATATCTAAGTAACTTGAAGAACCTTTTTTGTACTAAAAGCTAAGTGGATAGAGCTCAGGATATGCAACCATGGTTTATTATGGCATAACCTGCAGTATTGATTTGTTATTGTATCCTGGGATAGAGCATGTTGAAAAGTACAGTGTGTACTGGGCCTTCAGACAGACAGACTCGCTTCCTCCTCAATGACAGTGAAAGTATATATTCCAAAAGTGCTGCTGGGCTACAACATATCTCCTATCAACAGGCTTATTTTAGAAGTAATGGAAGGATATTTTTTTTTCTCTTCCCAACATTATCACTGTATTTATCATTTGGGTAGAACTTGGTGTGCTCAGCTTCACAGCAGGTCATTTGTGTGTGTGTTTTTTTGCACATCCTCCTATGCTTTCAATTGTACTGACAATCCAACAAGGGGTTCATGACACAGCCTGTGACTATCAGAAATCTGCCCACACAATGTTATTGCCAATTTATAACAGTTTATTGATGTTATTGATTATTTTTATGCTGTATCCTAAAGGCTGTTTTTTTTTTTTTTTAACATGTAACCAGCAGCAGAGGAATATAAGCACTAATGCCCCGTACACACGGTCGGATTTTCCGACGGAAAATGTCCTATCGGACAATGTTGTCGGAAATTCCGACCGTGTGTAGGCTCCATCTGACTTTTTCCATCGGATTTTCCGACGGACAAAGTTTTATCTCCTGCTCTCAAATTTTCCGACAACAAAGTCCTATCGGACTTTTTCCGATCGTGTGTAGCGAATTCTGACGGACAAAGTGCCACGCATGCTCAGATCACATTACAAGACCAAAGCTATTGGCTACTAGCCTCTACGTAGTCCCGTCGTAGGCAACAAACGTCACCACATTCAGAATGATCGGATTTTCCAACTACTTTGTCCAACCGTGTGTATGCAACACCAGTGTCGGACAAAATCCGTCGGAAAAAATCCGATGGATTTGGTGGTCGGATTTTCCAACCGTGTGTACGGGGCATTACAGTGCCATCATCTACATACAGAAATAGAAGGAATAATGTCAATTAAACAGTGTGTTTAGTATCAATTTAACACAGAGTGGTGCAGTCATAAATCCTTTTCTAAAGTGAGAAAATAGTACAGATCATGCTACTATTTAACAAGGGGGAGCAAGTCTATTGCAGACTCTGCTCCAGGGCCGGACTGGCCTACCGGGATACCGGGATATTTCCCGGTAGGCTGCCTGCCCTGGGGCCGCTTTGCGGCTGCAGTGCTCCCTGTCATGCTCCTGTGATCACGGAGCTGGCCGGGTCTGTGTTCGGC
The DNA here is from genome assembly GCA_028564925.1 of Lithobates sylvaticus. Lineage (NCBI taxonomy): Eukaryota > Metazoa > Chordata > Amphibia > Anura > Ranidae > Lithobates > Lithobates sylvaticus. The sequence goes on from CM053027.1 coordinate 125,042,049, forward strand.
GGTCGCGCCGTAACACGGTCCTGCCCCCCTAGACCGGCTCGTGTGATAGTAGATAGAATCCACCTATCATACAGCCGGCCTAGGGGGGCGGGACCGTGTTACAGCGCGACCTCCGCACACAGACCCGGCCAGCTCCGTGATCACAGGAGAAGATTCCTGTGAGTAGCCTGTGTGCCTGGATAGGGGGGCCGCCTATAGTGGAAATTAGCTTTCTGTATTCCTCCATGCAGCCGCTTAATGCTTGGAGGAGGGAGAGGAGGAGAATCAAGCATTCAGCGGCTGCATGGAGGAATATAGAAAACTCATTTCCTCTATATGCCGATCCCCTGCTTCTCCTATCCAACTTATTTTACTGCCCCCCCCCCCCCAGTGCTCTCCTCCCCCACCAGACTCTCCAGCCCCCCTCCACAGTTCTCTCAACCCCTGTTCTTTCTGCCCCCCTGCTCTCCCCATCCTTCTCTAGCCCCCCCTCCCACAGTACTCTCCACCCCCCGCAGTGCTCCCCACCCCCCACAGTACTCTTCAGCCCCCGTGCTCCCCCCCACAGTGCTCCCCACCCCCCGCAGTGCTCCCCACCTCCCACGGTACTCTCCAGCCCCCCGTGCTCCCCACCCCCCACAGTACTCCCCAGCCCCCATGTGCTCCCCACCCCCCACAGTACTCTCCAGCCCCCCGCAGTGCTCCCACCCCCCACAGTACTCTCCAGCCCCCGCAGTGCTCCCCACCCCCCACAGTACTCTCCAGCCCCCCGTGCTCTCCACACCGCAGTGCTCCCCACCCCCCACAGTACTCTCCAGCCCCCCATGCTCCCCACCCCCGACAGAACTCTCCAGTCCCCCCGCAGTGCTCCCCACCCCCCACAGTACTCTCCAGCCCCCTGCAGTGCTCCCCACCCCCCACAGTACTCTCCAGCCCCCCGTGCTCCCCCCACAGTACTCTCCAGCCTCCCGTGCTCCCCCCGCAGTGCTCCCCACCCCCGCAGTGCTCCCCACCCCCCGCAGTGCTCTCCACCCCCCGCAGTGCTCCCCACCCCCCACAGTACTCTCCAGCCCCCCGTGCTCCCCACCCCCCACAGTGCTGTCCAGCCCCCACCGTGCTCCCCACCCCCCACAGTGCTCTCCAGCCCCCCAGTGCTCTCCACCCCCCTCCGTGCTCCCCACCCCCCACAGTGCTCTCCAGCCCCCACAGTGCTCTCCAGCCCCCACAGTGCTCTCCAGCCCCCACCGTGCTCCCCACCCCCCACCGTGCTCTTCAGCCCCCACCCTAGTGCTCTCCAGCCCCTATGCTCTCCAGCCCCCGTGCTCTCCACCCCTGTTCTTTTTGTCTCCACCACCAGTGCTCTCACAAGCTCCCCCCAGCACTCTTTACTCCCCCTGCATTTTGCCCCCACCCATGTGCTCTCCAACCCCACCAGTGATCTCCAGTCCCCCGTGCTTTCCACCCCTGTACTTTCTGGCCCCCATGGGTGCTCTCAAGCTCCCCCCCATTTCTCTTCACTCCCCCCTGCTCTCTGTACCCCCAGTGCTCTCCAGCCCTGTTTTTCTGTCCCCCCCCAGTGCTCTCAAGCTCCTGTCCAGCGCTCTTCACCACCCCACACTCTTACCCCCCCCCCCCCAGTGCTCTCAGCCTCCCGTGCTCTCCACCCCTGTTATTTCCCCCCCCCCAGTGCTCTGCACTCCCCACCCCTGTGATCTCCACTCCCCCCTGCTCTTTGCCCCCACCCATGTGCTCTCCAACCCCGCCAGTACTCTCTGCTCCCCCTTCTCTCCAGCTCCCACCCAGTGCTCTCCACTTCCCCAGGACCAGAGGACAGGCTGACTGGGGCCGGAAAGTGAGGACGGCTGAAGGTGCAGGTGGCCAGGTACCACTCCATCTCACAGCAAACAGATCCTCTTGAAGGAGCACTGTCCCCATCCAAAACAAGAACAGCCCCTGCCTGCTGCTGGCCATCATGGATATCCTGCTGACATGCAAGGTACTGTACCGAACATCAAAAACACACCTTCCCACAGACAGGGACTGCAGACTGGGATATAGGGGAAACAGGAGGGGCTGCAATGATGGGCACAGTGAGGCTGCATTCAAGGGGGCACAGTGAGACTGCTTTTACGGCACAGTAAAGCTGCATTTGATGGGCACAGTGAGGCTGTATTTGATGGGCACAGTGAGGCCGCAATGGTGGGCACAGTGAGGCCGCAATGGTGGGCACAGTGAAGCTGCATTTGATGAGCACAGTTAGGCTGCATTTGATGGCCACTGGCGAGGCTGCATTTGATGGGCACTGGCGAGGCTGCATTTGATGGGCACTGGTGAGGCTGCATTGAGCTCTTGTATCATGTCTGCAGTCTCTGACCATATCCTGTATCATGTCTGCAGTCTCTGAGGGAGTCTGGAGAGGAGTCAAGAGTGGGAGCGCCACCAGGATGGGGGTCATGGGAGAAGTTAGACGTGTGTGGACTGCGGAGAGGAGACTATAGGAAAACCAGAGCCACCAAGCTTGAGCCGACTGACTGAGCCCTGCTTGGTGCACCTGAGAGGAGGTCAGTGACAGCACCGCCAGGTCAGTCTGAAGGGGGGTTACTGATGTAAGGGGGGAGTGAGTACAATAATGTAAGGGGGCACTGATATAAAGGGTTTACCCCTTATATCAGTAACCCCCCCTTACCTTAGTGTATTCTTTCTGTGGAAGGTGGTCCCCCCCCCCCCCACGTTCTGAGTTCCTGGGGTCCCCCTTGATGATTGACCACTTTTAACTGGAATTTGCTTATATATATATATAAATCCCTATGTGATTTCATATCTGTCTTTTCTATATATAATACGCTCTTCAAATGTGCTTTAAAATGTATGGTTTTCCCTTTCATGAACCAGAAAATAATGACGTTATGCTGTTGCGCTGGTATAATAATGCTGTGGGGCTGGTATGAAATTTTTTCCAGGGCTGGTTTTTATTCCCAGTCCGGCCCTGCTCTGCTCTTGTTGTCGCATGTTCACTGCACGGGCGGAGAGAGGCATGTAAGTTGTCTGCCGGGTTACCAGCAGAAAGTTCACCCTTACATCAGGCCCAATCTGGTAATGGCCCAGTCTGGTAATCTGCAGCGGTTTTCTATATTGAAAACTACTGTGATCGCTTTGTTAGGCTAGGTTCACTGCTGCTGCCTCCTGAATGCCTGTTGTTTTTTCTGCAAAATGGCAGTTTATAATGGGGCTAATGCAGGGCAAACATGTGTTTAGAACAGGGGTGGCCAACCAGTGGCCCGCGGAGCCCTCTGATGTGGCCCGCGACCTCCTGCTCTGGAATGGTGGGTTAGCAAGCCCAGATCGCAGGTTGCCGACCCGTCATACCACAGCATCAGTGTTGTGAATGAAGCTGGTGGTAGAGGAAGAAAGCGGCTGCAGAGAAGAGCCCCATAAGCCGATGCTTCCTGTACAGCACCGGCTTTTGCCACAGGCAGAGTCTATGGCAAAGTTCAGTTTACCCGCAGGATAGACACAGGTGCACTACGCTGCACCCGCGGTGTGGGTTAACCGCAGCACATCAGTGTGAAAGCAGTTTAGACCCTTTTCACGCGATCGGCCCTACCCAATTGGACCCTCAATTCACCTCTACAGAGCGGCAGATGTAAACAGACTTTTGTCCATTTACACCCGCCTGCCAATCCAATCTAAAAAAATAGAAGGGCTTTTCTGTTAAAAAAAAAAAATAGAAGGGAATTTGTCCCCTTCCATCTGGGTGGATCGGATCGGAGGGCCTATAGAGTAGCCGTGACCTGTCCTATGCCTGCTCTGCTCACTGTGGCCCGCGACTGGTTACCAAGTTGCTTAAGTGGCCCTCGCTCTTAAAAAGGTTGGGCACCCCTGGTTTAGAATGTGGTTGCAGTGCGACCCTAATAATCTAAATGACTGAGTTTGACAGGCGGGGTTGTCAGTCAACTTGGCATATTGCGTTAAATTTACTTTGTGCTGTGACCAAGGCATATGAACAGATCCCCCTGGCTGTTAGGCCCCTGTCACACTGGGGGCGCTTTGCAGGCGCTACAGCACTAAAAAAAAGCGCCTGCAAAGTGCCCTGAAATAGCTGCTGCTGTGTCTCCAGTGTGAAAGCCAGAGGGCTTTCACACTGGAGCGGTGCGCTTGCAGGACGGTCAAAAAAGTCCTGCAAGCCGCATCTTTGGATCGCTGTAGGACTCGGAGCGGTGTATTTACCGCTCCCAAAGTGCCCCTTCCCATTGAAAACAATGGGTCAGCGCTGCAAATGCACCGGCAAAGCGCCGCTGCGGGTGGTTTCTAACCCTTTTTCGGCCGCGAGCGGGGGTTAAAACCACCCCACTAGCGGCCGAATAGCACCGCTTTACCGCCAGCGTCCGCAACGCTTCAGTGTGAAAGTAGCCTTATTTATCCTTTAGGTGGGTGGCCAGAAGGTGGTAGAAACGTGGTTCAGCCATCTGTTTTTACTGCCATGTGTGTGATAGAAGCCTGAATTAGGCACAAAACTGTCACCAGTTTCTATTTCACTCTGAAATGGAACTGGTATGGGTGATGCAGATAGACCTGAAATACGCACAGTTTACCATGTGTTAATATAGCACACAGCCACCCTTGAAACACGGCACAGTGTGTTGGGGTACCATTCATTTGGAATGGCACCCCAAAGCACACCCTCAATGCACCACAATAGATCTGCATTACTGCATCACAATGCAGAGATGCAAACCAGCTGTACATTGTGGCATGCTGTAAAAAGAAAAAAAGTGTAGTGGGTTTAAATGTTTGGATCTTTTTACCTCTACACATTTATTTCACACTATTATTATGTTATAATGCAATTAGAAAGGATTGCTGCCTAAATGAGTACCACATCTCACATACACTATATTACCAAAAGTATTGGGACGCCTGCCTTTACACGCACATAAACTTTAATGGCATCCCAGTCTTAGTCCGTAGGGTTCAATATTGAGTTGGCCCACCCTTTGCAGCTATAACAGCTTCAACTCTTCTGGGAAGGCTGTCCACAAGGTTTAGGTCTATGGGAATGTTCGAAGCACATTTGTGAGGTCAGGCACTGATGTTGGACGAGAAGGCCTGGCTTGCAGCCTCCGCTCTAATTCATCCCAAAGGTGTTCTATCGGGTTGAGGTCAGGCCAATCAAGTTCCTCCACCCCAAAATTGCTCATCCATGTCTTTATGGACCTTGCTTTGTGCACTGGCCAAATCATTTGGTGGAGGGGGGATTATGATGTGGGGTTGCTTTTTAGGGGTTGGGCCTGGCCCCTTAGTTCAAGGGAAGGGAACCCTTACGGCGTCAGCATACCAAGACATTTTGAATGATTTCATGTTCCTAACTTTGTGGGAACAGATCGGGGATGGCCCCTTCCTATTCCAACATGACTGCACACCAGTGCACAAATCAAGGTCCATAAAGACATGATGAGCGAGTTTGGGGTGGAGGAACTTGACCGGCCTGCACAAAGTCCTGACCTCAACCCGACAGAACACCTTTTGGGATGAATTAGAGCAGACACTGCAAGCCAGGCCTTCTCGTCCAACATCAGTGCCTGACCTCACAAATGCACTTCTGGTTAAACATTCCCATAGACACACTCCTAAACCTTGTGGACAGCCTTCCCAGAAGAGTTGAAGCTGTTATAGCTGCAAAGGGTGGGCCAACTCAACATCGAACCCTACGGACGAAGACTGGGATGGCATTAAAATTCATGTGCGTGTAAAGGCAGGTGTTCCAATACTTTTGGTAATATAGTGTATATATATATCAAAAAGAGTTCCCAAGTATGGGGAAAGAAGAGGAGTTTACTGGTACCAAAGGAAGACACAATGTTAATATACAGGTAACTTTATTTACAAAATGTTAAGTAAACAATGCTAAAATTGGGAAATAGCATGTTACCCCATTATACATCTTCCATCATATAATGTATTGTAAATTAATTATACAATTTCTTCATTAATCAATATTGACCCATCAATATGCTTATTATGAAGATTTGTATAAACAATGTACAATACTTTATGATGGAAGATGTAATTGTATAATGGGGTAACATGCTATTCCCCAATTTTAGCATTGTTTACTTAACATTTTGTAAATAAAGTTGCCTGTATTTTAAAGTTGTGTGTTCCCTTGGTACCAGTAAAGTCCACTTCTTTCCCCATACTTGGGGAGTCTTTTTGGTATATGTTGTAATGCATTGATATTATGGAGTGGGAATCTCAAGCCCCTAGAACAGTGATGGCGAACCTTGGCACCCCAGATGTTTTCTACACTGCATGAGCAGTGCATGAGCATAATGGGAAGTGTAGTTCCAAGACATCTGGGGTGCCAAGGTTCGCCATCACTGCCCTAGAAGCACACGGCCCCTGTTTTGCTAATCCCAGCCAATACCCCACCCCGTGTGATTCCAGGCAGCCAGTTTTGGAAAGCAGAATACACGTCTAGAAGATTCCCAGAAGCTCTGTTTTGCTCAGTCCTGATCTGGAGACATATGCTTTCTTCAATTTTAGCTAAATGAATACACGACCTGTCTGCTTGTAACCGTTTGAGATCTCAAATGATTGCATGGCTGCATTATAACATGGAAATAGTCATTTAGAGTTCCTGGCTGTGAGTCCACGGAATCAAACAGTTGTTCTGACTCCTTGGCTGCAATTACAATATGAAGACAGAACAATGTTTACACTAGCCTGAATCTGAAATAGCAACTCTCAAGGCACAAGAAAGAACAGACAGTGGCAATAGCTTAAAGCATTTGTTACCCCAACAGTTCATATTTATAATATGTACCTGCTGTACCATGTACTTGTATGAGAAAGTATCCTGTTCTCTTTGTATTGCTTCCTTTGTGTGACATCCCTGGTGCTCCTGCCAGTCCCGCTGCTTTCCTATTAAAAACTGACCACACTAAGCAGGAGAAAAAATTGGATCATGCTCAGCTGGGGGCTTTCGCCTTTCTCTGGATCAACTGTGGGTATAGAATTGGGTATATGGGATTGTATGATATTTTTCATTTATTTATTTTTATTGTTGGACTTGATGGACTTGTGTCTTTTTTCAACCTGACTATGTAACTATGTAACACACCGTGGTCAGTTCTCTAGCTATGTTGGGAACTCAGTGTACTCTCCTCCAATGATCAGACTTGTCCTGACAAGCCCCCGCTGCACAGCCATTCACTGGGAAGCTCAGTGTGCTGCTGGGTCTCCTCCCCCCAGCTCTTATGCAGCTGAGAACAGAGGGAATGTGATCACTTATAAAAAAGGGAAAAAAGGTATTTATAATGTTTTTTTATATCTATAGAAAAATGTTTTGCCTTACACTTCTATTTTAAACTGAATGTGTTGTTTTACAAGGCGATCGTTTACAACCACTTTAACTTTACAAAATTATTTGCTATCCCTGGATATACAGTGGAACCTTGGATTACGAGCATAATCCGTTCCAGGAGAATTCTCGTAGTCCAAAGCACTCGCATATCAAAGCGAATTTACCCATTGAAGTCAATGAAAACTAAAATAATTTCTTCCGCATTGACTTCAATGGCATGCAATACCGCATGTGGCCAGAGGTGGGGGGGCGTCGGAGAGCCTCTGAAACACTCGGAAAGGCCCCAGACAGTTCGGCTGACCTCGGAAACCCTTGAAAAAGCTAGGAAACACCCGGGGACAGAGTATTTTCGAACGGCTCCGATCGGCTCCGCTCGGCTCTGCTCGGCTCCGGCGCCCCCGCACCTCTGTCTGGCCAAATGTGGTACTGCATGCCAAATTAGCTTGAATTCTGCTTGTTTTGCGAGACAACACTCGCAAACCGAGACAGAATTTTGAAAAAAAAAGTTGCTCGTTATTCAAAATGCTTGTTAACCGCGTTACTCATAAACCAAGGTTTCACTGTATTACAATAGCCAGTGTGGTTTAAAATTGCAGACATTTGGCCCATGTGTATGACTTTTAACTGTAATGGAATATTATTCTATATTATAAAACCAAGTTTGCTAATAGTGAGTGAGTAAGCAGAGTGGATCCACAATGTTTGTATAATACATTTGAATAGACTATCTAATTTATATTTATTGGGTGAACATACTATAATTAACCTATCTGCACTGTTTGTATCTGTGATGTTCTCTTATAATTTTCTATTTATCTACAGGGATCGAGTTGCTCGTGTAGGCCTGGGAGTGATCCTAAACCTTGCAAAAGACAAAGATGACCCAAGACTTGCTAGGAGGCTCTCAGGTGTCCTGGAGCATATGTTCAAACACTCTGAAGAGACCTGCAGACAGCTGATATGCGATGGTGGTCTTGACTCAATTCTTTTCTGGTGCCGCTGGACAGACCCAATCGTTCTGAGGCATTGTGCCATGGCCCTGGCATACTGTGCCATGTACGGTGGACCTTCCAATCAGCGTCTGATGATTGAGAAAAAAACAGCTGAGTGGTTGTTTCCATTAGTCTTTTCCAAAGAAGATGACCAGATCCGATTTCATGCTTGCCTTGCAATTACCGTATTGGCAACTAACAAAGAAATTGAAAAGGAAGTGGAAAGATCAGGCACACTGGCACTGGTTGAACCCTTTATCTCTTCTTTAGACCCTCAGGAATATGCCCGTTCTCTTTTGAACAACAGTGATAACACGCAAGGAAGGACAGCTGGTGACCTACAACGTCTTGTGCCACTGCTGGACAGTTCACGGCTAGAAGCTCAGTGTATTGCTGCTTTCTACTTGTGTGTAGAAGCTGCCATCAAGTCTGAACACAAGAATACAAAGGTGAAATTAAATGTTGTCTTTACTACTGGCCATTGATCCATTCCCAGCTTTTATTTCACACAATGTTCAATGCTAAACCAACATTTATGGAACAAAATACATTAGTGCTAGTATATCTCCAATACATTTTTAGCACCTTTTATGTGCTGCTTAGTTATAATGACCCTCCTTCCTAATAATGGGAAAGCTGATTATAGAGAGGTCATTGACTTGACTGGACACTTTTTCTGCATTAGCAGTTTTGTGCTACATATTGGACAGGCCAGTGTCCTGTATGGATGTGTGTTGGTTGCAAGGGTGCTGGTTCTGTCTGAAGGATGTGATGGGACCCTGCACACTATAATTGTAGGGAATGACCTTTGCGGATGCATGCATATATTCCTATGCCATGTTCTGTCATGTATACTGTAGTCATACATTTGTTATGCAGATATGACAAAACTGACAGCTACCTGCCCAAACCAGCCCCCCCTCCAAGATTGACACTTTTTTTTCATAAAAATAAAAGTAACTTAAATAGAAAGCACATGTAGCACTGACCCCCGAAGGAGCTGCTGATTTGATTGGGCTTACCGTTACCTTCTTGACCTCGTCTCTGTCTAGGGTTTTCCGTGGTAGATGGCCCAAAGAAATGCAGAAACTTACACTTTATCTTCCTTTTTGGGTTATTTATTCAAAAGATAAAACAGTCTCTTAAATGTAGGGTAGAGGGTTAGGATGAAAGTTCAGGTACTTTTGGAACTGCAAAGATAGGAAGTCTCTTATAGAAGAAATCCAGAGAATAACCGTTTCACAGCTGGATTATCACCACCCCCGGATAGACCTCCTCTCACTAGGCCTAGCAGCCGACAGGGTGTTAAGTAAAGAAAAGTCTCTGCCACAGACTTGGATGTAAAACACCTGAGAAAAGTCTCTGCCACACACTTGAATGTAACTGAGGGACTTAGACAAATTTATAGAGCTATCAGACGGTACAAGTATCTCTCTGCCGGTCCGGCGATACCGTATGAGTGTAGATCCATTTAGTGTCCTTCAACTGAGCCTCCAGGCTCCTTCAGAGAAACCAGCCTTGTGCATGGCCTTCTCCCGAAGAGTCCTCCCCTGGATGCTTCTCCAGTTGGTGGGCTTCTCCTTAGACGAGACAGCACCAGACCACTTTTGGATAATTAGGACTCGATATCCATTCGAGCCTGTCCCTGCAGTTGCTTCGCCTCGGGCTATCCAGCCCCGAGACTCGGAATTGCATGGATCCGCACCCCAGGCCAGGAGGGCTATGAGAGCTGGTCAGGAGGACCAGGACCAAACAGACAGAAAATATCTTCTGGACCGGAACCCTGGTACACGTGATCTCAGTACCTTAAATACCACCTCCCAGAAGTCACAGCAGGATGACACTCCCACTGGGCTGGTTCCGAGAAAGAATGGTACCCAATACGCCCAGCCAAACTGCATTCTCATACCTGCCGGCGGTGACAGCAACACCTGCGGCCAAGGAGAACTCAGTGCAATTCCAGCTAGACTAGTACTGAAACCATAATTTGGCATAATTAGCCCTAAAACCCAACTGTGGTTTCAGGAATATTAACTTTGAAAAATACATAGCGCATGCTCGTCAGGAGCCAGCGCTACACACATTTGTAAAGTACATAGTTGAACTTGTTTTGCTTGTACAGAGTTTTTAACTGCTGCTTTCCCCAGCAGCACATACCTTAGCTGAAGGCTACATTCACACCAGCAATTAAGACTGGTGCAAATTGTAGTGGAAGTTCCTGCTGCGGCTCTTAGAGGCTAGGTGCAGCCGCTGGCCCCATTCGCTATAATGACATTATGGTTAACAGAGCCAGCGGCCACACCTAGCCTCTGAGAGCAAGGAATCTCTAAGCCTAATCTCTGAGCCTAAACGCTGGTGTGAATGTAGCCTTATTCCCTCCCTGTCTGGTAAATCTAGGTATTTGGAGAGTATGTGACACTCGTCTTCCTCTAAAATGACAGCACTGGTGATTGGCTAATTATGCACCCAAGCTGTCATAAAGTTTTAGTTTACTACACAAACCGTACAAGGAGTCAGCAATAATGTTTTGTATAGAGCAGTACACACATTCATCATTGGGGAATGGAGGTTTAAGGACCTTTTTTGATGGGCTTAGGCCTCGTTTCAATGGCATCAGTTTGAGAAGCTCTTGAAATCATGAAAAACAGCTGCTCTACATTTGCCCACTTGAAGCAGGTTTTGCTTTCCCATAGACTTGTTTGGGAATGCAAAACCTGCTTCAAGCAAGCACACGTCCATTAACACAGGCCCTTAATCTGATTGCTTGCTACCATTTAAGGCAATTCTGACAGTTGTTATAAAAGACACTAATAAAGGTGGCCTGTAATCAAGTGAAATCACTTAGCGCCTTCTAATTCATTGATTGGTTGCAATCCCGTATCACCCAGAACTGCAGGCAAATCTGTTTACTGAGGCAAACGAAATGCTTTCATTGACTCAGCCAGTTTAGTAATTCTGAGAAATTATGGAGGTCCTACAAGTTCAGCAACTGCCATATTCCCTGATTGCTGACTTCTTTTATAATAAGCCTGTGTTCTGAAAGTCACCAGCATTTCTGTCAAATTTGTCCATGTGTTTTGGTCTGCTTACCAGTAGGCAGAGATGCTGTCAGGCACAAATGGGCTAGGAGGTGACAATGGGGGTTATTTCCGAAAGGCAAATCCACTTTGTACTGAAAGTGCACTTGGAAGTGCAGTCGCTGTAGATCTGAGGGGAAGATCTGAAATGAGTGGAAGCTCTGCTGATTTTATCATCCAATCATGTGCAAGCTAAAATGCTCTTTTTTATTTTCCTTGCATGTCCCCCTCGGATCTACAGCGACTGCACTTGAAAGTGCACTTGTAGTGCAAAGTGGATTTGCCTTTCGTAGATAACCCCCAATGTAAAAATGTATTTGTTTTTCTTTTGAAGTGTATGTCAGGTTTCTCAAGAGCTTAGCATTACAAATGGCCAAATTATTTGTGAATGTTTTTGGTGGATGTTTTGTAATCTATGAGAAAATGATCATAGCTCAAAACATTTTTGATGATTTGCCTGGAATTTTAGGTTGGAAGAACAGGTAAGATGTTGCTTGTGTAAGGTGTATCGTGGAATTATCATAACTTCAAAGGGTTTGGCCTCATAAGTCAAATGAAATGAGCAATGTTTTGAATTTAAAGCAGTTCTGCACACAAGTAATTTTTTTTTTTTTATACTTTCAATTTACTAGTATAATAACCTTCTACTCACTTTTAACGTGGATTTCCGTTATTCATGTCAGTTTTAATCTCATATCATCACTTTTAAAAATATTGTATAGCGGTTTTCATTTTGCTTGTGGGCATTTGAAGCCCACAAGCAATCACTTCCTGGTTCCACTACATTGGAAGTACCAGCATTCCTTACTGGTTCCCGTGCATGCTCAGTGGCAACTGAGCCGAGCGGCGTCAACACAAATGTAGCCATGACAACGGACGGCGCATTCAGAAGTTCCCGCCCCCGTTGTGGTGTGAAGCTCCAAATGTGACGTGCGTAATGACGTCACGTCCGTGGAATCACGCGAGATTTCGCGTCGGCTCTACTGCACTGACTCCTGGGATGAATAACACCAGATCCCAGGTGACAGTGCGGCAATCCCAGGAAGTGATGCGGATCCCCGCAGATCCCCACCCACAGCCGCAGAGATAGAAGAATGTTGATTGCAAGGTACGATTAAAAAAAAAAAAAAAAAAACGTCCATAGAGCACTATTTGGAGGATTTAAAAGGCAGTGACATCAACTTTAAAAAGTGAGTGCAGAACCGCTTTAAGAAATTATTACTACTATGGAACAGCACAGGGTTTTTTTCTCTTAAAGAACAGTAAAAAAAACAAAAAAAAAACATACCTGCATCAATGTCCCAAATGTTCTGGTCTCTAAATTGTACTTATCCTTTAAGACAACCCTATGTACTGTATAGCCAAAACATTTTTGGAGTTTGGATAGTGTGAGCACCCCATTCATTTTTTGCTGACTTTTACTCCTTGTCCCAGAGATACAACATAAATAGGGAGAGGAAATCTCTACAAAGTGAGGCAAAGTCCCCTTTTAGACAGTTGTCACCAGAACAAGCATCCTTATTGGAGGTTTTCCCCTCAACTCCTGCTCTGGTGACAACCCAAAAATGTTGGATTTCCTGTCTCAGTTACAGTTGTCACCAGGACAAAAGATAAGAAGGTAAATTTACCTAGTTGGAATTAATGCAATTACGCCCCCATATGTAAGAAATGTACTGCTGTAATAATTACTGTGATTACAGTCAAAAAGGTGCTATTGTAGTAATAAAAACTTGACAGTTGTTCCAATCTTTCCTGTTCCATCCAAAACTACAAAAAAAAAAAAGTCTTGGCATACATACACTTGAAAGTAAACCAGATACATATCAAATGTATGTATAAATATGTATGTATTTATACTATACACTGGCATTTCATGATAGAAACTTTGCAGGAAGGTGAATATTATACCCAAAAACTGCCCCTGTAAGTGATTTATCTAGAAAAACCTCAAGGGCCGTACACACAGGCCGAATATCAGGCGGTACAATAGAAAATGGACGACATTTGGCCTGTGTGTATGGCAGCCAATCCGTTCGGCCAGCTTCTGTTGAAGGGGCTTGATGGAAAAAGGTCTGCCGATCTGCATCTGATCAGCACTCTCAACCAGTATATTCTGGTGTCCCCCTGTAAAAACGCAATAGCTCAGCAGGGGAGAATGCTGTACTAACATCACCTAGTTAGTACAGCGGCTCCTCCAGAGCTCTTCTGTCTTTTTTGTTCAACCCGCTGAGTTGAACGCAAAATAGGAAATAGTGTGTACTAGGCTTAAGCCTCATTGGTTTCATGTTGTAAATTTAGTCTTGTTTACTATTCCAGATATTCAATGAAATTGGAGCTACACAAAGCCTACGGCGAATTGTTTGTTACTCAGCAGACTGTACGGTTTCTGCCCTGGCTAAAAAAGCCCTTCGGATGATGGGAGAAGAGGTCCCGTCCCGCATTGCAAGCTCAGTACCTAACTGGAAACCTCTGCAAGTTCAAAACTGGCTACAGCAGATTGGCTTTGACAAATTCTTGAAAGTATTTATGGTAAGTAATGCCATACCGTATATTCTGACTCCAGTTGTTGTAATAATGACCTATCCCTTCCTGAGACCTCTATGCCAATCTTCATCAGATGGCTGAACTCACCAAACATTTGGCATCTGTGAATATTGTTATTGCATGCAGAACGTTTGAGGCAAACAATAAGATGCATGCAGTAGAAGTGTTAATTAGGGATGGGCCCGGTGCTCGCTCGCTCGGCGAGCCCAGAACTATTTGGGGCGTTCGCATCACATTCGTGTGATGCGAGCGGCCCCGCAATGCATTGCGGCCGGCGCAGTGCATTGCTGGCTGATGATTGGCCAAGCATGCACTGTGACCCCGCATGCTTGGCCAATCACAGCGCCGGAAACTAGGAGAGCAATAATTGGCTACAGGCAGGACGCCTGTAGCCAATTAAAGCTCAGGGGCTTTAGTACACGCCCCACCATTTAAAAGGCCGCCACGCCGTCGGCCCGGTCACATGTGTTCCGGCTTTAGGAGAGAGCAGTCTGCTGATTCTGTCTTTGCTTGATTGCTATTTCTTTGCTAAACCATTGCTACCTGAGTCATTCATCAATCATCATTAGTGATCATTCATTGCTGCTGATTGCACAGTTAGTGTGTTATTAGCTCCTGCTGGGGATTAGTCTGGTGTGTGCGTACTGTTAGTACAGTATTGCAGTAGCACCAACTGCAGTGCTGTTAGCACAGCATTGCACCCCAACTTCTGTCCCAACCTTCTGTCCCATCCATATACTACCTATAGTGTCTTTGTGTCAGCAGCACCCATAGGACTTCTAGTGTGTTAGTGGCAGCACACAGAGCTCCTATATTTTCTTCTCAGCAGCACACATATACTACCTATTGTGTCAGCAGCACCCATAGGACTTCTAGTGTGTTAGTGGCAGCACACAGAGCTCCTATATTTTCTTCTCAGCAGCACACATATACTACCTATTGTGTCAGCAGCACCCATAGGACTTCTAGTGTGTTAGTGGCAGCACACAGAGCTCCTATATTTTCTTCTCAGCAGCACACATATTTTACCTATTGTGTCAGCAGCACCCATAGGACTTCTAGTGTGTTAGTGGCAGCACACAGAGCTCCTATATTTTCTTCTCAGCAGCACACATATACTACATATTGTGTCAGCAGCACCCATAGGACTTCTAGTGTGTTAGTGGCAGCACACAGAGCTCCTATATTTTCTTCTCAGCAGCACACATATACTACCTATTGTGTCAGCAGCACCCATAGGACTTCTAGTGTGTTAGTGGCAGCACACAGAGCTCCTATATTTTCTTCTCAGCAGCACCCATAGGACTTCTAGTGTGTTAGTGGCAGCACACAGAGCTCCTATATTTTCTTGACAGCAGCACACATATTTTACCTATTGTGTCAGCAGCACCCATAGGACTTCTAGTGTGTTAGTGGCAGCACACAGAGCTCCTATATTTTCTTGACAGCAGCACACATATTTTACCTATTGTGTCAGCAGCACCCATAGGACTTCTAGTGTGTTAGTGGCAGCACACAGAGCTCCTATATTTTCTTCTCAGCAGCACACATATACTACCTATTGTGTCAGCAGCACCCATAGGACTTCTAGTGTGTTAGTGGCAGCACACAGAGCTCCTATATTTTCTTCTCAGCAGCACACATATACTACCTATTGTGTCAGCAGCACCCATATGACTTCTATTGTGTCAGTTAGTGGCAGCACACAGAGCTCCTATATTTTCTTGACAGCAGCACACATATAGTACCTATAGTGTCTTTGTGTCAGCAGCACCCATAGGACTTATAGTGTGTTTGTGGCAGCACACATAGCTCCTATATTTTCTTGTCAGCAGCACACATAGTACCTATAGTGTGTTAGTGTCAGCACCTATAGGACCTACAGTGTGCTGTGAGCACACATAGGAGCTCTATTTTTTATACTATATACACTACCGACTACAATGGCTGGAAGACCGCCAAGGAGAGGCAGACCGTGCCGAGGCAAGAACACAGGGCAGGCAGGCTCTGTTTCTAGAGACAACAGTGCTGTCCGTGGACGTGGTCGTGCATCGTCATCAGCACGTGGCCATGGGACACGCTTGTCTTTGTTTTGGCAGCTGGACATGTGGAGCCGCATCATGCCGAAGGCTTGGTAGAATGGATGACCAAGCCCTCCTCATCCTCCTCATCCTCTCTCACCCAGGCTGAGGGTACTGGCAGAGCAGCTGCCAACGCGTACTCAATGGCATCATCAGCCACCCCTTCCCTAGACCCACCGTGTCCTCCTGAGGAGTCCCCCGAACTGTTTGAGCACAGTGTTGGGTACATGCTCCAGGAGGATGCCCAACGATTCAAAGGCTCGGATGATGATACCCAGCTTGAGGAAGGCAGTAGTGTGCGCGCAGAGAGAGGGGATGCTGAAGGACAGCAATCTGGCAGTACTGTTCCACCAGCTGCAGCTTACTGCCAGGTTTGCTCTAGTGGTGAAGAGGGGGGGATGATGAGGTCACTGACTCCACGTGGGTGCCTGAAGGGAGAGAGGAGGAGGAGGAGGAGGAGGAGGATGCGGCGTCACATGTCCAACGAGGCAGGATGCCCCCTGGAGGCCAGCTAGAGGCCAGCACAGCAACTGTATCACACTGCAGAGCTCCGCCTGTGCAGGGCGCTGCCTCTGCACGTTATCACAAAAGTTCTTTGGTGTGGGCCTTTTTTGAGACGAGTGCATCAGATCGCACCACTGCTATTTGCAATATTTGTCTCAAGCGTATCTCGCGTGGCCAAAACATCAGCTGCTTGGGCACCACAAGCACAATGGCGACCCTAGGGGGGGGGGCCACAGCCCAGCAAGTCCAGCCACCTCCTCACTCTCCTCATGTACGTTAGAGCAAAAATGAATGCAGCTCCTCCTCCCCCCCCCCCCGCCCCTGTTCCTCCTGAGTCTTCCAGTCCTACCCACACTATCCCCGGCGTGCAGCTGTCTCTAAAGAGAGGGGATGTGTGGGCGGGGAAATACGAAAATCAGCAGCATTCCTGGCTGTGTGTCAATGATGCCTGAGCTTCTAGCCTGGACCCGTGGGTAAGTGTGTGCACTGCATTACACTGTAATCACTGAACTGCAGGATCTCCATCCCTTCTCTCCCCCATCTGTCCCTCCTCCTCGCCTGTTCTTTCAAGACCTTCACAATTTACTTTCGCTGTCAGTTAGGCAGGTAATAAACAGTGCAAATTTCTTTCTTGCATCCACACATTGCAGGAAAGAAACTTGCATCATTCCCCCATCAACACAGACAGTGGTGACAGGGGAATATCGTTCCTGCCCAGCAATTGTATTCTCCCAACAAACAGTGATTATCACTAGTGGCTATAGCAACCACTAGTGATAATCATAAGAGTATCTGGCAGGCTGGTTGTTCCCAATTTGATCGATCAACTAGGTACATTCAGTGTGCTCAATAATGGTTAAAATCTCAGCCTGTTCCTGCTGAACCAGGTGAGATTTAAACTGCTTATGGCTGGTCTTAGCACTTAGGCAGCCCATCCCTTGATCACTTTTTTCATTTAACTCGTAGGTTGAATGAAAAAAAAAAAGAATTTATCCAATTCTCCCATCTACACATTATAGGTGGTTGTGGGAATCCTCCCAGTGTGGACCAGTGGTGGAACTACCACGGTTGCTGTCCTGTCCCGGCTATTCACAGCTCTGGTCTCTGTCTCCAGGGCAGCAGCGGCACATTGGAACCCAGTGCTGGTTTCTTTATGGGGCTGATGTACAGGAGGGCCAGAACAATTAGTTGTTAGAGATTAGCTGGGCATGTTCAAAATTCCACATGCCCGAGCCTGCCAGGTAGCCCACACTGCACAGCGCTCATCAATGGCAGTGAGACATTTCCCGGTCCGCAGCTGCACAGATCAGGAATGTAATGTGATTAGCCACGTGCAGTGTCGGCTTCCTGGCGGGATCGGGCATGGGGGATTTCAAAACACACCCGAGCCCATCTCTAATGGTTGTAGAGTAGAAAGTTGACCTCCCTGCAGGTTGCTTATCAGCAGTGCAGCCTTCTCTGACATGCTGATTGTGATGCAATCCAGGTGCTGCTCCTAGTCAAATCCTAGTGTTAAATATCATAGTGGTTTTATTGATCGAAGCCCACACCTTACAGGCATAGAACCCACATGGCTGCTGAACATACGGTTGATGTGGTTGTACTCTTGTTGCTAATAAATACTGGGTTTGTTAGATCTGACTGGGAGCATCACCAGGATCACATCCCGATCAGCATGTCAACAGAGAAGGTTATACAGCATTAAGCATGAGCAGACATATGTCGACCTGCCATGCAGCTCGTTGGCAAGCACACATAAAAGACCCACACCAAAGAACAAAGCGGACCTCTCCTTGCTCCTCATCAGCTGGGATCTCCATCCCCACTATATCTTCAGTCCTCTCTGAAAGCTGCTCTGAGAGGACTGAAGGTGTAGAATTAGGTGTGTCACAACCAAGTACTTGCAGTACACCGACGTCCGATTGTAGCAGGCAAATTTCCCTGCCCCAGCTGCTGGACCGTCGAAAGAAGTATACTCCCAGCCATCCACATGCCCAGCGGTTGAATGCTAGCTTGGCTAAATTGCTAGCACTTCAACTGCTGCCTTTTCAGTTGGTAGACTCGGCCCCCTTCCGTGAGTTTGTTCAATGTGCGGTTCCTCAGTGGCAGGTTCCCAAACGCCACTTTTTCTCACGGAAGGTGATTCCGTCTCTCTACCGGCATGTGGAAGGCAATGTCCATGCCTCGCTGGACAGGGCGGTCAGCGGTAAGGTGCATATTACCGCTGACTCATGGTCCAGCAGGCATGGACAGGGACGTTATCTTTCTTTCACGGCCCATTGGGTCACTCTATTGGCAGCTGGGAGGGATGCAGGACAAGGTGCAGTAGTGTTGGAGGTTGTTCCGCCACCACGCCTCCAAAATGCTACTACTGGTTGTGACACACCTCTCTCCTCCACCCCCTCCTCTTCTTCTTCCTCCATGTCCTCTTCGAGTGCTCTGTCCTCGGAACCAGCGGTGCTCCATAGGCGTACAAGGGGCTACGCGAGTACGCAGGCAAAAAGATGCCATGCCGTGCTTGCGCTGGTGTGTTTGGGGGACAGGAGCCACACTGGGGCAGAGGTTCTGGCAGCTCTGCAGGGGCAGGCCGAGAGGTGGTTGACGCCACGCCAGCTTAAGCCAGGAATGGTGGTTTCTGACAATGGCACCAACCTCCTCTCCGCCCCCTGCGACAGGGGCAGCTCACCCATGTGCCCTGTATGGCTCACGTCCTCAACCTGGTGGTGCAGCGGTTCTTGGGCAGGTACCCAGGCTTACAGGATGTCCTGAGGCAGGCCAGGAAAGTCTGTGTGCATTTCCGCCGATCTTATAATGTCAGTGCTCGGCTGACTGAGCTGCAAAAGGAGCTGAACCTGCCCAAGAACCGCCTAATATGTGACATGCCCACCAGGTGGAACTCAACGTTGGCCATGCTGCAGCGACTGCACACGCAGCAGAGGGCCATCAATGAGTACCTTTGCGACTACGGCACCAGGACAGGGTCAGGGGAGCTTGGCTTTTTTTCCCCACGCCAGTGGAGCATGATCAGGGATGCATGCACTGTCCTCTCACCATTTGAGGAGGCCACGGGGATGGTGAGCAGTGACAGTGCATGCATCAGTGACACTGTACCTCTTGTCCACCTGTTGGAGCATACGCTGCATGGGATAATGGACAGGACACTTGAGGCAGAACAGAGGCAGGAAGAGGAGGACTTCCTTGCCTCTCAAGGCCCCCTTTATCCAGACAGTGTTCCTTCTGTCCCACCCATCACACAGGAAGAGAATGAGGAGGATTGTGTGAGCATGGAGGTGGAGCCTGGCACTCAGCAGCAGCAGTCTTTTAGGGATGATGTACAGTCCCAACAAACCAGTGGACTTGTACGTGGCTGGGAGGAGGTGGCTGGCGATCATGTCATCCTCAGTGACCCAGAAGACTCCGGACCGAATGCCTCAGCTAACCTACGTAGCATGGCCTCCCTGATCCTGCAAAGCCTGCGGAAGGATCCTCGTGTTCTTCGGATCAAGGAGAGGGACCATTACTGCCTGGCCACTCTCCTTGATCCACGGTACAAGGGTAAGGTTGCGGACCTTATCTTGCTGTCGCAGAGGGAGCAGAGGATGAGACATCTCAGGGAGGCCTTGCAGAAAGGTCTGTGCAACGCGTTCCCAGAAACTGGGAGGTTACAAACTCCTGGTCCTGGACGACGAGTTGCTGAGGCTTCGGTCAGTAGCAGAAGGAGCGGTGGGGAAGGTGGACGTCTGACCGATGCGTTCAGACAATTTTTTAGTCCGCAGCCCCAAGGTATGATCGGTTCCAGCAACCATCGCCAGTGTCTGATATACATGGTGCAGGAATACCTAGGGGCAAGGTCAGACTTGGACACCTTTCCCACCGAAAATCCTCTGGCTTACTGGGTCCTGAGGATATGGATCACTGGCCAGAGCTTGCACAGTATGCAATTGAGCTACTGGCCTGTCCTGCATCCAGCGTTCTTTCCGAACGCACATTCAGTGCTGCTGGAGGATTTGTCACCGATCATAGGGTGCGCCTGTCCACCGACTCGGTTGATCGACTGACCTTCATAAAAATGAATCAGTCTTGGATCACCACCAGCTACCAGGCACCTGAAGCGGATATAACTGAATAATTTATAATGTCACATCCCTTCAAGACTGCCTATGCTGATGCTGAGTGACTGTCCTGTTATGTTCACTGACTATCCTCTTCCTCCTCCTCAATGATCCATGCCACCACACCAGTGCCTAAGGCACAATTTTTCAGCCCCTGTATAACAGGGGCGTGTACTTACAATTTTTTAAAAAAATGCTTCGCAACAGGTGTGACTGATGTGCTCCAAGTACAGTATCTGTGAGGGGTTGCAGTGTTGTGGCACCAGCACCAGTGCCTAAGGCACAATTTTTCAGCCCCTGTTGGGGCGTGTAATTACAATTTTTAGGCAATGCTTTACAACAGGTCTCATTGCTGTGCTCAGAGTACAGTATCTGTGAGGGGTTGCAGTGTTGTGGCACCAGCACCAGTGCCTAAGGCACAATTTTTCAGCCCCTGTTGGGGCGTGTAATTACAATTTTTAGGCAATGCTTTGCAACAGGTCTCATTGCTGTGCTCAGAGTACAGTATCTGTGAGGGGTTGCAGTGTTGTGGCACCAGCACCAATGCCTAAGGCACAATTTTTCAGCCCTTGTATAACAGGGGCGTGTACTTACAATTTTTTTTTAAAAATGCTTCGCAACAGGTGTGACTGCTGTGCTCCAAGTACAGTATCTGTGAGGGGTTGCAGTGTTGTGGCACCAGCACCAGTGCCTAAGGCACAATTTTTCAGCCCCTCTTGGGGCGTGTAATTACAATTTTTAGGCAATGCTTTGCACCAGGTCTCATTGCTGTGCTCAGAGTACAGTATCTGTGAGGGGTTGCAGTGTTGTGGCACCAGCACCAATGCCTAAGGCACAATTTTTCAGCCCCTGTATAACAGGGGCGTGTAATTACAATTTTTTAAAAAGATGCTTCGCAACAGGTGTGACTGCTGTGCTCCAAGTACAGTATCTGTGAGGGGTTGCAGTGTTGTGGCACCAGCACCAGTGCCTAAGGCACAATTTTTCAGCCCCTGTTGGGGCGTGTAATTACAATTTTTAGGCAATGCTTTGCAACAGGTCTCATTGCTGTGCTAAGAGTACAGTATCTGTGAGGGGTTGCAGTGTTGTGGCACCAGCGCCAATGCCTAAGGCACAATTTTTCAGCCCCTGTATAACAGGGGCGTGTAATTACAAATCTTGATCTAATAGTTCACAGCAGGGCCCATTCCTGCGCCCACCAAGAGTAACTATGAGGGCCTACAGTCTTGTGGCAACACCGTCCACCACCACCACCACCACCAAAGGCCCAATTTTTCTGCCCTGTTCAACAGGTGCATGCAATTACAAATCTTGATCTAATAACTCACAGCAGGGCCCATTCCTGCACCCACCAAGAGTAACTGTGAGGGCTTACAGTCTTGTGGCTACACCAACATCTAATAGGGCAAATTTATATATAAAGTATATACGGCAGGCCCCTACTTTCAAACATCCAACTTACAAACGACTCCTACTTGCAAACGGAAAGAGAAAACAGGAAGTGAGAGGAAATCTACCCCTAGGAAGGGAAATTCTATCCTGTTACATTTAATTTGGGAAAAAGGTATCTCCTCTCTACTGATGCTTTATCACCAATCCTTGTTTCAATTAAAACCCCACTTTTCCAAAAACATTTGTCATTGGGACGGAAAGTGAGGTGACATGTTCTGAACAGATGTGCAAAGACAGCAAATGTTACAGGGGTGATAACCCCTCCCTATGTTCTCCAAAAAGCTTAAAAATAGATTTTTTTGGGATGGAGCTACACTTCATAATGTACCTGTTCAGATTCTACTTAAGAACAAACCTACAGTCCGTGTCTTGTTTGCACCACCTATATACTACTGTTCAGAGTATATAGGGTTGTAGGTATAGGGTTTTATTTTGGGTGCGGGGTAACCCTTAATATCCATACAAGACCCAAAGGGGCTGGGGAGGGGGGGGGGGGGGGTGATGGGGTAGCCATGCCATTTTTCTCAAGGATTTTCAGCCATATGGCGGCCAGGACAAGAGATGACATTAAACCCGGAAGTGGTTTTAAATGGCTTCTTTTTTTCCTTTACAAATGTCATTTTGTGCAGGGACAGTTCTAAACACGGGAAACACATGCCACTTCACAGGCATACTTTAGACACCCCCCAGGTACCATATTTAAAGGAAAAATTCACTTTTTTTTTTCACTTTATGCATCATTAAAATGACTGCTCCCGAAAAAACGTTAGTTTTTTTAAAAGTTCTTTTTGCATTGATATATGTCCCCTGGGGCAGGACCCGGGTCCCCAAACCTGTTTTATGACATTAACATGCATATTGGCCGTTGTAATTAGCAATTTTGATTTCGAACGTTCGCGTCCATTATAATGAATAGGGTTCGAAAATTTGCGCGAACTTTCGGTCCGTTCGAAGGTTCTGGTGCGAACCGAACCCGGGGGTGTTCGGCTCATCCCTAGTGTTAAGGCAGTCAAAATTAATATTTGTTTCTCCTAGCCTCAATGTGTGCCTTGCAGGAAGGATAGAAAAGCTCAATAATGAGGAAGATGGAATTATATCATACCAAGGGGGAGGGGGGAATACAGAAAAATACATGCAGTTAAAACAGTGGCTTTGGACTGGCAGCATAACCAATACCATTAAAGTGGTTGCAAAGGTAGAGTGTTTTATGCATTCTCTACATCAAGGTGCAACCCCCTCCCCCCACCACTTTATACTAACTTTAGCCCGATCTCGATCCAGTGGCTCCCTCCACTCTCTCTCTCTCTCTCTCTCTCTCTCTCTCTCTCTCTCTCTCTCTCTCTCTTCACTGGATATGGAGGCAGCAGTGGAAGCCATTGGCTCCTGCTGATGTCAGTCACAGCCAATAAGCAGAGAGTGGGGGATGGGGCTAAGCCACGCTGTGTGTGCCAATGGACGCACATAGTGGGACTCAGGGCCGAGCCTGTGAAAATGCCCCATAGCAAGTGGTTTATTATGGGGCAAATAGGAGGAGACAGGAGCGCCGACAGGGGACCCCAAAAGAGGCGGATCAGGCTGTTCTGTGCAAAACCAATGCTCAGGGCAGGTTAGTATGACGCGTTTGTTATTTAAAAGAAAAATATGTTTGCAATTACTTTAGCTAGAGAAAAGCATATACACAAATGCAACTGCATTGACCATGTGCTGTTGGAGGCAGCACACAGTATATGTCCATGCTGTCTGCCTATGTATCTCCGTGTAACACTGTGCTGTTTATGACAGGAATATCTAATTGATGGTGACCTCCTGCTGAGGCTGAATGAGACAGACCTGAAGGAAGATTTGGGTATGACCTCCAATATCATCAGGAAGAGGTCAGTGCGTAATATACAAAGAGACATGAAAGCCTAGTATGAAACATTACAAATATACAGTATCTCACAAAAGTGAGTACACCCCTCACATTTTTGTAAATATTTGATTATATCTTTTCATGTGACAACACTGAAGAAATTACACTTTGCTACAATGTAAAGTATTGAGCGTACATCTTGTGGAGTCCTCTTACACCCCTCCATGACAACATCACGGAACTGGTGGATGTTAGAGACCTTGGGTGCCTCCACCTTCCGTTTGAGAATGCCCGACAGATGCTCAATAGGGTTTAGGTCTGGAGACATGCTTGGCCAGTCCATCACCTTTACCCTCAGCTTCTTTAGCAAGGCAGTGGTTGTTTTGGAGGTGTGTTTGGGGTCGTTATGTTGGAATACTGCCCTCTGGCCCAGTCTCCGAATGGAGGGGATCATGCTCTGCTTCGGTATGTCACAATACATGTTGGCATTCATGGTTCACTCAATGAACTGTAGCTCCCCAGTGCCGGAAGCACTCATGCAGCCTCAGACCGTGACACCCCTACCACCATGCTTGACTGTAGGCAAGACACACTTACTTTTCTTTGTACTCCTCACCTGGTTGCCGCCACAAACGCTGGACACCATCTGAACCAAATAAGTTTATCTTGGTCTCATCAGACCACAGGACATGGTTCCAGTAATCCATGTCCTTAGTCTGCTTGTCTTCAGCAAACTGTTTGCGGGCTTTCTTGTGCATCATCTTTAAAAGAAGCTTCCTTCTGGGATGACAGCCATGCAGGCCAATTTGATGCAGTGTGTGGTGTATGGTCTGAGCACTGACAGGCTGACCCCCCACCCTTTCAACCTCTGCAGCAATGCTGGAAGCACTCATACATCTATTTCCCAAAGACAACCTCTGGATATGACGCTGAGCACGTGCACACAACTTCTTTGGTCGACCATGGCAAGGTCTGTTCTGAGTGGAACCTGTCCTGTTAAACTGATGTATGGTCTTGGCCACCATGCTGCAGCTCAGTTTCAGAGTCTTGGCAATCTTCTTATAGCCGAGGCCTTCTTCATGTAGAACAACAATTCTTTTTTTTCAGATCCTTAGAGAGCCCTTTGCCATGAGGTGCCATGTTGAACTTCCAGTGACCAGTATGAGAGAGTGCGATCGATAACACCAAATTTAACACACCTGCTCCCCATTCACACCAGAGACCTTGTAACACTAATAAGCTGTACACTCACTACTTTACATTGTAACAAAGTGTAATTTCTTCAGTGTTGTCACATGAAAATATATAATAAAATATGAGGGGTGCACTTACTTTGGTGAGAAACTGTATATATAGGAGGAAATTAATATATATATATATATATATATATATATATATATATATATACACACACACACACACACACACACACACACACACACACACACACACACACATACATACATACATATATACATATATATATATCACATATACAGTGCCTTGCGAAAGTATTCGGCCCCCTTGAACTTTTCAACCTTTTGCACATTTCAGGCTTCAAACATAAAGATTTTTTTTTTTTTGTGAAGAATCACCAACAACTGGGACACAATTGTGAAGTGGAACGAAATCTATTGGATTTTTGAAACTTTTTTAACTAATAAAAAAATGAAAAGTGGGGCGTGCAAAATTATTCGGCCCTACTTTGTAGAGCCACCTTTTGCTGCGATTACAGCTGCAAGTCGCGTGGGGTATGTCTCTATCAGTTTTGCACATCGAGAGACTGAAATTCTTGCCCATTCTTCCTTGCAAAACAGCTCGAGCTCAGTGAGGTTGGATGTAGAGCGTTTGTGAACAGCAGTTTTCAGCTCTTTCCACAGATTCTCGATTGGATTCAGGTCTGGACTTTGACTTGGCCATTCTAACACCTGGATACGTTTATTTGTGAACCATTCCTTTGTAGATTTTGCTGTATGTTTGGGATCATTGTCTTGTTGGAAGATAAATCTCTGTCCCAGTTTCAGGTCTTTTGCAGACTCCAAAAGGTTTTCATCCAGAATGGTCCTGTATTTGGCTGCATCCATCTTCCCCTCAATTTTAACCATCTTCCCTGTCCCTGCTGAAGAAAAGCAGGCCCAAACCATGATGCTGCCACCACCATGTTTGACAGCGGGGATGGTGTGTTGAGGGTGATGAGCTCTGTTGCTTTTACGCCAAACATATCGTTTTGCATTGTGGCCAAAAAGTTCGATTTTGGTTTCATCGGACCAGAGCACCTTCTTCCACATGTTTGGTGTGTCTCCCAGGTGGCTTGTGGCAAACTTTAGAAGAGACTTTTTTATGGATATCTTTGAGAAATGGCTTTCTTCTTGCCACTCTTCCATAAAGGCCAGATTTGTGCAGTGTACGACTGATTGTTGTCCTATGGACAGACTCTCCCACCTAGGCTGTAGTTCTCTACAGTTCATCCAGAGTGATCATGGGCCTCTTGGCTGCATCTCTGATCAGTCTTCTCCTTGTCTGAGCTGAAAGTTTAGAGGGACAGCCAGGTATTGGTAGATTTGCAGTGGTCTGATACTCCTTCCATTTCAAAATGTGCTCCTTGGGATGTTTAAAGCTTGGGAAATCTTTTTGTATCCAAATCCGGCTTTAAACTTCCTCACAACAGTATTACGGACCTGCCTGGTGTGTTCCTTGGTCTTCATGATGCTCTCTGCGCTTTCAACAGAACCCTGAGACTATCACAGAGCAGGTGCATTTATACAGAGACTTGATTACACACAGGTGGATTCTATTTATCACCATCAGGCATTTAGGACAACATTGGATCATTCAGAGATCCTCGCTGAACTTCTGGAGTGAGTTTGCTGCACTGAAAGTAAAGGGGCCGAATAATTTTGCACGCACCACTTTTCAGTTTTTTATTTGCTAAAAAAGTTTAAAATATCCAATAGATTTCGTTCCACTTCACAATTGTGTCCCACTTGTTGGTGATTCTTCACAAAAAATTTAAATTTTATATCTTTATCTTTGAAGCCTGAAATGTGGCAAAAGGTTGAAAAGTTCAAGGGGGCCGAATACTTTCGCAAGGCACTGTGTATATATATATATATATATATATATATATATATATATATATATATATATATATATATATATATATATATATATATATATAAAATACATGGAAAAGTTTTATAGTTTGTGTAAATTTTTTTTGTAATTTTGTATATTTGTAATATAGAACTCACTGTGGTGGTCAGGTTTTAGTTAGCTTATTTGACACATTTTTGGGTATTTGACTTGGATGCTCACAGGTGTTTTCGATTCTGTCAATTATCAATCAACATCACACATGCTTATTTTTGGATGTTTAGGTGTGTATATATATATATATATATATATATATATATACCTGCATGTTTGTCTAGCACTTTAGCTATGATTAACCACTTGCCGACCGCCCCCTGTATATATACGTCGGCAGAATGGCACGTACAGGCAGAACCACGTACCTGTACGTGCCATTCTTCCGGCGGGTGGGGGGTCCGATCGGACCCCCCCCGGCCGGCGGGGACGGTCGGGATCGCTTCAGGAGCGATCCGGGATGAGGGGACGGCCAGTGGTTTCTGGCCACCCCCTCGCGATCGCTCCTGGCCAATCAGATGCTTCCTCTGTCTGTGTCAATCAAAACACAGGCAGAGGAA
Organism: Lithobates sylvaticus; assembly: GCA_028564925.1. Lineage (NCBI taxonomy): Eukaryota > Metazoa > Chordata > Amphibia > Anura > Ranidae > Lithobates > Lithobates sylvaticus. The sequence goes on from CM053027.1 coordinate 125,069,712, forward strand.
GTGATGTCACGCTCGGTGCGCCGGTCTATGTGACCGGAACGCCGAGCTGTGAACGTCTAAAGGTTAGTGCACCAACAGTACACTGACACCAGTACACATAGGCACACAAAACACCCCCCTGTCACCCCCAGAGCACCCCCCAGATCACCCCCTCCCCCCCCCAGTCACAGTGTCACTAATTGCAGTGATCATTTTTTTACTGATCACTGCATTTAGTGTCAGTGTGACTGTAATAACTGTCAGTGCAGTTAGTTTTAGGTCCAAGGTAGCCCCCTACCCCCCCCCCTAATAAAGGTTTAACCCCTTGATTGCCCCCCAGGTAACCCTTTCACCCCCTTTTGCCAGTGTCACTAAGCGATCGTTTTTCTGATCGCTGTATTAGTGTCACTGCTGTCGCTAGGTAACCATTTTTTTTTTTTAGGTAACCGCCATGTTTATATAGGTTCATAAATAGGTTTATAGGTCAGGTACCCCCATATTACAACCTAAATAAAGGTTTTAACCCCTTGATTGCCCCTAGAGTTAACCCTTTCACCAGTGATCACTGTATAACTGTCACTGGTGACGCTGGTTAGCCAGTTAGTTATTTCGTTATTTAGGTTCCCCGTCAGGTTTTTATATAGCGTCAGGTACCCCCATATATTACCTAATAAAGGTTTTAACCCCCTGATTGCCCCTAGTTAACCCTTTCACCCCCTTTTGCCAGTGTCACTAAGCGATCGTTTTTCTGATCGCTGCATTAGTGTCGCTAGGTAACCATTTTTTTTTTTAGGTAACCGCCATGTTTATATAGGTTCATAAATAGGTTTATAGGTCAGGTACCCCCATATTACAACCTAAATAAAGGTTTTAACCCCCTGATTGCCCCTAGAGTTAACCCTTTCACCAGTGATCACTGTATAACTGTCACTGGTGACGCTGGTTAGCCAGTTAGTTATTTCGTTATTTAGGTTCCCCGTCAGGTTTTTATATAGCGTCAGGTACCCCCATATATTACCTAATAAAGGTTTTAACCCCCTGATTGCCCCTAGTTAACCCTTTCACCCCCTTTTGCCAGTGTCACTAAGCGATCGTTTTTCTGATCGCTGCATTAGTGTCGCTAGGTAACCAGTTTTTTTTTGTATTACTGTTACGGGTGACGCTGGTTAGTTAGCTTTATTTTTTATACTGTCAGGGCACCCGCCATTTATTACCCAATAACGGTTTAACCCCCTGATCGCCCGGCGGGTGATATCAATTAGGTTTTAGGGTCAAATAAGGTCTGCGTCGCCCCAGGTTAGTGCCAGTACCGCAAACACCCACGCGCAAAGCATACACCTCCCTTAGTGGTACAGTATCTGAACAGATCAATATCTGATCTGATCAGATCTATACTAGCGTCCCAGCAGTTTAGGGTTCCAAAAAAAAAACGCATTGTTAGCGGGATCAGCCCAGATACCTGCTAGCACCTGCGTTTTCCCTCTCCGCCCAGCCCAGCCCACCCAAGTGCAGTATCGATCGATCACTGTCACTTACAAAACACTAAGCACACATAACTGCAGCGTTCGCAGAGTCAGGCCTGATCCCTGCGATCGCTAACATTTTTTTTGTGGTAGCGTTTTGATTCAGTCGCTTCAGTCAGGAGCTTTTTTACCTGTGAATCTCAAAAAAATAAAAAAAATAAAAATAGTTGTCGTTTTATTGTTCTCTCTCTCACTCTATTCTCTCTCTATTGTTGCTCTTTTTTTACTCCATTCTATTCTGCAATGTTTTATTATGTTTTATCATGTTTTATCATGCTTGCTTTTCAGGTATGTAATTTTGTTTACTGTGTTTTAGTGTTAAGCATTTTTTTGTTTTCAGGTGCGCCATTCAGTTGCAACGCGGATTTATTTATCTTGACAGCAACAGCGTTTGCTCCCACGATACATAAAGCCGCGACTCCAACGCTGTAGGAGGTGATTTCACCACCACAGTTAAAAAAAAGAGCATATATGCCGAAGCATGGGGGCAGCAGGGGGGGGGAGGAGCGATTGGCTCCTAATGCCACGTACATACGGTCGAAATTCCGACCGTGTGTACACGGCATAACTTTTGCGGGAGGATGCCCCCATGCATCGGCATATATAAATGGTGCATGTATGCCCATCATTAGAAGTGGGTGGATGAAGGGAGGTATTCTAATGGTGGGCATACCCACCAATCAATCTCTTTTTTTCGTTCAGCCAAGAGGCTGCATGAAAAAAAAAAGATTACAATATATGTCCAGTATGTTGCTGGACTTTGAATGGTTATACCAGAATGATGCCTGCAGGTTTAGGTATCATCTTGGTATCATTCTTTTCAGCCAGTGATCGGCTTTCATGTAAAAGCAATTCTAGCGGGTAATTAGCCTCTAGACTGCTTTTACAAGCAGTGGGAGGGAATGTCCCCCCTCCCGGATATAAACCGCGCCATTGGGAAATTGGGAAAGCATTTTATCACACCAATCTTGGTGTGGTCAGATGCTTTGAGGGCAGAGGAAAGATCTAGGGTCTAATAGACCCCAATTTTTTCAAAAAAAGAGTACCTGTCACTGCCTATTGCTATCATAGGGGATATTTACATTCCCTGAGATAACAATAAAAATCATAACAAAGAAAAAAAATGGAAGGAACAGTTTAAAAATAAAATAAAAAAGCTAAATAAATAAAAAAAAAAACCAAAAAAAAAAAAAAAAAGCACCCCTGCCCCCCCTTCTCTTGCGCAAAGGCGTACACAAGCGTTGGTCTGGCGTCATATGTAAACAGCAATTGCACCATGCATGTGAGGTATCACCGCGAAGGTCAGATCGAGGGCAGTAATTTTAGCAGTAGACCTCCTCCGTGAATCTAATGTGGTATCATGTAAAGGCTTTTAAAGGCTTTTAAAAATGTATGTAGTTTGTCGCCACTGCGTGTTTGTGCGCAATTTTAAAGCATGTCGTGTTTGGTATCCATGTACTCGGCCTAAGATCATATTTTTTATTTCATCAAAAATTTGAGCAATATAGTGTGTTTTAGTGCATTAAAATAAAAAAAAGTGTATTTTTTTCCACAAAAAATGCGTTTGAAAAATCGCTGCGCAAATACTGTGTGGAAAAAAAAAATGCAACACCCACCATTTTAATCTGTAGGGCCTTTGCTTTAACATTATATATAGTGTTTGGGGGTTCAACGTAATTTTCTTGCAAAAAAAAAATATGTTTTCATGTAAACAAAAAGTGTTAGAAAGGGCTTTGTCTACAAGTGGTTAGAAGAGTGGGTGACGTGTGACATAGGCTTCTAAATGTTGTGCATAAAATGCCAGGACAGTTCAAACCCCCCCCAAATGACCCCATTTTGGAAAGTAGACACCCCAAGCTATTTGATGAGAGCAATGTTGAGCCCATTAAATATTTTTTTTTTTGTCCCAAGAGATTGAATAATGAAAAAAAAAAAATATATATATTTTTTTTACAAAAAGTTGTCACTAAATGATATATTGCTCAAACATGTCATGGGCATATGTGGAAATACACCCCAAAATACATTCTGTTGCTTCTCCTGAGTACGGGGATACCACATGTGTGGGACTTTTTGGGAGCCTAGCTGCGTACGGAACCCCAAAAACCAATCACCGCCTTCAGGCTTTCTAAGGGTGTAATTTTTTTATTTCACTTCTCACTGCCAATCACAGTTTCGGAGGCCATGGAATGCCCAGATGGCATAAAACCCCCCAAAATGACCCCATTTTGGAAAGTAGACACCCCAAGCTATTTGCTGAGAGGTATGGTGAGTATTTTGCAGATCTCGCTTTTTGTCACAAAGTTTTGAAAATTGAAAAAAAGAAAAAAAAAATTTTTTTTCTTTACTTTCTTCATTTTCAAAAACAAATGAGAGCTGTAAAATACTCACCATGCCTCTCAACAAATAGCTTGGGGTGTCTACTTTCCAAAATGGGGTCATTTGGGGGGGTTTTGTGCTATTTTGGCATTTTATGGCCTTCGAAACGGTGATAGGTAGTGAGGAGTGAAATCAAAAATTTGCACCCTTAGAAATCCTGAAGGCGGTGCTTGGGTTTCGGGGCCCCGTACGCGGCTAGGCTCCCAAAAAGTCCCACACATGTGGTATCCCCATACTCAGGAGAAGCAGCAAAATGTATTTTGGGGTGCAATTCCACATATAACTATGGCATGTGTGAGCAATATATCATTTAGTGACAACTTTTTGAAAAAAAAAAAAATCTTTTTTATTTTTGTCTTTATTCAATCACTTGGGACTAAAAAAAAAAATATTCAATGGGCTCAACATGCCTCTCAGCAAATAGCTTGGGGTGTCTACTTTCCAAAATGGGGTCATTTGGGGGGGTTTTGTACTTCTCTGCCATTTTAGCACCTCAAGAAATGAAATAGGCAGTCATAAATTAAAAGCGGTGTAAATTCCAGAAAATGTACTCTAGTTTGTAGACGCTATAACTTTTGCGCAAACCAATAAATATACGCTTATTGGCATTTTTTTTTACTAAAGACATGTGGCTGAATACATTTTGGCCCAAATGTTTGACTAAAATTGAGTTTATTAGATTTTTTTTATAACAAAAAGTAGAAAATCTCTTTTTTTTTCAAAATTTTCGCTCTTTTTCCGTTTATATCGCAAAAAAAATAAAAATCACAGAGGCAATCAAATACCATCAAAAGAAAGCTCTATTTGTGGGAAGAAAAGGACGCAAATTTCGTTTGGTTACAAAATTGCATGACCGCGCAATTACCAGTTAAAGTAGTGCAGTGCGAAATTGAAAAAAGACCTCTGGTCCTTTGGCTGCCAAATGGTCCGGGGCTGAAGTGGTTAAGCACCGAACCAGGTGTGAGATGCATTAGCTGTAGGGTTGAGCGAACCCGAACTGTAAAGTTCGGGTCCCTACCGGACTTTTGGGTGTCCGGGACCCGGACCCGAACCTGAACTATTGGCTGTAAGTTCGGGTTCGGGTCCGGTGTTCGGCGCTGTATTGGCGCCTTTTTCACAGCTTTAGGCCAGCCAATGGATGATCGTTTTACTAGTGTGCCCTAGAAGCCATCACAGCCATGCCTACTAATGGCATGGCTGTGATTGGCCAGTGCAGCATGTGACCCAGCCTCTATATATAGCCCACACACAGCACACAGCGTCATTCTGTTAGACACACACTGTTAGGCAGGTTCCTGTGCTGCAGATAGATAGAAGGAGTTAGTGTGCTAAAGTCAGTCCACATTCCTGGAATTTTATTCTAATTAGTTAGATCAGTGAGCGATTTAGATAGCTAGAGTAGGGAGGAAGTTTCTTTATTTTGCAAAAGAAAGAGGCAGACAATCAGACATAATTATTGAAGAGATTCCTAAATCAATTGTACCCTGGCTGGGGTGCAGTGCACAGTCACAGTAACAGTGCCATGAGGCCAGTGCCAGACAAAATCTAAACGTTTTACCTTCAAGCTCAGTGCAACATTACTGCACTGCATATAGTAAGAGATACACCACAGTCTGTGTGTATTCTGCTATTGGAAAAACCTTGCATAAAAATTGAATTTTGCTTTTTATTTTTTTTTCCCAATAGCATTTTCTGTGTGTTCCTACATACACGCTGTAGATACTGTCCTACACTGTCCTACACGAAATTCAACTACACGTCTGATATTGCAAAAACATTGCAAAAAAATATAATTTTGCAGTGTTTTTTTTTCTTCCCAATAGCATTTTCTGCGTTTTCATAAACGCTGTAGATACTATCCGTGTAGTCTGATATTGCAAAAACATTGCAAAAAAATATAATTTTGCAGTGTTTTTTTTTCTTCCCAATAGCATTTTCTGCGTTTTCATAAACGCTGTAGATACTATCCGTGTAGTCTGATATTGCAAAAACATTGCAAAAAAATAAAATTTTGCAGTGTTTTTTTTTCTTCCCAATAGCATTTTATGCGTTTTCATAAATGCTTTACATACTATCCGTGTAGTCTGATATTGCAAAAACATTGCAAAAAAATAAAATTTTGCAGTGTTTTTTTTTCTTCCCAATAGCATTTTCTGCGTTTTCATAAACGCTTTACATACTATCCGTGTAGTCTGATATTGCAAAAACATTGCAAAAAAATTAAATTTTGCGGTGTGTTTTTTTTCTTCCCAATAGCATTTTCTGCGTTTTCATAAACGCTTTACATACTATCCGTGTAGTCTGATATTGCAAAAACATTGCAAAAAAATAAAATTTTGCGGTGTTTTTTTTTCTTCCCAATAGCATTTTATGCGTTTTCATAAACGCTTTACATACTATCCGTGTAGTCTGATATTGCAAAAACATTGCAAAAAAATAAAATTTTGCGGTGTTTTTTTTTCTTCCCAATAGCATTTTCTGCGTTTTCATAAACGCTTTACATACTATCCGTGTAGTCTGATATTGCAAAAACATTGCAAAAAAATAAAATTTTGCGGTGTTTTTTTTTCTTTCTGCGTTTTCATAAACGCTTTACGTGTACGTGTATTCTGCTATGTACAAAAACACCAATTTAAGGCGAGATAATAAATTTTGAAAATATGAGGAGATCATCAAAAAGGGGACGTGGCCCGGGTCGTGGTGCTGCTGGTGGCGCTCCTGTTGCAGGGAGAGGACGTGGTCGATCTGTGCCAGCTACACGCACTAGTAAAACACCTTCCGCAGGTGCGAGTAGGCGACAGAGCCTGCAGCAGTATTTTGGCGCGCCTAATGAGGCTGTACGAATGTCGAGGCCAGGACAAGTACAGGCGATAGTAGATTGGGTTGCTGCTGACAGTGCCTCCAGTTCCTTCACATTGTCTCCCACCCAGTCTCCTGATGAAAGTTCAGAGTTCTGGTGGAGCAGTATGTGTGCACACGCGTACACGTACTGCATGACGGGTCTGCCCCCTTCAACTTCTGGGTCTCCAAATTGGGCACATGGCCTGAGCTTGCCCTTTACGCCTTGGAGGTGCTGGCCTGCCCTGCCGCCAGTGTATTATCTGAACGTGTATTTAGCACGGCAGGGGGCGTTATCACAGACATGCGCAGCCGCCTGTCCAGAGCCAATGTGGACAAGCTCACGTTCATTAAAATGAACCAGGCATGGATCCCACAGGACTTGGCCGTACCTTGTGCAGAATAGACACATATACCGGTGTTCTGACGAAAACTGTCTCGCTATCGGATAGTGTCCGGCCACTTACTGCGCAGGTGCAGTGCTTGCGCAGTACGGAGGACAAGGAGATTCACAAAATCTCCAAAGATGAACGTCGCCTGCGCAGTGAGTGCAGGTTCAAGCCCGACCATCCAAGTGGACGTACGGTAGCACATAGTAATAGGGCCCCTCACGGGCTCGCTTGGCTAGGCTTCAACCTCGGATGATGTGGCTTGAACCTGGAGTCACCGTGCATCGTCTTCGGAGAGTTTCAAAATCCCCTTGTCCTACGTACTGAGCAAGCGCAGTACAGGGCGGACACTATGCGACGGGGGACAGAATTCGACACATCATTCACCACTAGCCTTACCCAGCCATTGCTGTATTTTTGAACCAGTGTTGGCTACCTCGTCCTCCTCCACCGCTGCTTCCACCTACACCGCCACATCCACCACCACCTCAACCTCCTACTCCATTTGAATTTCGTCCTCCTAGGTCAAGATTATAATTTTTTCATTTTTTTTAAATTTCCAAGTATTTTATTTTCCCACTATCTTATCCATTAAATTGAATAATTTTTTCCAGAAAGTGCGTATTCTGGGGTATTCCCACCATATGTGCGGCATCGTGCCGTTGAGTTTCTGAGGTTCTTAATGACTTCCTGTACCTCTTCTGCTGAGAAAGGGGCCTCCAGCATTTTTTTTTATTTTTTATTTTTTTTATGTTATTTTAAGTTATTTCCCTATCCACATTTGTTTGCAGATCACTTGCCATGCTCTTAACAACATTTTGTTGCCATTTGCAGCCCTCTAGCCCTTTCCATGACCTTTTTACAGCCATTTTAGTGTTCAAAAGTCCGGGTCCCCATTGACTTCAATGGGGTTCGGAGTTCGGGGTCAAGTTCGGGTCAAGTTCGGCCCCGAACCCGGACTTTTTTCCGAAGTTCGGCCGAACCCGCCGAACCCGAACATCCAGGTGTCCGCTCAACTCTAATTAGCTGTGCTTGTTAGTTTTTTAATTCTGTGCTGTTGATGCTCTGTTTTTACACGCAATAAAGGTGAATATATTTGAGTGTGGCTATCCAGCTTTCCTTTGTTCCATGCTTTGTGATTTTTAGATTTGATGGTTTGGTATATATATATATATATATATATATATATATATATATATATATATGACATTGTGAAGTCTGTGGGTTAAACAGCTCCCCCGCCTTCAGAATACACTAATTAGTGCTGCGATCTATAACCTGCAGCGCTGATCGTGCGTCAAAAAGTTGACGCACGATGGTTGAAAAAGTTGACCGGTAGATCAACTTCTGTTCAACCACAGTGGCCACACATGTGGCAAAATTTCAATCTATGTATGGCCATCTTAACACCATGTTACATATATACATACGCATTTTGGCAAAAGCCTACCAAGCTCACACCATTTTAAGACACATACTTACAAGATCACGTTAACTTGTTTTGCACCTAATGCTTACTGATAAGGCTTTAAAGTCACTTAGATCAATGATCTGGTGAAATTTGTGTCTTTCATTACTGGTTGGTTGCAGTATTATAAATTCTGATTAATTTAACACTGCGGTTGCACCTAACAAGTGCAAGCTCAATAAATGTCTGCATGGTGACTAAGCCAGCATAGTAATGATGTAGAATTATAAAAGTTTATCACCAGCCAAATTTGCTGATTGCAGAGTTAGAGCATAGCATGCAGAAATGCAGAAATTCACCAAAACACAGCAGGCCCCTATATAGTTATCTGTGTACTAGTGAAGTGGACATGATTTTAAGGCAACAAATAGGATGATAATTGTTTAGTGGGTTAGTGGCCCTTTCCTGATAAATTCAAAGCCCATTTATAGCCCTGAAGACCTGTGAGTAAATTTCTCAAGAGTAGTACAGGCATTTGTATGTGCAGCTCACTCTACATTCTGGCACACTGCCAGTGTGCTGGGATGACTGCAGTCCCTCACATCTGCGGGAATTACATCATCCTGTGCCAGCCAATTGGCTGAACACTGAAACCCAGAAGTACCTGGGTAGAAGATGCCAGTGATGGTGTGGGACCCTGTGGACCATTGGAACTAGAGTTAGTAATAGTACCTTTAGTTCCATTTTAGATACAAGAAACAAGTTGTTTCCATTTTCCAGCAAGTACCAAGAGCTGAAATGTAATTGACATTTTAAGTATAATTCTTCCTCTTAGATCTAATTATTTTATATCATGCAGAATGCAATAGAAGATCCTGGAACATACAAACGTAGTCAGGAACTCCCAAAACATCCAGGTAGGCAGGAACAGAGGCTGTGATTGTGGCAGTGAGATCTAGCTGTACAAGTACACTATTAAAAATATACACTGGAAGGCAGGTGATGACATAACTAAAAATATCACTTTTGATTGGACGTTGTGTGTGCATTTTCTTTGTGAATGTTTATGGGATATTTTAGAATATTAGGGGAAGAGTTCAGGGCTAAGGCTTATGTTTGTCCAGGACACATATGTTTACCGTTTTACCTGCCAAATTATTTGTCATTTTGATCAGCCAATCTTGTGACCTGCAAACCTCGTTAACACAAAAAAAGATTACTCTACTGCAGTCTGGTTTACAGTAGCTGTACTGCTTACTGAATAAATTCCCTGCTAAGGGCCTGTTCAATCACTTTAATGGGCTGCAAGACACTTAAATGCACAAAAAAATGCTGCATTTTTTTGCAGTACATGGAAACACATATCATTATGTGTTGTGGTGCGTTGTTGTGGTGAGTTGCCTTTAAATGAATGTAACCACAGCACAAAAGCACATGTGCAGTGCGTTACTGCATGTTGCACAATGGCCTTATGTGAGCGATCCTTAGGTCCCTTTCACACGGGCGGTCCGATCAGGTCCGCCTGACGGTTTTTTAGGGGGACCTGAACGGACACTCCATAGACCTCTATGGAGAGTCGGATGTCAGCGGTGACATGTCCGCTGACATCCGACCCGCTCCGAAAAAGTGTGATGGAGGAAAACTCTATTTTACCATACGTCTGCGTCCGTGTGAAAGAGGCCTTAAATGTAATGAGGTATTAATGCTGATTTCAGGTATTGATGCTAAAGCAAGAAATAAGTGTGGCCTTGTGGTGTGCCAGATATGTGTAAACCACAGGATAGACTGAACAGAATTACTAATCCTTTGACTTCTGTTCAAACACTGTCCCCATACATGGATCAAAATTTTGCCAGTCCCTGCTCAACCAGGCTGAATTTCGATCCATCAATGGCCAACCTAATCCTGTTTTTAGTCTGCTAGACAGTCCTCTTTCCTAGATGAACTGCCCTGCAGCTATTGCCTGACTTTTATGTATTTGTTTGTGAATTTTATTAGTAACTTTTGTAAACTAACTTGTAGTTTATGTACAAGAATTCCTGTTTATGGTTATTTTTTTTACACATTGTATGCGATACAGTTTGCAGAATTGATAGAAATTACCATTTAATTTCTGAAAAGCCACATTATTTCCTCACATAAGGTTTTTACGTGAGCTGGTGGAATTGAAGACTTTTGCCAACTACTCCACATGTGACCGCAGTAATCTGTCTGACTGGCTGGGCAGTGTAGAGCCAAGATTTAGGCAGTACACGTACAACCTGGTCACATGTGGCATTGACCGCAACTTTCTGCATCACGTCACTGATCAGCAACTGGAGAAGGACTGTAACATTACTACCGGCTTCCACCGAGCCCGTATATTGAATGCAGCAAGAGGTGAGACCTTGGTTGGTAATTCTGCATTTTTTACCTGTAATAGACATTTATGATATGAATATCACATTCATGGCCCACATCCATGAATGAACAACTGAATAAGAGGCATTCCTCTTCCTGCACTGGTCACGTCTGCACCCCCTCCCATCAATGGTCACCGCTGCATCTCCCTTCCAGTACTGCTGCTCACCACTGCACCTATACTCGGCTATTGCTCACCTATGACCTGCTGTACCCATCTTTTACAACTGGCAAACTCTGCAGCTCCTGCACCCCTCTTCCATCTGCATCCCCGTCCTTCCACCAATCACTTCTGAACTTCTCTTCCACTGCTAATTACGGTTGCCCCCCTGCACCTCTCTTTCCCCTCTGATCACCTGTTCAACCCATCCACCCCTCTTAGCTGAGTCAAGGCTGGCAGCAGACAGGACAATATCAGATGTGGTAGAGTCTGACACAGTTAGACAACTACTCATCATAAGATCCCTCTTCCTCCACTGGTCAACTCTACACCCCTCTTTCACCACTGGTAACCTCTGCAACCCCTGAACCCATCTCCTTCCATTGTTAACCTCTGCACCCCCCTTTCTCCACTGGTCACCTCTGCATCCCTCATTCACTACATGTCAACTTTGCCCCTCTTGCAGCACCCCTTATCCAACACTGGTAACCTGTAAACCCCTTTCATTCCTTTACCTCCAATGGTCACCTCAGCACTCTTTTTCCACCACTGTTAACATCTGAACCCCTTTTTCTCCACTGGTAACCTCTGCACCCCTCTCCCTCCACTGGTCACCTCTGCATTCCCTTCTTTCACTGGTCATCTCTAAAGTCCTATTTGATAATTTTTTAACTCTTTCCACCATTGGTCAACTTTGCACTCCCTTCCACAACTGCTCACCTCTGCATCCCTATTCCACCACTGGTTAACTCTGACCTCCTTCATACCTCTTCCACAAACACCACTCTACCTTTACTGGTCATCTCTGCACTCCTTTTCCACCATTGGCCAGTTTTGCATTCCCTCCCACTCTCCTTCCTCTGCCCCCCTGTACCCCTCTTCCAGCACTGGTCCCCTCTGCAACTTTGGGACATGGCTATTTCTCTTACTGGGTCAATGGTGAAGCCCTATTTTGCCCTGCTTCGCCACAGCTTCTGTCACTGGAGTTAGGATGTTACTGATAATAATACATACTGATATTACTAATATCATTATGTATTATTTTTCAGTGCAAAGCATAAGGTTGCAATCTATAGCTCTAAAAAAATAAAAGCTGGAAGCCTCATTAAGAATTTAAAGACTGTAGAAGATAGAGCAGTATAAAATTGACCAGTAAGCAGGACAATTTTATTAGGAGAGACATGGCTGAAATTTACCAGAGAAAAAGAGTACAAGCAGGGGTCTACTGCAGCAACTGAGAAACCCCAGGTGATACAGTAGTGTAAAACTGCCTGGCAACAAAATAGCAAGCCTAGGTCCAAATGTACTAGAGACAAAGAGCACAGGCAGATAAAGTATAGTAGTGTAAAATTGGCCAGCAGCAAGACTAGGCCCAAATTTGCTATAAACAAAGAACACGAGCTGGGGTTTTACAACAAGAATTAAAATACTGCACAGGATACAGCAGTGTAAAATTGTCCAGCACCATGACAGTTTTAATCAGGGATATTAGACCCTAACTGGCATTAGCCTATTATGGAGATAAGGGGTGCAGTGAATGTAAGTGATATAACATGGGGTGCTTTAGGTGCACATTGGTCTTACACACACACTTTCCGGCTGAACTGAAGTAATTTTTGAATTGGAGTAATTTGAGTTTATTCAACCTTACCAACTATGTAAGGTATGCAGTGCTGCAAACAAAAGGGCAGCTCCAACAACAGATGGTCAGTAACAATTGAATGCTCTGCTTTCAGCACCCAAACTTAAAAAATCCACATAAAATAAAAAATATCCACAACAAAAAAGCTTGCTATGGATGGGGCAACAGCTAAAAGTGACCACTGATCTCAAATCAACCATACAATACAATTTAATTTAAAAAGCCCCCAGTAATAAGAACAAAGTCTCAAGTCTCCAGTCTTCAGAGTCTCCAGGTAACTCGGATATAAGTTATTGAAAATTGAGCCTGTATAACTAGGTAGAGGTAAATTTAGGCTGCATGTTTTTCAGTGAAGTGGTAAGATCTTCCATTATCCTAATGTTTTCCACTCCTCTAATCCATTGTTGAATGGTTGGCAAAGAAGGGGACTATGTTAAAATCAGGATACAGGAACGAGCAGCATTTATGAAATGCCGAAGGACTGATGTGCGATATGTCTTTGTCGGGAAGGAATTGTGATGCAAAAGATAAAATGCTGGTCATTTAGTAAAAGGCCTATCTGTGAAACATTGAGTAATGGTATGGACTTGAGATCAAAAGGAGTCTAGGGCAGGCCAGTAGTGTACCTGGCCTGTGTCCACAGTGCCAACAGAGATTCGGGATGGAGGGATACATGACATGGAGTACTGTTGTGATGGAGTACCCAGATTCTTGGTACTGGTTATTAATAGAAGATTTGTATAACAGACAGAAAATGTTGGTTTGTTCTTTCAGGGTAATCATTCAAAGTGAGGGAGTTGGCTTAACCAAAAGCCCCTTTATTGGCCCTTCTAAGCCCTCTTGCCATAGTTCATAGCCCATGTAGTGCATTATGGCTTTAAAAAACTCTACTGAAAGAATCTGCGCAAAAATATGCCAGGATCACGAATCTCAAAGCTGCATGATTCACCTAGAACCTATTTGCAGCTTAACCAAGCCACTTTTTCAGTTCTAATGATTGTCGGGAACATGTTCAAGCATTTTACATGTGTGGATGTAAATGCTGGGGTATGTTCCTGGCATTTGTTACAACTAAAAAAAACGTTTGGATATTAGGCATACAATGACCTGGATATATGATAATCTTCACAGACATAGGAATGTAATACTAATACACAAAAGGTAATACACAAAAAGACAATGTTAGTGGCATTGCTGGATTTAGAATTACTGAAATGTGGTATTTGTGTTGGATTTTTAAAATGTGTGCTTGTGTTTGAAAACGCTACTAAAGATTTATTACATTTGATTATAGTAAAGCTTATATCAAAGTCAAATATAATTAGTGATGACTATATTAACACAGAAATATATAATGGCCAATGCTTATTATTATACTTCAGTGATATTTCTATGCAGCACTACTAATTAGGCACTACAGCATGTTCATGTAATAAACAGATATTGATAAACATTTTTGAGCATATTCATACCCTCAAACTTGTCACAGTGTCACCTGCAGTGCTCACATGACTTAGGTGTTGGTGTTCCCAGCATACCAGCACTAAGATTTAAAGTAACAGGGTGGCCCATTGTAGATACATATTAAAGGAAAGCTTTGTAACCTATATGCATTTCCAGACTTTATTTTTAACCATAAAGTAGATTGTGTATAATCTGTATAATGTGCTGTGTGTGGCTGGATATGTAGTGCTGTTAAATAATGTGTCCTTCTCGCCCATGACAGAGATGCTGCACTCACCCCTTCCATGTAGTGTGGGTAAATCAAGCTATGATGGCCCTGATGTCTTTATCAGTTACCGAAGGAGTACTGGATCACAGTTGGCCAGGTGTGTTGAAAATTATAGGATTAACTATCTCTGTATTTTTGTGACTGATACTGCTTTTGCATTAAAGTGGTTGTAAAGGTTAAAGGTGTCTTACCTTAATGAATTCTCTGCATTAAGGTAAAAAAACTTTCAATGTCAGCTCCCCCCCCCCCCCCCCAAATACTTACCTGAGCCCTCTCTTGACCCAGAGTTGTGGCCATATGCAGCAGCACTGCTCTTCCCTCCCCTCTTCTCACAGGAGGCTCGGCAGCAGTGGTAGCCATTGGCCTGTAAGCAGAGAATGGGAGCGGGGCTGAGCCTTACTGTGTGTGTCTGTATAGGCTTACAAAGCCTGCCTCGGGATCGAGTCTGCAAGCGTCTTGCTATGGGGGCACTTAAAGAGGAGGTGCCAAGACCACTGGCATGAAACCCCATGAGGGGAGGATCTGCCTGCTCTGTGCAAAACCACTGCACAGAGCAGGTAAGTATGGCATGTTTGTTATTTTATTAAACCTTTACAATCACATTAATTTCACATGTCCATTATCATGGACAGTGTAGAGCAGGGGTGTCAAACTTAATTTCATCATGGGCTGCATCAGCATTATGGCTGCCCTCAAAGGGCTGTACAGAGTGCAGGTTCAGGAGTGCGTTATGTACAGAGTGCAGGGTTTGGGGGTGCATTACATACAGGGTGTAGGGTTCAGGAATATGCTACATACAGAGTATAGAGTGCAGTGTTCAGGAATGCGCAACAGAGTGCCAAGTTCAGGAGTATGTGGCATAGAGGGCAGAGTTCAGGAGTACACGGTGTGCAGAGTTCAGGAGTACTTGATGTACAGAGTGCAGAGTTCAGAAATACACAGTGTGCAGGAGCAGGTGACGTGCAGAGTTCAGGAATAGGTGATGTACAGAGTGAAGCGTTCAGGAGTAGGTGACGTACAGAGTGCAGAGTTCAGGAGTAGGTGACGTACAGAGTGCAGAGTTCAGGAGTTGGTGACGTACAGAGTGCAGAGTTCAGGAGTAGGTGATGTACAGAGTGCAGAGTTCAGGAGTAGGTGATGTACAGAGTGCAGAGTTCAGGAGTAGGTGACGTACAGAGTGCAGAGTTCAGGAGTAGGTGACGTACAGAGTGCAGAGTTAAGGAGTAGGTGACGTTCAGAGTGCAGAGTTCAGTAATACGCAGCCCACAGAGTACAAAGTTAAAGTGGAACGTCACTCATCCAATAAACATGGATTATTTTTAAACCTCATGCTGCTAGCATTAGTAAATAGATAGAAATGTATTTACTTGTTTTAAACCTTTTTTTAACATTTCTTCAGTTACTTCCTAGTTTCTTGCCTAGGCAAATGATGTCATACATCCCAGGAGTCTTTGGGAGGGGGAGGGGTTTTCTCAGCTGAGCACCCTCTCCTGCATGCATGCTTGAGCTAAAAGCAAATGGATTCCAGGAAGTAAATGCTACATGAATCATTTTGCTTCATCCAAGATGGCCACGTCCAGAAATGCTAGGGTGTTATTCGTTATCATAGATTGATGGGGGAGTTTGCTTTGAATATTAAAAATGAATAAAATAGTGTTTTTGGTTTGTTGTGCTCAGATGCAGTAAAGATCCCCTTTAAAGGACATTGCCTTTTCTTTCTCTTTATTTCTCTTGCTACCATTCTTCATTGTACTAGACTTTCTCTTAACAAAAAAAAAAAAAACAGTAGGGCTGTCCTGTGATCTTATGGTGACCAAGTTATAAGGGATCCTCCTCTCTGTTTAGATAATGGGACAGAAATGTTGAATGCAGGTTTGACATGTGAAATCCTGCTGGTGTTCATTTGCACTCAATATTCCTCACATAGTTATTTGACATTCACCCTGTGTACATTGGTATACTGCTATTTTTTGTACTGGTCTTGTATAGAATATATAAATATTTGAAAAGAAAAAAAAGGAGTATGCGGCAGGGTTGAGGAGTGCTCTGCATACAGAGTGCACAGTTAAGGGGTGTGCTATGCACAAAGTGCAGGGTTCAGCTGTCTTTTACAGGATGTCCACATCTCACTTCTACCCCTCCTCCTTGGCTTTGACTTCTGCACCACTTTCCCCCACCTCTGCACACATCTCCATCCACAGCTCTTATCTCTCCTTTCCCCCCAAAAGCTTCCTTGCATCTCACCTACCCAGCTCGGCCCTCTAGTACCTCCTCCTTTCTCTCTCACTTACAGAGAGATCATTGGTCAGCATCTGTCCTCGCCGCGATCCGCCGTGGGCATGTGGGTAGGGATCTGTGAGAGCTGAGAGCCGCTGGGGGCAAAGCTGTTCTTAAACACACAAGGCTTCTCTTTACAAGTGACAGTGGTAAGTGGGGAGCGGAAGGCGAGAGCCGGGGATGGCGGAACAGCTGGAAAAAGCCCAGGGTGCGAAGGCCACGTGAAATGGCCTGGCGGGCCAGAGGCTTAGTAGTGAGAACTGTGGTCTGGCAGCACATGGGTTTCTGTATTCAGTTATCACCAGGAATGCTATTAGCAGGAATTGTGTATATTCTGTAATTCTCTAATTCTAAAATGTAGAGCCGGAAACTCCTCCTTCTGAATAAATAATTTTATTTCTATTGTATATGCAGTATTTGCTTTGATAATTATGACGGTGACATGAAATAATTTTTTGAGGGTGAGGGACTGATGTGAATGGTTCCTTGTATTCTGATAATTGCAGCTAAATGTGTGATATAGCAACTCATGAAATAAACTCTCTGTATTCTTTCAGCCTCCTGAAGGTACATTTATATCTACATGGCTTCAGTGCATTTATTGATGTGGAAAAGCTGGAGGCAGGGAAGTTTGAGGACAAACTGATTCAGAGTGTGGTCAGCGCAAGAAACTTTGTCTTGGTTCTTTCAGCTGGGTCTCTGGACAAGTGCATGGGGGACAATGACTGCAAAGACTGGGTGCATAAGGTTAGTGCTTGAATAGCTGTGATATCTCTGATGATCCTCAAAGTGGACCTTCAGCCAAACCTTTCTCAATGAAGGCTTGTAAATTCCGTAAGGTTTTCATTGCCCTTTGCTCTGTGTTCCCATAGAGTTCACCTTACTCTCTGTCTCAGTGACACAGAAAAGTGATAGAAAAATCTCTTAAACAGCAACACAGCAGCAATACAAGCACTTTTTGTGACGGATTTCCATGTGTGTCTGATAGCTGTCACTGGTTTCTACTCTTTGCAGGAGATCGTCACAGCATTAGACTGTGGCAAGAACATCGTGCCAGTTACCGATCACTTTGACTGGCCAAACCCAATAAGTCTCCCTGAGGACATGAGAGCAGTGCTAAAGTTTAATGGCATCAAGTAAGTTTTACTTTTTACAGCATGTATCAAAAGCATAATCTATATACAGCAGACAATTCAGGCTCGATTCAAGTTGTTCTGTGTGCATTAAACATTTGCGATCAAAATTTGGACAGAATTTCTGTTATTTGGAGATTTGGATGTATACAAATTTCTGAATCACAATAGTAACGGATTTCAATGAAACAAAATATCGCAATGAAATAACAAATTATCCGAATTCAAAAATGAATTTGAAATGGAAACATATTGCAATAAATACAGTATAAAAATGAAATAAGATGATGATTTCTATTGATGCTGCTTTATAATATAGACTAGACTATAATATCGCCTTGAGGCGATTCAGTTCGCATTGTAGCGCTATACAAGTTATTCATTCATTCATTCATTCACTAGACAAAAATGTAATAGAGTAGAATAGAAAAAAAAATAGATTAAAACAGAAATAGAATAGAAAAAAAATACAATATAAAAGAATAGAATATAACAGAATAGACTAAAACAAAATAGAATAGAAAATACAAGACTAGAATGAAATAAGATAGAATAGAAAATAATAAAATAAAATAGAAAAAATAGAATAGAAAATAATAGAATTTTATTTCAGTTCAGAATAAATTAGAATAGAATAAAATAGAACCAATATAGCCGTCTTCTGACATTTGAATAGAATAAAATTGAAAACAAAGAATAGAATAAAATAGAACAAATATAGTTCATAGTCTTCCTGAAGCTCGAAAATAACTAATATATTACCGAATTCGAATGTGCCAAACAAATTCTGATAATGAATCATTCTAACATAACAAATAACTTAATAATTTTATTTCTTCATAACAAATGAATCAGAAATAAAACAAATTTTTCCGTCATGCAAACCCCTAGTGTGCATGTAAAATGCTAGGTAATGCACATGTGTAGGTGAGAATGGGCCCACTTGACTTGCATGTGTGTTTGATAGCTGTCACTGGTTTCTACTCTTTGCAGGAGATTGTCACAGCCTTAGACTGTGGCAAGAACATTGTGCCAGTTAACATAACTGGCACAGTCTAATGCTGTTATGTAAAATGTTAGGTAATGCACATGTATAGGTGAGAATGGGCCCACTTGACTTGCATAATATAGACATGTGTTAACAGGCTCTTGATCAGCATGACAAACAGGGAATAATAGCTAGGCGTGACAGGTGTCAGTATCATAGTTAAAGTAGTTGTTAACCCACTTCTATCAAATCTTCTTATCCCCTCTGTACCTTAATAACATGTGTCCTTGTGCTTGTACAAGCAGGGAGGGGAGTGGGGAGGAGGACAGAGGAGACACAGACACAGGAGAGCTGCAGATAGCAGGCTGCAGGTGACGGAATCACGCAAACGGACCACAATGTCAGGGCTCAGCAGCCATGACTATCGTGGTCTGTTTGCAGAGGGGAGGGTATAGGCAGGCAGGATCATCCAGGTTTTTTAGGGTATACAGGGGCCAAATGACACAGCACAAGCACCTCTGCTGTATAACATGCTTTAAAGGAACAGTATCTGTTTTTTTTTTTTTTTGGGGGGGGTTAACAAACGCTTTGAGATGCTATATATGAGGCCATATGAGTAACAATTTTGGTTAAAGCTAATTTTGGTTTAGTAGAAAGCACTTTAGAAACTTTTACATGTTCAGACATGGCATTATTCTGTTTATATTATTCTGTGCTCAAAAATAATCTCAATGTGTCTAATTATTGTATTACCAGATGGTCTCATGAATACCAGGATGCAACCATTGAAAAGATTATTCGCTTCTTGCAAGGTCGCTCCTCTCGGGATTCCTCTGTTGGCTCTGAAAGTCTAGATGGTACTCCACCTCTAGGTGATAAGTAGAACATACAATGGGAAGCCAAACTCCAGACAAGTGATACCTGTAGATGTTCCTGTCCCTGGCCTAACCATGCTGTGCTCTGGAGTAACGTCTACTGTTCTTCAAGCTTTCAACTCCTCCAGCTTGGTCTTTTCCTTCCAGCACCTTGAGATTTCTCAGGAGAACCAACAAAACTTTCTGTAATGATAAATGGGATCAATCTGTAGCAATAGTGCACTAGGGTTACATAGATATACTCTTAAGGGTAAAATTTTACTCAAGCACCGGCGGACAAAAAACAGGGTTATTTTTCAAATCTGTTCATTAAGCTTGATTCCTCTTGCTGACAGAACTTCAAAGTCAGCACTGGCTGTTATCAGGATCTTACCCAAACACCTTGTAGTATTTCACAGACAACTGCCAAGCAGTTATTAAATCAGGATGTGCAGCTCCTTCCTGGTAGTGCTACCAATAACAGAATCATAAGATGTTATTTGAAGTCTGGAACAAAATAAGTGACAAATACAGCACTATCAAGGAGATTATATAATCTCCAGCTCTCAGTAATACATGGCTTGCCTGTCAGTCTTTATGTCTATATATTAACCTAATATATAGCAAAATATTTAAGAAGATTCCTATTATAAATCTTGTAGACTTGATGAGTCTAATAAAAAAGAAAAGATATGTATATAATCAAAGACATTGTTCAGTGATGTTTCTCTACCAAATGTAATTTTCCTGTTTGACCAACATATAATGGAGGAACTGCAGGCAAATAGCAAAGTTTAGTGATGAAATACAAGTTCCTATGCAAATTTTGCAGCTTCCTGTGTCCTCTGCCTGGTCATTGCACAGTAAATCCACATTATTATACTCATGCAGCTCAGAAGTTAGCAGTCATGCGGTGCTTCTGTATTGAATTGGGAATCTGTTGGATTACCTTACTTTGGAAGGTGGCCGAGGTTTATGAAGAAGGCAGTTGAGATCACCAAAACCTCTGAACTTCCACGTACCTTTGCATTCCAATTGCCTACCCAGGTGCGGCGTCACTGTCCAATAGGAACGCATGGGGGTGGGATAAGTTGGGTTAGTTATTGATTAAGAAGCTGTAAGGTCAATATTTTCATAATAAAAGACCAGGATATTGGTGATCCATGGATATTGGTAGGCAAACTGTGCTGGCGAGCAGGCACCTGAAAGTGCCTGCTTTATAAACATGGAAGCCAACTTAAAAAGTAAGATGACAAAATCAGGTGTGTGGTCCTGCAAGGCTTTAAGGGTAACAGGATCAAGATTTTGTGTCTCAAATGAAAGAGGAGGCATTAAACTTCCAGATATCGCCGCCTTTCAAACAACAGCAAACCTGAGTTGAGTTATAGACTAGCTCAAACAGACAGTGAGTCTAATTGGAACCACCTTACAGAAACCTCTTATGGGACTCCTATGGCCAAATGTGTATTTTGGTTTTGTGCTGCCCTAAGCAAGACTAAAATCAGGCAGCCCCCTATATAAATTTGTCCCACCCCTTCCTGTCCATTGACACCTGCCGCCATCCAATCCGATCCTGTCCGCCAAAAATGACAGATGGGGGATCTATTCCCCAACTGTCTGGTTTATCGGATGGCAGTCGGATGGAAATAGACTGGCGGTCTGTTTCCATCTGACTAACCCATAGAGGAGAGTGGGCTGTGTCCGCTCTGCATAGCGGACAGATCGCCTGAGCAGGCGGATCAGCTTTACGGAGCTTACTATGTCTTTTATTTTTACAACTTTAGTTATTTTTTGTACAGATACAATTTTATTTTTAAAATTTTATATTATTTATTTAATTTTTTTTTTTTACATTGGGGGGGGGGCTTTGGAGAGACATCAGGGGTATAAACAGACTTATGTTGTCTTTTTTTGGAGACAGAAAGAGACTGAAGACAGTTCTTTTCTCTGCAGCCTGAGCTGCACTGTGGATGAATGAGATAGGTGTCTGTATAGAGACTCATATTCATTCATAAAATGAAATATAATAAACAGTGTTTACAATATTTTATTTACAAACTGACAAATAGTAAACATAGGTTTCAGTGTTTAATAAATACAGAAGCGATCAGTACAGTGATCGCTGTCTGTATTCTTTCAGGAAAGGAAGGAGGCTGGTAAACACATGATAAACACACCAGCTCCCAAAGGCGGTGGGAGAGCAGAGGAGGGAAGCCCAAAGCGGCAGGTGATCGGGTTTGCAAAGGGCGTGGGGAATCAGTGCAGCGGGGTGAAATGGCAGGGGGAGGGAGCCTGGGGGCAGCGCCACCCCCCTGAAAAATGCCGCCCAAGGTAAATGCCTTGTTTGCCTTTCTGTAAATACGCCCCTGCCTATGGCATCATGAGGCTATGCCACCCAACTTTATAATGCACCCAATCACAGAACCCATCTATCTGGGCAAGAGCATTTAAGTAGCATAGCATCTCACCAACTTTTTTTCTGTTCTAGGAAATATTACTTCCCACCCTAGACTGGATGGTCCTTGTTTCCAGTTACTCGTTGGGAAGAGCACTTTTAGATCCTCACACTTTGGGGTCTATTTTTGTTTTCAGTCAAGATTCACACAAGGATCACCCAAGATTCACACATTTTTCTAATTGGATTCAATTGAAAAAATGTGAATCATGAGTGAAATTTATGTGAATCTTGTGTTAAAAAAAATGTATAGCTAGACCCCTTTGTCTCTTACATGAAAAGATTTTCTTTAAACATGGCAGGTCTCGACAGTACCATACCCAAGGAACAAGGACCTTATACTTTGGCCTTTAATGCCGCGTACACACGGTCGGAATTCTCGTCGGAAAAACTCAAACTCTCTTGCCTACACACGGTCACACCAAATTCCGACGGTCAATAACACCACGGCATACAACACATTCGACTGCACTATAAAAGGGAAGTTTAATGCTTCTGAGCATGCGTCAAATTGTTTCCGAGCATGCGCCAGAATTTTGCGTGTCGGAATTGCATACAGACGATCGGAAAATCCGATAGAAAGGTTTTCTGTCGGAAAAATTAAGAACAGGTTCTCAATCCAAAGTCCGTCGGAAATTCCGTCAGAAAAAAGGCCGATGGGCATACACACGATTTGAAAATCCGATGAAAAGCTCCCATCAGACTGTTTCCATCGGAAATTCCGACCGTGTGTACGCGACATTAGAGAGTGCTGCAACACACTTTCTCTTCATACTGCCTCCCTCTAACCTCTTCACCCAGCAAGGGACGAGCTTTATATGTAGGCTTTAGCCTTGTACGATACTCCCTTTTTTTATATATACTACTAAATACCCTTGAGGGGCAATAAAAACCTGACTGGGACTCTAACCCTTTCCCACGCAAAAACAAAAATGGAAAAAAATGGCTAGTGCTTGAGTTAAAATTGCTTCCAGAGCGGCTTAGTGAGCATTTTCTGTTTTTATATATGATCAATGTTTACAATGCAGTTGCACATATCTCTATATAATGCTATTTTATTATTCTTAAGATTTTTGTTTTGCCTATAATTTTTTGTTTGATCCAAGCAGTGCAAAAACACCCATGTTTTAAAAGAAGAAAAACTGAAGGTTCTAAAGAGGGGTGCAAAATTCAAAATATACACAGGACCCTTAGTGTAACCCATAGGTGTGTGCAGCATATTGCATTAGGGTGTGCAACCCAGAGCTAAAATGCACAGTATATGTGTGTGTGTATATAATATATATATATATATTATATAATATATATATATATATACATATATATATATATATATATATATATATATATACACATATATATATATATACATATACACACACACACACACACTTACTTATATATTTAGAAATAAATATAAACAAACATTAAAATGTAGTAAAATGTGCAAACGTGGACAATGTCAGTAGGGCAGTGGCCAGCATCAGTAAAGTGGGGGCATCTGCACCGCATGGGGTGATTAGGGTGTGTCTAGGCACACCCAGCACACTCTGTGCGCACGCCTATGGTGAAACAATTTAGGGGTGGATTGACTAAATTAGATATTTTTATAGTGGCCTCTGTTCACTTTAAGTGCCCCAGCATGTCTAGAAGAAATGGTAATTTCTGAAACTCCACCAGATATGGCTGGGTATTTGAAATGAACTTTTGTTTAGTTACACGTGTTGTAGTGCACCAATACACCCCACCGCCATTCATATGAGCATCTGATTGGTGGGTCGTGTACTCCTCATCGCAGCAATATATATATGTGTAAAGCCCTACAAAAATTGTTGGCGCTATATACCGTAAGTACCTGTAATAAGTAAAAATAAAATAATTAATTGTACAAACACTTTGTAAGATTCAAATGCAAGCAGCTAATGGTGCAGACAAACTGCAACCTCATATCTTGCTGGATTGGGGCACTACAACACAAGTGTAACTGTGAATGTATTAAAGATGAACTTTAAATGTGTATATAATGTGTCCAAGGAAATTTTTTTAGTTTCTCCAGTATGGGAACATAAGTCCAGATTTTTCTCTCTTTTTTTTGTGGACTTAAAGCAGAATTTCAGGACCATTGTCTCCCCCATGCACATAAAAATGCTGGTAAATGTTTGAAAAGAAATGCCTTACTTTTTAAAATATTAATGTTTCTAGGCAGGCAGCGCATGTCACATTCGACATGTTTGCTAAGGGGAAATAGGAACTACATTTCCCATGATTCCATTGGAATGCACTGACAGCACTGTGCTATCGAGAGCAGCTATCAGCATCAATAACAATAAATGACTGCGGGCTGGTCGCTACCAGATGCTGAATAGTTGCCAAAAGTAAAAAAAAAGAATTTCAGGGACACTTTTTTTTGCTGTATGTCCAGCAAGTGATTGTTAGCAAAGAATATACTTTAATTAGGTGCAGGGCAAACAGTGCAGAGGTCATCAGTAAGAAGTACAACATAGTAAATATTGTGCAGGAGTATAATGTACAACGTAGTGAATGCAGTGCAGATGTCAGCACTATGAAGGATACAGCACTGTGTACAGAGTTTAGTGGTCAGCAATATTATACCCATTCTAGTCAGTAAGAAAAAAATATGCCCCACAGTTAGGCCCCTTTCACACTGGGGCGGGAGCCGCGGTGACGGTAAAGCAGCGCTATATTTAGCGCTGCTTTACCGTTGTTTTGCCCGCAGGATTCGGCCGCTCGCGGTGCGGTTTTACCCCCGCAAGCGGCCTAAAAAGGGTTAAAATACCCCGCAGAGTGCCGCCGTAGCGGCGCTTTGCGGCGGTATTACCGTGGTGTCTCATTCAAATCAATGGGAAGGAGCAGTATAAGAGCGGTGAATACACCGCTCCTATCCCGCTCCAAAGATGCTGCTAGCAGGACTTTTTTTGACGTCCTGCTAGCGCGCCGCTCCAGTGTGAAAGCCCGCCGGCTTTCACACTGGAGTGAATGGGGCCGGTTTTTTCAGGTGGTGTACAGGCGCTATTTTTAGCGCTGTACCGCCTGAAAATCGCCCCAGTGTGAAAGGGGCCTTAGTGTGTGAGTAGAGTATAAAACCCTCCCTTATCTCTACACTACAATGTCTAGCTTGTCATTGCCCCCACCTCCCAAAGGACCCCCAGTGCCCAGGTGTCTGCATGGACAGTGCAAGTGTACTGAGTACATGAGTAGCATCTCAGCTCTCCACCTCTCACTAGCTTTTTCATTCACTGCTTCCTCTTCTCGGTACTGCTCTAGTAACAGCTCAGGACCCAATTGCTCTGCCACCCACAAGCACACACTCAGCATTGTGCTGAATTGTCTTGGAGTAGGGGGAAGGATTTGCATATGAATGAGACATTGCATGATTTGCATATGAATGAGCTTTGGACACAGCCTAACGGGGCGGGAGTGCTGGGCCGAGGAAGCCACAGAGAGCTTTGTGCTATGATCCCGGGATACAGTTTTCAAGGAACAGATGAATAAAAAGCAGGACTCTCTTGGCAACTTCAGGCCAGTTGGTAAGATTGGTACCGTGGAGATTGTACCTGATGAAAATCTGGTGATGTATTATGTGAACCAAAGTCCTGGAAGCAGGAGTCACCCCTCAGTTTAGGAGGCATTTGGAAGCAGTGATATTAGTAGTAGTAGTGCAAATAACCAATATTACTAAGGTCAGAGGCACCGGTACATTTTAAAAAGTATAAATACAATGACAAATCAGTGTAAATAATTGTATTGAATTACTGTATATCTAAATGTCTAATTCCCAGTAATAGAGCAACAAAACCACCTTTATATTTTACTTATGTATGCAAACTGAATGGAAAGTGAAGGGATGTGTTTCTCATGCCAACCTGTCAAGTCTGTAAATTAATTGAAAGACCAGTTGGTAGTATACTCACCTTTCTGGTCTCCAACCTTTGCTACATTCCAGTGCTGCAGCCTCTGTCAATCTATTTAGCATTTAATGCTGCTTTATCCTCTTTTTAAAACAGAACTTCACCTAAATCAGGAAGTTCCACTTTATGTCCTCCTCTGCCCCTCTTCCAAATTTTTTTTTAATGGGAGGGGGTACATAGTTTTTTCTGATTTTTAGACCACTTGCACTTCTGCTGGAATTGCCTAAAGTGATTCCCCCAGAAGCTCTCCCTGCTCGCAACCTCCTGGGACATGTCACAGGTCTCAGGAGGCTGCGGGTTCATTCACAAAGTGCAGCACGACTCGCGCAGTAGGAAGCTAGCTGTGAAGCCACAAGGAGTCACAGCCAGCTTCTCGCAGTAAACATTCTGGTGTTGGGAACCCTAAAACTGGCTAAGAAGCGGTCCGAGTAAAGACAGAGCTAATTCCTGGACAGGTAAGTATCCTTTTAGCAAAAGTCAGCAGCTGCAGTATTTGTAGCTGCTGACTTTTAATTTTCTCTTTTGAAATGGCTGAAGAACCTACTTAAATTACTGTCCTTTTTTGGCATGCCACCTCCCCCACTTTTCCTTCCCTCCAGTGTGTACATGAGGCCTTGTATCCCGTAATGGGTAATCAAGACCTTCAGGTAACCAGACTGCCTTTACACAAACCTCTAGAATTGATATTCAGGTATGAATCCTGTTATTGTGGCCTTCCTAAGACTGTAAATCCTTTCCTGTTCTGAGTGCCCAGATTTAATTTGCAGCATTTTTTACCTGTTCTGCAGTCCTGTTATTTGGAATAAAGCTTACCTGTAATTATGCAGTACAAACATTAATAAAGTTATAAACTACCACTTGTTTCAATTGCGTGTTATTTATGAGACAGTTCATACAATTGCATTCAGCTGTTAGCTTTCAATTTAGTTTTGTACATAGAGAATTGGACTAGTACATGTAGTCGTAAAATATCCAATAACAATGCATTAAATAAAACTCTTATTTTTATCTGCTTGTATTCAGGCACTAGGGGCTAGTTTACACTAGAGATGCTCTCTGAAGAGCTACCCGCATTCAGATCACTCTTTGACAGGCGATAAAAAGGTGTTGTATCACCTCCTCACTGCCTAATTTACCCCTCAAACCCTAAACTAGCGCATCCCTATTCAGCTAAATGGGTTGTGTTCAGGAGGCGACAGCAGGAATCGTTTTTTTGCAGCAGCAAATGTACTACCCTTTCCACAGCATATAGGGGAGCAGTAAAATATGGCTTAGAAGCACATTTTTATCATCTCCTAATACACAAGTAAACTAGGCCTAAAAGCACATATTTGTCTGGATCTTCAAAGATGATGCAAAAGGAGAATTCTAAGAGGAAACCTATTTACAAACCAGTTGGGGAGCTATTTCTGCGGTTATCCGAATGCATGCCTTAAAACGTAACTCCACTTTTGTTGAGAAAAAAACATTCCACTCTGGGTGATCTACAGTTAGGCACAATTTTATTTTTTTCAGGTATTTACCAAAACATATTCATAATTTGAGGGTATGTACATCCAAATCGGAGGAGGGGTTTAGGAATTACAGCTCTTAAGAATAGCCATCCCCCCCTTTTTCAAGGGACCAAAAGTAATTGGACAATTGAATCAAAAGCTGTTTCATGGCCAGGTGTGGGCTTTTCCTTCGTTATTTCCTCATCAATTAAGCAGGTAAAAGGTCTGGAGTTGATTCTAAGTGTGGTATTTGAATTTGGAACTCATTGCTGTGAACTTACATCATGCGTTCAAAAGAGCTGTCCATGCAACTGAACCAGGCCATTGTAAGGCTTCAAAAATGAAATAAATCCCCCAAAGAGATAGCAGCAACATGGCCAAATCAACAGTTTGGTACATTCTGAGGAAAGAAGAACTCACTGGTGAGCTTAGCAACATAAAAAGACTTGGACGTCCACAGAAGACAACAGCGGTGGATGATCGCATGATCCTCTCTATGGTAAATAAAAACCCATTCACAACATCCAGACAAGTGAAGGACACACTCCAGGTGGCCATATCATTATGAAAGTCTACAATCAAGAGAAGACTTCACGAGAGAAAATACAGAGGGTTCACCACAAGGTGAAAACCATTCATAAGCCTGAAGAATAGAAAAGCCAGGTTAGACTTTGCCAATAAACATCTAAAAAAGACAGACCAGTTCTGGAAAAGCATTCTTTGGATGGATGAAACTAAGATTAATCTGTTCCAGAATGATGGGAAGAAAAAAGTGTAAAAAAATCTTGGAACAGACCATGATCCAAAGCACACAACGTCATCTGTAAAACATGGTGGAAGCAGTGTAATGGCATGGGAATGCATGGCTTCCAGTAGCACTGGGTCATTGGTGTTTACTGATGATGTGACAGAAGACAGGAGCAGCCGGATGAATTCTGCAGTGTTTAGAGATATACTGTCAGCCCAGATTCAGCCAAATGCAGCAAAGTTGATTGGACGGCGGAATGTGGAATATTCTGAAATGGCCAAGTCAATCACCAGATCTCAACCCAATTGAGCATGTATTTCACTTGCTGAAGGCAAAGGCAGAAAGACCCAGAAACAAAGAACAACTGAAGACAGCCAGACTTGCTGGTTGGAAGTTGAACAGTGGGAACCTTGAGTGGAATGTGAAATTTTGCTTTTTTTTTCTGAGTAATGTGTGTGGATCAGTAGTACCTGTGTATTGTGAGTGCACGTAGGCTGCGAGTGCACGTGGGCGGCAAGTACCTGTGTATTGTCTTGTTGAGTACCGTGTATTGAATTGTTGAGTATTAGTGTCAGGAAGCTAGTTGTTAGGTAATTTGCACAGGGTATAATCCTTAATCCTCATTAAATTAGTAGGTACGATGCCTGACGGGTGTGGAGATGCGACTCGTGTACATCTTGCGGCATGTATGCGTTCCTTGATCATCTGATCGAGGGCGAATACTGCTGTGCAAAATGTAAGCATATTGTTTCCCTGGAAGCCCAGGTTCTGAATGTAGGGAAGCAACTGTCAGCACTGTGAAGATCCTCCATACTAAAGGAGAGCCAGGAACGTACCCGGCAGGTGCCGACGGGGGCTAGCATAGAGACGGGTGGAGACAAAGAGGTGCAAGCACCAGAAAAGAGTAGATGGGTGACAGTCAGGAAGGATAGAGAGGGAAGTGCCAGGGAGTCCAATCCAGGGCTGGAGCATTCCAATAAGTATGCTCTATTGAGTGACATTGGTGACACCAGTCAGGGAGGACTTTTGTTCACTCTTTTAAATGTATTACAAATGGGATCCACTGGCTAATGCCCTTATTTTATATGCTCGTAAAGTGAACCCATCTCTCCTCTGTGTTCTTTGTTTCTAAGATTTTATCCCAATTTATGCCTTCTAGCAAGGTTCGTAGTTTAGGGAAGTTGGCTCTTTTGAAATACAGTGTCTTTGTATTTCCCTTATGTTTCCTATTTGTGTGATTTATACTGAAGCCAATTGACCTGTGATCGCTGTTTCCTAAATTGCCCCGTATTTCCACATCCGTGATCAGGTCTGTAATCCAAATTGTGATAGGAGGTCCGTCTCCCCCCTCCTCCCTCAGGTTAGGGGGGACTATAGCATACTCCCAGTATTATTTTCCCCTTAATTTCATCCCTTTTGGAGCTCCATTCATAAGGATTTCACCTCCTCCCTAGCTCCCTTACTGATGTCATCTCTCACATTCACTTGTACATTATTCTTGATATATAGACATACCCCTCCCCCTTTTTTACCCTGCGATAAAGACATTTACATTACATGCAGCCAGTGACATCACTGGCGCATGCACTCTAAGGGAACGGCCACGGGTGCCACTCGCATTTGCGGGAGTGACGTCATTGCGTCTCCGGCCAATCACAGCGCCAAAGCCTGCAAACTCGGGAGAAGCTCCGGGGAAAATGCCAGCCGCCTCAGCGTTGTTCGGGCGCCGCTGCAACAGCCTCGTTCTAGGGTAAGTATTTCATAATGAGCTAGTAGGCGATGCCTACTAGTTCATTATGCCTTTGTCTTACAGGGTTTTTTTTTGTCAGAGTTTACATCCTCTTTAAATTAAGCCACCTGTTTTTTCACAGACTGAATGACCTCACTAACTGAACTGCATAAAGAGGAGAGAGTTTGGAACATTAGATGAGGCGTGTACCCAACAGCTGATGTAGTAGACATAAACATAGTAGCAATGCATATACAAAAGGTAAGAGTACATAAAGGACAATCTTTATTAAATTATCCATCGACTGTTAAGCCAATGTAAAAACATGATAACAGTTCACTAAAGCAGTAATTGCAGAAATATTACAGTGAACAATCATGAATAAAATCAAAACCAATATAGGGCGGCACAGTGGTGTAGTGGTTAGCACTCTCACCTAGCAGTAAGAAGGGTCACTGGTTCAAATCCCAAACAAGACACTACCTGCCTGGAGTTGGCATGTTCTCCCTGTGCCTGCGTGGGTTTCCTCTGGGTACTCCGGTTTCCTTCCACAATCCAAAGACATGCAGGTAGGTTAATTGGCTTCTGTCCAAAAATTGTCCCTAGTATATGAATGGGGACCTTTGATTGTGGGCTCCTTGAGGGTAGGGACCAATGTGAGTGTGCAATGTACAGGGATAGGGACAATTGTAGACACTCACTCAGGTTGAACTGGATGGACTGATGTGTTTATTCAACCTTACTAACTATAAACATGAAGAAAAGTGAACCTAGTGCCAATGTTGTACCCACGTCACTTTTGGGTCAACTAGAAGGGGAAGAGAGGTAATGTGTGTCTGCTCTCTTCCCTCTCCTCTACCCGGCGGCACCCCCTATGCCAGTCCCAGATGGGAAACATAGCAGGGGGCACACACGAGGTGTGGGGAGAATTTGTGCGGCACCCCAAGCACCTGCATGAAACTTATGATCACCATGGCAACCTGGTGCCTGAGGTTTGTCGAGCCCTGCTCTAATTGCTTGGACTACGCCCACACAATGTAGAGACAATTCCTTTGGATGCTTAGGAGGGCACAAGGCAGGCAGTACAATGTCCTTGATGAGGTAACCAACTTTGAAAGAAAGGATGATCTTGGGTGTAAGACAACCTTGTTGTGAAGATGAAAGGCCAACCAGTTCATAAACATGTCTGACAGATGTGATAGCTGCCAAAAAGCATACATTGCCAGCAAGAACCTCCAGGGGAATATCCCCTAATGGGTTCAAAGGGTGTTTTTGGCAAGGCAGAGAACTACATTAACACAGTTTTAAAGGCAATTGTTTTTTTAATAAAACAATAAACATGTTATGCTCACATAATCTGTGTAACATGGCAAAACATGTTTGCCCTATTGCAGGTAAAGCATTAAGTTAAAAACGTTTTACCTTTAGAACCACTTTAGGGTGCCAGGGAAGTACAGGTGGCCTGATATGGAAAACATCATGATGAAAGGTTTCTACAAGGAATCATGAAGCCAGAGGCCTTTGAACAAAGATGGATAATGACAATACCTGCCCTTTAAGGGTGCTTAGATCCAAGTTATGGTCAAGACCTGATTGCAGGAAGGCCAGATTGCAGGGCACAGAGTAATCTCTGGGACTGAATTTACTGTGTTCACACCATGTAAAATTAGATATCCAATTACAATAGATCTTCCTGGAAGTGGTTTATCTTGCTTTTAGTAATGCCTGGTACACACGGTAAGCTTTTTTTTTTCCGTTCAACCCGGAGGGCTGAACAAAAAATACCCTAAAAACTGGGGAGCTTGCAGTACTAACAGCGATCTCCCAGCTGAACTATTGTGTTCTGACAGGGGGACTGCCAGCACCGATCAACTTAGGATTTTGCAGCATGCCCATTCGACAAAAGCCGTATGTTAAGCCGGCTTCTGTCAGACAGGCTGCTGTACACACTAGCCAAATGTTGGCCGGTTTCTATTGAACTGGCCAATACCAGCTGATATTTGGCCAGTGTTTACCAGCCTTAAGGCAGGAATTGCAGACTCAGAAATCCCTCTATCCTTTAATACCTGGGTTTCAGCAGCCATGTTGTTAAATCAAATCCAAGGACTTAGAAGCAAAATGGCATAGGGGACTTTGAGACAGCAGACCTGGCCTGTTGGAAAGGAACCAAGGGTTGTGTGCTAGAAGTCTGAGTGTGTCATTGTACCAGGTTCTTCTGGGCTTGTTTGGTACCATTAGAATCACCATGTACCTCTCCCTTGCTCTATTTTGTGGAGCAGGAAAGGAAAAATGTGCACTGGAGAGATTACATAAATAAGCCTGAACTGGCAAAAAAAAAACAGAGGTAACTTTAAAATTTGGAGGCTAGGATGTCCACATTCTAAATTCCTCATCCTTGGCATATAAGACTGAACAGAACTGGAGAAAGAGACCCTCTGCCTTGGTACAAGTGGTGATGGCTGAGATAATCTGCCTGCTGGCTGTCCATTCCTGGGACGAGGACTACAGAAATAACTGGACAGTGAGTTTCTGTCATTGGGAGAATCTGGTTTGCTTCCTTCAAGGCAGCCAGGTTCCTTTTGCCCCCTTGATATACTGTATGCCACCATAGTGGTATTGCCTGACTGCACACGAAGCTGTTGTCCCTTCAGAAGGGGGTTCTTGTACTGCAGGGACAACCTGACTTCTCTGAGCTCCAGGATGTTGATTGGGAGTTTGGTTTCCTCTCTAGGCCATGTTTGTTAAACTGTCAAGAATTGGAACACTCCTCTCCAGCATGATAAACTTGTGAGGACCTTTCTATGGTAAGGGAAGGAACAACAAGCCCCCCCATTAGGGCTGGGATGGTAATCCACCAAAATAAGGATGCTATTGCTTGGTTGGATAGGAGCATTAATAAGTTGAAGGAAAAAGCTTATTTTTATTTTTTCATGCTGAAAATGCTGTTTTGTTGCAGAGTTCTTAAGTGGAATGTGGCAAAAGACAATGCCTTGAAGGTGGCAACCATTAGGCTGGGATGTGTCCAGGACCAGAGCCAAGTATTCCAAGAGAAGGGAGGGTTGGGGAGCAGAGTTTGAAAAATCGATCACTCAGCCAAAAGTCTTGATCATTTGAATGTGAACATTTTCTGACAACTGACCCAGAGCGGAGTCCTTCAGAAGAATGTGGTCTACTGTAGATAGCCTGTGAGTTGAATGCCCTGGGTTCTGAGCAGAGCCGGCAGAGGTGCAAAGACCTTTGTGAACACTTTGAGAAGCAGAGGATAGGCCGAAGAGCAGTACAACAATATGGACTTTTTTGCTGCCATTGCAGAGTGCCAACAGTGCTGAGGTGAGTAAATGTGAACATGCAGATCGGCATCTTGAATATCCACTGATGCTAGGTATTCCCCTGTCTCAGAGAGAGGCAATTACTGACCTTATAGATTCCAGAATTTGGGCATTTTAAGTAAAAAAAATAAGGTGAATATCCTCATTCTGATTTATTAATGTGAACATGTTTGAGTTGAAACCTTTGAAACTGTCTTGTGGATGTACTGGCACAATTACTTCCTGAGGTAAGAGGTGGTTCAGAGCCTTTTGCAAATCTAACTTCGCTTGGCCAGTCTTTGGTTGATTTGAAAGAAAAAAGTGGTGTGGAGACAGAGCTTTGAGCTCTATTTTGTACCTTCTTGAAACCACTGATTGAACCCATCGGTCTGGGATGTCTATGACCCAGAGGCAAACTGTAACAGACATCCCCACACTCTTATGCGTGAGGGAACCCCTTCATTGTGAAGAGGGCTTGGGGAAGGCTTTGTGGCTTTTATGGGCCAAGCCTTGTGCTGAAAGGAAGGGCTAAACTTTAGGCTAGGTAATTAAAGCCTGGGTAGAGCGAACAGGTACTCTGCATTTTGAGTTGCTAAGGGCTCCTGATCAACAGTTTTTTTTTTTTTTAAATCTTCCTTTGTAAAAGTAGATCCCTTTCTCTGATAAAATGGTTAAGTGCCTTACCAAACATGTCTTCCTTAGATGGACATTTGTGTGAGGCACCTTTTGCAGGTAGCGTCAAGTGATTGTAAAGTCTCGTTTAAAAAAAAAAAAAAAAAAAAAACACATACATGTTATACTTACCTCCTGTGAAATGGTTTTGCACAGGGCAGCCCAGATCTTCCTCTTCTTGGGACCCACTTTGCCGATCTTGGCACCCTCCTCCTGTTGAGTGCCCCCACAGCAAGCAGCTTGCTATGGGGGGCATCCGAGCTGAGCTGCAGCTCCATGTGTCCATTCACAAATGGAGCTGCCGTTTGGGTCCACCCCTCTCTCTCCTGATTGGCTGATATTGACAGCCGCGAGAGCCAATGGTGCCGCTGCTGCATCTTAGCCAATCAGGAGGGAGAGTTCTGGATGGTCAAGGGACTCGTGGACATCGCTGGACAGAGATGGGGCTCAATATATAAACCATATGGTGCAGCGCTGCCAAAAATTCAGTACTGTGAACAACTCCTAATGAATCACATAACTAGACAATAATAATGAGTAAACATATAGATGTGTGAAGTAAAAGTCCTTTATAAATATATATTCTACGCCATGCTCAAATCTTCTTAAACAAATGAATTAGTGCCACCACCACCAGGTGAATTGAATGCTCACTTCACTCCTGTTAATAACCGACTTAAACCCCATACACACTATACTTTTGTTGTCTGATTTGCTTTAGATTTACCAAAACCACGTAGTGTAAGGGGCTGCCTGATTGCCTACAAATTGAAACGCTTAAGGTTTTGGTAAATCTGAAGGAAAAAATCTACAGAAAATTGTATAGCGTGTATCCAGCTTTAAACCCCATACACACTATTAGATTTTTGTCTTTAGATTTACCAAAACCATATAATATGAGGTCAAAATTTATGTTTCAATTTGTATGCAATCAGGCAGGCCCTTGCACTACATGATATTGGTAAATCTGAAGACAAAAATCTGCAGAAAATCTAATGGTGTGTATGGGGCCTACTTTTACAACTCCGCCAGTCTCTCTGAAGTGGATGTAAAACTTCCTTCCTTAGATCTAGTACTCCCGTCTGGGCCAATACGCCTCACAAGGACCACATGTACACAAAGGAAACTCTATAGTGCTCTCCGTTTGAATCATTTATTAAGATGCCCCAATTAAAATACACTTACAAGAAATCAGATTAAAAACAGCATGTATAAATCACCAAACGATCGTCAGACTGCTCACCACACCATTCAATTTTAGGCAGCTGTGTGACGTCCTGGACTGAGCTCCTCCCTCCTATACGCGTATCACCATTGGATTGGCTTCTTCAGTAGGAACTGAATAGAACCAATGGTGCCGCTTTTGCATCTCAGCCAATCAGGAGGGAGAGTCCCAAGTGGCCGAGGGACTCGTGGACATCTCTGGACAGAGATGGGGCTCAGGTAAGTATTAGGTGGTGCTGGGGAGGCTGCTACACACAGAAGGCTTTTTATCTTAATGCATAGAACGCATTAAGATGAAAAACCTTCTGCCGTTACAACTCCTTTCAGCTGTTCAAGCTTTAAGCCATAAAATTCTGCACATGTGAAAGGATTTAAGAGCCATTCTGGAAATTTGTCTCATGAAATTCTAGGGCATCCACAAAAAAAAAAAAAAACAGCAGTTGCTGTAGTTGATCTGTAAAAAAAACAATCCTAAAATACAGGGTTATATTGATAATTAATTGTCCTAGTCTAGTAAGCTGCAGTTTGATGTAATGAAATGGCAGCGAGAGAGTTGCAGGGCTGGAAGAACAGAGTCTTTAGGAGCGTCTCTAAATTATCTATCTGCAGAATCCTTGAAAGAAGGAAGATCTTCAATGGGTACAGGGAGAGGTCTGTTTATAACAGAGATGGTATAGACGCATGCCTGCGAGCATCATCAACAAATTCAATATAGAATTTTATACACTTGTGGATGCCGCCCTTAGGAACAATACTATTACGACACAAATATGGAAATTTATCCGCAATAATTTCCCCATAACACCTACGTTTTATGCACTTCCTAAAGTGCATAAAAATAGGGTTAAACCGCCTGGGAGACCAATAATTTCGGGGGTGGGCTCCCTCAGTGAGAACGCTAGCCGACTAATTGATGAATTCCTCAAACCTCTTGTCATGAATTTACCGTCATACGTGAAAGACACCATGCACTTTTTACAAATTATAGACAAACTTTCGGTACCCAACTATACGCTTCTAGTAACAATTGATGTTGAGGCACTATACAGTTCCATTCCCCATAGTAAGGGCTTAGCAGCAATTCGACACATTTTGCGTAATAGTGCAGATGTCGATCCCGTATACGGTGATTTCATGACCACCCTACTTGAATTCATATTGGAACACAATGTATTTACCTTCAATGGCTCCCACTACCTCCAGGTACAGGGGGGTAGCGATGGGGACTTGTTGTGCCCCATCCTACGCCAACCTGTACCTGGGGGAGTGGGAGAAAACGGTCCTAGACGATGAAGACTTGTCGATGTACACGGACCACATTATAGGGTGGTACCGGTACATCGACGACATCTTCATCGTCTGGGACGGCTCACGTGATCTGTTGGATCAATGTGTCTCTAGATTGAATAGGAATGAATTTAACCTCAATTTCACTATGTCGCACAGTTCTACTAATATTGCTTTTCTGGATGTGGAAGTATACAAGGGGGAGGATGGTAAATTACTTACCAAACTCTATAGAAAACCTACAGCTGGGAACGCAATTTTACATGCAACCAGCTTCCATCCCAAACCCTTATTAAATTCTATACCCTATGGTCAGTTTTTAAGAATCCGACGTAATTGTGCGGATGACAACATCTATAAACAGGAGGCCGATAACCTCCGTGACCGTCTCTTGGAAAGGGGTTACTCACATTCCTCTTTAAAAAGGGCGTTTAAACAAGCCTGCATACGGAGCAGGGACGACCTCCTGCATTCAAAAAAATCCAGAAGTGATGTTAATCCTCTGAGAATTATATCCAGATTCAGTAATCAGGAACAACAAATTAGAAAAATAGTGCATAAGTACTGGCACCTTCTAACGGAAGACCCCACCCTAGGCCCATATGTGACAGATAAACCCTTATTTACATTTAGGAGAACTACCTCCTTAAGAGATCAAATAACAAGCAGCGAATTTAACGCAGACACCAAAATACATTGCAAATATAGGGGGACCTATATGTGTGGATCATGTAGATACTGCAAGTATATGTGGGTAGATAAAAATCCCAAGCTACCAGACGGCCAGACGTTCAAACCAAGACATTTTGCTAACTGCAAAACTCTGGGAGTCATCTATCTACTACAGTGCGATTGCTCTTGTTTCTATATAGGGAAGACCAAGCTGGAGTTCTGGAAAAGAGCCTACAGACATATTCACAGTATGAAGACTTGCGACCCAGACCTCCCGCTTGGGAGACATACCATCACCGTCCATGCGGGTAAATTTCCAAATATTAAATTTCTCATTCTGGACCGCATCCATCCCAATCTGAGAGGAGGTGATTGGAACAAATCCCTCCTCCAATTGGAAGCACGATGGATTTATAAGCTTAAAGCGACCCAAACTCCAGGCCTCAATGAGGCAATCTGGTTTAAACCGTTCCTGGAAGGTTTCTCCTCCGGCGGGATGGAGAAATAGATATATCACATTAGTTTGCGAGTAACATACATCACAACCATCTTTTTTCTCCATGTCCTTGATGGCCTAAACATTTGGGTTTTCCCTGTTTTCTCCTACATCAAAACTTTTCTTTCACTGTGCATGTGTCTGTACGCTCTTTATTGGTAAAATACATCGTTCTAACCAGTGATTCCAGCAATGTTCTTCCTTTGACCTCTGCATAGTGCAGACACAACATAGAGTATCTAATGCAATGATCTCTGCATCCGTTTACACATAGTTTATAGGATATCTAATAAACTATTCGGCTGCAGATAAAGATATATATATATATATACTGTTCCCGTTCAGGGACATGTAGGAATGAAATATTAATGCCAAACGATCTCTATTTTGTGCGCACAGAATGCACAGGATATCCAAGCTAGACATCAGTTCGGAGACATATGCACCAATACCATTCAAATACCAGCATAAGCACTATATATACACCATCTAGTTATCCCTTCTCATGTATTACAATACTCTATGGTAACTCTCCTGCCATATATGCCTTCTGTTTACTTTATATATGCCATCTATTGTGTATACATATAAGTCCATATATTCTATTCTCTGAATGTAAATATGCGCTATTCTGTAATCCTATGTCTAAATTGCTGTGATCAACTTACACAATTGATTTCCGTGTTTTTCCCTCCTATTTAACTTTTTGTTTCCCCTTCAATTTATTGAAAAATCGCTACACGGTATCTGGCTGAAGGAGCTCCAAGACATTAT
Source organism: Lithobates sylvaticus (assembly GCA_028564925.1). Classification (NCBI taxonomy): domain Eukaryota; kingdom Metazoa; phylum Chordata; class Amphibia; order Anura; family Ranidae; genus Lithobates; species Lithobates sylvaticus. The sequence continues at coordinate 125,108,201 of CM053027.1, forward strand.
TACATCCATCACTTTGCATATATCTGGCAGTGGCACAGGCTGTGGGTGGTTCTGAGGGACCGCCCGGCACGCCCAGCCGCCCGCCCACTCTCCAATGGACGGGCGGCATGGTGGGAGTTCCCGGCGTCGTCCTTCGACGCCGGGACTCCATATTGCTTCACCCGGCGAGCGCACGTCGCTCGTCGGTGAGGCTTGACGTGCCGGCGGGAGCAGTGGGCGTGCCCGGGTCACAATGCGCAACCATTGATTGGTGCGCGGGACCCGGGTGCGCGCGCAGCCCTCGGGGGGCCGGACCACATGAGGTACCTGTCACTTCCCCTTCACCTAGCAATCAGCTGTACTCTTAACAGCTGCTTGCAGGGCGGGGAATCTATTGAAATAGACCGCTCGTCCCGTCCAGCAGACTGCAATTGCCAGTCTGAGGAGGAGACGAGCGGAGCATAAACGGCTAAATGGGTAAATAATAATCCTACCTTTCAAACTGTTACTTTATGCTTATTTTGTCCTCTGGGTTGGATTTCCATACTCTATTTTGTTTTATAGCTCTTGCTACATCAATAGCGTACATAATATACGTCCTGCCTGTTTTTAAACTGGGGCTTTTTATATGGCACATCAACACTATATATAACCATAAATGAGCCATCATGATAGCCTTTAATGCAACTAAAATGCAAGCCGTTTTTGCAATGGCCAACATATACAGAAAAAATATATGTATATATATATATATATACTAAGCTCAACAACATCCATACATATAAATATAGCCACACTATATCCATACACCCCATTGCACTTCAACAGCATGGGGATTTAATTATGGGAAGTATTCGGGTGGGATATTCTTTGGTGACTATGATATCTTATCTAGACATCTCTGACCCTCTCTCCATAGTTTTCAAATGTTTGGTGTCCAACTACCAGTGCAAGGCTGATGAGGATACGCTACAGACCTATAACACAGGTCTGTTAAACAAATATCTAGCACGCACTTTTTTATGCATTTGCAACTACTTACACATGTTTCAACCTACCAGGGCCTTCATATCCGACCCCAGTGTGTCTCTCAGGCACCCCCTGCTGTCATCGTGCCAAGCCACTTGCAATCTGTCTTGCGATTTTAACATCCCAGACATATGACATAATCTTTAGGAGTGGTCATACCCACTATATGGATACCAACCTCTGATCAAAACCTGCCTTCTCAAGAAGTTTAGTCTAAGGAGCTCCTCCTCCCAGCCACTGTTTTTAACTACATTGAAAAATCTTCCTGTAAACGGTATGTGAATAACATTTTTTCCTATGTGCATATCTCCATACAAATAATTGTTATGTTTTCTGTAAGCATTATTATTATATATTAAGGTTCATCCTTTTTGACAAATTGTTCTATCATAATATCCTTCAGATATTAGAAATGTTGCGCTCCTACCTCTGAAGAAGGAGGAAATTTGCAAAAACCTCCGAAACGCGTCAGGTGTGAGTCAACGCCTACACAAATAATATATATCTATATACTGTATATATGTATCGTTGTTCGAATTTTTTCAAAAGCTTTTATATTGTCATTTTGTCAAATGTTTTATGTATAACAATTTTCTGTAATAAAACGTTTTCTCTTAAATACAAAATCTTTCATACTATATCTGGGGTTATATATCCTACATGCCTTAAAAGTCCAAACCCTTAGGGGATCCTTTTCTTTGTTTTTCTGTACTATAGGATGTGGCATGATACTTTAAAATCCCCTTCTTTCTATATGTGTGATCTTTGCTAAGCCTACAACCTTCTTCGTTTATAACAGAGATAGCAGGATCAACCACAGGAATAGCCCACTTCTTCCACTGGATAAAGATTGGCTTTGGGGGGGGGGTGTTAATGTTTCTGATGCGACCCAATCATCATATAGTTACATAGCTGGTAAGGTTGAATAGAGATATTAGTTCAGCTTCGTTGGGGTGAGTTTACAGCAAAAAAATATTCATCTACCTGTATGTTGTGATTTTTTAAACCACTTTCATACCGGACCATTTTGCTGGCTTAAGACCAGACCACTTTTTGCGATTCGGCACTGCGTCGATTTAACTGACAATTGCGCGGTCATGTGATGTGGCTTTCAAACAAAATGGACGTCCTTTTTTTCCTCACAAATAGAGCTTTCTTTTGGTGGTATTTGATCACCTCCGCGTTTTTATTTTTTGCACTATAAACAAAAAAAGAGCGACAATTTTGAAAAAAACGCATTCTTTTTGCTATATTAAATATCCCCAAAACATATTAAAAAAAAAAAGTTTTTTCCTCAGTTTAGGCCGATACGCGTGTCCTAGGGGCGTGTTGCTAACTGTGGGGGGCATGGCTGTGTTGTGCACATCACTGATCTCTGCTCCAATTACAGGGAGCAGAGATCAGTGTCACTTGTTGCTAGGCAGAACGGGGAGATGCTGTTTACATCGGCAACTCCCCGTTAGACGATCGTGGGTATCCCCGTGGCAATCGAGTCACGGAGGTCCCGACCGGCGCACACATGATGGCACAGCGGCAAATTCAAAGGGACGTACCTGTACGCCCTTATGCCTGTCCGTGCCATTCTGCCGACGTACATAGTCGTGCGCGGGTCGGGAAGCGGTTAAACTATCGCCGAGACCACCGCTTGTGGAAGGGAGTTCCACATCCTTACCACTGACAGTAAAAAAAAAAAAATCCCTTGTGCAGTTTAAGATTAAACCGCTGCTCCTGCAATTTAAATTAGTGGCCACATGTTTTTTTTTTTTTTTTAAACACTCTGCAACAGAAACGTTTTTTTTCTCTATGCTGGGGATTGCACATTCTATCTGGGGAATTGTTTGCAGGATTTAGTACCCGCTTGTACCCAAATGCATGGGGGATGGAAGAATGTCAGGCTTTACAATGCCAAGGCTCTTGTGGAAAGATGCCACAAGCTTTTCAACATTAGCAAGCATGTTGCATGAAGCTCCTTATTCCAAACAAAAAAAAATCTGGGGCAGAGAAATCTTCCGCAGCTTCCTCCATTACTGCCTCAATATCCTCTTCATTCCTTTGTGTCTGCATCCTCTAGGACCAGCATACCAGGTTCCGACTCAGGTTGAGAAATGAGAGTAGAAGAGGCCTGGTGTTTCTGAGCCCTGGACAAAGATGGCTGTAGTAAGACCGTAATCTATCAAAGGAATTGTGCCATAAATTTTGAATATTCTGCTTTGGTCATGGAGGCCGCATCTTGTGTGCCTGGAATACAGCTGGAAATGGATGCAGATATGAGTGTTGGAATCAGGGCCTGCTCTGGTGCAAGGGTTGCATTATGAGGGAGAGTATTGTGCAGGCTTTTGGCATACGAATGTTCACCTGCAAAATTGAATTGGCTTTCCTTCACCTGGTCTCCGCCATGGCTACAAGGGAGGGTGTTTCCCTGGGGGAAAATCATGGAGCAGAATGCAGAAAATAGGGTATGTCTGGAAGAAGTATGCAGTAACCTAAAGGTAAACTTTTCAGTTTAAAAAAAGAGGGGGAGGAAGCAACTCGCCACAATGCGCCAAGGTGAGCATCCATCCAAGACTTAGTGTACGAAGCAAACATTACGGGCCATCCTTACAGCGTGGAGTTAGGGTATTGTTCCCAAGGTTGGACCAATCCGTACACATGGCTTCTGTGTAGACATTACAAGACAGTGTGGTGTTGCTTGAAGAAAATAAAATGAGTGAAGCGGTCCATCACCTTCAGACACCAACACAAAATTGAGGATTCCTGGAGTGGGGTAGGATTATAGGAGACGTGTGTCCTTAAAAGCTTTGTAGAGTCTAAACACCTGAAGGTTTGCACCTATAACCGTTGGTGTATGAATAATTTGCCTATGCCCTGTACGATAAGGATACATGGACTGTAGAACGTTTCCATGCTTGCTTACAATGCAGTATGTTTAAAATCAATGACTGTTTAATACTACTTTTTGTTTTACATCACATGCTGTGTGCTTGTTCCAGGTCAGTGATTCACAAGGTTTAGAATAACAGCTTCATAGCATGCACCTCTAAAAAAATAAGTCAGTCAACAATAACAGCTCCCACAGTCCTATTCTTACATTTTAATTATTAAAGACGACAAAGTCCACACTAAACTCTCCAGAATCACAATTCGCTGTGGGAATTATGTCCTTTTACAGAGTGAATCAATGCATCAATGCATTCCCCACTTTGTGCTACAGCGCAAATTATCCACTGTAAATAAGATTATAACACTTGGCTCATTAAATCCACTCTTTTCCTGCTTTAATTATTTATACCACACTTCTGGCAGTTACAACATCCAGGCCTGTGCAGGCCGCCTAAGCACTCTTAGACCCCAGAAGGGGACACATCGGTACTTAAGCAGGGCAGTTACAAATTACAGATCAAAAAGTGCAAATGGCCAAATCACAATATTGATTAGTCTCGGCCAATAGCAGTTTTGCAGGTTCACCTTTCAAACGAAATCCTCGATAATGGAAAATATTTTTGCTTGCATTTAAAACAAAACTATACCCTTTCTTCTGGGCCTGTTATACTTAAACATAAGCACTGCAGTTTTACATGCACATTAGGTGTCCACTTCTTATATGGCACTTATACCCTCTGAACATTAGTGAAGGGGGGGGGGGGGAGCCTAGATACATGTGAATGTATAAACTGCATTGTTAAAAATGGCTGTAAGAACATTCTAACAATTTATTATAGAGAATCATTCAAGACAAGAATGATTGAGATAAGGTCTTAATGACTTATCTCATAATAAGGTCTTATAATGACTTAACAGAAGCGATAATGCATTCAGACTTGTGTCCAGTAGCGGTACATCAACCAATGCCGACCGCCTCACTAATGATTTACGTCTGCAGAATGGCACGGGTGCACAAAAGGGAGTACCCGTATGCCCTTTCATATTTCCCGCCTAGCGGGTGGTCAAGAGTCGCAGACTATATGTTCCCCAGTGGCCTGCGATTGCAAGGAGAGGCAAAACAGGGAGATGCCTATGTAAACAAGGCATTTCCCTGTTCTGCCTAGCAACATGACAGGGATCTACTGTTCCCATGGATTTCTATCATGTTCTAGTGAGCCCATCCCCCCTATAGTTAGAACACACTGAGGGAACACATTTAACCCCTTGATAGCCCCCCTAGTGTTTAACCCCTTTCCTGCCAGTGACATTTATACAGTAACCAGTGGCTATTTTTAGCTCTGATCACTGTATAAATGTCAATGGCCACAAAACAGTGTCAAAAGTGTCCGATCTGTCCACAACAAAGTCAGTCACGATAAAAATAGTAGATCGCCGCCGTTAGTAAAAAAAATAATAATAATTTATAATGAAAATGCCATAAATCTATTCCCCGTTTTGTAGACGCTATATATGCGTAAACCAATCAATATACACTTATTGTGATTTTTTTTTTTACCAAAAATATGTAGAATACATATCAGTCTAAACTGTGGATGAAATACGTTTTATATATTTTTGGGGGGATATTTATTATAGCAAAAAGTAAAAAAAAAAATATAGCTTTTTTCAAAATTGTCTCTCTTCTTGTATATAGCGCAAAAAAAAAAAAAAAAACAACGCATAGGTGATTAAATACCACCAAAAGAAATCTCTATTTGTGGGGGAAAAAAGGACATCAGTTTTGTTTGTCTCATCTAAATACATGTGGATTCATGATGTCACAGCCCTCTACAGGGGAGGGGGTACAACAAAGAAGGCTATAGTCAAAATAGAGCAATAGGTTTCATTTGCTTCATAGATAAGAAAATTTACAGTTTTGTCCTAAAATGCTAACAGGGCAACATGAGTTATGCTGTTAAAATGGCTTTTTTTTTCATGCAAGGTCTACTAGAGAATATATATATATATATATATATATATATATATATATATATATATATATATATAAATAAATAATTCTAACAAAAAAAAAAACATTGTTAGGAAGAAAACACCTAAGACAACTGATTCATTGCTTTCCCCTTAGATCCTCCTCAATCACAGTAACCACACGATAGAGTCTGAACCTTGCAGTAGATGCAAAATGGTCATATCCATTTTAGATGGACGCAGCTTTTAACCCCAGAAAGCAGGAATTTCAGAACAAAAATTATGCAAAAAAATATGGAAATTAAATGTTGACATCTTTAAAAGACATTCTCTCCATCTGAAAAGATACAATGGGGGTTACAGGTTCTGAGCAGCCACTGTGCTTACAATGTTTGTCTTGAAGATTAAAACTAAGCTTATATAAAGAAATAGTTTAAAAAAAACTGATACTAATTCACAGTAAGTTTACAGAAGATATAATACAAAAATAAAAAACACACTCATAATAACCAATACACATTGTTTAATCCCCAGTAACCAAACACATGAATTTCTGATAGGCTTGTTGAGAACACTGCAGCCACTAATGGTGTCTCAACGTCGGTATAAAACAATTACTGTGTGAAAGGCAAGGGGCGGCACATTGTCAAGTTGCTGCCATGCTACTGGAAGCCATTGTCCCAAGATCTGTAAATCTGTCATCAGGAGTCTGTGTCTGAACCAGAACTGCTCTCCCGGCTGATTTCAATCTGTAAGGAAGGGAGGTTGTCCAAACGGCTCTTCTTCTGTCGGATCTCTTCCTTCTCCTTTATTAAGGCTCCCCAGGCCTGCTGTAGTACAGAGTCATCCTCTTCTGGGGCCTCACTGACCTTTACTTCCTTCTCTACTGATCGCTCCTTTTCTTTTGGTGCTGTTCCCAAACGATTCCATAAGCTCCCTAATAGTGCAGAAACAGGAAGCGTTATAATATATGGCTCGAAGGATTCAAACAATAGTAAAACATTCCTATTTGTTCATCATTTTCACTATGTTTTGCAATGTTGGATTAGGCTAATTTCTTATGAAACTTAAAGTGGATGTAAAACCAAAAACATTTTTTTTTATGTCATAATGTAGAGAATAAGATTTCCTTTCATTTGAGCCCAGTCTTGCCACACAGATTTACTCGAGGGCCTGAGCAATCCTCTTATTGTTCAGTTAGAGAAATCTTGACAAAGTCTTGAAAACTTTGTCAAAAACGCCCCCTTGCTGTGAGTGACAGGTGATTTACATCACATTGTGACAAAAAAAATATTTGGGGGTTTACATCCACTTTAAAGTGATTGTAAAAATACATACATACATATATACATATATATATATATATATATATATATATATATATACACACACACATACACACACATATACACACACAAGCTGCTTACTGTGGGGGCACTCGTGGGTGCTCGCTTCCGAGCTGGCTCTGTGTCCATAAGACATAGCGTGGCTCAGCCCGCTCTGTCTTGAATGCATAGGTAAAAAAACCTTCAGTCTTTACAACCACGCAACAAAAAAAACACACAGGAAAAAAAAATAAAACACACACACACACAGGTAGTATTAGAAAGACCCTTTTGCCAGACCATTCATTTCAGCAAACATACCCAATGAGTGCTGTGCATTTGTAATTTACGTGCATGTGTGCATCCTACGTACAAGAGTGTGTGCATGTCTATATTCTGGTAATGTGCAACTGACCTGTTTTCTTTTCCTTGCTGTCAGAATAAAGACCTTTTCCTTCCAATTGTTTTGGCAAACCCAGCCGACTATGCACGTCAGATACTGGTTCTCTGCGAGGTGTAGGAATGTGACTCGACACTTTTCTGACTTCTGGCGAATGTGGTCTCTTTCCAAGCCTCTGCCGCACATCTGCATAGAAAAAAAGAAAAATTAAAGCGGTTATTAGGCCATCCCTAAAAACTGAATCCATCTAATGTTTTCACAATACAGGTCTTTAACTACTCAATCCAGGCTTTTCTGGCACTTTGTTTATATGTAACAAACAGCACTTTTTTCTAAAAAATATGTTAGAACCCCCAAAACACACACACACACACACACACACACACACACACACACACATTATATACATTATATATTAGAGGTCGACCGATATGGGTTTTTCTCTGGCCGATATTTAGAAATCACGGCGGCCGATATATAATGCCGATTTTTTTTGGGCCGATATGTTAGGTCGATTTTTTTCCCCCTTCATCTCATAAAATCAAAAAAAAAAAAAAATCAAAAATTTCACACTGAGGCTTTTTCAGGTGCTTTTGGGCTAAAAATAGTGCCTGTAAAGTGCCTGCAAAACGGCTCCCCTGCAGTCTTAGTGTGAAAGACTGAGTGCTTTCACACTGAGGCGATGCGCTGGCAGGATGTTAAAAAAAAAAAAAAAAAAAAGAGTCCTTTGGAGCAGTCTACACTGCTCCTCCACTACTCCTGCCAATTGAAATGAATGGGCACCACTGTCGAAGCGCCTGCAAAGCGATTCGGCAGCGTCGCCAGACGGGCGCATTTAACCACTTCCTCGGGCCCGCTAGCTGGTTTATAAGCGTGCCGCTAGCAGCCCGAATAGCGCCGCTAAAATGACAGTAAAGCGCCGCTAAAACTAGCAGCGTTTTACCGTCAATGCCTGCCTGCTCCAGTGTCAAAGCAGCCTTAAGTAATAAGTGATTCAGAAAATCTTTTACATTTTATTATACAAAACGATATCTTAAATATTAAATACACAAACACAGGTAATCAAAACTTTTGGACGAAAAAAAAAAATGGGCTAAAGTTGCTGTTTTTTTAGTTTTTTTTAATTCATTAGTGTATTTTTTCCCAAAAAATTGCGTTTGAATGACCACTGCGCAAATACCGTGTGACATAAAATATTGCAACAACCGCCATTTTATTCCCTAGGGTCTCTGCTAAAAAAAAAATTATATATTTTTTTGGGGGTTCCAAGTGATTTTCTAGCAGAAAATACAGGATTTTTACTTGTAAGCAACAAGTGTCAGAAAAGATTTAGGCTTTAAAGCGGGATTCCACCCTAAAGGAGAACTTCTGCTCATCGGAGCCCTCCCCCCTCCGGTGTCACATTTGGCACCTTTCGGGGGGGGTGTGCAGATACTATTAACACCCACTTCCGGGTATAAACTCCCACGGGAGTTTACGCCACTTCCTGTCCCGGCACGCTGTCTGCTGGGACACACACATGGGTCCCAGCAGACAGCACGCACGATTCTCATTGCGCTGCGCGACTCGCGCATGCGCAGTAGGGAACCGGGAAGTGAAGCCGCAACGCTTCACTTCCTGATTCCCTCACCGAGAATGGCACCGGCAGCAGCAGAGAGCCGAGCGATTGATCGGCCTCTGCTGCCGACATCACTGGAACCTGTGACAGGTAAGTGTCCATTTATAAAAAAAGTCAGCAGCTGCAGTATTTGTAGCTGCTGGCTTTTAAAAAAAAAAAAATTCAGGTACCGTCCCGCTTTAAATGGTTAAACTGAGAACTCCTCCACATGGAGTTCAGTCTATTGATAAGAAGAAACATTGTATCTTTTTCTCACACTTGGCAGACTGCCCAGACAAGTCGCTTCAGGGAAAACTTCAGGAAACTTGCATTGACTTCTATCAGAAGTCATTTGCAAGTCGCGCTGAAGTTTAAAAAAAAAAAAAAAAAAAAAAAAAAAAAAAAAAAACGGCCTTTTTTTAGCAGCACAATCGGCCGATGCATTCAAAAACTATAAATTAGAGGTTGGCCGATATATCGGTCGACCTCTAATATATATATATATATATATATATATATATATATATATATATATATATATATATATATATATATATATATATATATATATATATATATATATATATATATATATATATATATATATATATATATATATATATATATAAATTTAAGCAGAGATAAATTGGTGGGTTTTGCTAATTTTTTTTTTAATGTCACACGGTATTTGCACAGCGGTTATTCAAATGCAACTTTTTAAAATTTTACTGGAAAAAAAAAAAAAAACACAATCCATAACACATTTTTTGGTAAAATATAAAAGATGTTACGCCGAGTAAATAGATAACAAACATGTCCCGCTTTAAAACTGCGCACGCCCGTGCAACAGCGACAAACAGAATTACTACTGCCTACGATCTGACGATCCTGGTAATACCTCACATCTCTGGGACAATCGTTAGCGTGTGTGCGGGACAGACACGGGCGTTTGTCTTTGCGCTAAAGCACAGGGGCAAAAATAATTGATCACTTTTATTGCTGTCACAAGTAATGAAAACATCCCCTGTGACAGCAATAGGCATGCGACAGCTACTCTTTATGGAAAGATTTGGGGTCTGTAAGACCCCAAATCCCTCCTCTGCACTTAAAAGCATTTGAGCACACCAAGATCAGTAAAACCATGTTTCACCTAAAATATAGGTGTAAAAGGTAACCTTGTATAAAAAGGTGAACTTAGCCTTTAATATCAACCTCCTGTAATCCTCTGAGCAGGATTCGAAATGGAAGGGGGAGGGGCAGCATACCAGGCCAGTCAGGGTTCTATCACTTTGCATAGTGTTGGCAATCTCCATACCTGAATGTGCTTACAGAAGGGGAAGAGAACCTGATCAGTCTGTTGCTGTTCCCTCATTGCCTAATCACAGGCTTGAGAGGGCTGGTAACAAAGCTGCATTGCTTATCACAAGAGAAAACTGAGGTCACCTACACATCCATGATGTCTGTCAGCTCAGCAGAGATCAAACAAGTGGATCAACAGAATTACAAATATTTTGGCAGGCAAGTAAACATATATACTGTGTAGTTTAACTGGGTATTTAGCTGTATGCCTATTCAGCTTTAATATTGGACAAAATCTAAACATTTAAGTCAAAGTCTTATTTAAATACTATTCTTATTTATACCAGATTTTGTTGCGGTTCCAGTTCCTGTCCCAGTCGCAGTTGCAGTCTGTCTGCTTGCTGTACTCTGCCTCTTCTCCTCAAGCAACAATCGGATATCTGCAGGCTTCTCAGAATGGGATTTACTACCAATACGATTTTTCACACTGCTTCCAGAGTCAGATCTCATTGAGTTCCTGGAAAACAAAACAGATATTTGAGTACTTACAGCTATGTTGGCCTAAACGACCCTAGAGGACAATACACTGGTACCTGACCAAACTACAATGAGCTCTACAACAACCCTGCTGTTTGTCAAAGTAACCCTATAGCCTTCTGTAACAGGTAAAATAGCATTGTTTATTACCCAATATTACACATCCTAAAGCCGAGCAAATACGGTTCGAAACTTGGCTGGTTCAAGAGTAACCGGCTGAGATTCGAACCATGTATGGGAAGCCTGATTGTACCAAAGTTGATCAATTAACTTGGGTACAACCAGCCTGTCAGATTTTTTAAAAGCGAATGTTGCTAGCAGCTGTTATGAGCCCTACGCAAGCTAAGAGAAATTGAGAAAGCTAAAAGCAAATCAGTGAGCTACTAACGTCAAGCATACATTCCAACAGTGGCAGAAAGTTGACTCAATTCACCTTATCAGAGTTCTCTGTATTCCTCTGCTGTCAGCTTACATGCTATATACAAGGAGTATACTCCCTGAATCCTGTTGTGTGTACTTGCCATTCAAGCTTCCAAAATCAAGACTAAATGGGATTGGCGACTGTGAGACTCGGGGAACAGGAACACGTGAGTACTAACAAAACATGTTGCAATCCATAGCATCGCTTTAAAAAAAAAAAAAAAGACAGTGCAGAACCGCTTTAAGCTGTCTGTGGAAGAGACAGCAGAAATCTGCAGTGGGTATATGATTAACTCTACTGTATCTAAAGCACAGGTCCTCAGATCACAGACAAAAAGGAATGGGGTGGAACGGTGCACTATTGTAATACCTGGATGAAAAGAAGTACTGAAGAGGTAGGCAACCCTCATTTTATGCATCATAAATTTGAATTGTTATATTTGGCATGGCTGTTAAAAAGGAGACATAGTCCTCAGCAGCTAGTTAAAATGCAACTAACTGGTTTCCCAGGGTATTTATCGACATATCAAGTATGGCAAAAGCTTTTTTTGGTCATACTTCTCTTCTGGGTCAAAGGAGTGCACTTGGTTTTGCTCTCATGCAACTCAGAATCAGACGACAGTGTGCTAAACCCTGCTGTTGGCTGATATCGGAGGCGGTCCAGGCTCTGGAAGGATCCCAACAATGTCGAGATCCATCCAGTTACCAGATCAACAGCATGCCGCTGAGAGCCTGAGTCAGCCGCTCCCAACGCCCTCTACAGCGATTAACAGTCACTCTCTGCTCAGAGCAGACTGAGAACTAAGCAATCAGTGGTCATGTGATCGCTCAGTTCTCAGCCTTAGAGCTGGGTGGGACAGCTGCAGCATCGGACATATGCTGCAGTCTAAAGTGAATAGGTGTGTTTATTTTTTGATTTCCCACACTTCTTTAAAAAAAAGTATCAAAACTAAAAACGCACCAAAAGCTTGATTGCATCAGAGTTTTTCACGCGGTTCCAATTAGCTTCTATTAGACTGTGCGTTTTCTGAAAATGCAGGGTGTAATAGAAGTCAAGTGGGGTGCACCTAAAACGCACTGCCCCCAATCCTAAGCACACCAGTTTGAATACTTTAACCACTACAATACTGGGCACTTTTACCCCCTTCCTTCCCAGGCCAATTTTCAGCGCTCTTGCAATCTCAATAAGAATTGCGCGATCATGCAACACTGTAACCAAATGAAATTTTTATAATTTTGTTCACACAAATAGAGCTTTCTTTTGGTGGTATTTATTCACAATTTTTTGCGATATAAGTGAAGAAATGCGGAAATTTTGAAAAAAAAAAAAATATATATTTTCTACTTTGTTTTAAAATAAATCAATAAAATCTAATTTTGTCCTAAATTTAAGCCAAAATTTATTCTGCTACATGTCTTTGGTAAAAAGAAATCCCGTTAAGTGTATAATAATTGGTTTGTGTGATCCCGAACATATGTGCGCAGATGATCATTGGGACATATGATTTTAGTGTTATATATGTGTGGACATGTGTGTGGGGACACCGTGCCTGTGATCAGTGTGTAAAAATCTGTAAAAACAGCTCATACTCACTGATCACCGGCTGGCTGCAGCGTTCTGCTCTCCTCACTGACAACTTCCGTGTGAGTAGAGGAGAGCCGATAGCCTAGCAAACAGCTCTGTTTACATCACATGACGGCTCTGATTGGACACAGCCATCATGTGATCAGTTGGGCCAATCACAGAGCCCTCCTGCCGATTGGAGATGCGCCGTGTCACGGTGACACAAGCGCATTGGTATTGCGCCGCTGCGAGGACGCGCGCGCGATTCCCCTCCTTTTGAGGGACGTTCCTGAACATCCACTGAAAAGGAGGAAGCACCCTCCTGGCTGTATATGTGCAATGGCCTGGTGGCAAGTGGTTAAATACGACCAATATTAATTGGTCTAATTACCAAACATGTGCAGCAGGGTCCTGCTCATCAGCAGCTTTAACTTTTACAGTTACTGTATATACTGTTGCTTAGTGCCGAGATACTGCTTAGGTCCTATCACACGATATCAGGTCAGTTTTTGATTCTTTTCTGGCCTACTGACATAATTTGTGTTGATGACACCGATACATCATCCTGATCGCCCATTCACGTTATTCTGTTCTTTCCTTAACCACTTCAGCCGGGACCATTTGGCTGGCCAAAGACCAGAGCAGTTTTTGCCATTCGGCACTGCGTCTTTTTAACTGACAATTGTGCGGTCATACGACGTGGCTCCCAAACAAAAACTGACGTCCTTTTTTTCCCCACAAATATAGCTTTCTTTTGGTGGTATTTGATCACCTCTGCGTTTATTTTTTGCGCTATAAACAGAGCGACAATTTTGAAAAAAGAAAAGCAAAAATTTACTTTTTGCTAGAATATCCCCCAAAAAAAATATATAATTTTTTTTTTCCTCCTCAGTTTAGGCCAATATGTATTCTTCTACATATTTTTGGTAAAAAAAAAATGCAATAAGCGTTTGATTGGTTTGCGCAAAAGTTATAGCGTTTACAAAATAGGGGATTATTTTATGGCATTTTTATCGAGACTGCGACATTATGGCGGATAGATCGGACACGTTTGGCGCCATTTTGGGACCATTCACATTTATACAGAGATCAGTGCGAATAAAAATGCATTGATTACTATGTAAATGTGACTGGCAGTGAAGGGGTTAACCAATACGTGGCACTGTAGGGGTCAAGTGTGTCCTAGGGAGTGATTCTAGCTGGGGGGGCTTTGTGTGACACATCGCTGATTCCCGATTACAGAGACCGGTGATCAGCGACAGCGTCACTAGGCAGAACGGGGAAATGCTTGTTTACAATAGCATTTCACCGTTCTTCCTCTCCGTGAGACGATCGCAGGTATCCCAGCGGAATCTAGTCTGCGGGACCCGCGATCCTACTCACGGAGATGGCGGTGGCGCGCACGTGATGGCGCGGCGGCAAATTCAAAGGGACATACAGGTACGCCCATTTGCGCAGCCGTGCAATTCTGTCAGCTTATATCTATATGCCGCGCTCGGCAAGCGGTTAAGAGAATATGGAATTGTGAACTGAGAGAAGATGGAATTGGGAACCGAGATGGGTTGACTGTTTGGTCGTCCCACATGCATGACCCTGCACCAACTATATAGATCATTACAGAGCTAGCGAGTACTTTAATAGCTTGACCTCCGGAAGGTTTACCCCCCTCCCCTTCCTGACCAGGCCACTTTTTCGATATGGCGCTGCATTACTTCTACTGACAGATACGCGGTCGTGCAACGATGTACCCAAATATAAATCCATGTCCTTTTTTTCCCCACAAATAGAGCTTTCTTTTAGTGGTATTTGATCACCTCTGCTTTTTTTTCTCTTTTGAGCTATAAACAAAAAAAAGCCAGACAACTTTGAAAAGAAAAACAAAACATTTTTTTTTTACTTTGTTATAAAACCTACCCAATAAATGTTATTTATTTTTAAATCAAAATTTCTCAATTCAGGCCAATATGTATTCTGCTAAAAAAAAAAAAAAAACTCTCAATAAGCGTATATTGATTGGTTTGCACAAAACTTATAGCGTTTAAAAACTATGGGATTTTTTTATTGTAATTGCAGCGATCAGTGACTAATAGCGGGAATGCGATAGTGCAGCGGACATTTGGACACATTTTTGGGAACCAGTGACATGAATACAGTGATCAGTGCTAAAAAAAAATATATGCACTGTCACTGTACTAATGACACTTGGCTGTGAATGGGGTTAACGTCAGGGGATATCAAAAGGTTAACTGTGAGCCTAGCCAGCGATTTTCTAAACTGTGGGAAGACATGGATCCTAGTCCCTGCTTTGCAGAGACACAGGATCCATACCCCCCCCCCCCCTCTCTTCAGAAGGGCAATTTGCCTTGTTTACATAAGCAGATTGCAGTTCTGTCTCTGTGGCTGATGATTGGCAGGTGCCGGTGGACATTGAGTCTGTGGTACCCGTTGATTGGTACCCGCAGCACGCATCTGCGCCCCCTACACGGAAGTGCAGGATCAGGTGTATATTTTCACCCGTGATCCTGCACACAGCGGCCACCCTGTAGCAGTAAAACTGCTATAGGGCGGTTGGCAAGTAAATAAAGTTTAACTAGAGGCAGAACTTATTTTTTAGTTTTGGACATAGTGGAGAGATGGTTTAGAACACCTATGAGGTTTTTATTGCGGTCTGTGTCCCCATTAGGTAGATTCACTCTCTCAATTTGTCAAGATTCCCATCATTGAAAGTGAAAGAAAGAAAATCCCACATTTTGGGATGTCCCCAGAAAAAAGGAAAAAGTATTCCAAAGGGACATTAGTTCTGGTGACAAGGGGGTCCCCAAGAAATTCCCTTCATTTGCAGGGATTTCATCTTGCTTCCTGTTTGGTTATGGGACAGGAAGTGAAGGTAAATCTCACCAATGGGACGAAGATAGCAAAAAATAAACCTTACAGGGGTTATAACCATCCCCTACTCTATTTAAAATGAAAAAAAAAAAAAAAAAAATGTGCCTATAGTTCTACTTTAAATGATTTTTGTGTGCTTTTACATTTTAAGATGAGCTTAAAATAGGCTTGAATATTTTATGACAGTTTTGAATGGCAAAATGTTTTTCTAACGGACACTGCGAAAGTCCCAGTTATCTGCATTTGTATTAAAGTGTACAATAGAAATCACCCAGATTATCATATAGTAAAGCTTGTAGCACTCTGGTTACACATTACGGTTTTTCAGAATACAAGCGCTGCATTAGGGACTCCTCTCTGTTAACATTTATTGCACAATTCCGCAGAATGCTGGCATTACACAGGAAACAGCCAGTCAGGCAATTGGAAGGTCAGAAGTAACATCTACGTAAACAGGTATCTCCAATAACCATAGAAAGGTCACAGCTATATATTTTTTTCAGAGCGGTTACTCGTATGCTTCTGTGCTGTATCCTTGGCCAAGCTGCAGTGAAATCTGTTGCTATTTAGCATTAATGGTCCATTAAAACTGAACTCCTGAAGCAGAAAAGCCTGAAACAAAAGCCTATGCAGCCACCACATCCCTGGACTAATAAGGCAATGCATTATATTTTTAAGTTTAAATACACCTTTTCCAAAGTATATGCATTTCATTCATTGCTGATATAGCCCTGCCAGACAGCAGAAAAACAGACTGAAAAGGCAGCATACCGGTCGGCCCCTCTCTCTGTCACTCCTATCGTGCGATTGTTAGCACATCAACACACAATTGACCGGCTCCTTGTGCTGTGCTCCCCTCTGCCAGATTGAGCTCTGCAGTGCAGTGAACTGCAAATGGCCAATACCAGGTCAAATTCAGATATTTACAACTGCATGCATTTGAAAAAAAAAAAAAGATCAAATGCAGAGCTGCATTAAGTTGTGTCTTTTTTTAATCTGAGATCAGCTTAAGGCCTCTTTCACACGGGACGGATCAGTGATGATCCGCCCCGTAAACATCCGCTTCCTCAGCGGGGATCGCTCTGTCGATCCCCGCTGAGCAGGAAGACGATAGGTCTGTGTCTGCATGCTGTGTAGGGATGGACCGGTCAGAGCGCCGCCCCCCCCTATGGGAGATCAGATGACGACGGACCGTAGAGTCAGTCGTCATCCGATCCGATGACGGATGGAAAAGTAGGTTTTTCCTCCGTCACACATGACATCCGACGCTCCATAGAGGGTCCGTTCAGGTCTGCCTAAAAAACTGACAGGCGGACTTGAACAGATAGTTCGTGTGAAAGAGGCCTTAGGCGAATATCCCACCCAATATGTTTTTAAAGCATCACATGTTTTTTTTGCTGAAGCAATGATCCATGCACAGTACTGAAGGTCAAACCTCTACTGTATGCAGGTCAATGCATCAAAGGCCTTATAACATAAAACCTCTGGCGGATGGGACTATTGATAAAAAGCTTGCAATGGAAAGGAACAGTCCTTCCTCCCTTTACAGGGGTCGATGTGGATATGTTTTCCAGGAAGAATTGCCTAAAGACCTTATACTTATACTTGGTATAAAATCAAATTCACTTCAGCCATCAAGTGCAACAGTGACACCTGCTGGCCAGACTGCACCATAAGTAGTATAAGTAGTATAGCTAAACTCCGGGAAACCTAAAAACTCTCCCTGGGACTACAGGAGCACCTGCATGTTAAGTCTAGGAAAATGTTTCTCAACTTCAGTCCTCAAGTACCCCCAACAGGTCAGGTTTTCAGGATTTCCCTCAGATGAAATGGCTGTGGTAAATTACTAAAGGCAGTGAAACTGATCAAATCACCTGCAAAATAATTGGAAAGCCTAAAAACATGACCTGTTTGAGGACTGGAGTCGAGAAACATTGGTCTAAGGGACAGCAAAAGCACTTTTACTTACTCAATCCACTGCTCCTCTTGAAATTGATGTTCCCCTATGCTCTAGCAGTTGACTGTCCCTCAGCATCCTCACATCCAATATGGTACCTGCATTGGTCTTGATGAAGTCAGAGGACCTTAGACCACTGGAGCATGGGGGAGAAGAGGCTGAAGGGACCAATCTAGCAGAGTGAAAGTGCTGGCAGGAGTGGACGATCAGGTAAGTAAATATTTTCCAAATTCCCTAGACAGAAATGAGCAGATAACCCTTGAATGTGGGAGCAGCCTCACTGGAGTTCAGCTTTTAGTTAGCCCCTTTCACACTACTGCGACTTTAAAGTCACTTGATTTTGCCGCGATTTCAGGGAATGCTTGCGTAAATCTGAGGTCTATGGACCTCAACTCGCATCAAAGTCTGACCCAGTTTTAATTTTGGCAGCAAATTTCAATTTAGTTTTAGTCTTCTGCAATTGTTTTAGTCGACAATCTCCAGTACATTTTAGTCGACTCAAACTCATTTTAGTCGTCTAAAATCTAATGGGTGTAAACATGCACTAAAGACCAGTGTTAATTTTGAAGTCAAATTTCAATTTAGTTTTAGTCTTGACTAAAATGCCTTTTTAGTTTTAGTCGACTAAAATAGTATTCATTTAGTAGACTAAAATGTTTTAGTCATTTTAGTCGACAAAATTAACACTGGTCGGACCAAAGTAATAGAGGGACTACTTTGAAGTCGCACGGATATGAATGGTACTCCTTGGAAATCATGAGGTACGACTTGTCATGTGACTTTGTAGTCCCAAGTCGCAGGAAAAGTCGCACAAGTGTGAAAGGGGCCTAAGTGCAGATGGTTCCAATGCTCATCTAATTCACCAGTGCTGCAGAAGGTGGTCTAGTAATTATTATGGGGGAGATGTACTAAAATTGGAGCACTCAGAATCTGGTGCAGCTGCGCATAGTAACCAGCTTCTAACTTCAGCTTGCTGAATCAGGATGGGTTCACACTTGTACGACAAACGCTCCGACATTGGGAGCACATTACGTGTGAAAATCAATGTTTCCCTATGGAAGCCGTCTTAACTGGTCGGACACAAGTCGGTCCGACTTTGAAAATGCTCCCTGCACTACTTTGGTCCGACTTCAGCCCATTGAATATCTCTGAAGTCAGATCAAAGTCTGATCCCTGTCTTGACGGATCCAACTTTGGCATGTGACTTGTGCTCTGATGATCTTGAAGGGGAACTCCTAGCAAAAAAAAAAAAAAAAGGCATGGGTTCCCCCTCCAAGACCATACCAGGTCCTTCAGTCTGGCATGGGTTTTAAGGGGAACCCCAACACTGAGGGCCAACACCATTTAAGGCAAAAAGGATGGAACAGGTCGCAACACGACCCTGTCGTGGTGAAGGATCAAGTACAGTTCCCTGCATGAAAGGGCCGCCAACGCCGACACCCTTCTAGCCGAGATGATATCCATCAGGAAGGCTAGCTTGCGTTACAGCAAGTCTAATGGAACTTCCTTGATAGGTTCAAAATGGTTGTTTCTGTAACACAGACAGAACCAAGTTCAAGTCCCAAGGAGACCTAGGTGCCAGGTCCAGCGCCCGAAGGTCACATAACAGGCAAAACCTTGCAGGATCTTGAATCCTTAGCCTGGCTCGGGTACCATTTATCTAAGCATATAAAGTCTGAATCAAATGGATCCGATCAGTCAATATCTTGATTAATTTAAGAACTGTATGTGGGACTAGAGACCTGGAGCTCAAACAACCGTGCCATTCACCTTGCAGACACTAGTAAAAACGGAAGTACTTCCTGTATGGGAGGGGTTATGTAGGGGATCACTTCCTGTCTAAAGACCTTTGATCTACCAGCGTCCATTCACCTGGAGATGAAATATAACCCAGCAGGTAATGAATATTAGCCTGTGTCCCATGATGTATGAAAAAGATATACATCATGTTATCTGTTTATGTTTTCAGGTTTTAGAAGGAAAAAATAAATAAATGCTACACAAAGTTTTGCGTGCGTAGTAGGAAAATAATCCTATATCCAACAATACCGTGAAATTATGCGTAGTACACATAGAACCATAAAATAAGTGCACAAATAAAATGAGTTCAGATCCTGGCAACCAAAATGGTAAAAGATCTGGGGGGTAAAACATATCAGGAGAGACTACAGTTACTATGTACTGTCTGGAGGAAAGAAGGGAAAGGGGGGAAATGACAGATGCAGGACCTCGATCTAGCATGAGGAAAGATTGAGCCTTGACTTTCCAGGATGGCCCCATCTTTATTTAACCACTTGCCTCCCGCCATATAGCAAAATTATGGCGGCAAAGTGGTTTTAATAACCTGACCAGACCTCATAGGACATCTTTCAGGATATCAAGCCGCTGCGTGCCCCCACACCGCAACACCGATCTAGGTAAAAAATTTGACAGACTCTCTACCACGTGATCAGCCGTGTCCAATCACGGCTGATCACAGAATAAACAGGAGGAGCCGTTCATCGGCTTTTCCTCACTTGCGTCTGTCAGACGCGACAGGGGGTCTGTGCTGATTGATCAGCGCATGCCCCCCAGGATGTCCACACTGGACCACCAGGGACGCCACTAGGACCACCAGGTATGCCACCCTAGACCACCAGGGATGCCAGTGTCCACAATGGATGCCAATCAGTGCCCACAATGGGCATCACTGATTGGCATCAATCCGTGCCTTCCATCCATGCCATTTATGTGTGCATATCAGTGTTTCCCTTATCAGTGAAGGAGAAAACTTACTTACAAAGTTTTGTAACAGAAACAAACAAAAACTTTTCTAAATTTTTGGTCTTTTTTTTTTTTATTTGTTTAGCAGAAAATAAAAATCCCAACAGTGATCAAATACCACCAAAAGAAAGCTCTATTTGTGGGAACAAATTTATAAATATTGTGTTTGGGTACAGTGTTGTATGACCGCGCAATTGTCAAAGTGCGACAGCGCTGAAAGCTGAAAATTGGTCTGCGCAGAAAGGTGTATAAGTGCCCTGTACTGAAGTGGTTAAGAAATATCCAGGGTCAATTTCTACTTCCTGGATTAAAAAGGCTGATTCAGAGTTAGAAAAAACATGTAAATCCAGGTGCCTGTGAATATCTTAGTGTTCACAAATGTGTGACACAGACCAAGCCCTTGCTGCCGATTCTCATAGTGCAACTTCTACAGTAACACTTTTTATGGGAAGTCCATTTTAACTGAGGTAGAGGAGCTAGAAAAAATGTATTCTTTCGTCAGTGTTGAAGTCGCCGGTCCCTGCATTTCACTGGTAACCTGCAGCAAAGTAAACGTTAGCAGGGAGAATCAGATTAAGCTGCATGGGACCAAAGATCGACACTGCCGGAAGAATTGGTTTCCCTGAGGACTTTGATACATTTCTCAGGATTGGCGCAAGAACGAGAAAGGAGATGTAAAGATTCTGTTTCTTTACAGGCAAGTGCTTGCTTGAGAGTTGTTATGCGACAGGTTCTATAAGATTAATATGTATACATCAAGCACTGAATGGCGCTTTCCATGGAGCCGCTTACCTGATGGTCTTCAGCTGTGACTCTACCTCATCAGCATACATGGTCATCTTCATGCTTTTTTTCGGAGAGGGTGTAGAGATCATTTTCAGCTCTAAGTCATAGTCCATTTCATCAGAGTCTGAAGTGCTGGCTGCAGAGCGCCGTGCCCCCTCCCTTTCTCTTTTAAAGGCTTGCAGTTCATCTCTGTATTCCACCACTACACGGTCATCCTCATCCATATCCTCTTCCTCCTCCTCTTCTTCTATTGGCTCCTCTGGAACATTCACCAGGCCTACATATCAGGCAAATATTCAACTCATCAGCAAACCACAGAGGCCAATGGCCACTCACTCCTGTACCATGCCTACTAAATAAAAGGAGTCCAACTCCAGCCAATGCTTATTTTGTCTTTTGGATAGAGTGAGAATTAAGCCACATTCAGACAGTTAAATATGTACAGCTAGCCTGCTGCATTCAGAGGTGAAAAGCCACCTCTGGACACAGAAGCACCCTTTGTTATGGCTCCATATAAACTGGATGATTACCTGCGGCCAGTTAGTGTGCCGCCAAAACTCTAACCCTGGATGCACACTGGCTGGGTCCAGGGTTGGTATTTGCATGTAATTGCTCTGAAGAGCAGTTACATGCTAACAGCAGTGGAGCCTGCCATTGAATTGTAAAGAACCCCGAGTCCGCCTCTGGCTGTACATATTCGGCCATCTGAATGTAGCCTTAGAATCTCAGGTTGAAGAGAGGGCAGCACTCCATGTAATATATAGCTATTTTACTGCCAACAAGCAATCATGGTTTGGACCGGATGCTGGTCCTCTTGGTCAAAGTGGAGGACCTCCGTGCCCCAGAAACGCACACTGGCGATTAGGGTTTGCAGTAAAAGAGTTAGAGCCTACATAGAGCGCGGGCCTTTTTTTTTCCAAGATAAGATCTAGAAGCACCACCGCTGGACATGCAACCCCAAAGTATGGAGGCGAGAAGTTTTGTAACAAGTCCCCCTTTGTCACAGGGGATTGTCTTTGTGGTTGAAATTGAAGACTAAATCATAAACACCAGATATCTATAATAACCTTGTTATCAACACATATTAAACAGCCATACTCCAGTTTTTTGTTATCCTCCTTTTATTGCATCATCCTGTCTATAACTGGGATTCAATGAATGGAGTTTTCACACAATTAGGTGGCCTGATTATGACTGGACAAGTGACTAGGGCTCTAACCTGCTACTTTTCTTATTTACTCCATTTAGGTCTGGTAAATATACCATTGAAATATCTGTTTTAGAGTTAAAAAAAAAAAAAAAAAAAAAAGAAAGACAGGAATTCAAAGCCGTCTTGCATCCTCTGCACACTTACTGTGTAGTCTTAACCACCTGAGTCCCAGAATACGTCATATGACGTCTTTTTCTTCTCCGGGGTATATCTGAATGATGCCTGTAGCTACAGACATCATTCAGATATTGCCGTTTTCAGCCGGCGATTCCCTGCACCATAAGAACGATCATAGCGGCTGTTCCGCCGCTTGATCGTTCTTACGGGGGGCGGGAGGGGACACCCCCCCCCCTCCCGCCGCCCTCCGGTGCTTCTACCGACTCACCGCTTCCATCGGTGAGTCAGACACAGGATCTGCCGGACCCCGGATGATGATCATAGAGATTTCCGGCAGACCAGATGGTCGCCGGAGTCTCTATGATCGTTCGGAGGCCGGGCGCGATGTTATGACGTCACGCCCGACCTCTGCATTCAAAAAAACGGCGGCACTGCGGCTGGGAAGCGGTGATCGTTTTTTTATTTTTTTTTATTTTAGGCTTCCCAGCCTATAGGTGAGATGTGGGGTCTTGTTGACCCCATATCTCACTGTAAATAGGTCCGATCGTGGCATATTCCTATTACAAGGGATGTTTACATTCCTTGTAATAGGAATAAAAGTAATCAAATATAAATATATATTGTTTTAAAGGTGTTGAACTAAAAAAATAAAGTAAAATTAACAATAAAAAAAAAAAGAAAAAAAAATTGAAAGCGCCCTGTCCCTGCGAACGCATACGCAAGTCCTGCCCACATATGAAAACGGTGTTCAAACCACACATGTGAGGTATCGCCGCGAACGTTGGAGCGAGAGCAATAATTCTAGCCCTAGACCTTCTCTGTAACTCAAAATATGTAACCAGTAAAAAATGTTAAAGCGTCGACTACGGGGATTTTTAAATACCAAAGTTTGGCGCTATTCCACAAGCACATGCAATTTTGAAGCGTGACATGTTGGGTATCCATTTACTCGGTGTATCTTCATCTTTCACATTATGCAAAAAAATTGAGCTAACTTTACTGTTTTTTTTCTGAAAAAACGCGTTCGAAAAATTGCCCGCCATTGTATTCTTTAGGGTCTTTGCTAAAAAAACATATATAATGTTTGGGGGTTCTATGTAATTTTCTAGCAAAAAAATTTGGAATTTTACATGTAGGAGAGAAATGTCAGAATTGGCCTGGAACTCAGGTGGTTAAAGTTTATTTAGCTCTCCTTTGTACTATAAAAGTCAGTTAGTGCCTATGCTTTTGAGACTAAGACAGTGGGATGGATTGAGTGGTTTAGAAAAGAAAAATGGGCAGGGCTGACACCACTCAGTCCTCATAATGCTGCGGGTTGAAGGGCTGAGTGCACTTCTGGCAGACCAACAGGTAAACTTCCGAACAGTTCAGTTTTTTTTCTGCTATGACATACACTTAATTCTAATGTCTTTGGAGTGGCCAAAGCCATGTTCTTCTTCCTGAAACAGATCAGTTACATTATCATGTTAAAAATAATTCTAGTAAGAAACAACATACCCACTAAATCTTATTTTTTCATTTTTTGAACCTCTGGGGAGTTGAACAGAAAAATCGGTGGAAAATCAAAAACTTTACAGTTCTTATCACAACAAATGGTGAAGATTACTGTGTTCCAATGAAGACACCTGTCTGAAATGGAATTTCCTCTCACTTCCTGTTGCATCTTTGAGACAGGAAAGTAAAAGATATTTCCCTACCAAAGCATAGACAGCAAAAAATAAAAAAAACAGAATTTTTATATTTTAGGCCTTACTAGGTTTACTTTTACCTTAAATAGTTCTTGGTTCATGCAAACTATTTACTTTACCAACAGATGCATCTATCGTCTCAGCTACATACAGTATAGGGTGCTGTGGTCCACAGCAGCATTATGGGGTCTTCCAGTCTACTGCCAGAACAACACTGAGTAGGGCTGAGCACGGCTTGGCTATTTACTGGTAGCCTTGTATTTTATCAATGAATACAAGGCTTCCTCTGATTGGCTGAGGTGGAGATTGTGACAGCTGCCGCTTCTCTCCACATCAGTCAATCAAAAGAAGCCTCAGATTAATGGATAAAATAAAATCCTTCCTGTAAAGGGCTGAGCAGCACTCAGTCCCACTTTGCTTCGGCACCAGACTGGAAGTCCCCATACAGCTGTTGAAGCACTGCATATTGTAAATAGCGGATACTACATACAATTTATACAGCACTGACAGCAGGCATATCTGTTAAACATTTGTTTGGGCCTGTGAAAGTAAACCTGAAGTTAGGATTTAAGCACTCTAGCTGTTAACTATAGATATATTTAAAATGAAGAAAGAACAAAACAAGTGGCAAAAACTAGCAAACTAAAATGTGCACAATGTTAGCTCCACTCTGTTCGGTCTAAGACTAAGTGGACAAGAGCATAGCAAGTCGATTATGTAAATATCTTAATAGAAAAATATATATAGTGTAGCGCAACACTCAAATCCTAAAAATCAATACATCTATCTAATGAATATTTAAATTATAAATCGTATAAAAAGGGTATCAATAACAAAGTCCAGTATCAATAATGTAATGAAAGTCCAGTGTCTATAATTGATGAAAAATAACACCCAAGTATCTTCAATATAAATTTATACTTCTGCACACATCAATCACCAGGTGAAAGACCTGCTCACCTCAAAAAGGAAAAAAAAAAACGCATATGCTCTGAATTCCCCAAAGCTTTGATTCCATAGAGACAATCTCCCTAATCCTCCTCAGTCTGGCCACCTCTGATTCCTCTGAAGTGCACATCCACATACGAATCATAAAAAAATATAATGCAAAAACGGTGTTCTCTGCTCAACGCATTTATTTGTTCCCCACACAGCAAATGCACTTTCTAAAAACAAGCTTTCACAGCGCTAAAATGCATCAAGTCACCTCACCACCTTGGCAAGAGCGACGTGACGTCACAGGCTTGGCGCCTCCATCTAAGACGCATTGCGCCCCATGATTGTGCTTCTTCAGTCTGACTAGGAAGGAGAAGGGGAGCCCATGGCGTCATGCTGCTCTCCAGCCGAGGTGGTGAGTCGGCTGGTGACATACATTTTAGGCGTTTGAAAGCTTTTTTTTAGTAAGTGCATTTGCTGTGTGGGGGAACAAATAAACGCATTAAGCAGAGTACACTATGTTTGTGCCTTATATATTTTTTGAATCGTATGTGGATGTGTGAGCACTTCAGAGGAGGTGGCCAGCCTGAGCAGACTGAGGAAGATTAGGAGCTGGTCTCTGTGGAATCAAAGCTTTGGGGAATATAGAGTATATGCATGTTTTTTTTATTCCTTTGAGGTGAGCAGGTTTTTCATTTGGTGATGGATGTGCACAAAAATTTTAATTATTTATTATAGACACTGGCCTTTCATTACATTATTGATAACGGACTTTGTTGTCGATACACTTTTATATGATTTATAATTTAAATATTCATTTTTTTAGAGGCGATGTATGTATTGATTTTTAGGATTTATGTTGCGCTACACTATATATTTTTGTATTATGTTATTCATATTGGTGGGGTGAAATCACCGTTTTAGGGTCTTAGAAGGCAACACGCACTATTGGCATTTTAAATTTAAAAGTTTATTTGTGGTAGTCATTAGTTGCACTGATTGTTTTTGGGTCACTTGATTATGTAAATATGACTTACCACCAAACCTTCAGTTCTGCACCATACACTGCTGCATTTGGACTGCCTGTAGTGGCAAATTTCTTAGCATTTAAAGTAGACCCCTGGATCAGGCAAGTACAAGAGAAAGGGAACTGAATGATGGCCAAACCCAAAAATTCACAGGACAGAAGACTTATTTGTAAAATGGTGGCTTACGAGCGTGAGATTTACAAATGGGGCTCTGTTTAGCTCCCCCCACTTAGGCCCAGTGAGTGGGTTTCCCTTTAAGTTGAGGATTGGATTTTTTTTGTCAAATGACAGTTCTGCTGTTACCTGAATGAAGATGCTGGTATGCAGGGGCATCATCTCCAATAAATGTCCTTTTCTTTGTGACATCTCGCTGGACACGGCGAGAATTGTACCTTCTCTTCCTGTTGAAAAATTGAAGAGGCCCATTAAAATCAAGACTACCTACTATTTTTAGTAGATCTCTTAACAAAATGCCTGAAAACCATTTAACACAACTGCTATATGACAAGAACTGTAAATTGACTGGTGAATTGAAACAGAATAAAATTATTTATTTACCAGGAGTTGCTAAGGATTCCTTTCATGCCACCATAGTTTGGATTTCCATACTTCATGTAGTACTGACTTTTCCGTGCCGCTCCAAGTTCTTTCTTGTCATCTAGTAAACCAAAAAAACAAACATACTTTATAACAAAATTCAGTTAGGGAGTGTTCACACTTGTGCAGAGATTGCCTTTTTCTGCACTAGAAAAATGCCAGCCTCTGCAACTGTTTTCTGTGAGTCCTGATCACAATGGAACGTATGCTGTAACTATGTGTAAAAATGCAACATGTACTTTTTCTGCACCGCACCTCTCCAGTACACCTTGCTTTTCTATGCCCCTCAGCTGGAAGTGAAACAGTGTCTTGCACAACACAAGACATCACCCCCTAAAGCCAGTCCAGAACAGAAAAATAGAATGGCTTCCTTGTTCGAGCTGCACGATTCTAGAAAAAATGAGAATCACAATTTTTTTTTGCTTAGAGTAAAGATCACGATTCTCTGCGTAACATCTTTTACATTATACAAAAAAATGGGCTAACTTTACTGTTTCGTTTTTTTTTTTTTTTTTTTTTTTTTTCCAGTTTTTGGCCGATATTCCCCCGCTGACAATGTGTCAGGGAGGGAGGAGGAGGCGAGAGGCGGAGAGATGTGCACATCACGTGACCGCTGATCAGCGCTCAGAGATAAGGTATATAAGGGTTTTTTTTTTATACAGCACACACACAGGGTGACAGAGATTATATACAGTAAATCATGTTATTACAGCAGGAGCAAGGGGGCGGGCCCTGACAGGAGACGACAGGCAGGGAGGGGAGAAAAGGACAGAAAAGCAGAGAGGAGAGACAGCAGGGCTGCGGCTGATGGAGGCACGCAAACTAACCACGGTGTCAGGGCTCAGCAGCCATAATTACCGTGGTCAGTTTACATGAACTAAATGTTACAATGTTTCCTTTTATCTCAGCGCTGAGCAATGTTGATAAAACATTTGCCTGACAGCTGTGAGTGAGCAGAGAAGGGCTCTCCACTTGTTACATGAATGAATCGTGGAAATACCAGATTAAGAGTGTGGGGGGGGGGGGGGGAGGGAGATCACGATATTTTAACGACTAATCTTGCAGCCAATGTGATCCAGACACTAGCTGTATATACATCGGTCCCTTGGCGTGGGCACTTGCGGCTTACACACACACACACACACACACATATACATATGTAAAATATGTGCAAACAAAACCCTCTGTTTTTAAAGCAAATTGTTAGACACAGCCAATGTGGTTGTTTTACAGGCTGGCAAGTGTGCTGAGAAACCGTTTGTAATGTGCATTGCCCTTCCATGTGCACCTTACTGCAAAGGCCAGTTATAGATTGAGGTGGTTGCCACTTTTTTATAAAATTGGTTAAATTGGGTGTAGGGATGCACTAAATGTATTCGCTGCCATTGTGCTTTTGCTGGGTGTCAAGTGCGTTACTGTGCCTTTGAGGAGTTGGCTTCCTCCAGGCACACCTTCCCTTAATCTATCCATACTTATATGTGCTCTTAATATGGAGGCTCTGGAAATTCTGAGTTAGGACCGCATTGTATACAGAGGTCCCTTGGCGTGGGCACTGCAGCTTACACATATATTGGCAAATGTGAGCAAACAAACGTAAACTGTTGGACAAGACTAATTTAGTTGTTTTGCAGGCTGGCAAGTGTGCCAAGAAATCTTCTGTTTGTTTTGCACAAGGCAACACTGATCCTCCACTTCTATACTGTAAAAATCGAAATTTTTGTCATTCATTAACCGATTGCAGATCGTATAACTTACAAATACGGCAGCAAGACGACTCTACCTAGTACGTGATCCTGCACTTTAGGGTCTAGGGCGTGCTGAAAATACACAGTAGGAGCCGATCTGCGGTTACCGCAGACTCAATGTCTGCCGACACCCGACGATCATTCAGCACAGATACAGAACGGCGCTCTGCCTACGTAAACAAGGCAGTTTTCTGTTCTGTCAGTAGAAAAGGCATTGATTCTGTGTGCCTGCAAAGGAGCAACATGGATCAATGCCATCTCCTAGTAATAGCACCTCCCATACAGTACATAAGCACTGGCTAGGCACACAGTTAACCCTTTGATTGCCCGATGTTAACTCCTTCCCAGCTATTGTCATTAGTACAGTGACAGTGCAAAAAGTGTCAACAGTGTCAGTGTCCGATTTGTCCACCGCATTATCGCAGTCCTGCTATAAGTCACTGATCGCCACCATTGCTAGTAAAAAAATAAATAAAATGCCCATAAATCTATCCTACAGTTTGTAGACGCTATAACTTTTGCGCAAACCAAACGTCCACTTATTTGGATTGGTGATCCAATACCACAAAAAGAAAGATCCATTTGTAGGAAAAAAAAAAAAAAAAAAAGGACAAAAAATTGTATTTGGGTACAGGGTCACATGACCATGCAAATGTCAGTTACAGTAACGCAGTGCCTTATGGCAAAAAAAATGGCCTGGTCATGAAGGGTGGTAAATTTTCTGGAGGTCAAGTGGTTCAATTAATGCTCGTTCTGGGTTTGTGTTCTAAAAATATTACAGCCAAAGCTAGACATTTTCTGATGGAGACTAGCAATGGTAGCCTCAGTTTTCCCTTATGACAGATGTAGTCTGTCAGCTTCTGGCTCTTTTAAAGTGCAGCAGCATCTATCCACGCTGAATTAGGACTTATCCTATAAATTTTTGGGTAGACATCTCATATTGTCAGGTTGATACAGCCAATAAGATTAAAGCCGTCCATATACGGTTCAAATCTTGGCTGGTTCAGCAGGGACTGACCGAGATTTGAACCATGTATGGCTAGATTGAACGTACCCAAGTTGATCGATCAACTTGGGTACAACCAGCCTGTTGGATTTTACATGCTAGCGGTTATTATAGTCGCTAGACGTAATCACTGAACACAATGGCTCCGCGGGAGGGAAGGGAATCTAGCTATTTTCTTTACAGTAGACACGAGAATCGCTCTATGGCCGGCTTAATGGGGAAGGAGTTCCATACTTGAAGCCTGGCTTTCATTTGTCTATAGGTATAGCATAGGATTAAGATTTAGGCGTGATAATCTGTATCGGTCCTTATGCACCACCCTGAGGTATCATATGGAAGAGGTGGGCCAATTGGGAACGCAGAGGATTTCTCCCAGCTTACATGAAGCCCCAAAAGGCCCCCAAAGTCATTAAGGACTTGCAACAATGCTTGTAAAGGAAATCGAGAACCATCAAGATAAATAAGATCTGCATATAAAATTAGATTTTCTCTTCCAGAAGGCTCGAGCAGGCGACCCGTATAGATGAGTATTGTTGATTGAACAAAGCCAATGGCTCTATGACCAATGCAAAATACAGGAGAGAAGGGGGCAGCCTTGCAGAGTTCCCCTCTGGAGGAGAAAAAAGGCACCTTCGTGTGAACTCTGGCTTGAGGCATCGGGTATAGGAGCTGAACCCACCGGAGGAACCGAGAGTCAAAAGCAAATGCAGGACTTCGCTACCCAAAGTAATCCCAGCAAACTGTCAAATGCTTTCAACACATCTAAACGATATAACCAAGGCACTATGAATGCAAGAATAAGCTTGATAAATATACAATACAAACGTCTAATATTGTCATTGGTCCCTTTGCCCGGCATGAACCCAGACTAAATCAGGATGATGGAGAGTCAGAATAACTTTGGCCAACCTTAACGGCAGGACCTTCGCTAGAATTCTGACATCGCTATTAAATAAGTAGATAGAACAATATGAGGCTCAGTTTTGCACGTCCTTGCCTGGCTTTCAGATTACAAGGG
Organism: Lithobates sylvaticus; assembly: GCA_028564925.1. Taxonomy (NCBI): domain Eukaryota; kingdom Metazoa; phylum Chordata; class Amphibia; order Anura; family Ranidae; genus Lithobates; species Lithobates sylvaticus. The sequence continues at coordinate 125,138,939 of CM053027.1, forward strand.
CCTCAGTCATGAAGCCAGATAGGGCACCAGTGTCAAAAGCTGTGGAGTATAATTCATGCAAAAGGGGGAAGTGATAGTCTAATTTTGTACCATTCTGCTGTTAACCCATCCAGGCCAGGGGTCTTATTAGGAGGAAGGAAACCAATAGCTGTGGAAATCTCATCTGGTGTAATAGGACCAGCCAGCATCTGTCCTTGGGCTGGGGTTACAGGGAGCAGAGGGGAGAAAAGGGAATTAACCATGGATTGGTCAAGAGGGGTATTGTCTTCATATAAAGGTTTGTGAAAGTGGGCAAAAGCAGCGTTGATATGCAGAGGACTAGAAACCAATGATCCCAGAGGGTCAATAACATCGGAGATGAAGAACTTGGGGGAGCCTAAACGTGAAAGACAGGCCAAGGCTTTTCCTTCTTTCTTACCACTATGTTCAGCTTTCCAGGCAGATTGATACCCTGCGATTTTTGACGATCACTAGAAACAAGGGAAAAAAAGACAAGGGGATAGCACTGCTTACCTTTGTAAGCAAATCTCATTTGCAACTGGTTTTCCTTGAACAATTTCATGGCGGGACGAAGATCATTTCTCATTAAAGACTCTTGTTCTGCCTCAGACAGAGTATCCATCTGCAGAAAAAAAAATGTAAAAAGCGAAAATAAGCAAATAACAGACATATTAGAGAATCTAAATCTAATGGCTGTTCCCCAACCATAATCAGACACCACAATACTGATTTGGTAAATCATTTGAGGATGTTCACACAGCAAATATGCAAAAAACCGAATGCAATGATTTGCAAAATCATAACCCATATTTATACACAATAGAAAACATATCAAATGTTATGAGAAATGAGAAAATGTTATTTAAAAGAGGTTGTAACAAAAAAAAAAAAAAAAAAATCAAAATCAAAAAAGGATCCTGAACCTAAAGCATTAAACACAGCATAGTGCTTGTGCGGTGTCATTTACCCCAATCTATGTTCTAAAAAAAAAAAAAAAAAAAAAACCTGGTTGATCCTGCCAGGTCCTGTGTCTCCCTGTCTGATAACCCACGGTAATCATTGCTGCCGATTCCTGATTAATGTGGTTCGTTTACATGCCTCCGTCAGGTGGCTTCTCTCCCTGCCAGTCAGCTCAGGAGTCTGCAACATAACTCCTGTAATCCGCTGTGTCTCAGGATAATACAATGTGCAGTGGGTGTGTTTAACCACTTCCATACCAGGCCTATTCTGGTACTCTTCTCCGACATATATCAATTTTTTTGCTAGAAAATTACTCAGAACCCCCAAACATTATATATTTGTTTTACCAGACACCCTAGGGAAAAAAATGGCGTTCGTTGCAACTTTTAATGTCACATGGTATTTGCGCAACACTTTTTTAAACGCTTTTTTTGGGGGGGGGGGACAAACTGTAAAGTTAGCTCAATTTTTTTGTAGAATGTGAAAGATGATGTTACGCCGAGTAAATAGACATCCAACATGTCACGCTTTAAAATTGCGCACTCATGGAATGGTGCCAAACTTCGGTACTTAAAAATCTCCATAGGTGACACGTTAAAAAAAAAAATTATTACAGGTTACCAGATTAGAGTTAGAGGAATTGTTGCTCTAACGCACGCGGCGATACCTCAGATGTGTGTTTTGAATAGGGTTTACATATGTGGGCGGGACTTGTGTGCGTTTGCTTCTGTGCGCAAGCACACGGGGGGACAGGGGCGCTTACATTTTTTTTTTATTTTACTTTTTATATTATTTTGACACTTTCTCTTTTAAATTTTTTTTTCAGTTTTATTCCTATTACAAGGGAATTATGCATGACAGGTCCTCTTTATGCAAGCAATATGGGGTCTATAAGACCCCACATCTCTCCTACAGGCTGGAAAGCATGAGATCAAAATAGAAAATGAACGATCCCATGCTTTCCAGCCCCGATCGCAGCTTTATTTACAACCGCGGCCCGGACGTGATGTCACAACATCGCACTCAGGCCTCCGACGGTCATAGAGGTGATGGAAATCTTTATGCTTGTCATCCGTCGGCTGCGGATTCTTTCTCCGGGTCCCCGATGGATTGGGACAGCCTGGAGAAGCACCAGGAGATGTCCCCTCCCGTCACCTGTAAGAAGATCAAGCAACTGAACTGCCGCTATGATCATTCTTACGGTGCACAGAATCGCCGGCTCTAAAAGATATCTGAATGATGCCTGCAGCTCACGTGCCCCCCGCTGCTCTCATAATTAATCAATTGCTGAACCTACAGGGCTCCAATGTGGATATTTGCAAAATCTGCATCCCTTTAGATGCCTATTGGAAGTATCTCACCATCTTATTGCAGTGTATGCCTGAAATCTGATTTGCATCTTAGTGTAGACTTCTGGGAAAATCAGTGAGCCAATCACACAAGCATGAAATTATGTTTCTGGGAAGCGTTCTGTACACATTTTGTGTACAGAGCGCCTCCAGGTAGCCATATTGCATTTTACAGAACATTACAGAGCTGCAGATTGAAAAGGAAATCACATTTTTTAATAACATTCAATTACAATATGACTTGAGTTGCAATTGTACACGTCATTCATTTTTGGCTATTTTTTCCCCCATGAAAGTGGAGTTACCATTTAAATTCTTTGCAGTTTTACGTTGTTCCAATACTCCACAATTTTTAGATACAGCTTTTCACAGATTGGCTGCCTTTACTTCCGAAGCACGCCGACTCTCTAGGATGTTCTTTTTACACCCAATCATGTTTCTGACCTATTTAGTTGCAAAATGTTCTTCCAGCTTTTCCTCATTGGTACCACTTACTCTGCCAGCTTTTTGTTGCCCTGTCAACTTTTTTGGGGCGTGTTGCTGGCATCAATTAAAAAAAAAAAAAATGTCTTAAAATGGTACGTTGTCTCAGTTTAAACATTTGAAATGTTTTCTTTTGTGAATAAAATACGGGTTTAGGAGATTTTCAGATCATTGCCTTCTGTTTTTATGTAGCTTTTACACAGCGTCCCAACTTTTTTGGAATTGCAGTTGTACATCTACAAATAACCCCCCTTCAATTCACATTGTTTGTAAACAAAATCTAAAATGGTTGACCATCACTATACACTCATCTCTTACCGTGTTCAAGGTGTTCTTGTTGGGCTCTTCCTCTGCATCACTAGGATTATCTTCCTCCACTTCACCTTCTTCAGTTTCATCTCCAGAACTGTCATTGAATCGATCTAGGAGGAGAGCAGAAAACATTCACAGACCGCTTGGTCCTACAGCAGTATCAAGAGTTTAAAGAGAATACCTTAGGTTTGCCATTTATGGCACAAATTTTCTAACAACTTGATTGTCCAGAGCATTTATGGCTGGGCAGACTTTGGAGCAGGAGTTAACAAGGTAGGAGGTATTTCTGTGATGCAGATCTTTGGTCATGATAGTTAAAATCTCAGAAAGTTATTTAACCACCACGCGCCCTATAGTCGAAAGATGGCTGCAGTGCAGGCTCACATTGCCGGAAAGGCGTCTATGGACATCCTCCCTTGATAATGCTTCCCACGCGCCCCCTGTGGCCATGCACACTGCATCGGCAAGGATCTGTGATCGCCGTAACCTTCAAATCACAGAGCAGGGTAAAGAGCCAATCACAGCTGATGACAGTGTAAACAGGATTTGCTGGTTATCGGCAGTCCTACACTCACACTGACAGCACGTGGAGGAGAGGCGATAACCGGCAAATCCACACAGATGACATCTACACTGATAATCACTGCAGCCCTAACAGAGCCCATCAATGAAGGATAAAAATGACTTATTTGGAAAATGTTATAACAAAGAAACTTTATTCTTTCAAAAATGTCGTCCTGTGTTTGTTAAAGTGGTGTTGCCACCAAAAAAATAAAAAGTGCTTAAAAATCATAAAAAATAAATAAAAAAATTGGTGATTGAATACCACCAACAGCAAATAAATTATAAAAAAATTGTTTGGGTACAGTGTTGCTTGACCGCGCAATTGTCAATAGTCAAGTGGTTAAAGTGACTGTAAAATGAAAAAACAAACAAAAAAAAAAAAAAACAACACGACACAAACATATCATGCTTACCTGCTATGTGCAGTGGTTTTGCACAGTGCAGCACCAATCCCCCTCTGGAGCTCTGGGCCCCTCCTCCCCCTTGCCAAGTGCTCCCATAGCAAGCTGCTTGCCAAGAGGGCACTTGTGCTTGCGTGCTCCCCGAGTCGGCTCACTGTATCCATAAGACAGAGCGTGGCTCAGCCCTGCCACATCACTGGCTGTGATCGACAGCAGTGGAAGCCAATAGCATGCATCCTGCATCTCAGCCAATCTGGAGAAAGAGACCTGGGAAAGCCTCTGCTCTCATGCACAATCACTGGATCGAGATTAGGCAAGTATTTTTTTTTGGGGGGCAGTTGCACAAAATTACTTGTAAGAATAAGGCTACTTTCACTGCGGTGGCGTTAGCTGTAAAGCGATGCTAGCTTTAGCAGTGCTTTACAGATTTATCTGCGCTTTTCAGTCGCTAGCGCAGCGCTTTTAACCCCGCTAGCGGCCGAAAAGGGGTTAAAACCACCGGCAAAGTGTCGCTGCCGAAGCGCTTTGGCAGCGCTGACCATTGATCTCAATGGCAGGGGCATTTTAGGAGTGGTGTATTCACCACTCCCGCAACGCCCTCAGGTTCCCACACTAGGGCTGCAGGCCATTTTTCCAGGTGCTATTTTTAGCCAAAAAATGCCTGAAAAACGCTCCAGTGTGAAAGTGGCCTTAGACAGCGCTGGGAATGACTAATTGTGAAGTTTAAAGGGTCAAGCCACAAAAAGCTGAGGTTTCAGCTTTCTCAGTTTTTTGGGGAAATGTTAATGCCCAACTCCATGTTTACTTTAGTTTGTTTAGGCCAAGCTATCAGCACTGTATAAACTATATGTGGCATCAGCTACATACAGCACTGTGTTCTGTCAGCAATAGTGGGACTGTTTGCTGCCACAACAAAACAGTCAAAATGACTCAATGAATACAAGGCCACCTCTAGGTTGTTCTTCACTACTATCCACATATCTAAAGGCCTAGACCAGGGGTAAGCAACCTTGGCACTGCAACGGTGTTAAAACTACAAATACCATCAAGCCTCTACCTCTGGGAGACATGCCTTTGGCTGTCAGCCTTGCATCATGGTACTTTTAGGTCCACAACAGCTGGCTTGTCAATTTTGCTCCTGCACTAGACACTTGGTCATTAAATCGATGGTGAGAGTTCAGCTGATCATCTCCTTCTGCAGAGAGCAAATTCCAAAAGCTTGGAATCTAGGTCTCCCTATAGGTGGCCAATGTTTTTTCTGCAGCAATATTTTCTTCCAGACAGAAATTTGGCTTGTTACACTCGATCCATCCCAGATAATTTAGCATTATGTTCACATTTGATTTAACATATTGTGGTAATATTAAGAAGTGGTATACCATTAATAAAAAAATAAACACTATACCCAGTTTTTGAGGACTTGAAGTAGGCTGGTTACCTGCTTTGGATTTGGTGGAGGTGCTTTCTTCATCTTTTTTATCCTTCGTATCTACTGGCATAGTGGTGAGATTTAGCAGTGCACGAGCTGCAGTCACTTCATCAAGCCAGACCACATTACCTACAAAAAAGATATTTTCTCAAAATGAATACATTTGCGACAACAGTAAGCTTACACTACAGAGTTTGAGCGCAGTAAAAAATAAAGGATAAGTTCACTTTTACAAAGTGCATTGGCCGGTGCATTTGTAACATGTAAGGCATACATGGTGCAAATACCTTTCATGCAACCACGGGTTCCAGGAAAGCCATTCACACAATTCTCCCATCAACACAGACAGTGTTGACAGGGGAATCAGCAATTGTCTTCACCCGCTGAGGGAGGGTGGTGGAAGCCGTCCCCACCGGGAGAAGACAGTGATTATCGCTAGCAGCTGCTAGCGATAATCGCAAGAGAATCAAGCAGGCTGGTTGTACCCAAGTTGATCAATTGGTACATTCAGCTTGCCCATTAACTGTTTCGAATCTTGGCTGGTTCCTGCTGAACCGACCAAGATTCAAACTGTGTATGGCCGGCCTTACACCCTGAATATAGCTGTAACATGTCAGAAAAGAGGAACTTATCCTTTAAAGCACTCTGCCTGAAACGGTTACACAGCTGTGCTTTACATTCATCACATTTCGCAGTAAACACAAGTGAAAATTGCTAATCCACCCCTAAACGTTCCGATTTATTTTAACTGCATTTGGCTTAAAATCAAAAGTGAATTGAAAGGGTTTTCTTTGTGGTTAAAACTTCAGGTGGTATAGACCAGGTGCTTTCTTTTTTTAAATTACATGCACCTATTTTTTTCCAATTAAACAAACATATTTGTGTGTTACCTTTGTAATCAGATATGTAAAGCAATGGAATTATTTTTTCTCTTATATGTAGATATTGTGCTTATTGATGTTTTATTGCTCTTCATTCAGTTGACTTAAGTGTATTTTCTATTTTTAACTCCGCAGTCAGTCTGGAAGGATTCCATATGCAGGGTTTACCATATGGATAGCTCATAGCGTAAAAAAACCCTGAAAATTAAATGAATGAAATCACCAGATAGCCCCTAGTTTTAAAAAATAAAGATAAAATAAAATTAAAAAACCCTACAAACAATGCACAAAATAAATCAAGAAATACGGTTGACCAAATTTGTAAAAAGGTGTGAAAAATGACTGCCAGGCAAATACTGCTATAGTAATATACTACAGTATTGCAAATTAGGGCTCCACGCTAAGAACCTGGCAGTGTGTGTGTGTGTGTGTGTGTGTGTGTGTGTGTGTGTGTGTGTGTGTGTGTGTGTGTGTGTGTGTGTGTGTGTGTGTGTGTAAGTTGTGTCATTTCTATGCAGCCAAACATAGCCGAAAGACTTACGGACCAGCAGAAGAAAAGAGAATGGAAGCAACATGGAAAGTGGCAAGATAAGAGTGAGACTGGAGCAAATGTCGCATATCATTACAGCAGGACTCTTGGCCCATTATGTCAAAAGTTCCAGTGTGTCCAAAAGTGTTTAAAGTGTTTTTTTTTATACAGTGGGAAAGGGTTAAAGGCAGAATGGATACAAATCAATGATTAAAAAAAAATCTGATTTGATTTAAATCTTTTTTTACTTAAATCAAATTTATTTTAACAAAATGCTTTTGCAGTAAAAAATCTATCTATCTAAAAGATAGTTTTCCATTTAAGATACATTAATCATTTAGTTTATTCAGCATGAAATGGAGCTTTGTTATGTAGCATGAGGCTGTATATTTTGCAATGTTTACATTTTTGGAAAACTCATTCAATAAATCCAAGCTCTGATAACATGCACTGCATTGATGCATTCACACAATTTCACAGTAACCATGAGAAAAAAAAAAAAAAGTTCAGGAATATTCCTTTATCCCATTGTTTTGCAAATCCAAGTATACTACAAACTGTATGATTAAATCGGTTCTGATATCGCTGTTTTACTAACCTGACAGCTTATTTTTCTAAATAGGAAACCTTCATTTTGTTTGCAAATATAAGATTCTAACTGCCAGTAAGAATGAATGGCAGGAAGAGCTAATTAGCGCCCCCTGCCTATGGGACCAGGGACTGAAACAAAAGGTCACAAAGGTTGTTATTATTAAATATGTTAATAAAAACTTTATTTATAAACGGTATTCAAAGAAGGTCAGGTGACTTGAAGATCCTATATGAACTAAGAAGATAATAACGGTCATCACATCAACTGACAGCGTTTGAAGGAGCAACATCTATTTGTCTCTTCTCTGCTGCCCTGATGGAAAACTTACTGCGTCAGATGATGGAACGGGCCTCCGCTCCTGACGGGGATTCCTGGATGCGTTTCTGCCTTTCCTCGGTTCCCCAGTCGGACTCATCGCCTCCATTTCCTCCTCCTTTTCCTCCCCCCTCTCTCCCCCTTTCTCCCCCACAGCCGGCTACATCACAGCATTTTCTTCCGGGTGCTTCGGATGTGTCGTTTCCTGTTTCAGCCCCTCCTCCGGTTCGTCATCCAGCTGTGTCATGGGCTCCTTCCGTGATGGACAGTTCTCCGGTTCCGCCTCCTACTATGACGGCCGAGCAGGCCAACACTTCGGCTTTTGGCTCGGGAGAAACGGGCTCATGCGCAGTTGCTGCTGGCATTGAAATGCCTGTGAATCTCCGGCCGGTCCGCAGGATCGAACCCCGGGGGCCCCCTCTCAAAAGGCAATGTAAAGGTAAAAAGAATAGCAGAAAAAATGTTAAGAATAAAGCTGCTATATTGCCTGTTGGTTCTCACTTCGTTTCAGATGTGCCTGGCATCTCCTCTGTTTCCACTTGTGATAATGCTGTGAATGATTCTGGATTTATCTCTGAACTGCCTGATGTAGCTTTATTAGATGTCCCCCCTTCTCCTACTGTGCATTTACCTATTGATGCTATTAGTGACATTTCTTTTTCTACAGCTACATCTACTTTGAACCCTGCTATTGCTTTGAATGTTGAAAATCCAGGGTCTGCTGGACCTGTGGTTTCACTAGCTATGCCTCAGATGACACCTAGTGGTGAGTCTAATCAATTACATAAGCTTATGTTATGTATGTCTTCTTTTGCTTCCATTGCTGATAATTTTAATAAGTGTTTTACTGAATTTAAAATGGGTGCGTTGCCTGCTATGGATGTGCGTTCGCCTGCGATTGATGTACCTATTGCTGATGTTAATGTTTTACCTTTACCGAACATCTCACCTGTGGTTCCTGAATGTTGTTTTAAAGAAGCAATGGCGTGCGAAATTTCCCCACTTGGTTTCCATTTGTCATCTTCGATTAAAAATAAAATATGGAAGGGGGAATATATAGAAATTCTCTCTCTTTTACCGTCATTCAGAGAAAATCGTTTGGATGTTAAAGAATCAGAAAAAATCGAGGATGACAAGAAGAGAAATGTTCCTCGTACTTTTAACAATTGGCTCCAGGCCTATTGTATTTTTGCAAGTGTTTTGGGTGAACAACGCCCAGACCTTTGCAGTGGTCTTTTCAGACACTTGGAGATAATCCTGGAAGCTTATAAGAATTTTCCAGGATTGGCTTGGTTCTTTTATGACGAATCTTTTCGTCAAAAGCTTGCGGTTCATAAAAATTTATCATGGGGTTCAAAAGATGTGGGTCTTTGGTTAAATCTTTTAATACCTCGTAAGCCTGCTTTACCGATTACACCTACTCAAAATTCTCAATTTAAAAAAGGTTTTTGTTTCAGTTTTAATGAGGGCCAGTGTAAATGGCCCAATTCGTGTCGTTATAGACATGAGTGTGCATCCTGTTCTGGTAATCATCCAGCCTCTCGTTGCTTTAAGAAATTGAATGCTACAACTAGTGTTCCTGCTAATTATAATTTTCGTGCTGGGCAATACACCAGTGAAGCTCTACGCCATGCTCCCGTTCCTTCTCAGTTGGCAAAACCGACAGAAGGCGGAGGTTCTCATTAAAGGTTTTTCCTTTGGTTTTTCGTTGCCACAATTTACTGGCCAGGGTTGTCTTTCTTGCGAAAACCTGGCCTCTGCTCTCCGTTTTCCTGATGTTGTTTCTGAAAAAATTTTGAAAGAAGTTTGCGAGGGCAGAGTGGCAGGCCCCTTTTTGGCTCCTCCCTTTGCGGATTTTCGGATATCTCCTTTGGGTTTAATTCCTAAAAAAGAACCGCATAGTTTCCGTCTTATCCACCATTTGTCCTATCCTGTTGGTTTTTCTTTGAATGATGAAATTGATTCAAGTTTGCGTGCTGTTAAGTATGCGTCATTCGATGAAGCCATATTTAAGATCCGTCGACTTGGAGTTTCGGCCTTAATGGCAAAAGCTGACATTAAGGCTGCATTTCGTTTATTGCCCATTCACCCTTCGGCTTTTAACTCCTTGGGTTTTCGACATAATGGCTTTTATTATTATGACAAGTGCCTTCCAATGGGCTGTTCAATGTCGTGTAATTACTTTGAAACGTTTTCGTCATTTTTAGAATGGGTGGTTTGTTTTTTATCTGGTTCATCTAATATCCTACATTATTTGGACGATTTTTTGTTTTGTGGCCCAGCCTCTAATTCTGAATGTTTGTATTTATTCACCGAGTTTCGAGTGACTTGTCAACGTTTCGGAGTCCCTTTGGCAGTTGAAAAATGTGTATGGCCTACTACGTGTTTAGAATTCCTGGGTATAACTATAGATACTGTTAGGATGGAGTGTCGCCTCCCTCGAGCTAAGTTGGACCGTTTGCGTTTTATGATTGCCTTTGTGCTTTCAAAACGGAAAGTTACTGTCCGCACTTTACAATCATTATTGGGACTACTCGCTTTTGCTACACGTATTATACCGATAGGTCGTGTTTTCTCAAGCAGGCTATACAGAGCTATAGCTGGTTTTAAAAAACCAAATCATTTTGTTCGTATTTCTGCCTCTATGTCGGCGGATTTGTTGGTTTGGAATAGATTTTTTGTTTCTTTCAACGGCCGCTCTTTTTGGCAAACACCTTTCCAAGATGCATCGGTTGTTTCTTTGTTTACTGACGCGGCTGGTAGTTTGGGCTTCGGGGCATATTACCAGGGTCATTGGTCATCCGCCAGTTGGCCTGAAAGTTGGCATGCCAAGGGTTTTACAAAAAATATAGTTCTACTGGAGCTGTTCCCTATTTTAGTTTCATTGGAGCTTTGGGGTGTTCAATTACGAAATTCACGTTTGTTGTTCCATTCTGATAACAAAGGGGTTGAATATGCGATTAACTGTTTATCTTCAAGATCTTTGCCAGTTTTGGCTGTGTTGCGTAATATTGTTTTTAAGTGTTTAGAATTGAACTTGTTGATAAAAGTTAAATATATACCTGGTTATTCTAACGTGATTTCTGATGCTCTTTCGCGTTTTCAGATGGATCGATTTCGTACTTTGGCCCCGGAGGCGGATCTGCTAGGTCTTCCTTGCCCAAGTCACCTATGGTCCGTGGTTTACGATCTGTAAATTCTGCTATCATTAACTCTCTAGCTCCTTCCACGTGGGCAAACTACAATGCTGCGTGGTCATTGTGGAATACCTTCTTGAATTCCTTGCATATTACTTCTGATTGTTTTTCGGAATCTTTGGTTCTGCGATTTTTGGAACTGTTGATGCACCGATCTTATTCTTATTCACACGTGCTTAAGATTTTGTCTGGTGTGTCTTTCTTTTCCAAGAGTCGTGGTTTTCCTGCTTGTTCTTCCTTTTTCTTGGTTAAGCAAGCCCTCAAAGGTTACCGTAGGCGACGTTTCCGCTGCGACACTCGTGTCCCGGTCACTTTACGCCTTTTGAAGCATTTAATGAATGCGGCTTCTTTTGTTTGTTTTTCTCCTTTGGAAGATTTAATTTTTAAAGTGGCATTTTCATTGTTATTTTTTGGTGCATTCCGCATTTCCGAGTTGCTTCCTAAATCTTCTTCCTCTCGCGAGAGCATGTTATTTTCTGATGTTACCTTAGGTGACGGTTTTGTTAAAATATTTCTACGGTTCAGCAAGACTGATCCTTTAGGTAAAGGTCGGTGGATAGTTATTCAACGAGCTTCTGAGCCTCAGATATGTGCATTTTTTTGGTTAAGTAAATATTTTCAATGCCGACCTGTAGGTCCTGCACAATTATTGCTTCATGCTTCAGGCCTTCCTGTTACCCAACGTCAATTTACTGCTGTTCTTAAAAGATGTTTGGCGCATTTGAATCTGGGACATTTACATGTTACTAGTCATTCTTTTCGTATTGGCGCAGCGACTGAGGCATCAAGATTGGGTTTCTCCGACACTGATATTAAAAAATTGGGTGGTTGGAAATCGAATTGTTTCCGTACTTATGTTAGACCTGATTTGTGTTGTTTTTGATTTAGGTCCTCATCTCAACATCTGGTTGATCGGACATTCTTTCGTGTATTGGGCTGAAGTTCGAGCTTCAAAAAGGATTTATGGCCCTAATTTAACACTGGATAAGTCATCTGTTAATATTCATTGGCGTGGTTTCCGTGGAATGTCCTGGTTTGGCCTCCGTTCTTTATTGACTGACTTATTATCTTCTTTACAGAAGCCTGATGTTATAATAGTTCATTTGGGGGGCAATGATTTAGGTGTGCATAAAACTCTTGATTTGGTTTCCCAGATTAAACTTGACTTCATTTATTTAAATTCTATTCTCCCTACAGCTGTGCTGGTTTTTTCTGAAATTGTCCAAAGGTTGGCGTGGTTAAAAAACCCTGATTTGCTGTTTATGGAGAAGATCAGAAAAAGGGTGAATAGACTTGTTTCAAAATTTATGCCTTCTGTTAACGGTTTTTCTTATAGACATATCGATTTGGAGGGTGGGTTGGTTGGGTTTTACCGACCTGACGATGTCCATCTGTCCGATATTGGGATTGATATCTTTAATTTGGGTTTGCAGACTTGTGTGGAATTGGCCGTGGCCCGGGTGGGGGTGCCAGGCTCTGTAAGTCCTTAAGCCTGGCGTTTGGGGTTATTTGTTGTAATATTTATATATAGTTTGAGCTTTTATAGCTGAACTATTTGAATTTACTAATTTATATATATATATATATATATATATATATATATATATATATATATATATATATATATATATATAGTTTGGGCTTTGATAGCTAAACTATTATTATTACGGTTTAGTTTAGTAGTGGTTATAAAGAAATGTAATTTGTAATTGGTATGGTTTTTATGCCAATAATAAAGGACCACGGCCATTTCTATCCACATCTTTGTCTGTGTTTTATTATTAACATTGCAATTTACATGAAGTTTTCAGCCTCTGGTCCCATGAGTCCTTACATTTAAAGAGCACCTGTCATTTCAGATTCACCATGGCAGCGTCTGTTAGGGGGCCATCCACTCACCTGCTGCCATCATGTCCCTCACCTTGTTATGTCACTGCCGCATCATCAGCCGTCCCATTAAAGTGAATGGGACTGTCGGTGAGTCAGAGGAGGAGCCACTGCGGGACAGAGATGACAGTTGCTCTTGAAAAATTATTTAAAGTGGATGTAAGGATGTAATGTAGAGCATAAAATTTCAATAAAGTAGCTGACAGCCACTTCTTCTCCTCTCCCTTCCGCGGCTTCCAGCTGCTTTATTGAAATCTATACGGGGGGGGGGGGAATTGGTGCTTGTAACTCCCCCCCCCCACACCGATCACCCCCCCCCCCCCGACTGTCCCTGTATACTCCTCCAGTCACCCTCTGTGTTCTCTTCCAGGCTCCTCCTCTCCCCCCTCTATGTCCATCTTTCAGGATGGAGAGTGGAGGAACGAGCCAGTAATCTATCGGCTCCTTTGTTTTCCAAATGAACATGACACTGTCCATTCATAACTGAGCATCATAAACTGTGTTTACGATACTTCAGTTTATGAATGGAGAGCAGCCTCTGTCTTCTGTCCTTTCATCTCCAGTGCAGCTGAGGCTGCTGAGAAAGGGACAGGGGAATCTCTGTCCCCAGTCTCTTTCTGTGTCTCAAAAGGGAGATGTCAGATGTCTGTTAAGACCCCTGATATCTCACCAAAGCCCCCCACAGGGCTGATGGATGAAAAAATAATAAAAGAATTGTAATAAAATATATTTGTTTTATGTCATAATGTAGAGCATAAGATTTCCTTTCATTTGAGCCCCGTCTTGCCACACAGATTTACTCCAGCCCTGAGAAATCCTCTTGTTGTTCAGTTAGAAAGATCTTGACAAAGTGCTGAAATCTTTGTCAAAAACGCCCCCTTGCTGTGAGTGACAGGTGATTTACATATCTCATGCACTAGCCTAAAAGAGGCACATCCTGTGTAATTATAAAAAGTGAGAAATCCACCCCTCCCCCACATAACAAATCCTGTGATCAATGTATCCTCAGACACACACTGCACTATAACAATCATCAGATCACTACATGTTCTACTCTGCCCCGCTGACTACATACATCTCCCCTATATTCTTCTTGCCGTTCACTCGAAAATAAATGTATTTTCACTCTGGTCAGTGGATCTGTGGTCTGTGCCTGTCTCAGGCTAGTGCATGATATGTAAATCACCTGTCACTCACAGCAAAGGGGCGCTTTTGACAAAGATTTCTGCACTTTGTCAAGATCTTTCTAACTGAACAATAAAAGAGGATTTCTCAGGGCTGGAGTAAATCTGTGTGGCAAGACTGGGCTCAAATGAAAGGAAATCGTATGCTCTACATTAGGACATAAAAAATATATATTAATTACAATTCTTTATTTTTTTTATCAGCCCTGTGGGGGGCTTTGGTGAGATATCAGGGGTCTTAACAGACCTCTGACATCTCCCTTTTGAGACACAGAAAGAGACTGGGGACAGAGATTCCCCAGTCCCTTTCTCAGCTGCACTGGAGATGAAAGGACAGGAGACAGAGGCTGCTCTCCATTCATAAACTGTAGTTTACACAGTTTATGATGCTCAGTTATGAATGGACAGAGTCCGTGATCACTGACTGTTCATTTGGAAAAGGAGCGAGCCAACAGATTTACTGGCTCGTTCCTCCACTCTCCATCCTGAAAGATGGACATAGAGGGGGGAGAGGAGGAGCCTTGAAGAGGACACAGAGGGGGACTGGAGGAGTATACAGGGACAGTTCGTGGGGGGAGGGGGGGAGTTACAAGCACCGATCCCCCCCCCCCCTGTATAGATTTCAATAAAGCAGCTGGAAGCCGTGGAAGGGAGAGGAGAAGAAGCGTCTGTCAGCTACTTTATTGAAATCTATACGGGGGGGGATCAGTGCTTGTAACTCCCCCCACCGATCACCCCCGACTGTCCAGGTATCGGATAAAGCATCGGAGCATTTGCCGGGAGTACAAGTACTTGGGCAAATACTCGGCATCGGCGCAACCCTAATGGTAGTAAAGTAAAAAATCTGATTTTATCCTTCAGGTATGACTATAAAAAGCCTTACCTGAAATGGCTCAAACTTGCATTATTTAGTGCAGTGGTTCTCAACCCTGTCCTCAAGTACCCCCAACAGGCCATGTTTTGGGAATTTCTCTTAGATAAAAAAGCTGTCCAAAATACCAAGACATTGACTCTGATTTAAAGTGCCTGTGCAAGATAAAGGAAAACCTGCAAACATGGCCTGTTGGGGGGTACTTGATGACAGGGTTGAGAACTGGTTTAGTAAATACCAGCAATTCATGCATGCGCAATACTCTTTGCATGCACAGACAATGAGTGTGCCATGGATACACAGAGCGCAGTGACAATGACAGAGAAATCTGCTTTTGTCAGTCAAACTGTATGCTGCACACCCTAGATGGGAACAGCTTACACCCTGAGCATTGTTCTGCTGTTTCCTGTAGGTCGTTAACCATTTGACCTCTGGAAGATCCCCCCCCCCCCAATGACCAGGTACGATACGGCACTGCTTTAATTTAACTGCGAATTGCGTAGTCAGCCAATGCTGTACCCAAATAAAATTGATGGCATTTTTTTCCTCCACAAATAGACCTTTCCTTTGGTGGTTTTTGAGCACCACTGTTTTTATTTTTTGCGTTAACTGTGTGCCTAACCTGTGTTTTTGTGTCAACTCTGTGCTGTTTTTACTAAGGGAAGTGTAGGATTTTATTCCCCGTTTTGCAGGGACACAAAATTCATCACTTTCTCCCTGTCAAAACAGAGCTCTGGCTTGTTTACATAGGTGCATCCATTGCCCGACACCCGCAGATCGGATTCTGCGGTGAGAAATCACAGCAGAAGCAGCGCGCCCCCCCGAGACGAAATCTCGCGAGATTTGCGGCCATCGAGCAGAGTTTAGGGCTCTGATAATCCATTTATAGCACCCTCCCCAACACAAAACTCAGGCTGCTTTTATCTCAGTTGATGAAGAGCTTGTCAGAAATGATCAGGCTGATAATAGAAGAACTGAGCAGGAGAAAGCCACGGGACTTAGTGCTTTGAAAAGAGATAAGAAAACACTGCAGGTATGTGCCCAGCTCAAATTTCATGAATCCATGCTGCTGTTGCTTAAAATATTTTTTTCCGGCAAGAACTTGTCTATGTAGTCTTTTATTAAACTCTCCAGTATCTTCCCGAATATTGAAGTTAAACAGGTATATAGTTACTTAGTAAAGACTTTGAACCCTTTTAAAAATATGGGCACCACATTGGCGCTATGCCAATCCAGTGGTACAATTCCAGTCATTAACAAGTCCCTAAAAATTAGAAACAATGGCTTTGAAATGACAGAGCTCAATTCTTTTAGGAGCCACACTTTTAAAGATCAATTTGTGTTAATTTGAACCAGTATCATAGTAAAACAAAAATGTATAAATAGTGACATTGTCTTACAGGAAGTATCATCCAACCATTCGATGTAGCCTGGCGGATACTGCTTAAAGAAAGAAAATATTTCCTCTGTGCTCAGGTCATCCACACCCACGACATGTAGGGTTTCCAGACGGACTTTTGGGAGTGCTGAAAAATAATAGCCATTAAAAGTTATTCCTCACATCCTTTTAAAACCTATGGAAATGACAAATGAATCCATATTAGAATGAAATGTTATTCATGAAAAGCCATCTTCACTGTAACAAGAGCATCTCGTTAAAAGCAGCCCTGGGGGAATGCAAGGTGCCGAGCCCTGGCCTAGCAACAGGTATTCAAGGTGTTTGTCTAGCAAAACAAGCCTTCCCAAAGGGATCATTTACATAGGATTAAATTACCTGAAGTCCTCCCATACGAGTGAATGCACATCATTGACATGAACAAAATGGTAACTCATCACTTAAGACATCTAATCTCATTTGTACTACACAGACTAAACGTTCAACCATAAAACAAGATTTACAGGTAGTAAGAAACGAAATGAAATCAATAAAAGTAATAACACTGGGTGACAGTTAGACACCGATAAATGGACCATTGTTCTCGAGAGGACATTTTTCAGCTGGTGAGAAGATTAGCTGGGTGGTCAAAAAATAAGCACGCCCTTTCCAAAGTTGTTCTGGGTTGAGGTCTTGATTTGATTCCCAGCTTGTGGATGGCAGCGGATCACCCAAGGTAATGACTGAATAGACCCTGTGCAAAAAAAAAACTGATGGCTGCCACAGCAGCACTGTTGGAAAAAAATAAATAAAAATCATATCCATTAAAGCGGAGTTCCACCCAAAAATGAAACTTACACTTTTCAAAATCCTCCCCCCTCCGGTGTCACATTTGGCACCTTTCAGGGGGGGGGGGGGGGGGTGCAGATAACTGTCTAATCCAGATATTTGCTCCTACTTCCGGGCATAGATAGCCGTGGATATCTACGCCATGTCCGGCGCCTCCTCCGCCCCCCGCTGTCTTCTGGGAGACAGCAGAGACCAGTGGGATTGCGTGACTCGCGCATGCGCAGTAGGGAACCAGGCTGCGAAGCCGCAAAGGCTTCACTTCCCGATTCCCTTACCGAAGATGGCGGCACCTCCGAGACAGATCGGCTTTGGGTGCCGACATCGAAGGGCTCCCTGGACAGGTAAGTGTCCATATTTTAAAAGTCAGCAGCTGCAGTATTTGTAGCTGCTGAGTTTAAAAAAAAAAAAAAAATACATTTCGGCGGAACTCTGCTTTAACCACTTCAGCCCCGACCAATTGTCAGCTTAAGGACCAGAGGTCTTTTTTTCAATTTCGCACTGCACTACTTTAACTGGTAATTGTGCGGTCATGCAATTTTGTAACGAAACGAAATTTGCGTCCTTTTCTTCCCACAAATAGAGCTTTCTTTTGATGGTATTTGATTGCCTCTGTGATTTTTATTTTTTGCGATATAAACGGAAAAAGAGCGAAAATTTTGAAAAAAAAAAAGAGATTTTCTACTTTTTGTTATAAAAAAAAATCTAATAAACTCAATTTTAGTCAAACATTTGGGCCAAAATGTATTCAGCCACATGTCTTTAGTAAAAAAAAATGCCAATAAGCGTATATTTATTGGTTTGCGCAAAAGTTATAGCGTCTACAAACTAGAGTACATTTTCTGGAATTTACACCGCTTTTAATTTATGACTGCCTATTTCATTTCTTGAGGTGCTAAAATGGCAGAGAAGTACAAAACCCCCCCAAATGACCCCATTTTTGGAAAGTAGACACCCCAAGCTATTTGCTGAGAGGCATGTTGAGCCCATTGAATATTTTTTTTTTTAGTCCCAAGTGATTGAATAAAGACAAAAATAAAAAATAATTTTTTTTTCTTCAAAAAGTTGTCACTAAATGATATATTGCTCACACATGCCATAGTTATATGTGGAATTGCACCCCAAAATACATTTTGCTGCTTCTCCTGAGTATGGGGGATACCACATGTGTGGGACTTTTTGGGAGCCTAGCCGCGTACGGGGCCCCGAAACCCAAGCACCGCCTTCAGGATTTCTAAGGGTGCAAATTTTTGATTTCACTCCTCACTACCTATCACAGTTTCGAAGGCCATAAAATGCCAAAATAGCACAAAACCCCCCCAAATGACCCCATTTTGGAAAGTAGACACCCCAAGCTATTTGTTGAGAGGCATGGTGAGTATTTTACAGCTCTCATTTGTTTTTGAAAATGAAGAAAGTAAAGAAAAAAAATTTTTTTTTTTTCTTTTTTCAATTTTCAAAACTTTGTGACAAAAAGCGACATCTGCAAAATACTCACAATACCTCTCAGCAAATAGCTTGGGGTGTCTACTTTCCAAAATGGGGTCATTTTGGGGGGTTTTATGCCATCTGGGCATTCCATGGCCTCCGAAACTGTGATTGGCAGTGAGAAGTGAAATAAAAAAATTACTCCCTTAGAAAGCCTGAAGGCGGTGCTTGGTTTTTGGGGTTCCGTACGCAGCTAGGCTCCCAAAAAGTCCCACACATGTGGTATCCCCGTACTCAGGAGAAGCAACAGAATGTATTTTGGGGTGTATTTCCACATATGCCCATGACATGTTTGAGCAATATATCATTTAGTGACAACTTTTTGTAAAAAAAAATATATATATATTTTTTTTTTTCATTATTCAATCTCTTGGGACAAAAAAAAAAAATATTTAATGGGCTCAACATTGCTCTCAGCAAATAGCTTGGGGTGTCTACTTTCCAAAATGGGGTCATTTGGGGGGGGTTTGAACTGTCCTGGCATTTTATGCACAACATTTAGAAGCCTATGTCACACGTCACCCACTCTTCTAACCACTTGAAGACAAAGCCCTTTCTGACACTTTTTGTTTACATGAAAACATATTTTTTTTTTGCAAGAAAATTACGTTGAACCCCCAAACACTATATATATTGTTAAAGCAAAGGCCCTACAGATTAAAATGGTGGGTGTTGCATTTTTTTTTTTCCACACAGTATTTGCGCAGCGATTTTTCAAACGCATTTTTTGTGGAAAAAATACACTTTTTTTTATTTTAATGCACTAAAACACACTATATTGCTCAAATTTTTGATGAAATAAAAAATATGATCTTAGGCCGAGTACATGGATACCAAACACGACATGCTTTAAAATTGCGCACAAACACGCAGTGGCGACAAACTACATACATTTTTAAAAGCCTTTAAAAGCCTTTACATGATACCACATTAGATTCACGGAGGAGGTCTACTGCTAAAATTACTGCCCTCGATCTGACCTTCGCGGTGATACCTCACATGCATGCTGCAATTGCTGTTTACATATGACGCCAGACCAACGCTTGTGTACGCCTTTGCGCAAGAGAAGGGGGGGCAGGGGTGCTTTTTTTTTTTTTTTTTAGTTTTTTTTTTATTTATTTAGCTTTTTTATTCTATTTTTAAACTGTTCCTTCCATTTTTTTTCTTTGTTATGATTTTTATTGTTATCTCAGGGAATGTAAATATCCCCTATGATAGCAATAGGCAGTGACAGGTACTCTTTTTTTGAAAAAATTGGGGTCTATTAGACCCTAGATCTTTCCTCTGCCCTCAAAGCATCTGACCACACCAAGATTGGTGTGATAAAATGCTTTCCCAATTTCCCAATGGCGCGGTTTATATCCGGGAGGGGGGACATTCCCTCCTACTGCTTGTAAAAGCAGTCTAGAGGCTAATTACCCGCTAGAATTGCTTTTACATGAAAGCCGATCACTGGCTGAAAAGAATGATACCAAGATGATACCTAAACCTGCAGGCATCATTCTGGTATAACCATTCAAAGTCCAGCAACATACTGGACATATATTGTAATCTTTTTTTTTTTTCATGCAGCCTCTTGGCTGAACGAAAAAAAGAGATTGATTGGTGGGTATGCCCACCATTAGAATACCTCCCTTCATCCACCCACTTCTAATGATGGGCATACATGCACCATTTATATATGCCGATGCATGGGGGCATCCTCCCGCAAAAGTTATGCCGTGTACACACGGTCGGAATTTCGACCGTATGTACGTGGCATTAGGAGCCAATCGCTCCTCCGCCCCCCCTGCTGCCCCCATGCTTCGGCACATATGCTCTTTTTTTTAACTGTGGTGGTGAAATCACCTCCTACAGCGTTGGAGTCGCGGCTTTATGTATCGTGGGAGCAAACGCTGTTGCTGTCAAGATAAATAAATCCGCGCTGCAACTGAATGGCGCACCTGAAAACAAAAAAATGCTTAACACTAAAACACAGTAAACAAAATTACATACCTGAAAAGCAAGCATGATAAAACATGATAAAACATAATAAAACATTGCAGAATAGAATGGAGTAAAAAAAAGAGCAACAATAGAGAGAGAGAGAGAACAATAAAACGACAACTATTTTTGTTTTTTTTATTTTTTTGAGATTCACAGGTAAAAAAGCTCCTGACTGTTAGCGACTGAATCAAAACGCTACCACAAAAAAAATGTTAGCGATCGCAGGGATCAGGCCTGACTCTGCGAACACTGCAGTTATGTGTGCTTAGTGTTTTGTAAGTGACAGTGATCGATCGATACTGCACTTGGGTGGGCTGGGCTGGGCTGGGCGGAGGGGGAAAACGCAGGTGCTAGCAGGTATCTGGGCTGATCCCGCTAACAATGCGTTTTTTTGGAACCCTAAACTGCTGGGACGCTAGTATAGATCTGATCAGATCAGATATTGATCTGTTCAGATACTATACCACTAAGGGAGGTGTATGCTTTGCGCGTGGGTGTTTGCGGTACTGGCACTAACCTGGGGCGACGCAGACCTTATTTGACCCTAAAACCTAATTGATATCACCCGCCGGGCGATCAGGGGGTTAAACCGTTATTGGGTAATAAATGGCGGGTGCCCTGACAGTATAAAAAACAAGCTAACTAACCAGCGTCACCCGTAACAGTAATACAAAAAAAAACTGGTTACCTAGCGACACTAATGCAGGGATCAGAAAAACGATCGCTTAGTGACACTGGCAAAAGGGGGTGAAAGGGTTAACTAGGGGCAATCAGGGGGTTAAACCTTTATTAGGTAATATATGGGGGTACCTGACGCTATATAAAAACCTGACGGGGAACCTAAATAACGAAATAACTAACTGGCTAACCAGCGTCACCAGTGACATTTTATACGGTGATCACTGGTGAAAGGGTTAACTCTAGGGGCAATCAGGGGGTTAAAACCTTTATTTAGGTTGTAATATGGGGGTACCTGACCTATAAACCTATTTATGAACCTATATAAACATGGCGGTTAACCTAAAAAAAAACTGGTTACCTAGCGACACTAATGCAGCGATCAGAAAAACGATCGCTTAGTGACACTGGCAAAAGGGGTGAAAGGGTTAACTAGGGGCAATCAGGGGTTAAACCTTTATTAGGTAATATATGGGGGTACCTGACGCTATATAAAAACCTGACGGGGAACCTAAATAACGAAATAACTAACTGGCTAACCAGCGTCACCAGTGACAGTTATACGGTGATTACTGGTGAAAGGGTTAACTCTAGGGGCAATCAGGGGGTTAAAACCTTTATTTAGGTTGTAATATGGGGGTACCTGACCTATAAAACTATTTATGAACCTATATAAAACATGGCGGTTAAAATAAAAAAAAAATGGTTACCTAGCGACACAATGCAGCGATCAGAAAAACGATCGCTTAGTGACACTGGCAAAAGGGGGTGAAGGGTTAACTAGGGGCAATCAGGGGGTTAAACCTTTATTAGGGGGGGGTAGGGGGCTACCTAGGACCTAAAACTAACTGCCCTGACAGTTATTACAGTCACACTGACACTAAATGCAGTGATCAGTAAATAAATGATCACTGCAATTAGTGACACTGTGACTGGGGGGGAGGGGGTGATCTGGGGGGTGATCAGGGGGTGACAGGGGGGTGTTTTGTGTGCCTAACTGTACTGGTGTCAGTGTAGTGTTGTGCACTAACCTTAACATGTTCGCCGCTCGGCGTCTCCGGTCACATAGACCGGCGCACCGAGCGTGACATCACTTCCGCCTTCCTGTCTATACAATAGACAGGAAGGGGAAGCTTTTCATTCGCCAGGAGCGATCGCGAGGGGGTGGCCAGAAACCACTGGCCGTCCCCTCGTCCCGGATCGCTCCTGAAGCGATGCCGACCGTCCCCGCCGGCGGAGGGGGGTCCGATCGGACCCCCCAACCGCCTAAAGAATGGCACGTACAGGTACGTGGTTCTGCCTGTACGTGCCATTCTGCCGACGTATATCTACATGGGGCGGTCGGCAAGTGGTTAAGCACCCAGTAAAGATGGTCTATGTAAAACAATGGAACCTCATGTGTCAGATTCTTGGTACCTGGCACCAATTGGATTTTTATTTAACACATACCATAAAAACAAAGCAGAGGTCTCTCATATTGATCAAGAAAATATCCCTCTAAATATTTGATTATGAAGCATAGGAGAACAATTATACAGAATTGCTTTCATATCCCATCCCTTAGCCAAAAAAGGAAGTGAGAGACAATCCCCTGTTGATCACAGGTAGGCGACAGGTAGACCGTGATCCTTCCTTGCAGACCCCTGGAACTTGGACATTTACTGGTTCCTCCTGCAACTCATGAAAGCCACCTCTCCCTTTCACCAGCAATAAGCAGGTGCAGGAGGAAAGGGGATTGGTTGAATTAAATGCCACCCCCACCTTCCCTTCTATCCCTGTTCCTCCTCTTTCGTCTGCCCGGAGCCTCATGTGCTCCCCGTATAAATTGTGTGTACCATGTTTTAGTTTGTCAATGACAGGAAGCCTCTCAGCACAGAGCACTTCCCATTCATTCACGGTCCAGTGCAGCCAAGGCTGCAGAGAAAGGGCCTGGGGAATATTTGTTCCCCGTTCCTTTTCTCCGACTCAAAAGTGAGACATCAAGGGTCTGTTTAGATCCCCGATATTTCACCAAAGCCCCCCCCCCCCAAAAAAAAAAAAAAATGTCAAAATACCAACACCGTCCACTGCTCTACCAAATGACACGGGAAGGTCAGGTCAAGGTAGGCCAAGTTTATATTTTTACACTGACATTTGTTTAAATATATTTTTCTAAGGTTTTCCTTACTATTTAGTTAGGCCTTGCTAGTTAGTCAATTTCCAAAATTGTAAGCATTGCCTCTAGTTATACTTTAAGTATCTTTAGCTATCTGTTTAAACACCTAGATTTTTTTTATTAAAAGTAGACCTATACTAGAATTACCTAATGCTAAAAAGCATTCTTTTTAGGAATGGAAATTCTTCAAGCTGGCACTCTTGGAAGCTCAGCTCATTCCTGGAGTTCCTGCTCTGTGTTTACATTGGAGATTAGGGAGCTGCCAAGTCACTTCTGAGTAGGGGAGGAAGTGCTGCTGCTGTGAATTTTGAGAATTTAATACTCCACAATGCCTGCAGCTACAGAGATCAGCGGGGGTTTGTTTTAGCAAATGTACAGCTTCCTAACACCATGCAAATATTTAAATGTCCATAGCCTTATTCCCATAGTGGGGAAGAGAAAGGAAACGTGTTCATTTTTTTTTTGTTGTTGTCTGAGTGTCCACTGGGGAGATTCACTTCTGGCCACCATCATCACTAGGTCTGAAAGTGAGAGAAAACCCTAAATTTTGAGTTGCCATCCATAGTGACGTAAACTTCCAATAGGGAGGGCTTTTTCCAATGTCCGCTAACAGGGGTTTTTCTTAATCGGACCCAGAAGACCCAAAATAAATAATGACATGGGTTTAATAATTCTCTACTCAAAACAAAAAAGTACTTTAGATATACTTGAACCTTAAGGTGCACGATTAATCGGTAAAAGATTGCAATCTCGATACGACCCCCCCCACACGATCTTAATCCAGCATTTCTTCAAATCATGTAAAAAGTAGGGTTGAAGTGATATTTTTTCAAATGCTCCGATACCTGAAACCGATACTTTTAGGCTTGGTTATTTCATCTGTCAGCGGGATTCCCCCATTGACAGCTAAAATGTAAAAAGAAAAAAAAAAAAAAAGCCGCAATCACTGCTTGCTTAACCGATGACTCATTCAACTGTCAGAGGAGTTACCCTGCTCACGGCTGTCAAAAAATAAATAAAAAGCAGCAGGCAATGTTAACCACATTGCACAGCCCCTGAAACAGACAGATAAAAACATTGCATCTTATCTGTCCTTCTGTTTTATTCATTTAGGCTGCGTTCACATCTCCGCATTCCGAATAGTGGGCGGAATTGCCCCGATTCACAAACGAGGCAAATCGTGGGACACCCGTCCGATGCCCATCAATTTCAATAGCACCCCAAACACAGCACGATTCGTTGGGCGAAAATTGCAGTAAAATCGCGAACAATGGTCCCGCAATTCTATCTGCGTGATTTTACCGCGACTGTCGCCCCCCATACGCCAGGATGTGAACGGAGCCTTACAGATCAAAGGGATGAACTTTGGTCTGCAAATGAAGTCAGTTAATGACCCCTTTCACACTGCTCGAAAACTGCCCATAAAACGTCAGGCGTTTTTGCAGCGCTTTTCAAGCACTTTTGCGGCGTTAGCAGTGCACTTTTTTTTAAACAGTCTAGCGAATCAAAAGAACCATTTTGCATGCCCATTTGAAGCGCTCCCCATCGATTTCATTTGACAGGGGTGTTTTTGAGGCACTTTTTTGAGTGCTCCACAGATGCTGCTTGCAGGACTTTAACCGCCCCAGTGTGAAAGCATCCATTGATATTAATGGGAAGCAGTTTTCAGGACCTTTTTTTTTTTTAGCGTGAAAGCGCCCAAAAAGAGCCTCAGTGTGAGCAACCTTGTCAAGTTTTTTTTTTTTTGTTTTTTATTAAATCGTTTTCCCTGTTTAACCCCTTAATTTAATCAAATCAGCCTTATTGACTCCTTATTCTCCTGCAATTATTATTTTTCTGACGATTTTTTTATTTTTACTTCTATGTTATAAACTATTAATAATTAAAACCTCTGTTCATGAATATTTTTACACCTTTACCTAGACGTTTCTCATTGAAAAAAAAATGCGCAAATTTATTTTTTTTTATTTATTTTTTTCATTTGTAAAATAACTTTTCAATGACTTGTACCATTACTGACAGCTGAAGTGTAAACAAAAAAATTGCAGTAGGTATCAGTAATTGGTGGGACATCTGGGGTCTTTTAGACCCCAGATGTATCATTAAACGAGAACCTGTCAACAAAAATTGCAGATTTTTTTTGCCCTTTATGTGATGGGGGAAAAAAACGTTAAGGACAAAAAAACCTTACCACCCTAGGAGAACATCCGTTGTTGGCACACACTCCTCTCCCCTCCCCTCCCCTGAAGCCTGCTGGTGGGGCTATCACATGACAGGACCGCTCTGAGAAGCCAAGCAGTATACGCAGCTTCCATTTACAGGCTAATTAGTATGGGCGTTGTGTATGTATGCTAGTATGCATCACAGGCTGTCACATTGTGTTAAACTTACCTGAAAAGGAAGCCCTTCCAGAGGCAAGATGTCAGAGCTGCAGGAACGTCCATCTTTATCAGTCTTGGCACAGGGCTCTAAAGAAACGGCACAGTGGCAGTTCCTTCAGAGCACATGAGCCAGTGATATTTACTCTGCATGCAGACAGTGACATCTCCTAAATGGTGCACGTTTAGAAGATATTTATACTACTTTATTATAGGCTTACCTATAGGTAAAATTCAGTGATGGAAGTTTACATCCATAAGATATTTTGTCAATACTGATAGGTGGATAAATTCAACACCTACTGCCAGCTTAATAGTTTAAGCAGCACAACATATTTACTTTTAGTACCCTTCTATGTTACTGAACCAAAACAAATTTGCAAAGTCGTAAGATTAGAGTTCACCTGTAGCATACTCCTTGTCTAAAAGCAGATACACCAACATGCTTGCTATTATCTTTAATAGCCAGGAATATCCTTCTGTGCCCTATGATATAGTTCCATGTGTTTAACTAGGTAATGGCTACCCTTTACCAGCTGCCACCCCCATCCAAGGAGATTGACAAATTGTCAAACAATGGAGTGGTAGCTAATCCATAAAGTTGTTGTAAGTCTGCTCCTAGGCAGAACTTACTATGGAGTACAGGTTCACTTTAAAGTAGTCAATTGGCGATGCTGGTGCAAAGCAGCACTATAATCAAGTTCTGATGACACCACAGCTCTACAGGGAAACATCACACTGGCTACATACACATTCAGCATTAATATGGAGTGCTGAATGCAAAGTGTACATTCACATAAGTGTGAAGGAAAATATTTACCTTTTCTCATCATGTCTCTATCCAGTACAACATTTCTCTGACTGTCACTGACTTCTGCACGAAAATGAAACCTCTTTGCTCTCTGTTCTTTTTTCTCAATGGCTTCCTGTGGAAAGGAAAATCCATTTAAAATGAAGACAGCTTATGATCCAGACACTTCCACTGCTTAATGTGCCGTGTCATAGCAGAAGAATATACTAAAAAAACATCTAAACAAAGTAATGTGCTAGACTACTAAAGGTGCTCAAATCAGAGGCACAATGTATTACATTATATGAGGCTAAAATACAATAAACAGTATTATTCTGATGTGAAGTTTCCAAATCATAAAACTGACAGGGATTCTATTAAACATAGTACAAACTACACATAAAGCAGGGTATATACACAGAGTGTTTTTTTAACCAAAAAAAAAAAATAAAAAAAATAAAAAAACACACCACACTCTCAGATCATCGCATCCACCCAAGCGACCCCCCTCAGAATACACAGATCAGCGCTGCAGGTATTGTCTGAAAGCCCCGATTGGATCCTGGTTTTCCAGCAGGACTGACAGAAGCCTGTCATACAACCAGCTTTTGTTGAACAAACACACACATACCAAAATGTGTCTGGTTCCTGCTGAACTGGCCAGATTTCGGGATGTGCATACCCAGTGATGTAAGTAACTGAGTTAAAATAAACTGAGTTACCTAACGCAGTTACTTTAGAGGGTAACCAGTAATCTAACTGATTACTTTTCCCCTCATGGTAACTCAGTTCCCATTACTTTGGCTTAGTTACCCCAATTACATCTACCGCCACTAGATGGCAGTAGTGTAATTTCGGTGTCCTGCCGAAAAAGGACCCCCTGTACTGCGCAGCGCTTGCGCAGTACGAAGGACTACGGAGCTTCCGAAAATTGCCGAACCTAAACAGCTCTGAGTGAACTCTACACCGCGCAGGTGCAGTTAACATGTAATTGTACGAGGCGATGCCGCACGCTCCTGATGCTCGTGCTACTCTGCAAGGGGCAACTATCGTGTAAGTAAGGGGCGGGTCTAGTATTACTGTAACCAAGGGGCGCATTTATTATTATTGTTATATATCGAGCTCTGCCAATTAATTTAACATTCACCCTCTTCTGTAGCCATCCGCCCCTTACACGATATAATAATAATAGACCCGCCACTTGCTTCCACGCTATAACAGATCTGCCCCTTGGTTAGAGTAATAATAGAGCAGCCCCTTGGTTACACGATATATAACAATAATAATAAATGCGCCCCTTGCTTACAGTAATACTAGACCCGCCCCTTAGTTACACGTATAGAATATTTTTTTTAAAAAGTCAGTTACTTTGCTGCGTAACTAATTACTTTTCCAATGTAGTAACTGAGTTACTAACGCAATTACTTTTTGGGAGAAGTAATTTGTAACTTAACTAATTACTTTTTTAAAGTAAGGTGACCAACACTGTGCATACCCAGCTTAAGCCTGTTTTTTGTTGTAAATTGATGGGGTTGAGGTACACGCTTGCTCAGGCATTTGTTAGAGTGAATGAATTCCTTACGCTACATCGAGGCACCCTGCAGCATTGCCCTCCCCTCTCCATTACTATTCTGCCTAGCGATACAAGCATTAAGCTGGCCATAGACGATGGGTTTATTCAAGAAGTACAGCAGACGTGGTATCATTTTTAGCAGGTTTGTTTTACCTGCCACTGATGAAGATGGAATACACCATAATGTTGCACATGCTCTTAATTTTTTTCAAAAGCAGTACTAAATTTAGCAGAACATAATCTGAATCATCCAGCAACATATCATCAGTATACATACCTGTGGCTGCAGTAAAGAAAATCGCTCAATTCCCCCATCAACAGTGTCAATAGGGAATCCCACCCACAAAGCTATTGTGTTCTCCTGGCTGGGGTGGGGGTTGGCACAGAGAGCCGCCTCTGCCAGGAGAACACACAGCCGCTAGCAATAATCACATGAAAGATACAACAGGCTGGCTGTACCCAAGTTGATCGATCAACTTGGGTGCAAGTAGCCTGCCCATCTCAACCGTTCCCTGCAGAACACATTTATTGTAAAGACAGTGACATATTCATCATAAAAGACCAACATTTAAGGGCCTCGGAGTATCCCTTCATCAAGGCGACATGGAATGCCCCTAAGAAGGGACCCCACAAAGCCCCAAAAAGTAATTTTCTTATGAATTATTAATTTTATACTGAAGTCTGTCAGAGTTAAATATGTAGAACCACTTCAAAACATGCATAGTAAAATGTTTACCTTGGAAGTGACATCAATGCCAGTGATAAAGGTCCCAGCTTTATTTTCATACCTCCTGATGTTATCCTATAAGCAAAAAAATATCAAACTCAGATCACTTCGATGACTCAAGATACAGTTATAAATATCACAGGACTTCAGTCTTATGGGAAGTTCAACCACTTCCTGATAGAACATCTCCCTGTACTATAAACATAAATAAAACCACACTAATCACTCTGCATTCTGCCTATGCAAGATTACTGAAATAATGATTTGGCAATATTGAAGCATTCCCTTTTAGATAGTCATTAAAGCTGAATAAGACAATTACATATGTTTGGGCTGTTTGTCTTGTGATCTAGGCACCCCTGCCACACAGCTCTCCTTAGACTTCTAGGCAGACTGCACTACATTTCAGCAGCAAAGCATAGCCTAGTACCAGCCTCAGCTTGTAACTGGACAATGAATGAGTATTAACTGTCACCCAATTGTGGGTTTTCCTACAGATGGTGGACGGTGCTAGCAGGACTGCGAATGGCTTTAGCAGTGGCCAATGAACTGAACCCAATCTCTTCCCCACCATAAAAGCTGACGATCGCAGCTACAGCAAAGTTAGAGTTTACAATGTTTACCCATCTTTTCCAATGTGTGGGGGCTCAGTGCAGGTGTGGTGTGGGGAAACTCTGAAAGTGGAATGCATTAGTGTCTCACTGATACTTCCCTGCGCTGCTCTGCTGATGGGAAGGGAGTCGAGTGTCGGCAAAAGAGGCTTTGAGTGCTGCGGGTTGCCTACCCCTGCTTTACTGCATATATAGGCCAATTTTACTGTTGTGAATTTAGTACACTTTAAAGAAAACAAATGTACTAATGACTGATGAGAGAAGAGATATGTCCCTGATAAAGTACGTTTGAAGGTGCTGCTACAAGTTCTTTTACCAAAACAGCAACTTGCTATATTCCTTATTAGTGATGATCAACAGAGCTGAAGAAATCTAACAGATAATTCTGTAAATAATCATGATTGATTAAACAGTCAACAGTTCAAAATTGGTAGATGACTGTTGCTGAGCAAACAACCATAAAAAACAAGCCAGCTAAACTTTCATGCTACTCCCTAATGTTCTCAAAAACAAAATGTAAGCCTGGTGTTGTAAAAAACTGTAACGATCTTAGGATATTCAATAAAGCGAAGTTACAAGATCTTAGGATATGTATTATGTGTTAAGTGTATAAATAGAAAAAAAAAAAAAAAAAAACTTTCAGTTTAAAATTACATTAATTTAGGTAAAAGGGTAATCATTTTGCAGAGTGGGCTGTCATTACGTATCCTTATGGGTAATGCAGACTTAAAAAAATTGGATTTAGATATAACTATTACTAAATAAGTACGCTTGTGCTCAAGCGTTGGCATACCCTGGCAAAAATCGTAAAATGTTGGCATTGATACTGAAATTATGACTGATCGTGCCAAAAAACTCTTATCTAAAACGTAAGCCCACTTCTGTCAGGGAAAATATAGCAAAGAAAAAAAATATAGCATATACAACTGTGACACAAGTCGTATTGTAATTGATTAAAAATGACCGTCTCTTTTCAATCTGCAGCTCTGTAATTTTCTGTAAAATGCAATATGGCTACCAGGAGACATTCTATACACAGAATGTGTACAAAACGCCCCCCAGAAACAGAGACATAATTTCCTCCTTGTGTGATTGGCTCAGATTTTCCCAGAAGTCCGCACTAGTCAGATTTCTGGCATCCCCTGCAACAAAAAATGTCACTTTTGGTGAGATACTCCCAATAGGAAATCACGTCTAAAAGGGATGCAGGCCCAGCAGTTTTCCTCAGAGCCCTGAAGCTGCTGCAGCTGATTGATAATTATGAAACCACTCCCATTAAACTCAGCACAGAGGAAGAAAACAGATTTCTTCAGAATAAAAAGGCAGGAATCTGCAACAAAGTTTGTTACAATCCTTGCACTGTACATAGATCACCCAGAGGGGAATGTTTTTTTTTGTCAGAAAAGTGGAGTTACTCTTTAAAGTGGTTGTTAAACCCCTTCCATGACTTTGTGCAATCCTCCGTTTCCTAAGACTGTGTGCCTCAGTTGTGTTTTATGTGCTTCTAGGCAATCACCTGACTGGCTCACTCCTCTCCGCGGGCTGAAAATGCAACGCTAATCCCCATAAAATATAAATTTTATAAAATACATAGACAGAGGCACACAGGCTTAGGAAACAGAGGATTATTATACAACACATTAACAGTTATTCTAGCAGCAGGTGGTGGGTCGGGCCATGACACAGAGCTGACAGGCAGGGAGGGAAGGAGGACACAGGAGAGCAGAGCTGTGGATGACTGAGGCACGTAACCTGACCATGGTGTCAGGGCCGAGCAGCCATAATATACCGTGGTCAGTTTACAAAGGGGAGGGCAGAAACTGGCAGGATCAGCCAGGGGTTTCAGGGGGCCAAATTACACAGCACAAGCACGGTGCTGTTATTAATGCCTTAGGCTCCATTCATACCTTAGCGTTCAGTTTTGCAAGAGGAATCGCCGTCTTTCTGCCCGCAATTTGGAAATACCGCAAATAGCGGGATACCCTTGCGTTCCAAGCCATTTTAAATGGCACCACATAGCTGCGTGATTTTGGCACGATTGTCGCCCTACGACTTGAGGTAAAAACACGCATACAAAATCACAGGATGCCGATGCCCAAAAATAAGTTACCCGTTTTGAGCGTTCCGCGATTCTGAGTTTTTACAGCGATTAGTCGGGCAACAATAGCGGCAAAATCGCACCACAATCTGGATTTTTATTTTTTATGGTTAAGGAGAGTGATCACTTGCAATTATCACATAGTTGTTTGGCCCTGATCAAACGTTTACATATCCTGGAATGTTTGGCCTTGGTATAGACACACAAGGTGACACAAAAGGTTAAAATGGCAATTAAAAGGTTTTAACCACTTGCCGACCGCAGAATGTATATATACACGTTGGCAGAATGGCACGGCTGGGCAAATGGACGTACCTGTACGTCCCTTTGAATTTGTCACCGCGTGGTCGCCGCTGGTGGCACATGCACGAGCTCCGCGAGTAGGATAGCGGGTCTCGGGGACTCTATGTCTGCAGGGATAACCATGATCGTTTCATGGAGATGAAGAACGGGGAGATGCCAATGTAAACAAGCACCTCCTCGTTCTGCCTAGTGACACTGTCACTGATCATAGCTCCCTGTGATCGAGATCGATGATCAGTGACGTGTCACTCGTAGCCACGCCCCCAACAGTTAGAATCACTCCCTAGGACACACTTAACCCATTCCTAGCCAGCTAGTGGTTAACCCCTTCACTGCCAGTTTCATTTTTACAGTAATCAGTGCATTGCATTTTATAGCACTGATCGCTGTAAAAATTACAATGGTCCCAAAAATGTGTCAAAATTGTCCGATGTGTCCGGCATAAGGTCACAGTCATGATAAAAATCCAGATCGCCGCCATTACTAGTAAAAAAAAATAAATAAAAAAAAAAAAATAAATAAAAAATTATAAATAAAAATGCCATAAGTAACCCCTATTTTGTAGACGCAATAACTTTTGCGCAAACCAATCATACGCTTATTGCAATTTTTTTTTACCAAAAATATGTATTATACACATCGTCCTAAACTGAGGAAAAAAAAAATGTTTATATATTTTTTGGGGATATTATAGCAAAAAGTAAAAAAAATGTGTTTTTTTTTTCAAAATTGTCGCTCTATTTTTGTTTATAGCGCAAAAAATAAAAACCGCAGAAGTGATCAAATACCACCAAAAGAAAGCTCTATTTGTGGGAAAAAAAGTCAATTTTGTTTGGGAGCCACGTCGCATGGCCACGCAATTGTCAGTTAACCACTTCCCGACCGCCTAACGCAGATATACTGCGGCAAAATGGCACGGACAGGCAAAATCACTTACCCATACGTGATCGTGCATGTGCCTGCCTGTGGGTCGCGCGCGCCGCCAGCGGCGCGCTCGCGACCCGGTCGGGAGCTCCGTGACCCCGGCCGCGGGACCAGCGGACCCGATCGGTTACGGAGCTGAAGAACGGGAGAGGTTTGTGTAAACAAACCTCTCCCCGCGCTTCCTACACTGACTGTCAGTGATCGGCTGTTCCCTGTCATCGGGAACGCCGATCAATGACGTCAGACGTACAGCCACGCCCCCTACTGTAAAAAAAAAACACACAACACGTCACACTGACTCCTCCCCGCCCCCTAGTGGTTAACTCTTACACTACAACTGTCATTTACATAGGAATCAGTGCTATTTAAATAGCACTGATTTCTGTATAAATGACAAATGTCCCAAAAATGTGTCAAAAATGTCCGATGTGTCCACCATAATGTCGCAGTCACAATAAAAAAAAAAAAAAAAAAAAAAATCGCTGACATTACTAGTAAAAAAAAAAATATTAATAAAAATGCTATAAAACTATCCCCTATTTTGTAAACGCTATAACTTTTGCGCAAACCAATCAATCGCTAATTGCGATTTTTTTTACCAAAAATATGTAGAAGAATACGTATCGGCCTAAACTGAGGAAAAAAAATGTTTTTTTATATATTTTTTGGGGATATTTATTATAGCAAAAAGCAAAAAATATTGCATTGTTTTCAAAATTGTTGCTCTATTTTTGTTTATAGCGCAAAATATAAAAACCGCAGGGGCGATCAAATACCACCAAAAGAAAGCTCTATATGTGGGAAAAAAGACGCCAATTTTGTTTTGGAGCCACGTCGCACGACCGCGCAATTGTCAGTTAAAGCGACGCAGTGCCGAATCGCAAAAAGGGGCCTGGTCCTTTGGCTGCAAATTGGTCCGGGCTGAAGTGGTTAAAGCGACAGTGCCGAATCGCAAAACGTGCTCTGGTCTTTGGCCAGCCAAATGGTCCGGGGCTTAAGTGGTTAAACCTTGTTATATGACAGTGCTTGTCCGGTGTCATTTGGCCCACTGTAACACCTAAAAAAACTGGCTGATCCTGCCAGTTTCTCCCCACCCCTCTGTAAACTGACCATGGTGTATCATGGCTGCTGAGCCCTGACACCGTGGTCAGTTTTTCGTTCCTCTGTCATCAGTAGCCTGCTATCCTCTCTGCTCCTGTGTTCTCCTCCCCCCTCTGTCCGTGTCCCGCCTCTGCTCTCATAACACTAACCTGTATACACCATCAGCACTAGGGCTGAAAGAACTAATCGATTATGAAATTAACAGATTACTATTTTCATAAATCGATCGGCCAGTAACATAACGGGGTTAAAAAAAAAAAAGTCAAATTAGCACTTTATAGTACAAAAAGAAAATAATCACTACTGTAAATATTACTTTCACAGTTGAACAGTAAAAGAATGTACCCCTTACAGTAGTGATTATCTGCTTTTTTTTGTACTATAAAGGGCTCATTTTAGTTTTTTAACCCCATTATGTTACTAAACGTCTTAGACCTGGTTCACATCAATGTGTTTTTTGCAGAAACTCACTACAGTTCATTTAACATGGTTTCCTATGGGACACGTTCACATCTATGCTTTTTTCAGCCGCTGCTTATTTGGAAAGTGTCAGGGTCTTTTTTTTTTTTTTTAACGCAAAATTGTGCTTTTTTTGGTTCAATATACTTCAATGGAGAAGCTGCAGAAAAGCATGTAATGCGTTTTTACAGCAATTTGTGTTTTTTAATCTGCCCAACAATTGGCCGCAAAACGCAACAAAATCACGTGCGCAAAAATCAAAATGCAAAGCAAAAAGCACCGCAGAAAAGGATCAAAAGCAAACTGCATAGGTGTGTACCGAGCCTTATGCTGGCCACACGGATCAATTTTCAGACACGAATATTCAGACGAAAAATCTTTGTACATTCGCTGAATGAAAGAATGTTTGAAATTTTAACTTGCTTTTAAAATTACTGTAACTTCTGAATGAAAACCACATACACTGTCCGAAAATTTTCTATTTCCAAATTTTCCCAGCACTGTGGTTGAAAATGAACGTTGATTTGACCCCACCTACGATTAGAAAAACGAACGAACGCCCTTAAAATGTAATTTTTTTGAAGGAAGACATTTTTATTTAAAAAACAAAAATTGATCTCAGAGTCTGATATTTACCAGATTCACTCTTTTATAGTATATCTCTCTAACAGTATATACAGTATGTCTGTTATTCTCACAGTATATACAGTCTGTTATTCTCAGAGTGGATTAGATATTTTGCTCCCTAACCATATAGTTGTTTTTTTATATTTACCACTGCATAGAGATATTTAAGAATAAAGTGCTTTTTTTTTAAACTTTACATATTAACAAAATTATACACCACACTTAAAGAGGTGTACCCCTTAAAATAATTTTTTAAAGTCAACAGCTACAAATACTGCAGCTGCTGACTTTTAATAATCAGACACTTACCTGTTCCAGGGTCCAGCGATGCGGGGGGGGGGGGGGGTTGGTCGAAGCTCCGAGAGCCCCCCGATCAGCTCGGCATTGCAACTGTGGGCACCCGGCATGGTCAGGTCCCAGATGACTGGAGAGCCCTTCCTGCGCAGAGGGGAAGTGATGTCACCAGCCTAGGCTACGCAGGAGGCAGACTACAAGGGACCCCATAGCAACAGGCATTTAGGATTTTTAAGCCTTATTTTTTTAGGGGGAAACACCACTTTAAGGTTATTAACTGATTAATCGAAACAATAATCGGCCAACAAATCAATTATGAAAATAATCGTTAGTTGCAGCCCTAATCAGCTCTTCCTTCTATTGCAGTGTCCCCCCTGTAAATGATTTATAAATATCTAATTTAAGAACCGAGATTGCCATTACATGACCAGCCAGCTCTCTCCTCCTCCCCTCCAGACTGACAACAGCTGGGAAATCTCAGCACCGCCTGCTGAATCTTTCAGAAGAGGAAAGGGGAAAGCTGGCTGGTCATGTAATCGTAATCTCTGCAGTGAAATTGGGTATTTGCAGCATTTATTTTTATAAAATCACACAGAGGGGGAAACTGCAATAGGAGGCAGTGCTGATGGTGTATACAGGTTAGAGTGGCTTAAAGCTGGATTTCACCCAAATTTTTTACTTAACCACTTCCCGACCGGCGCACACAGATGTACGTCGACAGAATGGCACGTACAGGCAGGAGGGCGTATATATAAGTCCCTCCTTTAGCCTGTCCGTGCGACTATCGCCGCGGGGACACCCGCGATCGTCTCACGGGGAGGCTGAACGGGGAGATGCCGAGATAAACAGCATCTCCCCGTTCTGCCTAGCAACTAGTGACGCCGATCTCTGCTCCCTGTGATTGGAGCAGAGATCAGCATTCACTAGCTGACAGCCACGCCCCCCCAGTAAGAAACACACCCCTACTTAACACTTACACTGCCCCCTTGTGGTTAACCCCTTCACTGCCAGTGTCATTTATACAGGAATTAATGCATTTAAATAGCATTAATTGCTGTAAAAATGACAATGGTCCCAAAAATGTGTCAAAAATGTCCGATGTGTCCGCCATAATGTCGCAAAAAAAAAAAAAAATAAAGAAAAAAAGAAAAAAAGAAAAAAAAAAAACGCAGATCTCCGCCATTACTAATAAAAAAAAATTAATAAAAATGCTATAAAACTATCCCCTATCTTGAAAACGCTATAACTTCTGCGCAAACCGATCAATAATCGCTTATTGCGATTTTTTTTACCAAAAATATGAAGAAGAATACGTATCGGCCTAAACTGAGGAAAAAAAAATTTTTTTATATATTTTTTTGGGGATATTTATTATAGCAAAAAGTTAAAAATAATGCATTTTTTTCAAAATTGTCGCTCTATTTTTGTTTATAGCGCAAAAAATAAAAACCGCAGGGGCGATCAAATACCACCAAAAGAAAGCTCTATTTGTGGGAAAAAAAGGACGTCAATTTTGTGTGGGAGCCACGTCGCACAACCGCGCAATTGTCAGTTAAAGCGACGCAGTGCCGAATCGCAAAAAGGGGCCTGGTCCTTTGGCTGCAAATTGGTCCGGTCTAAAAGTGGTTAATCTTATCCCATGCAGTTAATGTCACACATGCTCAAATGGCACACTAAAAAAAAAAAATTATATCGCCGTAATAACCTTTATATTTTAATTTGTAGATGGACTTCCTGTCTCTCCTCCCGTGGGAGTAGGTGTGTTTATTGCCTTTCCCAGGCTCGCACTGTCTCCTGGGCGCTTAGTGTCCGGCTTCCCAAGATACAGTGTGGAACGCCGTCATGCTAAAATCATGTGATGAGGGCGTGTCCGAAATCGCCATTTCCTTGGTTATCTTGTTTGGTTGCCATCACAACGGGGCGGGAACTTCCAACGATGCTGCCCGTTGTGATGGCAACCCAGAATTTGACGGCGCTGCTTGCTTTTACCAATGAGCATGCGCGGGAACAAGCGGTGAATGCTGGGAGCACAGCATTCACTGCGTCCCGGAAATAAATGCTTGTGGGCTTCAAGTGCCCACAAGCGAGATGGAAACTGCCTGCATCGGATTATATACACGTTTTTATTGTGGACGAAATCATAAAGATGCTGACAAATTTAATACAAAAAGTGAGTATTATATTTTCATTAGTACAGTTTATCAATGAATTGAAATAAAATAGGTCGCTGGAATCCCGCTTTAACAACCCCTTTCATTTTCCACATTTGTGGCTTTAATTGCAAAATTAGCGTCTGTGCATAAATAGTCAGAGTTTCTCAGCTCTCTCGTGAATGTCAAAAGACCTGCGTAACAAGATAATGGAACTTTACAAAAAGATGGAAAAGTATATAAAAAATATCTCCAGGTTTTCATGGCAGATATATTATATATATATATATATATATATATATATATATATATATATATATATATATATATACACACACACACACACATATACATACATATACACACACACATATACAGTAACGTAACAAAATGTGCTAGATAAATGATACAGTATTCCATATAATAATCATAACATCTCATATCTAACACCTATGTTCCTCTCAAAGAAAGAGAACGAGAAAACAAAAGTAAAGAATACTATAACGTCAGTATTGTGACAATCTAGGAGAGGAAAAATAACCCTCAGCCGCTATACCTGGTATCACCCAATTTCCCATTTTCTAAATAAAAAATAAAAAAAAGGCAGGGGAAAAAACACAAAAAAAAAAAAAAACATACAGAAAAATAAAAAAAAAAGGAAAGGAAAAAGCCCCAATAAGTACTGGATACTTAGTTGTAAACTGTCTATTATGATGCCTATGCCCAATGATCATGAATTTAAGCAGCGTCAAACCCTCTTCAGAGAGGATAAACGTATTCCACCCTCCCCATACCTCAGAATACTCTTCTTGTTTATTTTGTGCTGAGAGTGTGAGATCTTCCATCTTATTGATCTCTTCCACCCTGTGGAGCCAGCATCCAATGGTAGGGGGTAAAGTTTTTTTCCCACCTAAGAGGGATGCATGCTTTTGCTGCGTTAACTAAATGTCTTAAAATAGATTTCTAATATTGTTTAACTGAAATAGTCGTAACACGAAGTAAAAAAAAAAAAAAAAAAAAAAAAAAAAAAAAAAGAAGAAGATGGATCCTCAGGTATCCTATAATCAGAAAATTTTTGTATAATGTTCCGTACTTCCCTCCAATATGGTATTATCTTTGGACAAGACCAGAAAATATGTAACATCGTACCTCTCTCCTCATGGCATCAACAACGATCTGGTATTTCAGGGTAGAATTTATGCATCTTCTGTGGGGTATAATACCAGTGTGTCAGTATTTTGTAATTCGTCTCCTGTATCCTAGTGCAAATCGATGTCCTCAACGAAAGCTCAACTATATTCTGCCTTTGACTGGTTGTACAGTCCATATTCTGCTTTTGACTTGGTTATCCAAGATAGATATGGTTGTTCCAAAGGAGTAATCAATAGACCATACATCTTCGAAAGAGTTTGCGATAAAGTCCCCTCCTCTGAACAGTATTTTTCAAAGATAGATAATTGTCGACTGAACCTCTCTAGAGGTTTTAATTAATGAAGAAAGTGATGGAGCTGCAAGGCATTCCAAAACGGTAAGCCGAAAGAGCCCCAGGGTTCTATTAACCGCTTCCCGACCGCCCACTGCATATATACGTCAGCAGAATGGCACGGGCAGGCAAAATCACGTACCTGTACATGACCCTTTAAATGCCTGGGTGGGTGGCGCGCTCGCGACTAGGTTGGGTTGTGTCAAAAATGTCCGATGTGTCCGCCATAATGTCGCAGTCACAATAAAAATCGCTGATCGCCGCCATTACTAATAAAAAAAAAAAATAATAAAAATGCTATAAAACTATCCCCTATTTTGTAAACGCTGTAACTTCTGCGCAAACCAATCAATAATCGCTAATTGCAATTTTTTTTACCAAAAATATGTAGAAGAATACGTATCGGCCTAAACTGAGGAAAAAAAAATGTTTTTTTTATATATTTTTTGGGGATATTTATTAGAGCAAAAAGCAAAAAATATTGCATTGTTTTCAAAATTGACGCTCTATCTTTGTTTATAGCACAAAAAATAAAAACCGCAGGGGCGATCAAATACCACCAAAAGAAAGCTCGATTTGTGGGGGAAAAAAAAGGACGCCAATTTTGTTTGGGAGCCACCTCGCAATTGTCAGTTAAAGTGACGCAGTGCCGAATCGCAAAAAGGGGCCTGGTCCTTTGGCTGCCAATTGGTCCGGGCTGAAGTGGTTAATGTCGCTATCTGATAATAAAAAGTTTTGTGGTTTAAATAAAATATTTGAAACAAAAATATATCTCCAAAGCCTTGAATGTGCCAGTCAGTACTGCTCACTTAAGAAGTGAAAACTTTGGGGATCTCTTGATACCAAGCCAAGGTTTGGTAGAGATCTTCTGCTCCCCATAGCTTAGCCTGCTCAGTGCATCCATGTGAGGGCCAACAAACTCATTGACTATTTATACACAGACATTAATTGCAATTTAAAAGCCACAGATGTGGGAAATCAACCTTTAGTCTGGGTTCACACTGGTGTGATGTTAGACATTGCATGTGATTCGTACCGCACTGCTGTGCAGATCACATGTGATGTCTGCGAGATGCGAATTCAGCCATACAAATTGTATGGCTGAATTTGCATAGCTTTTGCAGCAAAATGGTGCAGGACCCTTTTTATGGTCTGCACTGGAATCAGATTGCATGGATGTTCACACCTATGCAATCCGATTCCTGCACCATTTGGCAGTTCACCCTGCGATCTGAGAACCGATCTGGGGGTGTCGTTAACTTTGCATTTGACACCCACATCGGTTCGCAGATGTAAACCATATATGCAAACCGGGACCTAACTGCCAATTTATCCTGTGTGTCACCTTGTGTGTCTGTACTAAGGCCGAACATTCCAGAATATGTCAACTTTTGATCAGGACCATTTGGGTGATTTCTGATATCAAATGAACCAAACAAATATGTGATAAAAAATGGCTTCATATGATCACCATCCTTAAAGCGGAGTTCCAGTCATTTGTTTATGAAAAGTCAGCAGCTACAAAAAGTATGTGCCGACTTTTAATAAACAGCCACTCACCTGTCCCATGGTCCTGCGGTGTACTCTCTGCAGCCGCGTTCTTCCCGTGACCTCCCTCGGCGGCACCAACATCTCTACTACAGGCAGCCGTGTGACAGCTTGCGGCTTCACAGCTGGGTGCCTACTGAGCAGTGCTACGGTCTGACTGGCCCCGAAGTCTTCTAGGACCTGTCGTATGTCCCAGAAGACTTCGGGAGAGAGAGCTTCTGCTTCCAATCGCCTAGGCGACCGGAATGGAAGTGGGAGCGGGTACCTGTCAAATTCTGGTACCTGCTTCCCCCCTCCTCCCCAAAAGCTCTGTTTCACAAACAGGAGTCGGGGAGGAGGCCTTAAAGAGGAAGTTTCACTTTAGAGCACAACTCCACTTTAAAAAGAAATTTTTTTGGTATGATCAGTCATATTTTCAACATCATTGCCAACATTTGACGATTTCTGCCAGGGCATGCAAACTTTTGAGCACAACTGTAAGTAATATATGCAATGGGAAAAAAAAATAAAAAAAAGGAGGTTTCTTGTAAATTTTACACAATTCCATGCTGTGCTGTCATACTATAAACACCACTTAACGTTTGTCATTCACAACAAAATGAGTAATTGTTTCCTTCGGATCATTTACTAGTTATTCATCAAAAGCCACCTGATTGCGGCAGAACATACACAACCTCATCTTCCCATGAAGAGCAAATGACTCGAGCATCACCTGCACCAATCAGATAGCACAGAAGTAAAATAAAAAGAACATGAGTCTACATTTAGTCAAATTACTATAGATCAAAATCCTATACAATTCACCATATGTATACACCACAATAGAAAGAATTGGTTTACAGATGATAGGACCAGGAGAAGACAATTGATGATTCAACTGTCAACACTGTCTGTGTTGTGCAAATCACTTTGCATGCATTCCGATTTGTCTCGATAGCCCATTTGTTTAAATTGGCTGAAAAACGTATTGGACCGCGAAAAAAGTAGTGCAAGCACTACTTTATTAACACAAACCGCACAGTACTACGGCACCATGCAATTTGGTGCCTGCAAACGCACTACATTTGGGATGCCATTAACAATACATTGAACGTGCTTTCTCACATCACGTTCTGGGTGTGAACTGGCCCTTAATGTACAAACCCAGCTGCAAAAAAGTAGGGATGCGATGTAAAATCTACATAAAAACAGAATGCAATGATTTGCAAATCTCAAACCCAAATTGTATGCACAATAGAAAACATTAAATATCTAAACTGAGAAAATGTAATAAAAAATAAAAAAATGTTGAAATTGATGGCAGCAACACATCTCAAAAAAAGTTGAGACAGGGCAAAAAAAAAGCAGACAAAGTAGTACTACCAAGGAAGAACTAGAAGAACATTTTGCAACTACTTTAGTTAATTGACAACAGGTCAGTAACATTGGGTATGAAAAGAGCATCTTAGCGAGTCAGAGTGTCTCAGAAGT
The DNA here is from genome assembly GCA_028564925.1 of Lithobates sylvaticus. Classification (NCBI taxonomy): domain Eukaryota; kingdom Metazoa; phylum Chordata; class Amphibia; order Anura; family Ranidae; genus Lithobates; species Lithobates sylvaticus. The sequence goes on from CM053027.1 coordinate 125,180,957, forward strand.
AAAAATTGACCACCTGATCACCAGCCGGCTGCAGCGATCCGCTTTCCTCTCTATACCGACAACTAATGTGTGAAGAGAGCCGATCGCCTAGCAACCGGCTCTGTTTACATCACATGATTTCTGTGATTGGACATGGCTGCCATGTGATCAGGAGGGCAAATCACAGAGCCCTCCTGCTGAGATGCGCCGTGTCCGGGTGACACAAGCGCATCGGGATCGTGGCGCTGCGCGGGCCCGTGTGCGATCCCCCTTCTGAGGGACGTTCCTGAACGTCCACTCAGGAGAGAGCGCCCAGCTGGCCGTACATATGCAGTGGCCGGGTGGGAAGTGGTTAACTACTTTATTTATCGGCATATAACATGCACAGGTGTATAACACGCATCTTCATTTTAAGAGGGAAGTTTCAGGAAAAAAAAATGTTTTTTAAATAAACAACTTTGAATTGAAATAAGGGTCAGTTCCCATTAATGCAGCCTGATCAATGCCCATCTGCTGCCCATCTCATCAATGCCCATTTTTCACCTCAATGCTCATCTGCAGCCTCACCATCTTTTATCAATGCAGCCTGAACAGTGCTAGAAATCACTGAGCCGTCATCTCCTAATTACTCGGCTCTCAGTCGGCAGTCACACAGTCCCACCTCTGCCATCGGACCAGCTCCTGTGATAGAACACTGGACCAATGCCAGTGGCGGGACTGTGTGTGACGTGAGAGCCGAGTAAACAGGAGATGACAGCTCTAAACACCGGCGGCGCTCGTCCCCCTCTGAGGTACACTATCAGCGCATAACACGCATCCGTGATTTTCCCCCTTTTTCAGTGCGTGTTATACACCGATAAATAAAGTATATCATCGTATCAAAAGATCCCAAGAATCTGGAGAAATCTCTGAGCAAAGGACAAGGCCAAAATGCAATATTGGATGCCTGTGATCTTTAGCCCCCAGATGGCACTACATTAAAAACTAGCACGATTACTGCATGAGCTCAGAAATACTTCCAAAATAGCCAAAAATGCCTGTAAAACTAAATGCGGCTAAACGCGAGTAACCATGTTTAGCGTCGTACGTCACCCCGTTGTAGACGGTCGGACTTTGGTGTGATCGTGTGTACGCAAGACAGTTTCAGTGGAACACCATCAGAAAAACCATCAGAGTATATTCCGACAGGAGAACGGGTCGTGTGTACGATAACACAGCATCTTAACTTCTGGAATTGGGGTTGTATGACTGAAATTTTTTTTACTTTAGGATAGGGTGGAGATGAATTAGTTTAGTTTGAATTTGTTTTCATTGCTGTCTGTGCCCCCGAATGGGGAGATCCACCCCTTCTATTTGTCTCATTAACCATGATTACTTAAAAGAGAAGAGAATTGTTTATTTTTGGAATCATACTTACCTAGGTGGATGCAGCATCGGTCCAATGCTGCACCTGTCCCCTGCCTGAGAACCGAGCCATCAAACGCAGCTGATCTCTCAGTTCTCACAGCTCCCTGAGCAGAGAGCAGATGACTTAAGTGACCAACTCTCTGCTCTTCCCTCCGCAGCGCTCACTGGAGTGGCCGGCTCAGGCTCTCAGCGGCTTGCCGAGAGGCTGAGCTGGGTGCCGTTTCAGGCATGTGGGTGGATCCTGACCATATGGTCACGATCTGTCCTGAGCCTGGACCAGCTCTGTGACGTCAGCGGGCTTCATCATGCTGTCTGCTGAAAATGGGTCACAGGAGTGCAGAACGAGCTGCACTCCTGTGATCCACAGGAGAAGTACAGCCAAATAAGCTTAGGCTGTACTTCTTTAAAGAGGAAGTAAAGCCTCCTCACAAAAAAACAAAAAAAAAAAACGGAACCTGCAAGGCAAAGGCATAATGAGCTAGTACGCATAGCATACTAGCTCATTATGAATAACTTACCTGAGAACAAAGCCCCCGAAGCGGTCCTCATCCACGACCTTCTCTGCCGCCATCAAGCCCGGAGTGACTTCCGGGTCTCGCCACTCCAGCGCTGTCATTAGCTGGATCAGCGATGACGTCACTCCCACGAATGCGCACGAAAGCGGCATATCGCCGTGATCTCGGCATGCGCAGTGCGCCTGCGCGCCGCTGTCTACGGCGCATGCGCCGTAGACAGCGATGCCTCTTTTTCTAAATATCTCCTAAACCATGTAGGTTTAGGAGATATTTATTGGACCTACAGGTAAGCCTTAAAGAGGAAGTAAACCCTCTTGACAAAAACGAGTCCGGGTATCGCGGCTCCGGCGCTGTGATTTCCTGGAGCCGCGATGACGTCACGCGCACGAGAGCGGCATATAGCACTGTTGCTTCAGTTGTCGCTAGTGCGCATGTGCCGCATGACGACGGCACATGCAAATACAGGTATATCTCCTAAACCGTGCAGGTTTAGGAGAAATCCCTGTTAGCTACAGGTAAGCCTTAATATAGGCTTACCTGTAAGCTAAAGTTGTAAAAGAGGGTTTACTTCCTCTTTAATCTAGGCTTACCTGTAGGCCAAAGGGTTTACAACCACTTTAAGCCTCATACACAAGATCAGAAAATATGACAAAAAATACCCCTTTCAAATCGATCGTACGATAATCTGATCATTAGTACACAGCATTTGAAATCCGATCTGGACAGTTCATCCAAAATTATCCGAAGGGACAATTGTTGTACGATATCAAATCATACAATTTTTGTTTAATCAAAAAAACTGACCAGACTATGCAGGAGAGCACACCGCGGTCAGTTCTCTAGCTATGCTGGGAACTCAGCCTGCTCGCCTCCAATGATCAGACTTGTCCTGACATGCCCCCTCTGCACAGCCATTCACTGGGAAGCTCAGTATACTGCTGCTTCTCCTTCCCCCAGCTCTTATTCAGCTGAATACAGAGGGAATGTGATCACTTTAAAAAAGGGAAAAACTGTATTTATGTTTTTTTTTACATCTATACAAAAAGGTTTTGCCTTTCATTTCTATTTTAAACTGAATAGGTTGTTTTACAAGGTGATTGTTTACAATCACTTTAAAGTGTTACTAAACCCAGGACCCTGCATTCACTATATGTGTGTATATCTCCCACAGAACATGGAAATGTAAATATTTTAGTAAATATAGACTGCTAAATACCTTTTCTCTACAGCAGTCTTTTGACTTCTCTCAGTGTCTGGTTAAAAGGAGGAGTTTCCATTCTCCTCTGACTGTCCTATGAGGCTGCAGGACCCCTGGACAGTGCCGATCACATGCACCCTCCCAAGAGAAAAAAAACGAAAAAAACTCTCTAGCAATACACACCCAACTGAGCATGTGCAGAGTGACTCCAAAGGCTGCGTACAATCAGCAGATGGATTGGGGACAGTGGAAGAAGGGGAGGATCAAACAGCCTTTTTGCACAATGCAGAGGATTAACCCCTTAGGTTTCACAGTGAGTATAACAAGCATGCTTTACTGCATATACAGACTAATGTTGATTTTGTAACACTTTAAGGCTAGGTGCACACTGCTGCGATCAGATTGTGACCTGACTTTCAGTGCGATGTAATGCAATTTTGAAGTGGTTTGCATATTCTATGGAGCCAACATTGCACTGGAATTGCTTCAAGGTAGCACAGGACCCTTTTCCAAAAATTTGCTCTGTGCCGAGTCGCATTGATGTGAACAGACACCATTGAAAACAACATGATTGCCATTGCCAAGTCATGGCAGAAGGCGCACTAATATGAACGAAGCTTGAAAATGAAAGTAAGAAAAGTAATCCCAAATTCTGGATTGTCCCCACAACAGTAATAGAAGGGGAATCTGCCAATGGGGGGGGGGGGGGGGGGGGGGGGGGCGGGAGGGGGGGGGGGGGGGGGGGGGGGGGGGGGGGGGGGGGGGGGGGGGGGGGGGGGGGGGGGGGACGACAAGTTCTGATGACAAGACATTCCCTCTCACTTCCTGTTTTGGCTATCAGACAGGAAGTGAAGGAACAACACCCCCCCCCCCCCCATGGAACACCTGGCAGGGGTCCTAACCCTCCCTTATAATAATAAAAAAAAAGGTTTGGCTTCAGTTTGACTTTATAAAATCACTCCATAGATTTATTTGGATTGAGACATGTACCATAGACGCAGGTCTGTGAATGAGGCCCCAATCTCACCGGGGACACAGACCATGATAAGACCTGGCAGAGGCTGTAACCCAGAACAGGATATAGGTGGATGGAGGAGAGCCGAGTCCGATGCACACAGCTGCTCCCCCCCTCTAGGGGGCAGACTAGAGAGGCTTCCATCACCCTGAGGAGAGATGCCCCCCTTAGGCCAGGCACAGCTCTGCCTATGTCCAGTCACGGGGCTCACACTGCAATGAATGGCCTGTGCAGGGGGTGACCACAGAGAGGTGACATACATCCCCCCCTCTCACCTCAGATACCGGCACCACCTCCCGGGGGGAACTGCCGCCCTGCGCGGCGTCTGGCGCGTCTCTCGCGGCCTCCACTTCTCCCACTTCCCCCTCTTCTACCTCCATGGGCTCCGGCTCGTTCACAACTCCAGCCGCCGCCGACTTCACCAACACCCGGAGTCCCCGCACCGCCGCCATCTCATCGGCCAGACGTGGGAGGCGAGCGAGAAGCACACAGACGTTCCGCCTTCCGCCCGGCGGTCATAGAGCTCGAGCTGCCCCGGCTAGACAGAACTCAGCACATGACCCGCAGGTGAAGGGGCGGCGGCGGCCATCTTGGTGGCGGAGTGGTGTCTGTGCGTCGCGACGTACGAGGGTCACGTGGTGCGCTGCTGTCAATTCGCAGCGGCGATGTGTGGAGCTGAGGGAGTGGGGAGACTGTTGTGTGTGGGGATTTCCAGGGTGACCGAATAGTATCTCTTTCCCGAGGGAAACTGACAGGAGGGAGATAAGGAAATTGCTGTCCTTCTGGAAATGTTGGTCTCCTGGCTAGTGAGCTGATACCATGGCTGTAGTACTTCCCAGTCCCCTCCCTGGAGCAAATTTGGAACAACTGAATTGAAAACCATAATGTTGGGATGTGGGGGAGTAACACCTGACACATCGCCCCCTAGGGGCCGTACACATTACTGTATCTGAGCGCCACAAACCAAAAGCGCTATTTAATTAATTTTTAATAAAATCAAACTCCCCATCCATTCATGTCTCCATGCTTTATTTTACAGGGAAATCATGAAGGCTACTTTCAGACTGGGGGGTCGGCGCCGCTTTACCGTAGTTTTAGCTATTTGGCCGCTAGCAGGGCAGTTTTAACCCCCGCTAGCAGCCAAAAAAGGGTTAAAACCGTCGTTTGGCGATGCCGCCCCATTGTTTTCAATGGGAAGGGGCACTTTAGGAGCGGTGTATACACCGCTCCTACAGCGCAGCAAAGATGTGGCTTGCAGGACTTTTTTTTTACCGTCCTACCAGCGCACCGTTTCAGTGTGAAAACACAGGAGAGGCTCTTTACAGGTGCTATTTTCAGCGCTGTAGCACCTGTAAAGCGCCTCAGTGTGTAAGTGCTCTTAGAAAAACGCAGAATGTCTGGCAGTGGCCATCTTGAGTAATGGCAGATGGTTCATGTAGCAATTACTTCCTGGAATCCATCTGCTCTTAGCTCAGGCATGCATAAAGGTGTGCTTAGCTGAGAAAACCCCTCCTCCCCTCCTGAAGACTTCTGGGATGTATGACATCCTTTGCCTAGGCATGGAAACTAGGAAGTAACTAAAGAAATGTAAAAAAACTTTAAAACATGTAACTATGATACACTGTTCCTATGTATTTACTAATGATAGCAGCATAAAGAAATAGTCAGTGTTGATTGAGAAAGTAAAGTTCCACTTGAACCACTTGCCGACCACCACATGTACATATACATCGGCAGAATGTGGGCAAAGGTGCGTACAGGTACGTCCCTTTGAATTTGCCGCCGTGTGGTCACGTGCGAGCCGCCGCGTGCGCGCGTGACCCTCCCGGGAGCTCCGTGAGTCGAGTCGCGGGTCCCACGGACTCGATCGTGGGAACCCGCGATCGTCTCACGGAGCTGAAGAACGGGGAGATGCTGATGTAAACAAGCATCTCCCCATTCTGCCTAGTGACAGTGTCACTGATCATAGCTCCCTGTTATCGGGAGCGGTGATCAGTGAAGTGTCATTCGTAGCCACGCCCCCTAACACTTAGAATCCCTCCCAGGACACACTTAACCCCTCCCTAGCCCCCTAGTGGTTAACCCCTTCACTGCCAGTGTAATTTTTACAGTAATCAATTCAATTTCATAGCACTGATCGCTGTAAAAATGACAATGGTCCCAAAAATGTGTCAAAATTGTCCGATGTGTCCGCCATAATGTCGCAGTCACAATAAAAATCGCAGATCGCTACCATTACTAGTAGAATAAAAAATAGTAATAAAAATGCCATAAAACTATCCCCTATTTTGTAGACGCTATAAATTTTTTACCAAAAATATGTAGTAGTATATGTATCGGCCTAAATTGTTTTCAAAATTGTCGCTCTATTTTTGTTTATAGCGCAAAAAATAAAAACCGCAGAGTTGATCAAATACCACCAAAAGAAAGCTCTATTTGTGGGGAAAAAAGGACGCCAATTTTGTTTGGGAGCCATGTCGCACGACCACGCAATTGTCTGTTAAAGTGACGCAGTGCCGAATCGCAAAAAGTGCTCTGGTTTTTGGCCAGCAAAATGGTCTGGGGCTTAAGTGGTTAAAGTGAAACTAAACCCATCAATATAACAGTTTCAAAACACAGTTGCATTCCCGGCATGCTGGTAATGGTAGCTGTCACTTTGGTTGTGCTCTCAACCAAACTGTCAGACCATTAAATGTCTGGAGTCATAACTGATCACGTGCAGCATCATGGCAGTTGCAGATCAAACAGAAACTAGACATGTGCGGTTCGTTTAGTTAATCGAAATTCAGACAAACTTTTCATTATTCGGATGTATACGAATTACAATAGTAACAAATCCAAAATAACAAAAGGAAATTCAATCCAAATTCCAATTGGATTCGAAATCGAAAACAGGAATGTAATAAAATAGAATAGAAAATAAAGGAATAGAATAGAAAATAACAGAATGGAATAAAAATAATAGAAAACAAAGGAATAGAATAAATTCCAATAAAATAGATTAGAATAAAAAAGAAAATAATAGAATAGAAAAGAATAAAGTAAAACAGAATAGAAAAGAATAGAGTAAAACAGAACAAAATAGAATAGAATAGAAAAGAATAGAAATAAAGGAATAGAATAGAAAATAAAAGAATAGAATAGAAAAAACTGAATATAACCATCTTCCAAAATTCTAATTTTGAATAGAATAAATTAGAATAGAATAGAATAGAAAATGATAGAACAGAATAGAAAAAACAATAAAATTCAATAGAATAGAATAAAATAAAATAGAAAGAATAGAACCATTTTCTGAAATTTTAATAGATTAGAATAGAAAAGACTAGAATAGAATAGAAAATAACAGAATAAACTAAAAATAATAGAAAACAAAGGAATAGTATATAAAATAATACCACAGAAAATAAAACAATAGAATAGAATTTAAAATAATAAAATAGAAAGAATATAACCATATTTCGAATAGAATAAATTCCAATAAAATAGATTAGAATAGAAAAGAAAATAATAGAATAGAAAAAACAGAATATAACAATCTTCCAAAATTCAAATTTTGAATAGAATAAATTGGAATACAATAAAATAGAAAATGATAGAACAGAATAGAAAAAACAATACAATTCAATAGAATAGAATAAAATAAAATAGAAAGAATATAACCATTTTCTGAAATTTGAATAGATTAGAATAGAAAAGTCTAGAAAAGAATAGAATGGAAAATAAGAGAATAGAATAGAAAAAAAAACAATGGAATAGAATAAAATAAAAGAATATAAACGTTTTCCGAAATTTGAATTTTGAATAGAATAAATTCAAATTCGAACAGAATAGATTAAAATAGAATAGAAAATAAAAAAATAGAATAGAATAGAAAAAACAATAGAATAGAATAAAATAGAAAGTATAAAAGGGTCTTCTGAAATTTGAATTTCGAATAGCATAAGTTTGAATGCAGATTCAAATGAAATTCAAATCAAATCAGAAAATGAATAAACGAAACGAACTCCAAAAACAAATTTAATGAATGTAACTAAACAAAATTATTTAAATAAATCGAAAAACAAAACATTTTTTTTGTTCTGCACATGTCTAGTTCACTATATGGACCACTTATGTATTTATACATGTTGATCATATACCCGCTTAATCTCATCTGTTCTCTAGAGACAATAAATTCAGTTCCTCTAATCTTTCCTCATAGCTGAGCTCCTCCATGCCTCTTATCAGTTTGGTTGCCCTTCTCTGCATGCATATTCTTAGCCCCCAAGTGCATAACTTTACATTTATCTACATTAAACCTCATTTGCCACTTAGTTGTCCATTTAGACAGTGCATTGTGGTCGGCTTGTAAATTGGAGACCTCCTGTAAGGACGTTATTCCACTGCATAGCTTGGTGTCATCTGCAAAGACTGAAATGGTACTTTTAATCCCAGACCCAATATCATTTATTAACCACTTGCTTACTGTGCACTTAAACACCCTTCCTGCCCAGACCAATTTTCAGCTTTCAGTGCTTTCGCACTTTCAGTGACAATTGCGCGGTCATGCAATGCTGTAACCAAATTAATTTTTTATCATTTTGTTCGCACAAATAGAGCTTTAGTTTGGTGGTATTTATTTGCGACTCCGTTTTTTATTTTTTGCGATATAAGCGAAAACATAGCGGAAATTTTGAAAAAAAACAATATTTTCTCCTTTCTTTTTTAAAAGAAATCCAATAAAATCAAATTTTGTCATAAATTTAAGCCAACATGTATTCTGCTACATGTTTTTTGTAAAAAAAAAATCCGTTAAGTGTATAATAATTGGTTCGCGTGATCACGGACATATGTACGCAAATGATCATGTACAGGTGTGTGCAGGTGATCACGGACATATGTGTGCAGATAATCATTGGCACATGTTATTTTACTGGGACATATGTGAGGGACATGTGTTTTTATTATTTGGGGACATGTGTGTTTTGGGGACATGTGTGTTTTACTGTGGGGACATGTGTGTTTTACTGTGGGGACACTACACTGGTGATCAGTGAGTAAAAAGCTGTAAAAAACAGCTAAAACTCACTGATCACCAGTCGGCTGCAGCGATCCGCTCTCCTTTCCTCACCGACGACTTCCGTGTGAGGAGAGGAGCGCCGATTGCCTAGCAACCGGCTGTTTGTTTACATCACATGACGGCTGTGATTCGACACGGCCGTCATGTGATCAGGAGGGCCAATCACCGGGCCCTCTTGCCAATCCGAGATGCGCTGTGTCCGGGTGACACGGCCGCATCGGGATCGCGCCGCTGCGCGGGCACACGCACGCGCAATCCCTCTACTTCTGAAGGACGTTCCGGAACGTCCATTCAGAAGTAGATGGCTCCCACCCGGCCGTATATGTACAGTGGCCGGGTGGGAAGTGGTTAATATATATATGAGTGGAGGTATACTGGTGATGTATGCAGGTATACAGGTGATGAATAGGGGATATAAAGTGGGTGTATTAATGAGTGGAAGAATACAGGTGGTGTATGGAGGTATACCACTGATGAAACAGATGATACAGTGGATGTAGGAGATTAACTGTACAGGTTATGTATGGGAGTATGTTGGAAGGCAACAAGTTTTTTTTTTTTTCCATTTTAACCACATGCCGACCGCGCTATAGTCGAAAGACGTCTACAGCGCGGTCGGCAAGTTCTGAGTGGACGTACGGACGTCCTCCCAGAAACTTGCTCCCGCGCGCCCCCTGGGGCGCGCACTCGGGAACATCCGTGGCATCACGGATCACGGTAAACAGCCGCTGATAGCGGGCGTTTACCATGTGATCGCTCCGTCAAATGACGGAGCGATCACATGTACACAAACCGGCGTCACGTCATGACGCCGGTTCCTCCCTCCCCTCTCTGTACCGTTCGGTACAGAGAGGAGAGAAGCGGAGAGGGGGAGAGACGGGACCAGCGCTGTGGGCTGGATGTGTAGTGCCCACAGCGCTGGTCAATACACTGCCACCACTGTGCAATACTCTGCCACCACTGTGCAATGCTCTGCCACCACTGTGCAATGCTCTGCAACCACTGTGCAATGCTCTGCCACCAACCACTGTGCAATGCTCTGTCACCACTGTGCAATGCTCTGCCACCACTGTGCAATGCTCTGCCAATACTGTGCAACACTGTAATACTCTGCCAATACTTGCCAATACTCTGCCAATACTTGCCAATACTCTGCCAATACTCGCCAATACTCACCAATACTCTGCCAATACTCTGCAATAATTTTTAATAGAAGCAAAGAATTATTTATTTATTTTTTACCGAATTTTCAGTATTTTTTGATTTATAGCGCAAAAAATAAAAAACCCAGCAGTGATTAAATACCACCAAAAGAAAGCTGTATTTGTGTGAAAAAAAGGACACAAAATTCATTTGTGTACAGTGTTGCATGACGGAGTAATTGTCATTCAAAGTGTGAGAGCACCGAAAGCTGAAAATTGGTCTGGTTAGGAAGGGGGTTTAACTGCCCAGTGGTCAAGTGGTTAATATCAGATGTTTCTGAATGGTTGAAACCTGATTACACCTGGCCTGAAATGCCAGCAGAGCAAGTTCACCCAGCAGGGTGTTGATAACGAAGAGTCATAAATAGGAATTAATCTCTAAAAGAATGTTCTCGCAGGCCTCCTGATGTGAGGTATGGGGGTAGAGAAGCACCAGATAAGACCTCCTGGAAGGGTGTGAATTCAAATGTCTTGTTACAGAACATCAAAAGCCAGCTGTTACTGAAACATGACCAGGGTCAGAATCAGTGATTCATGGACTATTTGCCGCCCCTAGTGGACACTACAGCATGCTTCCTGGAGGATGGGTAGAAGAAGAATATATTAGGATGTACGACCTCTTAAAGATTCTTATTGCATACAGATGACTAGATAGGCTGGTAGTGGGTGTTGTGTGGGTGGTGTCTGCTTGGGCTTTAAAAGTACTGACCTGCTGGAAATACATCCTCTCTTGCCATTGAGCCCAGCTGAAGGTACTGAACACAGAGGATGACCTTATGTAAAGTATCATTGATGTTCTTTTGTTTAATATGCTCTGTAATATTTTCTTTTAGTGTTCTATGTTAGCATTCCTATTTTCTTGGGAAATAAATGAGACTCTTGTTTATTTAAACATGTTTTTTTTTTTTATTGCTAACCTTATTATTATACCATCACCATTAACTTTATCAGAACTTGGGGGGCGTGGCTTCACTATGGCGGCGTGAAGACGTTGAGTGTCCGCACCAGCTGCCTTGAAAGGAAGAGCTTCTCACCCGCTCCTGCCCGCGATCTTCATGTCCAAACTAGGCCCTAAACACGGAGATCACTGCGGAACACAACCCGCCACAATTGAGCAGTTTTTCACCCCGGGAACACCGAGAACTCGATTGACCTCCCGGGACAAGATGGCGCCGGAACCCGCCACGAGGGATAGCACGACACCTCCTGCAGCTCTATCTCAGGTAGAAAGCTTTCCTCCACTTCCCTCTGTCACTGACAGGGCTCCCTCCCCTCTGAGCTCCAGTCTCTCTGGCATAACCATGCTATTGAGAGAGGACTTGCATGCCAGCTCTATTCAGCCCAGCATGTTGGCTGATTTCACAGCTCCTGGCGCTCTACCTGCCCCTGCCTCTCATGCCATGTTCCCTGTAGAGATGTCAGCTATCCTATTATCCCTACACACAGGACAGGATAGGGAAACGATTGTGGCCAGGATGGTTTCATTCTTGTGTCAGGACATTACTAAAGTGTCTCAAAATGTACAAAAACTGGAAAACACTGTTAATATTTTCGAGATGCAATACTGCAAAGGCTAATTTGGATAAAACGGAGGCCCTTAACATCTCCTTGCCCAAACTTACTTTATCCCGTCTTCAATCTACTTCTGGGTTTAAATGGCAGCAAAAGGCTGTTAAGTATCTTGGAATCCAAATTCCTATCTCTTTGTCTACCCTGGCAGACCTCAATTATATGCCCCTAACACGAACAATGCATATGTGCCTTAAATCTTATGATAAACCAAACATCTCGTGGTTTGGCCAAATTAATGTTGTCAAAATGGACATTCTTCCTACGTTTTCATACATTTTCCAGGCGGTCCCTGCCCCCCCCCCCCCCCTCCGTGTGGATTCTTCCAAACGATCGAAAAGGTTATTCGAGATTTAATATGATGACATAAGAGGCCTAGGATTGGCTTTAATATTTTAGCTTTACCTAAGATCATAAGGGGTGTTACTCTCCCTGACCTTCTGTTCTTTCACGCAGCGTCATTAATCAGAATAGTTGATTGGTATCATGGTTCCTCCATTAAGCTGTGGACGTCACTAGAAGACGACCTGATATCTCCTGACCTCACATCCCTTCCATGGACGCTCCCAATACACAGACCTCCTATTGACCTACTCCCCCTCATGACTTCAGCTACGTTGCGAATTTGGGACAGTTACCCATCCAAGGGTTTACTATCATCGAGACCCAGCCCCTTAACCCCACTATTTGGAATCAACTCTTTCCCTCCAACTTATACTAAAGTCTAAATTTATTTTATGGCAAAAATCGGATGCTCCTCTTTTGAGCCATACACTTTGTGTCGGAAAGCTGACTCCCTTACCTAACATGCTCTCTACCTGCCATAACCTTCCTGGAGCTTGGCTTGAACATACTCAACTGACACACTTTTTGGACAAGCTACCGAACATTGGTGATTTGAGTAGGCCACCTACAGCCTTTGAGTCCTTATTATCCCAGTCTGACAGACCAGAGCACTCGATATCCCAGATATACCAAATGCTGGTTCCAAATTCACCACCATTCCTTTCAAAATGGGAACGGGAGATGAACGTATCCCCAGACGATATGGAATAGGACAAAACACTGGCGCTTTCCTTTAAATTGTCTATCTCATCTCATGCCCAAGAACGGAATTATCGCATTGTATCTAGGTGGTATCACTGCCCTACTATTGTACATAAATTTGATCCTAATGTATCAGACATATGCTGGAGATGCTTGCAGGCACCGGGCACCATGACACACATCTGGGGTACGTGCCTATGAGTTAACCCCTTTTGGGATAAGATTCTCCAGCTCCTTCACTTACTTTCCTCCCCCCCCCTTCTTCTTTCCACCCCCCCTTTCTTTTTTTTTTTCTCTTTTTCTTACCTATATAAGGTTATGGTGATCTTACCTGTAGTGCCACTACCCTTTTAGGCCATGTATGTGGAGCCTTGTTTTTTTCTTTTTTTTTATACACCATAATCACCATATACACCAAAACCAGTGTTTTTTTTTTTTTTTTTTTCTTCGTTACCTTTTTTTTTTCATAAAAGCACAACCCGCCCCTCTGTGCACGTCATTCGTCTAGACCAGGAGTCTCCAAATTATGGCCCTCCAGTTGTTCAGGAACTACAATTCCCAACATGCCTAGTCATGTCTATGAATGTCAGAGTTTTACAATGCCTCATGGGAAGTGTAGTTTCACAACAGCTGGAGGGTCATAGTTTGGAGATCCCTGGTCCAGACGAATGATGTGCATATCGTTTGCTACGCCACTTGGGATATGCACGTCACACATATCCCAGGAGGCCTTAAGTCTTTCATTCAGCTAGTAGGAGGGGTATGGGCCTAGTGGAGTGCTATTGCGTAGCCCCACCGGCTGAACCCGGAAGAGCCGGCTTGCCTCTCGATGACATCATGAGTAAGATGGCGGCACAGGACCGAGCTGTGTCTGGTCACAGAAGGTTGTCAATGGGACAATGCCGGATCCGGTGGCTGGGTGAGTATCCATACTGTGGTGCCTACAAAGCCACCAGGTAAGCAGGGGTATAGAAAAAAAGGAGGGGGGGTAAGCTGAAGTTCCTCTTTAATGCAATGTCCATGAGGCCTGCAATATGTGGGCAATACGATTAGATCTCTGCAGGTTAGAATCAAGGAACATATAGCCAACATTAGGAGGAGGTTTGCCAGACATAGTGTGTCAAAACATTATGCACGGCACCATGACAAAAACCCTGTGGGTACTTTGTTCCTTGCAATTGATAAATACATTCTGAATTTGAGAGGTAGTTATATCCAGCGGAAAATCTCCAAGTTAGAAACCCACTGGTTATATGATCTCAAAACAAAATATTGGGGTGGCCAACTACAAACAAAATAATGGGGTGGGCAACTACATGGCAAATTATCTTTAATGTTGAAAAATGTAAGGTAATGCATTTGGGGGCCAAAAATACGAACGCAAGTTACACACTAGGGGGAGAACCTCTGGGGGAATCTGGGATGGAAAGGGACCTGGGGATCCTAGTAGATGACAGGCTGGGCAATGGCATGCAATGCCAGGCTGCTGCAAGCAAATCCAACAGAATATTGGCATGCATCAAAAACGGGATTCATTCCAGAGATAAAACGATAATTTTCCCAAGCTACAAGACTCTGGTCTGGCCGCATATTGAGTATGCCATCCAGTTCTGGGCACCAGTCCTCAGGAAGGGTGTGCTGGAACTGGAGAGAGTCCAGAGAAGGGTAACAAAGCTAAATAAGTGGAATGGAGGATCTCATCTATGGGGAAAGACTGCAAGCACTGGACATATTCTCTCTGGAGAACACACACTTGAGAGGGGATATGATATTAATGCAAAAATACTGTACTGGTGACCCTAGCATAGGGAAAAAACTATTTAGTGAAAGGGAATTTAAAAAGACACGTGGCCATTCACTAATCAGCCTTCTAACGCAGCCTTCTAATAAGCAAAAATGTACAAATATGTTTTCTAAGTAATAATTATGGTATCCTATTTGTACATTTTTGCTTATTAGGAGGCTGAGACCCCAAGTGGATAGCATCCCCTGAAGAAGCCCATTATATTGGGCGAAACATGTTGGGATTCAACTGTATGCCCCTCTAAAAAGTTCACAGACCACATTTATGAGTTTAAGCTTATGTTTTTTAACATGACTTTTTAAGATAATTTTGTTAATAAATTTTGAAGATTTTACTTTTTTTGCTCTATTTGTTCAGGTAAAGAGATGTTTAAAGCCTCAGATTTGCTATATTTTTTTTTTAAGTTTGAAATGTAACCGTATGTCTTAACATTTTCTAGTAGATTAGGGATGGAAATATGAGGTTGTGTCAAGAAAAATAGTAGATCGTCTGCGTACGCCGCAGATTTAAATTCCATATTATCTCATTTAAAGCCACGGATGGAGGGATTTTGGTTTAGGCCCCTTTCACACTTGTGCGACTTTGGACAAGTTGTACCACGTGATTCCCAATGATAACCATTCATATCTGTGCGACTTCAAAGTAGTCCCTGTACTACTTTGGTTCGACTTTGATGCGAGTTGAGGTCCATAGACCTCAAGTTTTCACAGGCATTCCCTGAAATCGTGGCATAATTGTGGTAAAATTGCGGTAAAATCGCGCATCTTTCAGTGACTTTCTTTTACAAAAGGTTTTACAAAACCATAGCAATTTCACAGTTTAACAATGTAGAGAATGCATCATGAATAAACATAACATAAAATTTAGCATCTTATAAATAAAATAAGTATGCTAGTAAATCAAAGAAAAACAAAACAATAAAAATATAACAGAGGCTGAAAACAGTTGTACGTTGGAAACATGAAAGTGGTTGGACACACTAAGGTTTCAACTTTCAGTGACTTTCAAGTCGCAGCAGTGTGAAAGGGGCCTTATAGTGTGAATGAAGGATTCTAGTGAGATAATAAATAAGAGGGGAGAAAGTGGACAGGGCGTCTGGTACCATTTTTGATTTTTATAGTGTCGGATAATGTTCCATTGATCCTAATTTTTGCAGTTGGCAGGGAATAAAGAGTGGATATCCAGGAGATCATCTTTTTTTGTAATCCCAGATGTTTGCATGTTGCAAACATGTAGTCCCACGCCACTCTATCAAAGGCCTTCTCTGCATCAGTGGAGAGGAGAAGGCCTTCGATCCTGCTCTGATGTGAACTATGAATCAGGTTAAGTGCTTTAGAGATGTTATCCCTAGCTTTCCTCACTGTGCGGCACAGTGGCTGCGTTTGATGGCACAGTGGCGGCAATTGATGGCACAGTGGCGGCAATTGATGGCACAGTGGTGGCAATTGATGGGCACAGTGGCTGCGTTTGCTGGCACAGTGGCTGCGTTTGCTGGCACAGTGGCTGCGTTTGATGGGCACAGTCTGTGATCACACACGATCGGAATTTCGGCCAGCAAAAGACCGATGAGAGCTTTTCATCGGAAAATGCTACCGTGTGTAGCCTCCATCGGAATTTTGCTGGCCGAATTCCCGCCAGCAAAAATTTGAGAGAATGTTCTCAATTTTTCTGACAGAAAAACTTTCTATCGGAAATTCCGATCGTGTGTATGCAATTCCGACACGCAAAATACCTACGCATGCTCGGAAACAATTCGACGCATGCTTGGAAGCATTGAACTTGATTTTTTCCTCGGTTCGTCGTAGTGTTGTACGTCACTGCATTCTTGACAGTCGGAATTTGGTGTGACTGTGTGTAGGCAAGACAGCTTGAGCGGAATTCCTTCGTGAAAACCATCAGAGATTTTTCCGACAAGAATTACGATTGTGTGTACGCGGCATTAGAGTCTGAAAAAGACTTGGGACTGGGGTAGAGGTTCCCCTTCCAGCAGGACAACGACCCTAAACATACAGCCAGAGCTACAATGGAATGGTTTTAGATCAAAGCATATTCATGTGTTAGAATGGCCCTGTCAAAGTCCGGACCCAAATCCAATTAGGAAACTGTGGCAAGACTTGAAAATTGCTGTTCACAGACGCTCTCCATCCAATCTAACAGAGCTTAAGTTATTTTGCAAAGAAGAATGGGCAAAAAATTTCACTCTCTTAAGCCCCATACACACGGTCGGACTTTTTCATGGATTCTGTCCGATCGGACAAGGTTGTTGAAAAATCAGACCGTGTGTATGCACCATCGGACAGTGTTCGTCGGTTTGTCCGACGGACAAAGTCTTATCTCCTGCTGGAAAGATTTGCCGTCAACACGGTCCGATCACACCAAATCCGATCGTGTGTACGGTTGTCCGACCGGACAAAGTGCCACGCATGCTCAGATCACATTACAAGACCAAAGCTATTGGCTACTAGCCTCTACGTAGTCCCGTCGTAGGCAACAAACGTCACCACGTTCAGAATGATCGGATTTTTCGACAACTTTGTCCGACCGTGTGTACGCAAAACCAACATCAGACAAAGTACGACGGACAGGATCCGACGGACCTGGTCCGTGGATTGTCCGACCGTGTGTATGGGGCTTTAGATGTGCAAAGCTAGTAGAGACATCCCCAAAAAGACTTGCAGCTGTAATTGCAGTGAACGGTGGTTCTACAAAGTATGGACTCAGGGGGGTTGAATACAAATACACACTTTTCACAAATTTATTTGTAAAGAATGTTGAAAACCATTTATCATTTTCCTTCCACTTCACAATTATGTGCCACTTTGTGTTGTTCTATTACATAAAATCCCAATAAAATACATTTACGTTTTTTTAGTTGTAACATGACAAAATGTGGAAAATTTCAAGAGGTATGAATACTTTTCAAGGCACTGTATATTCATTTAAAAGATCATTTATAAACATTTCTGTTTTAACAGTTGTAGTTATTGAAATAATCACTAGATGTCAGCATATATCCGCTAAACATTGCATGACAGTAAAATCACAGCTTACTATAGTCAATGCTCTGCATCTTCTTATGCAGCGTACACACGGTCAGAATTTCCGATGGAAACAGTCCGATGGGAGCTTTTCATCGGATTTTCCGACCGTGTGTATGCCCATCGGTCTTTTTCTGTCGGAATTTCCGACGGACTTTGGATTGAGAACCTGTTCCTAATTTTTCCGATGGAAAACCTTTCTATCGGATTTTCCAATCGTGTGTAGGCAATTCCGACACGCCAAAAATCACGCATGCTCAGAATCCAGTACGAGACGGAACCGATCGGTCTGGTAAAACTAGCGTTCGTAATGAAGATAGCAGATTCTTCACACTGCAATTTTTTTAATTCTTCAATGTGCGCATTCTCTTCTTTATAATGCTAGAAGAATTAAGTTGTTTTGCTGCTTATATTCACACAGAGTTTTCACAAACGTCTCTCCTGAATAATATTTATTTTAGAATTTAAGCCAGATCTGCCTAAAATATATATATTTTTTTTAAGTGCTTTTTTTTCTTTAATAACAATATTTGTATTATTGTATTATTTTCTCGTGCTCTCCTTTTTATTTTTTATGTTACATTTCCACAACACCATTATTATGTATTATTTGTAAACCTGTTTGTTGTTGGTGTCCCTTGTTAATTTTGACATTGTATTTTTGAAATGTACCTGCCTACTCACCCAAAATAAATTGATTTGCTATTTGTATAAAAACACATAGGCAAGTATTTTCTGAAACCAAAAACAAAATTTATTTTACATCATAATAACAAAATAAAGATAAAGGCAACGCTGGAGAAATTGCTTGAATTTGCGCAGCCTTTGGCCCCCAAGGCAGACATCAAAAAATTGGTAGCTTGAGAAGTCCAATCTGGTCGAGGAATCCCAAAGAACAGGAGCAGCAGCAAATGATATATGTACCCAGGCTGTGGTACTACAACAGACTGTGTGTTCTTTGAGACCAGACTGAAGGCAGGGGATCACTTCCTGGTCTTCCGTGCAGCCTTCCCTGCAGCCTTCCCTGGAGGCTGTTGCTCTGGAGGCGGACTGGTGGCAGGAGGAGGAGGAGGATGGGGGAGAGAACACAGGTGTTCGTCTTCACAAATTTCCCCACTCAACCCCTTGTGGATTGTAGTAAAAATTTGTTTCTCACATTTTCGCTATTGGCCCTCCTCCACTTGGGGCTATGTAGATGCCATAGGCCTCTACAGCATCGAGGGGGGATTTCAGGGCCTCATTAGCCTCCTTGATGAGGGCCAGTGCTGCCTCCTCTGTTTTTGTGCCCTTCCTGAGTCTTTTGTAGGGAAGGATGAGGGGAGGCACCTGGGATTGTGTGTTACTGGGCCCTGCCACCTCCTGGCTGCCAATTCCCCCTGCCTCCTCCTGTGTGCCACTAGCCAGAGCCTCGTCCTGGCTGAGGTCATCCTGTGTATGAAAAAGGGACATAGTTTTAGTTTTTTGTTCATCAAACACACACAATTTTCAGCTCATGACTGTTGCAAATTTAATGTTAAGAAATAGAAAAGACTATCATTGTGAGCCCAGCATTTTTCCTTCTTGTCCTAA
The DNA here is from genome assembly GCA_028564925.1 of Lithobates sylvaticus. Classification (NCBI taxonomy): domain Eukaryota; kingdom Metazoa; phylum Chordata; class Amphibia; order Anura; family Ranidae; genus Lithobates; species Lithobates sylvaticus. Next base: position 125,200,362 of record CM053027.1, read on the forward strand.
TCTTTTTTGGCCAGTTCTGTCTATTGATATGTGAAATACTTTTAATTCCTTCATTTATTAGTAATAATAACATCTACTTACCAACAATCTTTTTTTTTTCACACAAAAATTATGTATAAAAAAACCTATACCTGGCTCCATCTGGGCTCCTCAATCTCTCCCTGTATGGAAGGCCCAGGTTGGTCCACAGATGCCTCAGCTTGGGTTGAGGGAAGACTGGATGGAAGGCTGGAGGGAAGGGGTGCCGGAAGTGTGGAAAGGGATTCCCTGCCCTCAATCTGGTCATCTATAAACCGCATCCTGCTGTAGTACCACAGACTGGGTACATACACCTTATGTGCTGCTGCTCCGGACCTCAGGGACTGCTGGACCTTATGGTACTCCTTCTTATAGGTGCTTCTCAAGCTACCAATTTTTCCTTCAACAAACTTTATGTCTGCATTGGGGGCCCGGGTCTTTACAAAATCAAGCAATTTCTCCAGCGTTGCCCTCCTAGCTGGTTTATTGTGATACAAGGGGTTTTTCACCTCCCATAGATTTCTCATCTCCCGATATTTATCTATGAATTCTCCAAGGAATTCTGGGTCCTTAAATGGCAGCATTATGTCTGCAAGACCAAACAAAATACAAAAATAAACATCTCAGGATAATCTTTCAACACAATATAGGCATCAATCTAGATTCAGTATAGGCCGCACATGTCTCCAAAATTCAAATCTTACGTTCGTTATAACGTTCGTCGTTGTTCGTTGCGTCCGTTCCTCCTTCCTCTGCACACAGAACGTAGTTACGACAGACACGTGTTTGAAGCTTTATATACACTGCGCATGTGTGAATCTCCGCCCGCGTCGCCCGCCCCTGACGTTCTTTCTAGAATATTCGCCGCCCCGTCTCTTTCGTTGCAGTGGGAGCGGAACATGGCGGAGACACAGCAGGTGCATAATTCCAGTAACGAGGAGGAGGAAAGCCTGGAGCCAGAAACGTCACGATCAAGGAGGAGATTTAAGGCCTCAAATATGTCCTTTGTGGAGATGTTGGAGATGGTGGACATCTTGAGGAGTAACGACTATGACGGGAATTATGGTCCATACCCCAACCTAAATATGAGAAAGGCCAAGATCATGAATAAAGTTGTGAAGAGTCTGTACAGTAATTTTGGGGTACGACGATCCAAGGATCAACTGAGGGAACGCTGGTCGGACCTCAAATTAAGGGAGCAGGATCAGTACAGAAAGATCAAGAAAGTTCTTCGAAAAAGTAAGTATATGTCGTGTGTACCTATTATTATTAATATTATTGCATGCTGCGCCATGTGTTTTTTCTTAATAAGGTCTTGTACACTGCAAAATTGCTACTTTCATGGTCATACGCACAGTAATTGTTCGTTGGAAACCTTGTTCGTTTTCCAAAATACGATGTTTTCACAGATAACTGATTAAATACATTTGTTGCTTCAAATTTTTAAGTTAATCTAAAAGAGTTTTTAGGACATTGTTGTCTATATGTGTTTGAACCTAGAAGGAATATCAAACTTTATTCAGTGTAATGTATGTAGAGGACACTCTGCAGCTGTTTACACATCTGGACTCAGGTGCACTAGTGTGGGACACCAGAACAAACATTTTAGGGTGTCAAACACAGGTACTCCAGTGGATACTTGGGGTGTCTTCAGGTGGGAAACTTCTCCAAAAAAGGTAAGTATTCCAGCCTGAGGAATTAAGGGAATAAATCATGTCTTCAGCTTGGAATTCTGCCCAAACAGACAATTGTCCCCCACTTCCAAGCAATGTTTATCATTCATAATTGTTGGCTCAAATATCTGTGTGCTAAGTATACCTTTTATTTTATTCTCATAGGGGAACAAAGAATCGGGAAATATCATGTCACCAGGGACCGCCCACCTCCTGAAGAAGGGGAACAGAGGTCACTACAAGATGAGGATGTGGAGGAAGGAGAGGTGGTCGAGATTGAGACCACAACAGGTGAGTGTCTGACACCCCAGATTCAGGTAATAAGACATGTATGCCTGCATATTTATAATAGATGGTGTGTTTTTTTTTGTTTCTTTTAGGTGATGTACAGGTTGTGGAAGGACAATCAGATTATTTCACCAGTGACAGTGCCCAAAGGCTAATCCAGAACATCATGTGGTGTAGTCAGGATTTAGAGATTATTCTCCAAAAAACTAGGGATATTGAAGTTAAACTTAAAAACATATATGATGTCCTTGGAAGAATATAATTTTCTCAAAAATTGCCACCATTTTGTTTATGTTTTTTAAAATTGTACAACATTTTAAAAAGCCTACTTTTGAAGATGCACACAGTATGTAAACATGTGCTATCTGCCATCAGGGGATATCAATGTATGCGTTTTGTGCCTGCAACCCCTTCCTCAAAACTCAAGTCGGTGAGAGGAAGGGGTTGCACCCCCAAAACACATACATTGATCCCCCATGATGGGAGATAGCACATGTTGACATTAGGCATGGGATCAGGATGTCAATCCCCAGTTTGCCAGAAAATTTGTGTGCATCTTCAAAATTAGGCTTTTACAGGGGTGACTGCACCCCATCTGATGAAGGCAAGATCCACACATTTTGGACAATGTAATGTGTGATCTTGGCTTCAAAAGTTTTTTTACGTAGAACTTTGTTATGCACCAGAGTTGTGTATTTTATTTTTGGAAACATGGCTGTTTATGTAACGTAACCCCAATTTTTTGGGGTGAAAATGCAAAACATGTGAATGTGTACGGAGTAAAAAAAATATTTTGAGCTCAACAATGTGTGCCTTCTTTTTTCAATGATCAATACCATTTCTTTGTGTTTAAATTGGTGTTTACAGTGACAATGGGTGTTTAGATAATAATGTACAAACCACTTGGCACTACAAGTGCACTATAGGAGACCCAAAAAAGAAACACAAGCAGGAAATTCAAAGCAAGATTTTTAAAGATAAAAAAAGGTACAATTTATTGAATCACTGCTGGCAAAGCAATGGCCCCCCTCCCCGAAAAATAGTTGGAATAATTTTGCCGCACTTCACGGGCGCTTTGGGGGGGCAAGCCAGGACGGGCCGCTTCCAGGGACGTCAGAGATTGCAGTCCAGCGTCAGGCCCAAGTGTTACCACATAATTGGGGTTGGTCCGTTTGAAAAGATTGTGCAAAATGCAACATGCTACCACTATGGTATTCAGTTTATATTCCGCCATATTTATGGCCGTTTGGAACAGGCGGAACCGGCTGGCCAGAATACCAAACGCGTTCTCCACGACTCTTCTGGCTCTGGCCATCCGGTAATTAAATACCCTCTTCTCCGGGGTGAGGGTCCTCTGGGGGAACGGTCGCATCAAATGGTTAGCCAAACCAAACGCCTCGTCTGCCACGTACACAAACGTGAGTCCCTCGACATTCTCCTCCGGGGGTGGCAATCCCAAGCCACCACTCTCGAGATGTCGGTAGAACTCCGTCCGGGAAAAGACTCCTCCATCCGACATCCGACCATTCCTCCCCACGTCCACATATAGGAACTCATAGGTCGCCGACACCACCGCCATCAACACAATACTATTGAACCCCTTATAGTTGAAATAGTATGACCCCGAATGGGGTGGTGGGACGATGTGGACGTGCTTCCCATCGATTGCCCCTCCGCAGTTCGGGAAATCCCACTGCTGGGCAAACTGGGAGGCCACAGTCTGCCATTCCTGTGGCGTGGAAGGAAACTGTGGAGTCAAACAAGAAAAATATAATTAGTACATTTGATAATAAACATTACAAGCAGATTCTACATAAACATTGTTGGCAAACATCAGTATAACATTTCTTGTAGTATTTAAAAGCTAAAATATAAGGTCCACTTATCAGATTCCTCCCCCCTCTGATGGCCCCTTGTAAATATTTTAGGGGGGAGGTATGTTTTGGACAGGTAACCACCCTCTCCACTACGTAATGGAGTAACAAAGTAATGTGTGATAGTTTGGCCAGCCCCTCCTTAATTACACTATTGGCAGACCACTGGACAGGTAAGAAGAAGTGGCCTAAAAAAAAATGAAAGTGGAAGCACATTTTTGGATTCTGCTATTACCTATCACAATAATAATAGGAGGAGAAGAATTAAAACAGTAGCATTTGAAAGTATTGAGGCAGGCCCTTGCACTACATGCTTTGAAAAATTCATCCATGAATATGACCACTATAGAGGTAGGTATAATGTGTATTGGGTTTGGCAAAGTCAGCAGATAGAGGATTGGTATCAGCTGACTGAGCAGTTGGGGGGGGGGGGGGGGTCAAAAAAGATTTGGGGCACCACAAAACAAAGCCTCAGGCACTCTGCATGAATTTAAGGACAACTATAACATTTGTACACATTTTAGGGGGTGTTTAGGGTAAAGCATTACAATGGAGCTGACAAAATACATTGTAAAGTGACTAGACTATAGGTATATATGGGCCCCAGATAGCATGCTGGGGGGGGGGGGGGGTTAGTGAAGGCAAATATGCATGAAGGACAAAAAAGGAACATACAAAAATCCAACATGCATGAGGACAAAGGGGCACAGCATATTACAGCATATTGCAGCATATTACAGCATATTGAAATCCTGGTAATTAGGGAACGAGGAAAGAAATACAATACATTAGCAAACAGTAAATACATAGAATGTGATGTTAAAGAATACAACTTACCCTCATATAGTCCTTCTGCAGGACCTGGATGATGGCAGAACAGGTCTCTGGAATAATGATCCCCAGAGCCTGGGGGGAGATGCCTGTCGAGAACTTGAGGTCCTGAAGGCTTCTCCCTGTCGCCAAGTACCTCAACGTGGCAACTAACCTCTGCTCCGCAGTGATGGCTTGCCGCATGCAGGTATCCTGCCTGGTAATATAAGGGGACAGCAAAGCCAACAGACGGTGAAAAGCGGGGTCCGTCATCCTGAGATAATTCCTGAAATCATCAGGGTTATTCTCACAGATCTCACGAAGCAGAGGCATGTGCGAGAATTTGTCACGCTGGAGCAACCAATTCTTGGTCCACGAACTCCTCCTAGCCCTGTTCATGGACCGGGCTTGTGTCAAAGTAAGAACCCCAACACCAAGCCCCCGCACAGCACGAACTCTATGACGAGTACGTACATGTAACATCGCTTCTAAACGGTCGGCTGGTCAGAACGGACTAAAGAAAGCACTGATAAACAGCAAGGCCTGAAAGAACGAAATGCAAATCAAGCAACGAGCGGACAATAAGCACTGAAAATCAAAGCGTACTATATATAAATATATAGGCCGCAAAGACAAACGAATGCGAACTGACTACACGCACTGATAAGCAAATACACACCAACAAGCACAAACTGTAGAGCAGGAACGATCTGAAGCACAAGTCTGAAAAACACGAATCGTTTATAGCGAAACTTCTACTAACACGCGATAAACACGAGATCAGCAGAAGGAGCCCAACGGGTGCCGGACATGGTGCTGAACTTTCCTTTTATGGTCTCGTCGTACGTGGTGGACGTCACTGCGTTCTTGGCGGTCGGAATTTGGTGTGATCGTGTGTAGGCAACACAGCTTGAGCGGAATTCCGTCGGAAAAACCGACACAGTTTTTTCCGACGAGAATTCCGAACGTGTGTACGCGGCATTAGATGTGCAAAGCTAGTAGAGACATCCCCAAAAAGACTTGCAGCTGTAATTGCAGTGAACGGTGGTTCTACAAAGTATGGACTCAGGGGGGCTGAATACAAATGCACGCCACATTTTTCACATATTTATTTGTAAAAAATGTTGAAAACCATTTATCATTTTCCTTCCACTTCACAATTATGTGCCACTTTGTGTTGTTCTATTACATAAAATCCCAATAAAATACATTTACGTTTTTAGTTGTAACATGACAAAATGCGGAAAATTTCAAAAGGTATGAATACTTTTCAAGGCACTGTATATTCATTTAAAAGATCATTTATAAACTTTTCTGTTTTAACAGTTGTAGTTACTGAAATAACCACTAGATGTCAGCATATATCCGCTAAACATTGCATGACAGTAAAATCACAGCTTACTATAGTCAATGCTCTGCATCTTCTTATGCAGCGTACACACGGTCGGAATTTCCGTTGGAAACAGTCCGATGGGAGCTCTTCATCGGATTTTCCGACCGTGTGTATTCCCATCGGTCTTTTTCTGTCGGAATTTCCGACGGACTTTGGATTGAGAACCTGTTCTTAATTTTTCCGACGGAAAACCTTTCTATCGGATTTTCCAATCGTGTGTAGGCAATTCCGACACGCCAAAAATCACGCATGCTCAGAATCCAGTACGAGACGGAACCGCTCGGTCTGCTAAAACTAGCGTTCGTAATGGAGATAGCAGATTCTTCACACTGCAATTTTTTAAATTGTTCAATGCCGCGCATTCTCTTCTTTATAATGCTAGAAGAATGAAGTTTTTTTGCTGCTCATATTCACACAGAGTTTTCACAAACGTCTCTCCTGAATAATATTTATTTTAGAATTTAAGCCAGATCTGCCTAAAATATATATATATATATTTTTTTTAAGTGCTTTTTTTTCTTTAATAACAATATTTGTATTAATGTATAATTTTCTCGTGCTCTCCTTTTTATTTTTTATGTTACGTTTCCACAACACCATTATTATGTATTATTTGTAAACCTGTTTGTTGTTGGTGTCCCTTGTTAATTTTGACATTGTATTTTTGAAATGTACCTGCCTACTCACCCAAAATAAATTGATTTGCTATTTGTATAAAAACACATAGGCAAGTATTTTCTGAAACCAAAAACAAAATTTATTTTACATCATAATAACAATATAAAGATAAAGGCAACGCTGGAGAAATTGCTTGAATTTGCGCAGCATTTGGCCCCCAAGGCAGACATCAAAAGATTGGTAGCTTGAGAAGTCCAATCTGGTCGAGGAATCTTAGAGAACAGGAGCAGCAGCAGATGATATATGTACCCAGGCTGTGGTACTACAACAGGCTGTGTGTTCTTTGAGACCAGACTGAAGGCAGGGGATCACTTCCTGGTCTTCCGTGCAGCCTTGCCTGCAGCCTTCCCTGGAGGCTGTGGCTCTGGAGGTGGACTCGTGGCAGGAGGAGGATGGGGGAGAGAACACAGGTGTTCGTCTTCACAAATTTCCCCACTCAACCCATTGTTGATTGTAGTAAAAATTTGTTTCTCACATTTTCCCCATTGGCCCTCCTCCATTTGTTGTAAATTTGAGGCTATGTAGATGCCATAGGCCTCTACAGCATCGAGGGGGGATTTCAGGGCCTCATTAGCCTCCTTGATGAGGGCCAGTGCTGCCTCCTCTGTTTTTGTGCCCTTCCTGGGTCTTTTGTAGGGAAGGATGAGGGGAGGCACCTGGGATTGTGTGTGACTGGGCCCTGCCACCTCCTGGCTGCCAATTCCCCCTGCCTCCTCCTGTGTGCCATTAGCCAGAGCCTCGCCCTGGCTGAGGTCATCCTGTGTATGAAAAAGGCACATAGTTTTAGTTTTTTGTTCATCAAACACACACAATTTTCAGCTCATGACTGTTGCAAATTTAATGTTAAGAAATAGAAAAGACTATCATTGTGAGACCAGCATTTTTCCTTCTTGTCCTAATCTTTTTTGGCCACTTCTGTCTATTGATATGTGAAACACTTTTAATTCCTTAATTTATTAGCAATAATAACATCGACTTACCAACAATCTTTTTTTTTTCACACAAAAATTATGTATAAAAAACCTATACCTGACTCCATCTGGGCTCCTCAATCTCTCCCTGTATGGAAGGCCCAGGTTGGTCCACAGATGCCTCAGCTTGGGTTGAGGGAAGGCTGGATGGAAGGCTGGTTGGAAGGCTGTAGGGAAGGGGTGCCGGAAGTGTGGAAAGGGATTCCCAGCCCTCAATCTGGTCATCTATAAACCTCATCCTGCTGTAGTACCACAGACTGGGTACATACACCTTATCTGCTGCTGCTCCGGACCTCAGGGACTGCTGGACCTTACGGTACTCCTTCTTATAGGTGCTTCTCAAGCTACCAATTTTTCCTTCAACAAACTTGATGTCTGCATTGGGGGCCCGGGTCTTTACAAATTCAAGCAATTTCTCCAGCGTTGCCCTCCTAGCTGGTTTATTGTGATACAAGGGGTTTTTCACCTCCCATAGATTTCTCATCTCCCGATATTTATCTATGAATTCCCCAAGGAATTCTGGGTCCTTAAATGGCAGCATTATGTCTGCAAGACCAAACAAAATACAAAAATAAACATCTCAGGATAATCTTTCAACACAATATAGGCATCAATCTAGATTCAGTATAGGCCGCACATGTCTCTAAAATTCAAATCTTACTGTCCGTTCTTCCTTCCTCTGCACACAGAATGTAGTTACGACACACACGTGTTTGAAGCTTTATATACACTGCGCATGCGTGAATCTCCGCCCGCGTCGCCCGCCCCTGACGTTCTTTCTAGAATATTTGCCGCCCCGTCTCTTTCGTTGCAGTGGGAGCGGAACATGGCGGAGACACAGCAGGTGCATAATTCCAGTAACGAGGAGGAGGAAAGCCCGGAGCCTGAAACGTCACGATCGAGGAGGAGATTTAAGGCCTCAAATATGTCCTTTGTGGAGATGTTGGAGATGGTGGACATCTTGAGGAGTAACGACTATGACGGGTGCAACACGATGCAACACGATACCACAATGGTGTTAAGTTTGTATTCCGCCATATTAATGGCCATTTGAAACAGGCGGAACCGGCTGGCCAGAATCCCAAACGCGTTCTCCACGACTCTTCTGGCTCTGGCCAGCCGGTAATTAAATACCCTCTTCTCCGGGGTGAGGGTCCTCTGGGGGAATGGTCTCATCAGATGGTTTCCCAAACCAGAAGCCTCATCTGCGACGAACACAAATGGGAGTCCTTCGGCATTCTCCTCCGGGGGTGGCAATCCCAAGCCACCACTCTCGAGACGTCGGTAGAACTCGGTCCGGGAAAAGACTCCTCCATCCGACATCCGGCTATTCCTACCCACGTCCACATATATAAACTCATATGTCGCCGACACCACCGTCATCAACACGAATGGGGTGGTGGGACGATGTGGACGTGCTTCCCATCAATTGCCCCTTCGCAGTTAGGAAAATCCCACCGCTGGGCAAACTGGGAGGCCCAGTCTGCCATTCCTGTGGCGTGGAAGGAAACTGTGGAGTCAAACAAGAAAAATATAATTAGTACATTTGATAATAAACATTACAAGCAGATTATACACAAACATTGTTGGAAAACATCAGTATAACATTTCTTGTAGCATTTAAAGCGGAGCTCCACCCTAAAGTGGAACTTCCGCTTATCGGATTCCTCCCCCGCCTCCGGTGCCACAATTGGCATCTTGCAGGGGGAGGGGGTGCAGATACCTGTATAATACAGGTATCTGCACCCACTTCCGGGACAAGATAGCCGGAGCTGCCCCGCCCCCGCGCATGCACCATAGACAGCGACGCGCAGGCGCACTGAGTGCGCCGCTCTCATCGGCTATATGCCGCGAGTGGCGGCTCCCGTGCGCATGCGTGGGAGTGACGTCATCGCGGCGCCGTCGAATGACAGCCCCGGAGCGAGACCCACCAAGAAGATAGAGGCTCCGTACACAAGGTGACAGCGGTGACTTCGCTGGCTCCTGTGTCAGGTAAGTGACACATAATGGACTACTATGCGATGCATAGTAGTCAATTATGCTTTACCTTTGCAGGGACACACAAAGGAAGTAAACCCATTAGGGTTTACTTCCTCTTTAAGGGGGGATATGATTATTATGTATAAATACGTAAGTGGTCCATATTGTGAAGGTCATCACAAAGGACAAGGGTACACTCTTTAAGTCTGGAGGAAAAAAGATTTAACGTTCAAATATAGAAAGGCTTCTTTACATTAATGCCGCGTACACACGACCGGATTTTCCATCAGAATAAACTCTGGCGGTATTCCCGAACGAACGGACTTGCCCACACACGATCGGACCAAAATCCGTTCATTTTGAACGCGATGACGTACGTTGGGACTAGAAAAATAAATTCAATAGCCAGTAGCCAATAGCTGCCCTTGCGTCGTATTTGGTCCCTCGGACCAGCATACAGACGAACGGTTTTCCCGATAGAAATTGATTCTGTCGGAAAGACTTGAAACTATTCTATTTCTAGGTCCGTCTGAATTTTTTGAAGAAAAAGATCAGATTATCCCACACACGATCGGAATATCCGACGGAATGATTCCGCCTGACCTTTTCTGCCGGAAAGTCCGGTCGTGTGTACGCTGCATTAGAGTTGTGAAAATGTGGTATAGACTCCGTAAGAACTAGCTCTGACCAGCTCAGTAGATCTTTTTAAAAAAAATGCATAAATTCTTTCCTAAATGCACAAAATATAACTGGATACTAATATTTAAAGCTAATAACACCTGGGGTGGTTGATTCAGGGAAAATCCAATTACCTTCTGGGGAATCAAGAGGGATTTTTTCCCCCACTGGAGCAAATTGGATCATGCTTCTTTGGGTTTTTTGCCTTCCTCTGGATCAACTGTGGTTATGAGATTGGGTATATGAAGGTTTTCTACTTTTGTGTGTGTATGTGTGTTTTTTTTTATAATAATTAAACTAGATAAACCTTTGTCTTTTTTAAATCAGACAAATTATGTATCAATGTAAAGAAGGAGATAGCACTCAGGCCTGGCAACTGTCCTCCGGAAACTGAAGCTGGCCATAGATGGATCAAAATTTGTCCGGTTCAGCAGCGACTAGCTGAATTTTGATCCATGTGTAGTCTTTTATGTTCAACAGAAAATTATCATTAGATCAGCTTCTGTCAAATGGGAATGATAGAAAACATTTGCTGATCAGTGGCTGCAGCCAATCAGCTGTGGCTTTGATCAGTGTATTCTGACAGCAGAGTGTCCAGCTGTCAGAATACAATGTCCCAGCGTGGGGGGGGGGGGGGGGGGGGGGGATTCCTTTATCTACCGGGAGCAGAAATATGTTCATTCTTGTTTGTTCAGCCCCCTGGCTAAATGAAAAAGAAAAATCATCTATGGCCAGCTTACAGCCCAGACACCAAGAGCTGTCATGTGTATCCAACACTGTGTATGTTAGATTGTTTTTGTTGCACAGAATCAATATAATATTACTTTGTTGTAAAGGAACACCTGTGTTAAATGATTAATACTGTTTATTATAATAGATTTATATTTCTGAAAATACTAGTGTTCTACATAAGATTTACAACATTAATATAGAGCCATTATTCCATCCAAATTTTGAATGGGGTCTTAGAATCGGCAGTAAATATTACAATATTTGACAAATTGCCAGACAGAAGTCTGATGGATGATGTCCAGGTCTTTGCTATATTATCTTCTTGTTTCTATTAAACTTGGAAAATCACTTGAATTAATCATTGCTCTCATCACTTCACAGTTTATAGTATGATGCAGAATCCTTATGTTTTAAATCAAAGATTTACATGTAATACTAACTTAGCAGAATTTATGAGGCATGGTTTGTGAAAGGAGAAGTCTACCCTCCTATAGTATTTAACTGCTTCCCGAATCCGCTATAGCCAAAAGATGGCTACAGTGCGGCCATCCAGTTCTGGAGGGGCATCCATGGACATCCTCCCAGAACCACACCCCTTGCGGCATGCATCTAGCATGTGATTGCAGAAAGGGCCAATCACAGAAACCCTTTACCATGTGATCAGCTGTGTCCATTCACAGTTGATCAGATGTGTTGTACTAACAATAATTTACAAAGCCATCCACAACTCTGCCCCCAGCTACATCACTAACCTAGTCCCAAAATACCAACCAAGCCGCTCTCTTCGGTCACCCCAAGACCTCCTGCTCTCTAGCTCCCTTGTCACCTCCTCCAATGCTTGCCTCCAGCATTTCTCCAGAGCTTCTCCCATCCTTTGGAACTCCCTACCCCAATCGGTCCAACTGTCCCCTAATCTATCCATCTTTAGACGATTCCTGAAAAGCCTTCTCTTTAAAGAAGCCTATCCTAGTTCTAACTAACACTGTTTTACTTCCTCCATCAGCTCATCCCCCACAGCTATTACCTCTTGTATCAATTGGCCCTTCCTTTTTAGATTGTAAGCTCTAATGAGCAGGGCCCTCTGATTCCTCTTGTACCAAATTGTAATGTAATTGTAATGGCTGCCTTTATTTTGTTAAGCGCTGCGCAAACTGTTGGCGCTATATAAATCCTGTATAATAATAATAATAATGTAAACAAACTTGCCAGTTATTGGCATTCCTTTCCTTAGCATGAGAAAAGGAGAGCCAGTAGCCAGTGTGAAGGAGTTCTGTGTAGATATTTATGACAATGTGTATTGTATAGTCAGTGAGCTAGGAGACGACAATGCTTCTGTCGGGGCTGGGCTCAGCCTTTCCTTCTCAGAGCTGGCCGCTCAGCTGTCAGCTAATTGCCAGCTCCTATCTCTCCACAGTTACCCAGCTGTTGATGATTTCCTGCTAGTCAGTCCTGCCTACTTAAAGCGGAGCTCCACCCTAAAGTGGAACTTCCGCTTATCGGATTCCTCCCCCCTCCGGTGCCACAATTGGCACCTTTCAGGGGGGAGGGGGGTGCAGATACCTGGATAATCCAGGTATCTGCACCCACTTCCGGGACTAGCTAGCCACAGCTGCCCCACCCCTATCCGCAGATGCCCGCCCCCCGTTGTGTCCTGGGAAACACACAGTTCCCAGGACACAACGGGGACCAGTAAAGACGCGCAGCGCGACTCGCGCATGCACAGTAGGGAACCGGGCAGTGAAGCCGCAACGCTTCACTTCCTGATTCACTGACAGAGGATGGCGGCGGGGGCAGCCGAGAGACGAGCGATTGCTCAACATTGCTGGAACCTGGAACAGGGAAGTGTCCATTTATTAAAAGTCAGCAGCTGCAGTATTTGTAGCTGCTGACTTTTAATATTTTTTGTGCAGGTGGCCATCCTCTTTAAGATGTCCAGTCCAGAGGATCTCTGCCTTCGCCTTGGTCAACATCACAGAGACATTCTCCTGCGGTCCTGTTTAAAGACTTGCTTTGCTGACATCCCTTCTGGCTCCAGATCCTTCTTGCTGTTCCACTACATTGATCCCGGACTTCTGGCTTGGCTGACTATCCGTTCCGGTAACTTTGGCTATGTTTTGACTACGTTTTTACGTTACTTTTATTATTAAACAAGTGTGATTTAACTGTACTTTTGTCTCAGTCTGATTTCATGGTTTCTGACAGCTGCCCTGAAAGGTCATATCTCTGAGTCACCTAGTCTGGTTAAATTATTAGTTAATTAACTCATGTTAATTAGGTTTCTGGTTACAATTTGTATTGTCATCCTGGTGTATATATTTGTGTGGGATCTCAAATAAACCACTTCTTGTTCAGCAGCCAAAATGAGTACTGTCTAGTTATTGGTTGTAAGTGGTTGGAAGATTGATATCTATATTCAGACTGTAAGGAAGCGGCATATGACGAAAGCACTCAAGCGGAGTGTGGGACGTTTCGTTACAACCAGCAATTCTGACAGGGCACATTTACACTCATAATCAGGGCACTGATTATCAGTGCAGCCCCATCAGTGACAATCAGCGCCCATCAGTGCTGCCTATCATTGCCCATCAGTGCCGCCTATTAGTGCCTCCTCATTAGTGCCACCTTATCAGTGCCCCTCAGTGCAGCCTCATCAGTACCCATTAGTGTCGCCTCATCAGTGCTGTCTTATCAGTGCCCCTCAGTGCAGCCTCATGAGCATACATCAGTATGGGAGAAAACAAAGAAACTTTTTTTTCTTTATTTTTTTTTAGCAAAAAATAAAAAATCATGTAGTGATTGAATACCACCAAAAGTAAGCTCAATCTGTCTCAAAAAATTACTAAAAAAAGTTATTTTGGGTACAGTGTTTCATGACCACACAATTGTCATTCAAAGTGCGACAGCACTGAAAGATGAAAATTGGCCTGGGCAGGAAGGTGGTGAAAGTGCCCAGTATTCAAGTGATTAAATTATAAAAAATATACTTCTTTTTTTTTTTTTTAATGTGAAGAAGTGCTGGATCTGCTTGTTTATAAGTGCTTGTTTTCAGTGACAATTCTATGCATTAAGATAAAAAACCTTCTGTGTGCAGCAGACCCCTCAGCTCCCCTAATACTTGATCCAGCGATGATGGACGAGAGACTCGGCTGCCAGGGACTCTCTCTCCTGATTTTCTGAGACACACAGGGAGTGCCATTGTCAAAGTAAGTAAGCCAATCAGAGGGAGAGTGGGTGGGGGCAGGAGGAAGGAGCCAGGAGCGCCGGCAAGGGACCTGAGAAGAGGAGGATCTGGGCTGCTCTGTGCAAAACCACTGCACAGAGCAATTAAGTATAACATGTTTGTTATTTTTAAATAATAAAAACAAGACTTTAGTATCACTTTAAGTTACTTTTAGAGGCATGGAAAAAGCATAGTAGGCACTGTTTGTGAATATTTTTCAGTGCACAACAGAAATACTTGCTCTGCTTTTAGCTGCATTTGCCTTGCTGTGGCTGGATTGCCCAACTCAACTAGGACATGCTACAGCTCAGCTTTGAAAATGGAGCATATTTATTAAGCAATGAATGCAACATTCACCAAGCATTTACTGCAGGTGTATCATCCTTGTTCATGTGTTACAGTGATTGATTCACTTCCAGTAAATGTTTCAAGAATGTCACATTTACTGCTTTAGGCACCTTTCAAATCTGCGAATAGGGCCACTTGCAGTTAGCGGCAAGAGATCCATCAGGGCAAACAGCTATTGTCAGTTGATCACATGTAATTGCTCATGCAGTAATTACCTGCGAATGATCGGCCCTGGAAACAGATTTGCAGGTTTCTTTTTTCGCAGGTAATCATTCCCATGGCTTTCAGTGGTACTTCCTATCTGCAGCTAATTTTAGGAAAACCCTGCTGGGTCTCCCGCAGCTAATTGCAAATGGCCCCATTCACAGGTATAAATATGGCCTTATAAATTTGGCCCCACGGTGCTGGGCCCAGATTTTACAGATCCAGAAGTTTGGCAGGAAAACTACAGAAGTGGTTATGTAATGATTACACACAGCAGATACAATCTCTGATTTACCATCTCACCAGTTCGATAAGCAGTTGGAGATCACAGCATTGCAAGGTTCACCCCACATACATATTCCCCAGAATTTATAAATTTAATCCAATAATTAACCATTGTGGGCATCTTAGGGTACATCTAGGTAAAAGATGGTCATTGTCAGGTATACCAAAAGCAGGCACCCAGTGGCAGGGATGACCAGCTCTGTGTAGCTGCACTTAGGAAATTGAAATTAGACTGTGTATAATAAAGTAATTTTATTAATAGTGAAACAAAACACATCCAAACACCAGAAAACAGAATACATAGCAAACATAAAGATATAAGTGAACAATAAATCAAGTGACAAAATACCTAACTAATAAAGCAACTAAAAGACAGAAAACCTAACTAGCTAACAATAATACAATATACAAAATGGGCAACATAGATCAACAGGGTAAACTGTAGATGCAAGGAACAGTCAGGAAGGGAGAACGAGGACTGGGATCAGGAACAAGGAGAGCAGATATGAGGCAGCAGGGTACAGGATGCAGGACAGGAGCATGATCAGGCAGGAATTTCACTCAGGGTAACTCATTAAGCATTAATCTGGCAATCGGGCAAAACCCTAAAGCAAGAGGGAGATGTAGAGGAGGGATAAATACCCTAAAATTGCCGCTGGGAAACCCCCGCAGGTGCACACCGGAACTACAACCTTCTGCTCCGGAAAACTACAGTGCCACTAGCAGATGATCCAATTTCTGACAGTCACGTGCTAATCTGGTCAATTTCCATTTTATGTTTATAGAAACCTTGTGACACCATTGTACTTGGAGAGAGAAAACATTGGTGGATTTTTTGGGGGGAATTATTAGTGTTTCCCTAAGTCACTTTTATTTGTCTGCAAAGTACATGAACATACTGTACTCAGTTGACACAAGCAGGCATGCTTATTTACTGATCATTTCAAAGCATAAAAGACACTCACCTTATTTCAATAGCCAGGTTTAGAGTCTAGTCTATATGGCCTGTACTGTAACAAAACATTATGATTATAATTTAAATTCATACAGTTCAGTGCCTTTGGCTTTCTAACTGTAAAAACAAATCATATAGTATACTGAGACTTAGTACAACAGCATCTGGAGGCATTCTATTATCTTGCTGTTGAATTCATTGTATAGCAGATTATGAATGCTTTGAACGTTTACAGATTTTTGTTTGATTTTCCATGAGCAATTGCAAGAAAGAATTCTGAAAATAAATGTAGATTAATTAAATTGACATATGAGTTTATTAAAGCATAAATTATTTAAAACTTATGTTGAAATTAGGTCAACAAAAATGTGTTAGATATGTTTAAAGTAAAGAATGAAAGTTTAGCCTCATAGCGGGAAAACATGGCAAAAGAGGGGCCCCCTAAGTATTGTGCGGTGCAACCAGCTGTCTGAACTGTAAATAGCCAAGAGAAAATCCCATTTAAGGAAAGAAATAAGGTTTTGAAATTGATGGCAGCAACCCTTCTCAAAAAAGTTGGGACAGGGCAACAAAAAGCTGGCAAAGTAAGTAGTACTAACAAAAAAGAGCTGGAAGAATATTTTGCAACTAATTAGGTTAGTTGGCAACAGGTCAGTCCATAAGATTGGGTATAAAATGAGCCTCTTAGAGAGTTGGAGTGTCTCAGAAGTAAAGATGGATTCACCAATCTGTGAAAAGCTGTGTCTGAAAATTGTCGAAAATTTTTAGCCTAATGTTCTTCAATTAAAAATTTGCAAAGACTTTAAATCAGTGATGAACACATATGTATGGATTACAATTGCACTATGCTCTCATGGGGTATTAATAAATATCCATTTTATTCACTCTTTTTTACGTTTAATGACTCATCATGCCCTAGTGTTGTGTTTCATGTAAAGTCCCAATTGCCCCGCCTGCCCCTATTTCCCGTTCCATTTTCTTTTTAAATATCAGTGATGGTGAACCTTGGCACCCCAGATGTTTTGGAACTACATTTCCCATGATGCTCATGCACTCTGCAGTGTAGTGGAGCATCATGGGAAATGTAGTTCCAAAACATCTGGGGTACCAAGGTTCACCATCACTGCTTAAAATATATCATCATCTACAGTACATAATATCAAAAGATTCCGAAAATCTGGAGAAATCTCTTTGCGCAAGGAACAAATCTGAAATGCCAAATTGGATGCCTGTTTTATTCTGACCCTCAGACTGCACTGCATTAAAAAAAGGTATGATTATGTGATGGACATCACTGCCTGGGCTCAAGAATACTTCCAAAAACACCTGTCTGTGAACACAGTTCGCCGTGCCATCCAAAAATGCAAGGTTAAATCTCTATCATGCAAAGAAGAATTGCTGCCATCTTCTTTGGTCCAAAGCTCATTTAACCACTTGCCCAGCGCTGCACGCCGATAAACGTTGGCACAATGGCAGCGGTGGGCAAATGGGCGTACCAGTACGTCTCCTTTAATTGGCAGAGATAGTGGGTGTGACTGTGCCCGCGGGACCGGTGGACTTGATGTCCGCCAGCCTCTCAGAGCGATCGTGTCACGGAGCCACAGAACGGGGAAGTGCCTATGTAAACAAGGCATTTACCCGTTCTGCCTTGTGACATGACAGAGATCACTGCGCCCTGTCATCGGGAGCAGTGATCGCTGTCATGTGACTTGAAGCCCACCCCTCACTGTTAAAATGACTCCCTAGGACACACTTAGCCCCTAGTGGTTAACCCCTTCCCTGTCAGTGTCATTTATACAGTAATCAGTCCATTTTTATTGCACTGATCGCTGTATAAATGACAATAGTCTCAAAAGTGTCCGATGTGTCCACCATAATGTTGCAGTCACGATAAAAATCGCAGATTGCCATTACTAATAAAAAAATAATAATAATAAAAATGGCATAAAACTATCCCCTATGTTGTAGAAGCTACAACTTTTGCGCAAACCAATAAATATACGCTTATTGTAATTTTTTTTACCAAAAATATGTAGAAGAATACATATCAGCCTAAACTGAGGAAAAAAAATTTGTTTTTTATATATTTTTGGGGGATATTTATTATAACAAAAAAGTAAAAAATATTGCTTTTTTTTTCAAAATTGTTGCTTTTTTTTGTTTATAGTGCAAAAAAAAAAAAACGCAGAGGTGATCAAGTACCCCCAAAAGAAAGCTCTATTTGTGGGAAAAAAAAGGACGTCAATTTTGTCTGGGTGCACCGTCGCACGACCGCGCAATTGTGAGTTAAAGCAACGCAGGCCGAATCGCAAAAAGTGCTCTGGTCAGGAAGGGGGTAAATTCTTCCAAGGCTGAAGCGGTTAAATGGTCTGTTTCAAAGTGGAAAACTGTTCTGTGGTCAGACGAATGGACATCAAGGCTTGCATCTCTGATGGGGGTGAATTAGTGTATATGGAATGGGCAGTTTGCACATCTGAACAGGCACCATCAATGCTGAAAGATATATCCAGGTTTTTGAGCAGCATATGCTCCCATCCATCCATATTTTTCAGGGAAGGCCTTGCATATTGTCAGGAAAGGGTCCGTCCGCTGGTAAAATCCATCATTTGGCGTGCAGTTCTGAGGTCCACCAGCAGGTGTCTCCTGGCAGTTTGTAACTGTCAGGAGAGACTTTCCTGCTGGTGTTATATCATCATCATTGGCCCGCAGTACTGCCGTCCACCAGCGGATGGATCCTGGCAGTATGGAGCAGGCAACACTTCCTGCGCTCAGGTGTTAATTGAGGACAATTACTGCACTTTTATTTATACCCGGCAAGCCCACACATGCTTGCCTTGGTATCGTCCTTGTGCCCTGACCTGCTAGCCTGTAACCTGAACCAGAACCCGAGCCTGTACCCGATCCTGTACCCGATCCTGATTCTGAGCCTACCCTGAGCCTGTCCCTCCTGTTCCCTTTATCCTTGCCTGTAGTCTGATCCCATTCATCTTCCCCCATCGGCTGATTTCCTGTGTATGACCCTGGCCTGGCTTACGTTTGTGTTTCTGGAACTGCCCCTCGTTTATCTGATGATCCTCTGAGTATGACCCTGGCCTGGCTTACGTTCTTGATTACGGTATTCCCCATCTACTGTATATAGTTATTTATAGGTCACTGTTTGGTATTGGAGGTGTTTGTGTACTTATATATCACTATCTTAATAAACATTTATATTTCAATTTACATGCGTTTTGGTTCTCTCCTTACAGTCCACACAGTCTGGTCTTACCTGGTATATGTTCGCTATTACCTGGTACATGACACATATTTCAGCAGGACAATGCTAAACTGCATACTGCATCTATGACAACAGCATGGCTTTGTAGTAGAAGAGTTGAGGTGCCTCACTGGCCTGCCTGCAGTCTAGACCTTTTATCAACTGAAAATATTTGGTGCATCGTAAAACAAAAAATAGGGCAAAGAAGATCCAGGACTGTTGAGCAGGTAGATCCTATATCTGACAAGAATGGTACAACATTCCTCCCCCATAACACCAGCAACTGGCCTCCCTAGATCACAGACATTTACAGAGTGTGGCTGCCATCAATTTGAGATGTGTTGCTGTCATCAATTTGAAAATTAGCTTGTTTTGTTTCTTAAATTGGTACATTTTCTCAGTTTAACCCTTTCCGCCGAGCGTACGCAGATATGCATACTCGGCTTTCGGGGGTTATACCGGGATGATGCCTGCAGCTGCAGGCATCATCCCAATACCGTTGTTTAGAGCGGGAGATTGGCTATCCAGGTATAACAACCAATGCTGCTAAAAGCCGCTCGGCTGTTATACTGGAGGAGCGGGAGGGGACGTCCCCCCCTCCCGCCGCCTCATGCCGCTCTTACCGGGCCTCCCGTTCAATCGGAAGGCCCGATCGAACACCTGCCGCTTCTGGTGGCTAGTGACAGACTGGAACGAAGCCGGAAATGGCTTTGTTCCAGTCTCCTGGATGTAAACATGGAAGCGACATCACGACGTTACTTCCTGTTTACTCGGCTGCCAATGGCACCGGATTTAAAAAAATATACGGTATTCAGATACACCGTTTTCGGTGATCTGAATACTTTGAAGTGCAAAGGAGGGATTGGGGGTCATTCATCATTTCAAAGTCCCAACATTGAACCTTGGGGTACACCAATGATAACAAGTACCACCTGCTGCACTGAAGCACCTCGCAGACAGCGTACTGACCACAGGAAAAGCCAGAAACTCCTTTGCATACTTTGCAAGCTCTAGCCAGTGGTCCAGCTCAGACACCCAATAGTCCTTGGGGTCCTTACTTCAAAGGGTGTGTGAATCAGCCCTGTTGATAGTAGTATGCATTCTTTTGGTTTGGGCGCTGTCTGTGGCTGCTGTGGTTGGCTGGGCAAAAAAAATGTTAGGTGGGTGCCTGCCACTGGCGTGCAGCACAGGTCATAAAGTTGTGAAATGGGGGTGACTAAACCAGCTGGAAAGGGGGCAGCTGTAGAGCCAGCAATTGTGCCAAGATGGCATAGAGATGTTATGGTAAGGTGCGATTAGGAGACTCATTCCATTGGTTGAAATGGGGCATATTTTGGCGATGTTACAGGAGTGAAATCTACAAGTTTTGGACAGTGATTAGATTTTGGGCTGAAAGCACAGGACAGAGTCCAGGATTACACCTAGCACCCTGGCTGGCATAGGGTATATTGATTTTTATGGAGAAGTCAGGGAGGGGGGGGGGGGGGGGCACAGGCGTCGTGTTGTAGCGTTGGGCAGCAAAACCTGTAAACAATACTTTTTAACCAGTGTTCATAACTCTAGTTTCACCACCCCCTTCTGTTCTTCTATAACATAAATAATATGTTCCAATAAAAATCTTTCTAGGGCCTTGCAGCTCTCCACCGCATTGACTACTATTGCTACAAGTACCACCCTGGTTCAATGATCTGGTGCAGCTGTCTTTTTATTGGAGTATTTAATTTAATTTATATATTTAGATCAGATACTGATCAGATACTGCAAAACTAGAAATAACACTTCAGATATGCACTTGTAGGAAACAATAGCCAGTGTAACCATAGGTACATCAATACATGTCCATATAATTCAATGCACTGTTTACAGCTAAAACAGTTTCAGAAATGAGTGCTGCGGTGATGAAACAACAGTTGTTGATGTTGAATCAAAAAAAATAATAAAACATCAGATTCCCTAACACACCACAATGTAGCAAAATGCAGTAACATTTACTGCCACAAACTTGTGATGCAGTGTTTCAGGGACCCAACAAACCTCTTCCTAAGGCAGTGGTGTCTACATCAATTCTCCAAGGCATTCTGAAGATCTGGCAGTCTAGGTGAGCATACAATTTCTTGCTTAGTGCTTTTTCCAGTAAGAAATGTAATTCAAGGGGAGATATGATTCGGTCAGTAATCCGCCACAGGAGAGAAATCAATTTGTTGTAACAGGAGATAAACATGAGGACATTTAGCTTAATAAGTGTGATTGATTCTTGTTCCTCACACCATTGGTATGACAATTAAGTTGGCCACATACAGTCTACTTGAGAAGGGGCTGTGAAGGGTTTGTGGAGCCTGTTGTCACAACAAGATGTGGAAAGATCACTTTCAGCAAGAAATGTGTGCCAGTTACACTGAAACAGATTTACTTTTATATAAATATATACATATTTGACATATAACCTTTAAGAAGCATTTACAGAAGTGCCTTACTTTTTAATTGATTAAGACATTGATCAGACGTGAGGTCGTGGGGCATGTGAAGAATAAGAATCACTTGAGCTAAAAAAACAGTGGATCACTCTTTACCTTTTAGAACAAATTACAGATGGGGCTACCATGATGGAGCCAACTAAAAAAAACTGCTGTAAATCGTGGTCAGGTATTTGTAGACAATCCAAAAATGGAATGTTCTTATTTTTATAAACCAGCAAATGGACATCGGAAAATATTTCCTAAAGTGTTTATCCAATACATAGCTGACATCCAATGCAACATGTATTTTGGGGGGAAAAAATTAAAACAATATTCCACCTAGTTGCCTGATGTTTTTTTTTTTTTTGGATGTCTGCTAAGTTCTCTGTTAAGCAATAATTTTTGACCATTGTCTAGTCCCGGAGACCCAACATTCTGACCCTCTGGCTTTAATATTCTTTTTTTTAATCACAGACCCAGAACAAGTATGACGATCAGAAATGTCAAAGAGAAGTCAGCAGTCCTTATCTGCTGTATACCAGGTTTGGGACAAGTCTGGCCTGGTTAAAAATTTTGGAGGCTCAGTATTTTTAGAAGTAGAGGTAAAAATGGCAGCCTTTTTTTTTTATTTACCTTTCCTTTCAGAGCATCAAGAAATGTATAAATGCTTTGCAGAATCTCTTTGAACGTGTTGCCTTATAAGCTAGCATTCAGAAGCTAATGCCAGTGTACACTGGGTCTAAATTAAGGCACTTGAAGTTTTGCACAGAGAGTGTACACAGGCATAATTATATACATTACTAGAAAACTAATTTATAATATTCTTCTTTCTATATGGTCCATTGAGGTACACAGAAAGGTATTAGACATTTGGTTTATACTACGACCTTCAGGAGGTATGGATACTGGCAAACAAAAAAATGTTAACCCAGCCCCTGTAAAACCCCACCTTCCACCATCCTTCCTTTTGTTTTTTTGCTAGTGTCCTATGAGGTTGGACATCGCTTCCTTAGCTCTGGTGAGAAAAATACTTATTATATTTGTTGCTAGCCTTTTTTTTTCAATTTTTTTTTCATTCTCCGTAGATATTTTTTTCTTCCTTAATTTCAATCAAGACTTCAATCAAAACCACTCTTTGAGCTAATCTCTATACAGCAGTTATCCAGATCGGTTCATCCTCAGCAGCATGCCATAATCAGACCATGCTCAATTGAAAAAGAGAATCACTGCGCGAGCAACCCCCTGTGGTTACTTTGCAGCTGCTTGCAAGAAATCTGGAAGACAGCAGCAATTACTGTAGTAGAAGTGACTACCACAGCAGTCCCACAGGTTTGGCATATGCATACTTACGTAAATTGGTCCAAGGTGGAGCAACATAATTATGCATTAAAGTCCATACCTGGAGTTCAGTTTTAATTTT